>CM032447.1:173941458-174251458 GCA_019049505.1 Pachyrhynchus sulphureomaculatus | reverse complement strand
ATGTCTTATGGCTCTCATGTTTCCTCAAAGAGTGTTTTTTATGAGTGGCAGTCGACGGATTTCGCTATTAATGCTGGTGTGCACCAGAGCTCCAGACTGTCTTCTACTCTCTTTCTCATTTACATTAGTGATCTGCTGGAAAAGATCAGAAATCCAATCTACAGCTTTGCAGATGAGAGTACGCTTATCTCTTCATTCACTTTGAACGCTCGAACATCGCTTGCTCATGCAAATATCCACAAACAGCCGGAAGTCATAGAACTTAATAAAGACCTGGAAGAAATTCTATCTTGGGATGACAGTACCCAAGTAGAATCTAACGCTACAAAAACCCAGGCGGCAGTTTTTTTCTAAAAAAGTTAACGTTGCTGAACTCGACATAGTCATGTCGGGGCACTCCATTCCCCTAGCATCGTCACTCACTTTGTTATGCATTTGTTGGGCGTTAATTTGGGAGCATATATGTCCTGGCATGAACATATTGCAGCCATAGCAAGGAGAGCTTCTCAAAAGTAGGGAATATTATTTCGAACCAGTATGTCAACTATTAGATAAATTTTGTGCTTCAAGGTTTAATTTTAAATTTTGCATAGATATAATTAATACGCCTATTCGCTTCGGACAAAGAGGCAAGTGGCGCCAGACGTCAAAACGTCGCACTTTGTCCGACTAATGTTTACATTGATTCAAATGTCAAATTGACTTTTTTCTGCTTAATTTATTATTTTTTCGATAAAAAAAAGGTTGCAAGGCGTCATCATTCAGGGAAAGTTCAGCTGTTTTTCATTTTAAGCTAATTCCCATAGTGTGAGGCCAAAATATCTTAGGTTAAAGCCAATATTTCCCATAATTTAGTTTTAAAAAACACGTCAAAATATGGAAGTCGTTTTGAGTACCGACTTTTTACAAACTGTGAGTAATTTTCGTTTTAGAAATGAAACTCAAAATAACCGGTCAAGTGCAAGTTGAACTTGCGCAATTAGTGTTCCGTACGTTGATTGCTTTTAAAATAAAATTTTTTGTTACGGAAGTATAAAATGATCGGTGACTTCACAAGGTACAGCCCAAATGAGTTTTCAACAAAGTTTATTTCCGATCTTTACTTAAAACTGATGACCCTAAATTTTTTTTTTATATACCAGTTACATTATTAAAGGTAATACACTCGTGATAATTTTCGTTTAATCTATACCCTATGGAGAATATTCCAGAATTTTTTCAAAATTTTTTGATCAGTATTTTTCGAGGTAAGGGTGGGGACAGCGATTTTTCACAATTTTTAAAAAATAGTATAACATTTTATATATTTTTAAACTCGTGTTTTTATAAGCTTTCATTTGATACTCCACTCGATGACCCAGTAAAAAAATGTTTTTTCACTTCCGATTTCACCCTTCAAAACTAACTCCTTGGTCCAAATTTAACTTTCAAAACTACATGGCTCTAATAAGACCATCAATTTCAACTTTCGATGTCAAATTGTTTTGGAGAAAAGCAGGAGTGACAGTCAGACAGACAGTCGTACAACGCTTTTCAAGCAGTCTTTTATATGGAGGACATCATCCCTTTGGAATGGCTTACCCAGGACTGTGTTTCCCACCGAGTACAATTTACAGCGATTCAAGAACAACGTGAATCGCTTTCTTCGCACACGTGTCGTTCCTGTAGTGCTTAGGGACTTCCCTGCAGCACGTGTGCTAGACCCATAAAAAAAAAGACGGACGGTCGGACGGACTGACGGACGGACGGACGGACGGGCGGACCGACAAACACTGATGTGATCTTATAGGTGTTCCGTATGGAACTATGGAACACTAAAAAGGGTAAAGCTCTGGTCGGGTCGAGGTAAAAAATTGACCGCGGTGCCTTGATCTCAATATGATTGTAACGAGCGATTGGGAACTGCATTTTCTTCGAGTAAGCCTGTTAGATTTTCGACAGCCGATGCTTTAAAACGTTTGTCTGATGATACTTCTCCGTCAATATTTTCTCTCTTTCTTTGACCTCTATTGAATCTGAAAAGTAATATTCATTTCAACGCATATAATATTACAGCATAAAAAGTACTAAAACCACTAATTAAAATGCAGAAGATATGAAATATTTGGAATATAATGTTATATAATTTCATCATTTTTTGATATTCTATTATGTTTAATATTAAAATTAATTCAAAATGTTATTTTATTACATGTTTATATTGTTTGTTCATATTTTAAATATTGTTTTATTGTTTAAAAATTTTAATTCAGTTTTTTAAAATTATTTTTGCTTTAGTGGCTCTTATTAACCTGTTTGTCGTGCTTTGAGCTGCTTTTTTTCGAACTTAGACTTTCGATACTCGTCAAGAAATATTGTCGACAAGCAACTTGGATTCAAAGGATGATTGGGTTTTTGACCATTTGAAATGGGCGCTGCAAATACGAGAGCATTTTGTTGGTTGCCAAAGGAATCCATCGAGGCGGTAAACAATTTAATGTACTTATTCAATAATTTAATGTAATTTATTCAATAAATAAAATCTGTGTAAAAGTATTGTAATTCTCATAAACTCACTTTGAACATCACACAGCTTGAGTCCATTTTTCTCGTGGCTCTAACTTATGTTTTTTTTTATATATATAGAAAAGCCCTAGAATATTGGATTGGGCGAATTTCCTTTGCTATTTTGATAGATAACCACACAACATTTCTTCTCGCCGCGACTTTTTACTAATATTTTATCCACAATCGTTAATACAATACCACAAATATAACAATCTGTAACACATGAACATTCGGAGAAAGTGCGAATTTCCACCACTGCACGCTCTGCTAGTCTTCAGACAGTAAATTCCTCCTCTTTGCCCGAAGTGAATATAACTGTCTGAAGTTGGTGATCGGCTGTGAACTGGCTAAGGGCCATATACTATTCTTTTAGAGGCCAATATGTAAACATTTTTTTTCAGTAAAAATTTGTTGTTTTATTGATTGATTTGTATTACCCTGAGGAAATAGCTGTGCTCAAAATCAGCGTTCCAATGGTGACCCCTTTGTAGTCACAACCCCCTTTTTGTTTCGAAGACTGCCAAGAGTTTTATTACAACAACGTTTTTGTTAATGATACAAGAGCAACTGAAAAACTTATATTTTATTGACTATTTAAAAATGAGATGTAGAAAATAGGGGTTTTTTTAAAAAATATCCAATGATATCGTAAAAAAGGAAATGATAGTAATATTTTATGAATATTAAGTATCTTGTAGAAGGGAGGGCAATCCAAATATCTTAACAATATTAGGAATGCGAAATCTTTGTAATTTTGCGTAATTAATGAGTTCTGGGGTTTTAATATTGTACGAAACAAGAGTTCTGGTCTACCTTGATGCATCATTTTTCAAGTATCAGCATCCATATTGTGGCGTTTTTAGTGTTCCGTACGGAACATTTATGGGATCACTTCGGTGTCCGTCCGTCTGTCCGTCTGTCCGTTCGCCCGTCTAGCTGTCTATCTGTCACACTTAATTTTCTCCGAAACTATTTGACATAGAGAGTTAGAATTTGTATGAAATTTAGGAACTGATGACCCAATCAAAGCCATGTAATTTTAAATGTTAAATGTTGACTTAAGGGGCTGGTTTTGCTAGGTGAAATCGGAAATCATCGAGTGAGGTGTCAAATGAAAGCTTGCAAAAACACGAGTTCAAAAATATATATGACGTAATAATCGAATAAACTTTTCTTTATATTATTTTTAAAAAACCGACAAAATTTTCTATCTCTAAGAGTCCTAATCAGAAAATTCCGATAAAATTCTGGAATATTCTCCATAAGATGTAGATTGAACAAAAATTATCACGAGTGCATTGCATATGATAATTTATCTGGCACAGAAAAAAAAATTTCAAAGTCATCGAGTGGGGGTGTGAAATGAAAGCAAAAATTGCTACATTCCTATTTCCTAAACCTATTTCTAAGAGTACTTGTAGTCGTAAAAATTCTGTTATATCCTCCATAAGGTATAAATTGAATGAAAATTAGTACGACTGCATTATCTCTGATAATTTATTTGGTATATAAGAACAAAGATCGGAAACAAACTTTGGTGAAAACTCATTTGAGTGAGATGAAATCACTGATCACCATACGGAACTAATTACATAAGTCCGACTTGCACTTGGCCATCATTATTGTTGTTGTTATTATTATAAAATTGTAAATTTAAATAATATGAACACTGCTTATATAAGTACGATAACCCATAAATATATTTTGTTTCTTAAGCGATTATCATCGTTATTTTACCTCTATATTTTTAATGAATAACCAGTCACGAATTTGGGTCCTTGTTTCTTCTTTAAAGACTCGATTCTTGTTTACTTGGCCATTGGGTTCTTCGTCGATCGGTCAAGGTGCTTTCTCCTCTGCCAAAGTTAATCGGGCCATCCGAAGATGACCATATTATGTATGCGTAAAGTAAACCGCGCCGGGCCGTGAATTTAAAAAAATTGTGTAATCGGTTTTATTTGTTTTTTTTTAAAACTTATTTACTGTTTATTAATTTATACTTTGTGGGTGATTGTTGGTGAAGTGTTATTACATATTTCAAATTGGATACCATAGGATATTATAGAAATTTTAGAAGGTAAAAATGATTTTAGTTTATTTGTAGTTAAAATAATGCTGCTCTCCGAATTAAGCTTAACAAATGACCTCAGCTCTTTCTCCATGTAAAAGTCGTTTAAAGGTTTATGCTAAAAAAACTCTTATATATTTTACTATTACAAAGAAGTAGGCATTGACAAAGAACTAATATACGCAGTAAAAGCTCTCTACGAAAACAACACAGTGAACATAAAAATAGGATATAAAATAGGGAAGAGACTCCAAACAACAAAAGGCCTATTACAAGGATGCTCTACATCCCCAACACTATTCAAAATATACCTCGAATAAACATTAAAAAAATGGAAACAGAAATGTAATGGAATGTGAGTCACAATACGAGAAGATTACTTATATACTCTAAGTTTCGCAGACGACCAAGTAATCATAGCGCAAGATGAGGAAGACCTCAGTTATATGGTACGAACACTGAAAGAAGAATACACTAAAGCAGGATTAGCAATAAATTTTGATCAAACGGAATATCTAACAACAAAGGAGGGAAACGTGGAGAATCTAGAAGTCGATAACGAAACAATAATCAAAGGAACCGATAGATTTAAATATTTAGGAACCATCGTTTCAAAAAACGCAACATCGGAAGAATAGATTAAAGCTAGATTAGGACAAACGCGGACATGCATAAGACAATTAAATTCGATCCTGTGGGACAACCACATTACATAGAGAAACAAAACACGCATATACAAATCAATAATACAAAGCATAATGGGATATGGGTCAGAAACATGGACGATCAACAAAAGAAATAAATCTAAAATTAATGCGGTAGAGATGAAGAAGATGGAGAAGATGTTGTAGAGTGACACGTATGGAGAGAATAACAAATGAAGAAATAATAAGCAGAATGAACATCAAAGAGAACGCAATAAACACCATTGAAGAAAAACGATTAAAATGGTATGGACACATAAGACAGAGCGAAGATAATAGGTGGATAAAGAAAATAACCGAGTGGAGCCCTATAGGGAGAAGAAAAAGAGGAAGACCCAGACGATCGTGGAGAGACGATGTGGACGAGGCTATGGAGGACAAGGGTCTAACAGATGGAGACTGGGAAGATAGAAACGGATGGAATCAAAGGCTGAGAGAAGAAAGACAGCGTCAGCTGTAGAAAATCCTTGAGATATATATATATATATATATATATATATATATATATATATATATATATATGTATATATATATATATATATATTTATATATATATATATATATATATATATATATATATATATATATATATATATATATATATATATATATATATATATATATATATATATATATATATATATATATATATATATATATATATATATATATATATATATATATATATATATATATATATATATATATATATATATATATATATAGAAAAAGAAGTAGATGGTATAAGGGTTTTACGTTTAATATTATCAGCTGCTCACAAAAACTATGTACTACTACAGTAATTTCACTCATATCTAATCAATTGAGCTTTAGTAAATTTACTATACAAAATTTTATATATGGAATTTATGTTACGATCGTGGAGAGTCGATGTGGACGAGGCTATGGAGGACAGGGGTCTAACAGATGGAGACTGGGAAGATAGAAATGGATGGAATCAAAGGCTGAGAGAAGGAAGACAGCGTCAGCTGTAGAAAATCCTTGATATATATATATATATATATATATATATATATATATATATATATATATATATATATATATATATATATAGAAAGAAGTAGATGGTATAAGGGTTTTACGTTTAATATTATCAGCTGCTCACAAAAACTATGTACTACAGTAATTTCACTCATATCTAATCAATTGAGCTTTAGTAAATTTAATATACAAAATTTTATACATGGAATTTATGTTACGATCGTGGAGAGACGATGTGGACGAGGCTATGAAGGACAGGGGTCTAACAGATGGAGACTGGGAAGACAGAAATGGATGGAATCAAAGGCTGAGAGAAGGAAGACAGCGTCAGCTGTAGAAAATCCTTGAGATATATATATATATATATATATATATATATATATATATATATATATATATATATGTATATATATATATATATATATATATATATATATATATATATATATATATATGTATATATATATATATATATATATATATATATATATATATATATATATATATATATATATATATATATATATATATATATATAGAAAGAAGTAGATGGCATAAGGGTTTTACGTTTAATATTAACAGCTGCTCACAAAAACTATGTACTACAGTAATTTCACTCATATCTAAGCAATTGAGCTTTAGTAAATTTAATATACAAAATTTTATATATGGAATTTATGTTACGATCGTGGAGAGACGATGTGGACGAGGCTATGGAGGACAGGGGTCTAACAGATGGAGACTGGGAAGATAGAAATGGATGGAATCAAAGGCTATTATATATTAACAAAATGCAAATTTCTTCAAAAGTTTCATAGACTATTTTAATATTTGTATGGCTATCGATTTTCCTCACAGAACGTTCTTTACGAGTGGCAGTTGACTGATTTCTGACGTCTTCACTTCACTTCACACTCGGTACTGTCTTTGACTTTCTTATTTCTCTACATTCACGATTTATTGAAAAAGACTAAATATCTGATCAAGAGCTTTACCGATAAAGTTCCATTGTTTCTTCATTTACCTTGAACGCAACCAACGTCCATGCAAATATTTGCAGATAGCAAGAATACAGCTTAACAAAATCTTGGAATTAGTTCTATCTTAGAGTGATAGCAGCTACGTAGAATTTAATACTCCAAATTCCAGGCAGTAATCTTTTCTAAAAAAGTTAACTTTGTAGATTTCTGTATTGGAACATATTGGAACTCTCTTGAGAGCACATACTACTGTGATCAAAAAATAGTAAGACTTTTAAATTTAAATCGCTCGGGCATTTCCAAATCGGATTAATTCGTTAGGTTGGTAGGACCTTAACTGCCATCTGTGTCAAATTTTAAGACCATAGCGTCAGTAGTTAATAAGATTCGCTTGCATTTGTTCAACAAGAGTGCGTTTTTCGATTTTTAACATGAGTGAAAAAATTCAGCAAAGTTGCATTAAATTTTCTTTTAAAAATGGCTTTTCGGCTTCTCAAACGTCTCAAGAGGCCGGAATTATGGGCCGATAACTCTTGGCTTTTTCGTCATGATAATGCGCCTTCTCACACAGCATTGGTTCTTCGCGACTTTTTCAACAAAAATTCAACTCATATCATTCCGCAATCGCTCTAATCGTCTGATTTAGCTCCGTCGGACTTCTGGCTATTCCCTAAATTTAAAAAACCGCTTCGAGGACATCGTTTTGAGTCGATTGAGGAGATTAAAACCGAATCGAAGAAGGCTTTAAAGGCTATTCCAGAAATCGAATTCAACAACTGTTTCGAAGACTGGAAAAAACGTTGGCATAAATGCATTGTATCCAAGGGGGATTACTTTGAAGGGGACGAAATAAATTTGGAAAAATAAATAACCCGTTTGGTTTTATATCAAAAGTCTTACTATTTTTTGATCATAGTAGTATGTCTTTGCATGATGATGTTGCATGCTTCTAATTCTATGTAAAGCTCAGATTTGGTTATCGATCCTCCCTTGTTAGGGCCTCTACTCCCAAACATACTTTGCAACTGTTATGTTCTGTCTAGAGTAAAACCTCTTGCCTTATTAAGAACTGGGATCTCAGCAGAGACCTTAATTCTTTGAAACATCAAAGAAAAGTTGATGACTTGAGTTTATTCTATAAAAATGAGGAGATATAAAGCCAACCGGACATCATCTACTTTTCAAAAAATGTTCAATCGATGAAAAAAATGGTGGCTCCGGTGAATTTGAGTGCAGTGGACTTTGATAGGAGTCACGAAATCTACAAGTAACTACTTCAGATTTTATAGCATTAGTCCTGAAATCTTTGAATAGCACCACGTACTGTCATGAGAAATATCCGTTGTATGTAATTCGCTTGATTACTTCCCGTATAGTGCATGCCGGGAATACACGTCGCTTTAATACATCATAATCGTATAAGGTTCAACTTTTCGCTCCTCGTACTACCCTTTTAAAGAATTCTTTTATGTGGAGGACCTCATTATCTTAAAATGAATTGCCTAGGGTTGGGTCCTGTCAAATACAATCGACTGTGATTTAAGAGCGACGTAAATCGCTACTTTTGCACTATCCGCCGCTCTTGTGGCTATTTAAGGAATTTCCTCTATTGTCTAAGTCCGAAAAAAAAATCAAATTTATTTGACAAATTCTACCCTCTAGTAACCTGCATTCAAGTAACAGAGGTATAACAAACATAGACACAAAGAATATCACTTCACTACTCTAAGCTGAATTAAGCTTACGGTAGAGATACATCCTTTGGTGCAGATCTACAACACTTACTTTACTTTTGAGAATCCGAATCATAATTATAATATTCCAGCCCATAACGGGCCACGTCAAGTGCGTTACTATCAGTTGTCCACAGATCATCGGCAGTACATCTGTTGGGGCACAGAAAATTCTGTGGTTCTAGGAGTCCCCATTTTATCTTGCTTGTGTTTACCGGTGCCACACCTGTGCGGATTCTATTAAGGATTCTCTAAGTCTTCCAGTCTAATTGGGGATCATTAGGTGGAATTTCTGAAAAAGGGTATCGTTTCTTAAGGTTCGATGTCAAAATGCCCAAAAAAGCTTTTTTCTCGATTTAAGTCTACTCATGGACTACTCTTCACCATAAAGTAAGTGTCGCTTGTCGAATATTTGCTTGAATGTTTTCATGTATTTTATACCTAATCTGCGATTAGAAGGAGTTACGAAACCGGCCGTTTTGTACTTTTTATGAAGCGGTATAGGTCTCATGCAGCCTGTAACTATCCTGCACGTTTCATTACGTATTAATATCAACTTCTTTAGCGTGCCTAGATCGATTCCATACCAGTTCGGCGTATTCCGCAGTAGAAAAGCATAAGGCCTGGGCGGTTGTTCTTAGGACATTTCTATTCGCCCTCCACTTATTTCCGACTAACCTTTTCAGAAGACCATTTCTGATGGTAATTTTCTGTCAGATTTTCTGTCAGTGGTATTTATTTGTGAGCGTCCTATCCAGTATTACTCCAAGGTATTTAGGAGTATTTGTGAATTCCATATTTCTACCCTCTCACGTAACTTGCAATTCTCTTACTACCAAGCGGTTATTTAAGTGGAAAGCACTTACTTGAGTTTTATGAGGATTAGGAAGTTGTTTTTATAATACTGCGACATACCAGGTGTACAAGTATGAAATGCGGATTTTTTTTCTAAAAAGAAACATGTTAAATTCGGAAGAATGATAAAAAGTGCTTTATTCAGAGTATGCTCCATCGCTTGTTATATATTTTTCCCATCTTTCGGGCAATTTGTGAATACCTGGCCAGTAAAAATCTTCCCCTTTTGCTGCGAACCATTCATCGAGCCATTTTTTCACATCATCATATGAACCAAAGCGCTGCTCAGCAAGTGCGTGACCCATCGTTGCAAATAAGTGGTAATCGGAAGGAGCCAAGTCTGGTGAGTACTCCGCATGGGGTAGAACTTCCCAGCTGAGTGCTTCCAACGTGTCGCGAACCGGTTTTGCCATATGTGATGGAGCATTGTTATGAAGAAAAATGACTTTTTGTTGCCTCTTTCGGTATTATGGCCTTTTTTCAAGGAGCGAACAGTTCAAATCGGTCAATTGTTGTTGGTAACGTTTAGTATTAACCGTTTCCCCAGGTTTTAACAGCTCATAATAGACCACGCCCATCTGGTCCCACCAAACACAGAGCATCGTCTTTCTGGCAAAGCGATTCGGTCTTGCGGTCGATATGGATGGTGCGCCTGGGTCTACCCATGATTTTGTGCGCTTGGGATTCTCAAAATAAATCCACTTTTCATCCCCTGTAACTATACGATGCAAAAAACGACTACCTTTTGTACAGAGCGAGCAAAATGTCACACGTGTTTTTGCGCTTTTCCATTTGCCTGTCGTTCAACTCATGTGGTACCCATCTACCGGTCTTCTGAATCTTTCCTATCTCTCGTATCCGATTGGAAACAGCTTGTTGACTAACGCCCAATTACTCGGCGAGTTGTTTTTGTGTTTGCGAATCATCTTCGTCCAACAATGCTTGAAATTCCACATCTTCGTATTTTTTTTGGCGGTTTTCCACGTTCCTTGTCTGCAACATCGAAGTCACCATTTTTGAAACGCCGAAACCATCGTTCACACGTAGCTTGGGATGGAGCATGTTCACCATAAGCTTCTCGAAGTAATCGGTATGATTCAATAGCAGTTTTCTTCAAATGAAAACAATAAATTAGTTCTGTCCGCGAATGCTCTTTGTTCGGTATAAATTTCGACATATTGCACACACTTTTCCAATTTATCACTCGTGCGCATCTGACACTTGTTGATGACACAACAAAATGACGCAGTGTCAAATCTTTATAGCACAAACTGCATTGGTGTACCATCTGTTGTCTGAAATCCGCATTTCATACTTGTACACCTGGTAACTGTTCCCAGCCTGCTTCAAGTTTCGATCTTGAATGTAATGGTCAGATCATCGGCATAGAGAAAATGTTCTGCGTTGTCGGTTATCGGCTAATACTTGATGTATATGTTAAACAAGATTGCCGCCAATACACTTCCTTGGGGTAAGCCGTTTCTTTGTTGTGGAATGTAACATAAAATCCCATACTTTGCAGTATTATTTGAGTCAATTGGAAGTCTTTTAGTGCGTTGTAGACTTTGTTGAGTCGGTTCCTGTGGTTTACTGTATCATAAGTGGCTGTAAGATCGATTAGCGCCACCCCCGTAATAAGCCCCTTCTTAAAACCTTCTTCAATATGCACAATGAGTTTAAGAACCTGTCCTGAGCATGATTTACTCGGCCTGAAACTTGTCTGTTGAGGGATTAACTTGGAGTCAGCGTAGATTGAAGAGATGGCACAACCAGGAGATTGGGCGATAGCTGTCAGGCTCTTTTAGGTCCTTGCCTGGTTTTTAGCAGTGCAACGACTTTCGCTTTTCTCCACATTTTTGGTATTTTACAGGACAACCGGCAATTCTTTAACATATTCAAGAGCCAGCTCTTTGTATTTTATTTGTTCGTTAAACAATTCATCTACATTAGGGGAATTTCAATTTTTTAAACCATTTATTACGATGTTGAGCTCTTTCAAAGTGAAGGGAGTTTCCAGAAGGTTTATTTCGGTGTTAGTATCCCTTACCAATTATGCAACTTACGCCTCTTTGTGTCTTCACGCTAACAATTAATTGATGTGCCACTTTACTTGCACTAATATTACTATTCTGTTGTTGTTGCATACAGGGGTCACCACTGAGCTTCTTTATAGCATTTCATGCTCGTTTGCTGCTATGGGTCATGTCCATACTCTCCGCCGTCTCAACTTGCCATAGTTGCCCCGCTTCGCTCATCTTTTGCAGTATAACCGACCCACATTCCCACCCATTACAGGGATCTCTGTCAAAAAGCTTGTTGTCCTTAATCAAGAGCGGTTTGGTGTCGTTTGTCAGTCCAGGTTGGTATTGCTGTCGGCAGCCTCTGGGATGTGTCGTAGCGAAACTTTTTTAACAAGTTCCACGAAGTTTTCATAGTTTTCAGGGATCGGTTCACTGCTGTTTATCTCGGAATCTTAGTGCAGTAAAAAAAATAATTTGAAACCGCTCAGTCTTTTTTTTTTTTTTTTTTTATTGGTCTAGCACACGTGCTGCAGGGAAGTCCCTAAAGCGCTCCAGGAGCGGCACGAGTGCGGAAAAAGCGATTCACGTTGTTCTTGAATCGCTGTAAATTGTACTCGGTGGGAAACACAGCGCTGGGCAAATTATTCCAAAGGGATGACGTTCTCCATATAAAAGATTGCTTGAAAAGCGTTGTACGCGGAGTAACGAGCTGAACCTCATACGGATGCGAAGCACCAGCGCGACGTGTATTTCTAACATGCACCGCTTTGGGAGGAATTAAGCGGGCTACATCCTTCGAACACTTTCCATGAAAATACTTGTAGAACAGACTCAAGTCGCCAACCGTTCTTCGATGTTCCAGCGAATCAAGGCCGCCGGTCAATTCCGGGTCCCCAATCAGACGGACCGCTCTTCTCTGAACATAATCCAACAAATGCAGTGTATGTTTGGGAACGGAGCCCCAAACGTGGGAGCAGTATTCCATAGTTGGTCGAATTTGGGCTTTGTAAAGAATTAACAGTTGTTGTGGGGTGTAAAGCTTTCTGGTTCTAAATAATATTCCCAACTTTTGAGAAGCTCTCCTTGCTATGCCTGCAACATATTCATGCCAAGACATATTTGCTCCCAAACTAACGCCCAACAAATTGAGCGACGATGCTAGGGGAATGGAGTGCCCCGACATAACTATGTCGGGTTCAGCAACGTTAACTTTTTTAGAAAAAAACTGCCGCTTGGGTTTTTGTAGCGTTAAATTCCACTTGGTTACTGTCACCCCAAGATAGAATTTCTTCCAGGTCTTTGTTAAGTTGAACGACCTCCTGCTGTCTGCGGATATTCGCCTGAGCAGCCGATGTCCGAGCGTTCAAGGTGAATGAAGAGACAAGCGTACTGTCATCTGCAAAGCTATAGATTGGATTCCCGGTCCTTTCTAGCAGATCGTTAATGTAAATGAGAAAGAGAGTAGGAGACAGTATGGAGCCCTGGGGCACACCAGCGTTGATAGTGAGGGTGTTAGAAAGAAATCCGTCGACCGCCACTCGTAAAGAACGCTCTCTGAGGAAACATGAGAGCCACAAACAGAACCTTTCAGACATACCATAAGAGCGCAACTTAGCCAACAGTCCATCGTGCCAAACACGGTCGAATGCCTTGGATATGTCAAGAGCAACCGCTCGAGATTCTCCAAAGTGTTCAATTGCGTTGTTCCAAACATGTGTTACATAAGTCAGAAGATCTCCTGTTGATCTATGTTTACGAAAACCATATTGGTGATCGCTAATAATATTGAATCGTTCAAGATATTTTAGAAGATGCTCATTGATAACCTTTTCCATGACTTTCGATATTATTGAAAGCAGTGCAACTGGTCGGTAGTTATTTGGCAAGGTCTTCTTACCTTTTTTAGGTATCGGCTGAATCGTGGCAGGACGGAAATATTCCCTTTCTGTAGGATAGGCTAAAAAGTCTACAGAAAACTGGTGTTAGTTCCCTTGCACAGTTTTGAGAACTATGGCAGGTATTCCGTCAGCGCCAGAAGCCTTCTTGGTGTCTAACTTCATTAAAATACGCTTTATGATACGCTGCCTGAAGACAACATCGGGCATCTTTGACTGCAATATGGGAATAGTAGGTGGTGTTTTTCCTTGGAAATCGACAGTAGAATGTGAAGCAAAGAGTTCAGCCAACAAGTTCGTTCTCTCAACAGGTGTGATTGCAATGGAATTATCTGGCCGTGTGAGTGGTGGTATGGTGGATTTGGTAAAATTTTGACTAACTGCCTTAGCGACTGCCCAAAAGGACCTGGAATTGTTGGGACAAGCAAGAAGTTTGTTTCTAATTCATTGATTGTGTGCCTCCTTGGTTTTGTCGATAATTCCCTTGCATCTGTTCCGGGCATGAACAAAGATGTTTCAATTTACGGTGTTAAGATTTTCACGCCATTGTCGGTAGGCAATATGTTTAGAAGCAACAGCTTCTTTGCATTTTCGGTCGAACCAAGGCTTGCCGTTGGAGGAGCATTTCTTCGAAAAAGGGATGTAAGCTTCCATACCAGCCAAAATAACATCGGAGACCTCCCTGGCGCAGTCAGATGGGTTATCGGATCGAAAACAAACGTCCATCCAAGGGAAAGTTCGAAAGTATTCCATGAGATCTTCCTATTTAGCAGATTTGTAGTGCCAAATCTTGCGCGGCCTAGGAGCCTCTCTGTCACTGATTAGCAGGATACTCGATGTCGAAAGCAGTTTATGGTCGGAAGAACCTAACGGCGGATTTACGGTGACCGTGTAAATCTCCGGATTGGTGGTTAAAAACAGATCAAGAAGACCGGCGAACTCCCCGTCTCGATCAGGGATCCGTGTTGGTTCGTCAATAAGCTGAGTTAAGCCACAACTGATTGAGAATGATTCAGCTTCACGACCTTGTTCGTCGGTAGTATTTGAATATTTGAGCCAGTTGATATTGTGGACATTAAAGTCGCCCAGGATGGCAATTTCGGCACTTGGATAGTTACTTTGTAAATGATCGATGGTGTCTGCAAGAGAAGCGAAAAGTGTTCGAAAATTGGTATCACTTGGTGGTCGATACAGGATACAGATAAACCTTGTGGTTTGTTGAGTCGTTATTTTTAACCACATAACATCAAAGTTTGGGGGCTCCAGGGCTCTAGTACAGTAATATTATGATTTTATCCTCTCTGGAGTATTACCAGGGGTATTGTGCTGAGTTTTGGACCTCGAAAAACTTGTGCTCCTTTGTTTATAAACAATTGGAGCTTTCAAGACGCGTTTTTTTGAGCATAAAATGTGAATAACTCCGGTTATATAAGTCGGATCGAGACGGAAAAAAATAAACTCTTCATAATAAAATTTCCCACAAATTTTCGTTAGTTTTAAGTCGCGCAAGTTTGTACATAACCTACAAAATTTAAAAAACCGGCAAAAAATTGTTTGTTTTTTTTTTCATTTCATTGTATGACTAAATGAACCGATGGGCTTAAAACTTTCAAAAAATATTCCAGCACAAATACTCCGAAATTTTGGTAGAAAAATGTTGAACCTAGTGGGCACAATTGAATTTATTATTTAATATTTGAATTGCCCGCCATTTTATGCCGTTAGGTTTTTTTTTTTCAAAATTTAGGTCCCAACGTAAGCTTTCCGATGCTATTAAAAAAAATTTTTGGAGTCATTTTAACCGGTTTTTTTACATTTATTTATTAAAGAACAAAAAATGCGTTTTTCGGTCATTTTGAAAAAAAAATATTGAAAATTTTTTATCACGTCTGGTAGAGAAAAAAAATCATTTTTGTTGGCAATCTTTTTTTCGAAATAACCGAAAAAACGCAAAAACGCAACTGTTGCTATTTGATTAATAAAAAAAACGAGAGTTAACCTTCAATTGTTTGTTACCAGTGCCCTGTTACTGTCCTTCCTATTTCTTATATATATTATGACGGGCACTTGCCCTATTTTTGTGGCGTCATATTGTACCCTGTGAAAATTGTTTTTCCCACGCTTGGGCGCAATTTTCTTGCAACCTCTTTTTAATTTCTGAGAATGAATTGAGTGAATAATGATTTTAAAAGAACTAAAGAAATTAAACAAACACTAGCTCAGTTTTCCTTGGTAGAGAAATATGGGCAAGAGATAATTGTTATACGTCTTTTTGGAATTATTTTCTATTTTTAAAAAGCTTCAGTTGTACAAATTTTTGGGCACCATTCATTTTAAAATAGAAAGGATCTAACTTCAGTTAAAAAAAATGAAAAAAAATACTGAAGTGTTTTACGGTTATTACTAAAAAGAATTATTCTAGTACAACTTTTCTTATCCTGAAAAGAAAAATAGGTATTCAGTGAGACACTAGCTTTAATCAACAAAAAAGAAAATTTATTCATGATTTAAAATAAAAGTTCCAACCTTTGCAGTTTTAAGGAATACAAAAAAAATTCTAGCTTAAAAGTAGTTTTTATAAATTAGAGTCCCTAAATCAGAGATTTTACTTCTAAATCTTGACTACACCCGAAATCGAAGAGTCGTGATTATCACTTCGCGATTTTTCAGTTCAAATTGCTGTTAAAACACTTATTTGCGGGGAATATATTTATTGATGTATGTTCTGGTAACTTACGGTTTTCCTACGGGCTTCTAGGCCTTCAATGCAACACAAAACCGATTTCACACTTTTGAGAAGAGCCTACTTTAGCTACTCCATTTAGAAAACACACAAAACCCACTACGGCTTTATGATAAAAAAACTCGTGCTTAACTTGGCTCTCGTAGATATTGTCGTAAGCCTCTACTGCGGCTCGGTGGAAGTTAGCCTGGCTGCGGCTTGATGGTACTCAGCCTCTCTGCGGCTTGATGGTACTAGGCCTGGCTGCGGCGCGATGTTACTAAGCCAAGATTCGCGTCCTCCGGACCCTTAAATAAGCCGTGGGCACTCTGTCTGTAATATGGCGACGCCGGAACCAAAACTCCGGATACAAAATTTGACCAATCCCGGCGTATCGATAGATTCGGTCGCAAACCCGCACAGCACACTATATAACGAGCGGCTAGGAATTTCTGATTAATATACCGCTCGATACAAAAATGAAAAGAAGTACATTATTAAGAGAAAAATCAGTAACATTATATGGTCTTAAAATCTAGGAAAAAATGAATGTTACAATATATATATATATATATATATATATATATATATATATATATATATATATGTATATATATATATATATATATATATATATATATATATATATATATATATATATATATATATATATATATAGATGCATATACACTATACTTTTAACTTAAAGATTTTACATATACATTAACCGATAGAGATAGATGCAGTCGTTGACCTGAAGTCTTTCTGAGGACTAATTTTAAAGTTTTTACTTTAAGTCAGACGTTTGTTAGTGGTTTGATAAGTTTGGTACCTGTCATCAGATACAGAGAGTCTGACGACACAAGGTTCTTTTTATTTAGTTTAATTTTGTGAGCTTTATTATCCAATAATTTAATGTATTAGTCACATTAGTGTTAATGGCCAAATTTGCCAACCATGTTCTTAGGTTCCAATATCCAATCTTTTTTCTATTCTGACGGAAATCGAAATAATGGTTGTTATTTTTCCAACGTACTTGTTGTAAGTTAGATACATGTTATTGAGGAGAAGCTTCAGCCCCCACACGTAACTACGCTAATGCATTAATATCAAATATTGACACAAAGAGGAAGAAAATGACCATTAGTCGCTTAAGCGTGTACATAACCTACAAAATTGAAAAAAAAACCGCCAAAAAAACTGTTTTTTTTTTCATTTTATTGTACAGGGTGAGTCAACGATAGAGTAAAGTTTATTATCTTATTTGTTTTGGGAATGACGAAAAAATGTTAAATACAATAGTTTTAGGGAATATTAAGGTGCACAGTTTTCAAGTTATTTTTGAGTATAGAGGGTACTTCAAGAAAGTGTGGCCCATATAATATATATATTTTTAAGTGGAACATCCTATTTTCTAATTTATTTTAAAATTTTATAACTTCTTTATTAATTATGTTATATACCCAAAACTAGTAGTTTTTCTAATATTTCAATTTTTTTTTTTTAAATATACTAGTTTTCAGTTCTGTAAAAGATTGTCAGTAGCGCCATTGTTTCTGAAGGTGGAATACTCATTATTGGTACAAACGTTCTATATAGATGAAGAAAGGATATATGTTAAGAAATTTGAGTTAGATGCTACAGGGTGTTCAAAATAAATTTATACATCTCGACTATTTTAAACTGAAAAATTTCAAATAGTTTAAATGGCACGCCCTCTATAATATTATTTTTTCTGATAGATTTTAAAAAACCCTCCAACTTTTATTAAGTATGTCATATACATATTTTTAATAGTTTTCGATTTATTTTGAATTTTTCAATTTTTCCCTTGTTTTTAATACCCTTACGTTATTGTGAAAACATAAACAAATAGTGAAAAATTTAATATAATATAACTTATCTAATGATTAATTGTTATGACGTAATAAATGTTCAAAAATATGCCCGTCTACTTGAATAAACATGTTTAGTTGTTTTACTATATTTTCCTTCATTTTCTTTAGCATAAAGGGCGTTATTCTTCGGCAAGCATCCCGTATTCCATTTTCTATATCTACTGGTGTTCTAGAGGAATTCACATAAACACGATCTTTAATGTAGCCCCACAAAAAGAAGTTTAAAGGTGTTAAGTCACATGATCGAGGGGCCACTGAATTAATCCATCCCTATTGATCCATTTTTTGTGGGTAACAATCGTTTAAAAATTTCCGAACTTCCCGATGATAATGAGCAGAAGCTCCATCTTGTTGAATACACATTTGTTCCCTTTCAAAGTTATCAACTTCTTCAAGAAGCTGGGGTAATTCGTTTTGCAAAAAAATTAGATATCTAGACCCGATTAGTGGTTCGCGGAAAAAATATGGTCCAATAATTCGAAAATATAATATTCCACGCCATATATTAAGCGACCAATGGTTTTGGTTTTGAACTTCCCGGACCCAAAATAGATTAACTGTTGAATAATATTGCATGTTATGGCTATTAACTGCTCCATTACTGTGAAAACTAGCTCCATCAGAAAACATCATTTTGGATAAAAAAATTTGGATCGGCCTTTATTGCTCCATTCATGGTGGTACAAAAGTTTACTCGTCGTTCAAAATCACGGTCTTGAAGTTCTTGGTGTAGTTCCAGATGGAAGGGATGATACTTGTATTTTCTCGTGGTGCGACTAGCCGTAGATTGGGATGTGTCAGATAAGCCAGCTAGCTAACGGCTGCTGATCTGGGAATTATTTTCAACATGAAGTAAAATCTCCATTTCTTTTTCCTCATTGGTAGCATTCTGGTTTAAAACTTTCCGTTTCGTATACTCAATGCTACCACTACCATTAAACCGTTCTATTAAGCACTGAACAAATTTTCTAGATGATATACGTCTATTACTTCGCTCCGTAAAGCCTTACTGCCAAAAGACAATTTTTTTCCGCCTCGCCCAGTATATAAATTATATCAATTAATTCATTTTTAGGAAAATCCATAACTATTACCTTCATATGTCACTTACTACAACAAATTAAACTATTTTTACTTGCTTAATAGACATGTCAAAATTTGACAATTTTTGTTTTGTCTTGGCAATATGATGTTATAGCGTAAGTATATTAAAAACAAGGGTAAAAATTGAAAAATTCAAAATAAAACGAAAACTATTAGAAATGGGTATATGACATACATACAATAAAAGTTGGAGGGTTTTGTAAAATCTATTAGAAAAAATAATAATATACGGGTTGTGCCTCTTAAAAAATTTGAGATTTTTCAATTTAAAATAGTCGAAATGTATAAATTTATTTTGAACACCCTGTAGAATCTAACACAAATTTCTTTACATATATCTTTTTTTTTTCACCTCTATAGAACGCTCGCGCCAATAATGAGTATTCCACCTTCAGAAACAATGGCGCTACCGGCAATTTTCTACAAAACTGAAAACTAGCATTTTTTTAAAAAAATTGAAATATTTGAAAAACTACTAGGTTTAAGTATATAACATTATTAATACGAAAGTTAGAAAATTTTACGCAGAATTGAAAAATAAATTAGAAAATAGGCTGTTTCATTTAAAAAAAAAACTGGTTAAGTGCAAGTAGAACTTGCACAATTAGTGCTCCGTACGTTGATTGTTTTTAAAATAAAAATTTTTGTTAGGGTGGTATAAAATGATCAGTGACTTCACAAAACACACCCCAAATGAGTTTTCAACAAAGTTTGTTTCCAATCTTTACTGAAATCTGATGAGCTTGAAATTTTTGTTTTTTTATATACCATATAAATTATTAAAGGTAAAGCACGCGTGATAATTTTCGTTCAATCTACACCCCGTGGAGAATATTCCAGAGTTTTTCCGAAATTTTTTGATAAGTACTTTTCGAGATAAGGCCCGGGACAGCGATTTTTCGCGAATTTTTAAAAATAATACAAAGAAAAGTGCGCGTAAGTGTAATATTATATATGTATTTTTTACTCGTGTCTTCACAAGCTTTCATTTGACACCACACTCGATGACCTAGTAAAAAATTTTTTTTCACTTCCGACTTCACCCCCAAAACTAGCCCCTTAATTCAAAATTTAATTCTCAAAACTACATGGCTCTGATGAGGCCATCAATTCCTATATTATTACCAAATTTCACCTTTCTATGTCAAATAGTTTCGGAGAAAATCGGGTGTGACAGACAGACAGACAGACACCGAAGTGATCTTATAAGTGTTCCGTACGGAACACTAAAAACATATCGGCCACACTTTTTTAAAGTACCCTGTATACACAAAAATAATTTTAAACTGTGCACCTTAACATTCCCTAAAACTATTGTATTTAACATTTTTTCGTCATTCCCGAAACAAATGAGATAATGAACTTTACTCTATCGTTGACTCATCCGGTACAGGTCGACTAAGTGAACCGATCAGCTTGAAAATATTCCTTTTGTTATAGCAAAAATACAAAAAGAAAATATTTCCTTCCTGTGGCGCTACAGTTCAGCCTATCCTGAAAAAAATACAAGAAGACCTTGCCAAAAAATATTCCAACCAGTCGCACTGCTTTTCGAAAGTTATGGAAAAGACTCTCAATCAACATCTTTTAAAATATCTAGAAGGATTTAACATTATTAGCGAGCATCAACAAGAGATCTTCTTACTTATGTAACGCATGTTTGGAACAAAGCATTTGAACATTTTAGAGAATCTCGAACAGTTGCACTTGATATATCCAAGGCATTCGACCATGTTTGGCATGACAGATTGTTGGTTAAGGAACGCTCTTATGGTATGCCTAAAAGGTTTTGTTTATTGCTCTCGGATTTTCTCAGAGAACATTTTTTTACGAATGACAGTGGACAGATATATTTTTTAATACCTTCACTATCAACGCCGATGTGCCCCAAGGCTCTATACTGTCTCATACTCTCTTTCTCATTTACATTAGCGATCTACTAGAAAGGACCAGAAATCCAATCCATAGCCTTGCAAACAGGACACTTATTTCTTCATTCCCTTTGAACGCTCTAACATTGGTTACTATATCTACAGACAACAGGTGTTCAACTTAACAAAGATTTGGAAGAAATTTTTTCTTAGAATGATAGTAACCAAGTAGAATTTAACGCTAGAAAAACCCAGGCGGCAATTTTTTCTAAAAAAGTTATCGTTACGGAACCTGAGATAGTTACGACGGGACACTTCATTTCTTTAGCATCTTCACTCAAGTTGCTGGACGTGAACTTGGGAGCAGATATGTCTTGGCATGAACATGGCGCATGCATAACAAAGAGAGCTTCTTAAAAGCTTGGAATACTATTTCGAACTAGAACGCTTTACATTGCACAACAAGTGGTACAAAAATATTGAACCTAGTGGGCACAATTGAATTAGTTATTTCAAATTTGAATTGCCCGCTATTTTATGCCATTAGGTTCAAAATGGATCTTTTTTTTCAAAATTTAGGTCCCGACGTCAGCTTTCCGATGCCAATAAAAATTTTTTTGGAGTCATTTTAACCGTTTTTTTTACGTTTGTTTATAAATCAAATAATAACATATGCGTTTTTTGGTCATTTTGAAAAAAAAACTGAATTTTTTTTATCACATCTAGTAGAAAATCGCGAGAGCTTCATTAAAAAAGTGTCATTTTTGTTAACAATTTTTTTTTCAAAATGACTGAAAAAACACGTTGGCTGAAAAAGTTGTTGGTCTGACACATAGATGTTGCCCTTTTCAAAAAATCCCTATGATTTTTAGGTAGTGCCAACCTTCAAACGATACGTGTCAAAATTTTATGACATTTTGACTACTAGTTTACAAGTTGTAGTGGTTTTAGTGACGCTATTTTTGATATTGTTACAATGGAAATATCGAATTTCGTGTGTTGATTAAACACTGTTTTTTGACGGGAAAAATACCGTTCAAGCAAAGCAACGGTTTGATAACTCTTACGGAAACTCTGCCCCTGGAAAATTACTTATCATTTACTGATATGCTGAATTTAAACGCGGTCGTACAAACACAAATGATGCTGAACGCTCTGGACGCCCAAATGAGGTGGTTACACCGGAAAATATCAAAAAAAAATCCACAAAATTGTTTTGGATGACCGTGTAGTGAAATTGCGTGAGACAGCTGACACCCTAAAGATATCAAAAGAACGTGTTGGTCATATTTTGCATGAACATTTGGGCATGAGAAGCTCTTTTCGAAATGGATACAGCATTTGCTCACAATGGGCCAAAAACAATAATGTGTTGATGATTCTGAGTGCTGTTTGGACCTGCTTAAGGGTAATAAAAAGGATTTTTTTATGCGATATGTGGCAAGGGATTAAACATGAATTCACCACTATATACCGGAATCAAATCGGCAGTCAGCTGAATGGGCAGCAGCTGGTGAAAGCCGCCCGAAGCGACCAAAGACACAATAGTTGGCTTGGAAGGTTTTGGCCTCTGTATTTTGGGATACGCATGAAATAATTTTCGTCAACTATGTTGAGAAGGGAAAAATCATCAATAGCGAATATTATATAAAGTTACTGGTACGTTTAAAGGTAGAAATCGCAAAGAAACGGCCCCAAATGAACAAGAAAAAACTGCTCTTTTCATCAAGACAATGCACCGTGTTACAAGTTAATGGTTTCGATGGAAAAATTGCATAAATTAAAGTCCGAATTGCTTCCTCATCCACCGTATTCTCCAGATTTGGCCCCCAGCGATTATTATCTATTCACAGACCTCAAAAAGATGGTCGCGGAAAAGAGATTGGGCTCCATTGAAGAAGTTATCGCCGAAACTGAGGCCTATTTTGAAAGCAGAGACAATGCCTTCCACAAGAAAGGTATAGAAATATTAGAAAAACATTGGACTGATTGTATCGCTCTTGAAGAAGACTATGTTGATGAATAAAGTTGAATTTTGCAAAAATAATATGTTTTAAGTAGCTACACCAAAAAAAATTTCAGCTTAAGTGTTATACATGTATATATCTATATATCTATATATATATATATATATATATATATATATATATATATATATATATATATATATATATATGCAGAAATTCATGCACTGAATGAGCATATGCGTGTAAATTTTGATACAGTTTTTTTCTACTCACTATTTAATTAGAAATTGACAACACTTAAATGACGCTTTTAGAAAAAACCTCCCTTCAATATTTATTTATCTGAGAAATTCTTGTTCAAAATTACATTTTTTTCTCGTTAGTGTTTATCATCTGGCAAGCACTTTATTATTAAAATGGATATTTGTTTTGTTTCTACAAGTTTTACAACAGACCTACATTAAGAAATTGTTTCGTGTTAACCTAGTTATAACATCATCAGAGTATTCAAAGAAAACAAAATTATCTTTTAAAATTATTTATTTTCAATAAAATCCACGCTCAAGCCTGTCGGCAAGTTGTCAAAAGAACTTTAGTTCAATAAAAATTTTTAAAAATTTGAAGTCGCTTTTGAAATTTCACATAAGGATACTAATTTTGTACTCCCTATGAAGCTATACTTTTTTAAAATTTTACTTAAAAGTAAGATGGCCACTATTGCATTAAGGAATAACTTTTAGTCACTTTCCCACTTCGTGAGAAATTTTATCATTCATGCTCCAAATGACTTTCGCTTATCTCTCGTAAAAAAAATCGTAGAAACTGCATAATGCCAGAAACTCGTATAAAATTTCATCAGAGCACTTAAAACAGCGCCGGTAATTGGACAACTAAGCAATTTTCTTGTAAGGCATCACTTTCATGGCTAAATTCACCTATACTAAAGTATCAGATCCAGAAAACATTTAGAAAGCTTACAGACAAGAACCTGTAAGTATATTGTTGATCTTTGGGTCTTGTCTAATTTTCAAATTTTTCGTCTTATAACGTACCTTCTACTGATGGAAGTCAAAAAACCAGAAAAGTGCATCTAACACTATTCGTTTATATATGCTCTGAAAACTTTTAGTGTGTCTCATTTCCTCGATGTCCGTGTTGTGGTGGTGATACCTTTCACTCAAGAGTCGAACAGCGATTAAACAATATTGACCATGTATTTAAGTTGATGTGTAAAATCTTGCTATATCCGACGATATGTTGCATATAGTAAATCCCAGGATCTAAGATCCTGCATTTTTGCTTTTTCAATGGGGCAATAAACGACCCTATTAAGGTTTTGTGCATAGTTGCCAGGTATTACGATAAACGTATTTTTATTTTACCTGCTTTGTATACCGCCCTCACTTGCACCTGCAATCATATTGGATCTATTTTTACCTATATATTTACTACCTGGTAACTCGGTTTTAGAGCCCTTTAAGTATTTGATACTTAATATAGGCCTAATGACCACAGGTCCCCATTACGATTTGAAAGATACTTTTTATTATTTTTATTTTTAGTTTTACTTACAACTTACAACGTAACGGTTCTATTTTAATTATGTGGCGTCCGTGGGAAAGTTGCAATAATGGCTATCGCAAGAGAAAACATTTATCACTTGACACTAAACAAATAGTGAAAAATGTTTAAGCTAGTTTGGTAAAAATTTGAATAAACAAAGTGCTTTGCAAGAAACCAGTGAACTAACATAAACCTCAATTTCTACGATTAAGGGTATTGTAGGAAAACCATCACACAGGATCAGGAAAAAACGGAAAGATTTTTAAACGCATCATGTAGACGATTGTGAAAAATACGTCATCAGGAGAAAAATATATTCTATGTTTGACGAGCAGTTAGTGCCTACACTAGACAAAATAAAATTAAGACTGGTGCAAGACGGGACCAATATATATTGTGGCCGATCAACCATTCACAGAATTCTCTTAAGAACGGGATTCACGTTCTGAAAAATCAACAAAATGCAAGTAGTGATGGAGTCACAAAGGTTACGATTCTTGCGACATATTTATTTACAAGAAATTAAAAAGTATCAATCAGAGAATTGGCCAATAATTTACCTTGACGAAACATGGTTCGATACCCATGTCACTGTGCAAAAAGAGTGGGTTGACAGTAGTACAAAATGTCAGACTAACGCACCTTCAAATAAAGGTAACCGAATTACCATTTTACATGCTGGATCTGAAAAGGGCTGGATTTCAAATTGTTTATTATTATCTGCAAAAAACATAAAAGATTCTAGTTTGGACTATCATGAAGACACGACCGCAGCACTTTTTGAAAATTGGTTTTAAAATTCCGCTTTCCCGAACAGAATGTTATAGTTATGGACAATGCAAGTTACCATAGTCGCCTACTAAATAAGGTTCGTAATGCAGCCAAAACTAAATCGGAACTACAGGAATATATGTTAGAAAATGAAATTTATTTTGACTTTAGTTATAAAAAAGTGATCTTTCGGAAGTTTTCAAAGACTATAAATTGAAAAAGAAATATGTTTGTGATAGTATGGCTGAGAAAATGGGACACACTGTTTTGCGGCTTCGTCCGTATTATTGTGTGTTTAAATTCAATTGAACATATTTGTCATCAAGTTAAATCAAAAATAAGGGCACAAAATGTTTCTCCTACTTTAAGCGTGTCAGTGGTTGAATTAATAAAAAAAGTTATAAATGATATACCTTGTGAAAGCTGTAAGAATTCCACTCACCACATTGTTAAAGTTGAAGATTCATATATTTATGTAAATAATAAAAAAACCACTGATAATTACCTCAGCTGATGACAGTGATAGTGAAACCGAATTAGTATATTTTTTATTTATACAATATGTCCCCTCTTATAAACCCCATTGATTCAAACTGTATATTTGTACTTCTTATCCATTTGTTGTTACATGCACCTATAAATAAACATCTCCAAAAACACTAATAATTTTATTTATTTGCATGAATAAAATTCTTAAGACCATCTCTGCAACCTATTATAAACAAAAGGTCAGAATTTTTATATTGCCTACTTAAAATGGCATAAATCTGGATATTATATTTTCGGACAGGCTATACCAACATAAAGAATAAATCTGATTATGAGGTTTTTTAAAAACTTTACTTGAATGTGATGTACTTGGGTTGCTGCAAAATTAGTATACATTATGTAAGATTTTTTTCATTTTCAATGTACTTGCCAACTGATTTATACACAGAGAGATTACTTTAGTGTATGTGATAAAGTAAAATTTAACAAATCACAACAAACAAGTGAAACTCTTTTGTGGTATTTGTCTAATTTGTTCTTTATAACTATTAGTACTATAGTGTACTGAACATTATTTGTCATCTTCAGAGCCTTGTTGATGAACCAGCTGGTGTGCCACTACAGGTGATTCAGCTAATTTTAATACTAACTAACTAATAATGTTTATTTTTTCCACAAATGTAAAAAATATAATAAATACAAAAATAAATATTACAAAATTAGAATAAGTAAAGTCCGTTTTTTTGGAGTTGATAGCACACAACATGGGTTATAAATATTAAAATGTCATAAACCATAAGCGTTCGAAATTTCTCTACCAGTTATTTATATTTTTAGTTTTAATCACCTTTATTTTCTATCTCTATACAACAGTGCGACCTTTTTCTAAAAAATATTTTATTACATGCCTTCTAAACTTTACAATAAGCTGGATAATTCAACGCATTTCAAAGTTTATTATAATGAGTAAATGATGAAACTAAAAATCTTATTTGTATGATAAAGGTCTAAACGAGTACAATTAACAATTCTTAAGAACTAGAAATCTACAGTGTTATAAAGCTTAATGATAATAGGGACAATAAAATTATTTGGGATTTTAGCAGTTATTAGAACATAATTAACCAAAGTACTTATCGGTAGGTAGGAGCCTACTTAGGTACTTACCTAAGTATGCAACAAAAATATTCTGTGTAAGTATAAAAATAAAGCAAAAATCTATAATATACTTAGTTCAAATCAGAACAGCGATGACTTCAACTTTCAGTTTTGCCCCGGTCAAACTTCGCGGAGTCTGTAAATCTACATTTCTCTGCGAGAAAAAATAATGATACTTAACGTCCACGTTGCCCTAGTGCATCAACAGCCAACAAGCCAAGTCCGTGAAATTTTAGAAGCCTGCGCCAACATGACGGGAGGTGGCACAGGCATCTTCAACTATTTAAAGATTTCTGCAAGAAAGAAAACGCCGTCCTAGCAACGAAACAGAATCACAAAGGAAAGGAGCCTTTAGAGGGCGATAAGACTTTAAAAACGCAATAAGAAGAAAAGTACACCCATTTTTTTTATTAAGAAAGAAATACCTACACTACATAAAGTTTCGCAAAAAATCAGAGAAGACCAGGACTTACGAGATTTTAATAAATGGAAATTAAGGAAAATCGTCCATAACCTGAATTTTCGTTGGGAAAAACACATTAGAAAATCTGTTCTTAACGATAAAACAGAAATAATTTGTTGGAGAAGAGAATATCTACCAGCAATCAGAAAATTTCGAGCCGAAGAAAGAAATATTTTTTATTTAGATGAGACTTGGATTAACGAGGGACACACAGTGAAAAAATTCTGGATTTGCTTGTTGGAATTCAAATCAAAGTCAATTAAGATTACCGTGAGGATATAACGGCCGATGTTTTTGAGAAGTAGTTCCAATAAATGATTGAAAGTTTACCAGCAGAATCAGTTATAGTAGTAGACAATACCCAATACCATTCTCGTTTATTAGAACGACTCCCGACAAATTCATGGAAGAAAGCGGATATTTTTCAGTGGATAAGAGACAAAATTCTCAAACATAAAGGTGGTATGTTAAAAGCGGAACTTCCTAAAATTGCGAAACAAAATAAGGCACAGTTCAAGAAATATGCAATCGATGAGATGGCAAAGGAACGGAATATCAAAGTGCTTAGATTACCTCCATTTCGTTGGGAATTGAATCCCATAGAGCTAATTTGGGCACAAATGAAAGGTTTCGTTGCAAGAGGAAACATTACGTTCAAACTTTAAGACCTAACGCAGTTATTACTCGCCGGAATAGGGAGGATCAAAGAGGATAATTGGAAAAATGCCATTCGACATGTTATAGAAGAAGAAAGTAAAATGTGGAAACTTGACGAATACATCGAAGAAACTGAAAATGAAACCCTTAATTATCAATTTAAGAGAAGTCGAGTCTTTTGAGATGATGATTGTTTTTGATCGTAATTAAAGTACTTATATATCGTGAATTGTGAAGTTGTATATATACATAGATCTACAGACTAAAAAAATTTTAAATCTTATATTTCTATGACTTTATTTTTAAGATAATTTTACTTATTAAACACTAAAAGCAGGTTAGGTTCGGACGGCTATGCTACCGAAAATCCTTATTTATATTTTATGACTCCATTGTATAGCAGAGGTTTTCTGCCTAAAATAGGGTGAACCCTTAAAAATAATTCAAAACAGATTGCAAAATCCAGTTAAATGCATAAGAAATCTCTTTTTTTTTGGGCGCACTCCAACATGTAATTGCATCTACAATGAGAAATTCTGCAATCAATTCTAAACAAATCCACTTTAAACAATAAAGAGACGCTACAAAAGTAGACAGTATTTCTACTTATGAGGGTAGATTGAAAAAAAAGTAAATAACATTTTTTTGCAAAAAAAACATTTGTTTTTCAACATAATGTCTATTGAGCTCAGTGAGGTTCAGCGACATTCCAATTTTCTTATTTCCTCAGAAAAAATGTTCCGAACTGTGCACAATACTCGATTACAGCACAGGTAATCTCTCCGACGAAAGCTTCTTTTCCTAAACCAATTTCTAAGGTTAGAAAACAAAAAACAAGTCACTGGATCCTAATATGGGGACGAGGGTGGGTAGGGAACTATGTCGAAGCCTAGCTCATGCACTTTTGCCATTGAAACGAACGATGTTTGTTGTAGGCGTATTGTCTTGGTGAAGGAGCACTTTTCAGCGCGGTAATCTTGGTCGCTTTTACTTCAACTCACAACACCACCGGTCCAATAACATTGCGCAATAAGAGCCAGTCATTTTTTTATCCTTTTCCAAATGTTTAATCACGATGATAACTTGTGAGTCTCAAAAATTAGCTGCCATCACTTTTCCTCCCGTAAACTCTTTTTGCTTTTTTCGGTGCACTTTCACCTTTGCCAACCCACTATTTTGACTGCCGTATTGTCTACAGGGTGTAATGATGGATCCAATTTTCATCTATAGTCGCAAAATTAAGCCAGAACTCCTTCAGATTACGCTGCAACTTTTCCAAATACGATTTTGAAATGTCCTTCCTTGTGCGTTTTTGGATTGGAGCGAACGAACACAGCATCAACGACGATCTCAGCTTTGTCCTATCTAGAACTTCACCCAGGATATTACGTACTTATTCATATGAGATGCTTACCATCTCAGCAATCTCACGAAGCTTAATGAGATGATCTTCCATTACGTTACTATGAATTTTATTGTCCATTTCTTCAGAAGAAGTGTCAATGGGGCTTCCTGAATGTGCAGCATCTGCAGTGCTCGTACGGACACGTCTTAATTAATTTATCCAGAAATAAATGGTCTTGAGTGCTGAAGCGGAGTGCACTTTTTAAATAAAAATGTTTTATCAGTGCACGATACTCGGTTGTATACATTTCTATGAAGCGTGTAATACCGATTACTTACCATAGCTGCCATCAAACAACTGTACGTCGCATCTGTTTAAAACTCATGACGATTAACAAAATGTATCGCCATTTTGTAGAAATATACGAGACATTAATTAATATTCATGATATCGATGTACTTAGTAAAGGAGAAAAAAAAATACAGAAAATAACACAATAAAGGAAAAAGAGCAAAAGTAACTTAAACAGTTGAGACAATATAATAAAAAAACTACATAAATTAACAATAAAAGGGATTCCTTAGGTTGACTAACTATAATGGAAACTCCTTAGCATGCTCAGAATCCACTACTTAGCTTTTTTACTATACAGGGTGCCCCATATGTATGGAATAATGATTGCACAGCATTTAGTAATCAGTGTATCAAAAAATGTTTAAATAAAAGTTATAGGGTATTATACGGCGCACATGCTGAAGTTGATAATAAAATGTTTTGAACTATAAGTTCGGAAAAATTACGTCATCTTGATTTTTTTTTTTAAATGTGAAACCCTATATATTATTTTATTTTTGAGTTCTACTTTTTTTTTTATGGGTCTAGCACACGTGCTACAGGGAAATCCCTAAAGCACTACAGGAGCGACACGTGTGCGGAGAAAGCGATTCACGTTGTTCTTGAATCGCTGTAGATTGTACTCGATGGGAAACACAGTCCTGGGCAAACTATTCCAAAGGTATGATGTTCTCCATATAAAAGACTGCTTGAAAAGCGTTGTACGAGGAGTAACAAGCTGAACCTCATACGAATGTGAAGTATTAGCGCGACGTGTACTCCTAACATGCACCGCTCTGGGAGGAATTAAGCGGGCCACATCCTTCGAACACTTTCCATGAAAGTACTTGTAGAATAGGCTCAAGTCGCCAACCATTCTTCGATGTTCCAGCGAATCAAGGCCGTCGGTCAGTTCCGGGTGTCCAATCAGACGAACAGCTCTTCTCTGGATAGAATCCAACAAATGCAGTGTATGTTTGGGAGCGGAGCTCCAAACATGGGAGCAGTATTCCATAGTTGGTCGAATTTGAGCTTTGTAAAGAATTAACAGTTGTTGTGGAGTGTAAAGCTTTCTGGTTCGAAACAATATTCCCAACTTTTGAGAAGCTCTCCTTGCTATGCCTGCAACATGTTCATGCCAGGGCATATTTGCTCCCAAATTAACGTCTAACAGATTGAGTGACGATGTTAGAGGGATGGAGTGCCCCGACATAACTATGTCGGGTTCTGCAACGTTAACTTTTTTAGAAAAAAACTGCCGCCTGGGTTTTTGTAGCGTTAAATTCCACTTGGTTACTGTCACCCCAAGATAGAATTTCTTCCAGGTCTTGTTAAGTTGCATGACTTCCTGCTGTCTGCGGATATTCGTCTGAGTAGTTGATGTCCGAGCATTCAAAGTGAATGAAGAGATAAGTGTACTGTCATCTGCAAAGCTGTAGATTGGATTCTCGGTCTTTTCCAGCAGATCGTTAATATAAATAAGGAAGAGAGTAGGAGATAGTATGGAACCTTGGGGCACACCGGCGTTGATAGTGAAGGTGTTAGAAAGAAATCCGTCGACTGCCACTCGTAAAGAACGCTCTCTGAGGAAACATGAGAGCCACAAACAGAACTTTTCAGACATACCATAAGAACATAACTTAGCCAACAGCCCAACGTGCCAAACACGGTCAAATGCCTTGGATATGTCAAGAGCAACCGCTCGAGATTCTACTAAAAATTCTAGATATTACTTGTCTAAATTGAACTGTTTTGGAATTATTGTCATTTGAAATTTAAATTAATTAAAGACAAAAAACTATTAATCAATACTCTAGGTTTATTTTTAAGGTAATAATTGCTCAAAATGTCTACCGTTAACAGCGAGGCAATCACCCAATCTGTTGTAAACAGCCTGAAAAGAGTTTTGCAGAGAATCCGCTGTGATCTGTGCTACTTCATATTGAATTATTTGTTGTAAATCTTCTACTGTTTCGACTTCGGTAAACTTTGGTTTTTAAATGACTCCATATCATTGGTCCCTTTTTTATCGAAGGAAAAACTTAGAGGACGGCGGTATTTACAGTTACTCCAAGAGCAAATTATTTCAATTTGTGCAGGTATTTTTCCCGATGAAAATAATTTAGATACTCCTAACAGGAATCTGTGGTATCAACAGGACCTTTTCACTATGAAATCAATGTTCGTAGATATTTGGATGAGATTTTTCCTAATCGATGGATAGGTAGAAGAGGTGCTGTAGAATGGCCTACAGGGAGTCCCGACCTTACGCTACTCTATTTTTTTTATGGGATCATTTGAAAACCAAAGTTTACCAAAGTCGACCTGAAACTGTAGAAGATTTACAACAAAGAATTCAATATGAAGTAGTACAGAACACCCCAGATTCTCTGCAAAACTCTGTTCAGGCTGTTTATGACAGATTGGAACATTGCCTCGCTATTAACGGTAGCCATTTTGAGCAATCGTTACCTTAAAAATAAACCTAGAGTATTTATTAATAGTCTTTTTGTCTTTTTTTATTTTAAATTGCAAATGACCATAAATCCAAAACAGTTCAATTCAGACATATGGTATGTGACAAATAATATCTAGAATTTTTAGTAGGACTCAAAAATAAAATAATATGAAGGGCTTTTCAATAAAAAAAAATCAAGATGGCGTAATTTCTTCGAGCTGACAGTTCAAAACATTTTATTGTCAACGTCAGCATGTGCGCCGTATAACATCCTATAACTTTTATTCAAACACTTCTTTGATACACTGATGCTGTGGAATCATTATTCCACACATATGGAGCACCCTGTATAATGGATAATTGTTTGTATTTGTAGGAGGTATTTATATTCTTAGTTTAATTTTTGTTTTTTATCAATTGATTAACTTAGTTAAATTACTACGTATCTTTACTGTTTATCATTATTTAGAAAAAAAAACTGACATAGTAAAATAAAATAGTTAAGTGCGATACTAAAATGGGTAAAAATCGTACATTTGCTGAATACATATACATTTGATGCTGTATACTGGGCCTTAGAATTTGTAAGATAATCCACCAGGTCTTGTAGTTCTTGACGTCTTTCAGAAAATATACAAAGGTCTTGTTGATATTTGTAACATAACTTTATAATTCGTTTTGTTGTTTTTAACGATAAATGACAACATAGTGTTAATCCAAACGTTGACATCTGAAATTTAATAAAATATATTATATTTTAGGTTTTAACGATTTAAAATCAACTATGTTATATTATTTCGTCTTTTAAAAATAAATCGGAAGTAACTTATTTTTAACCAATATCTGTTTTATTTATAATAAAATGTACCAAAAAAAATTATTGCGCTTGATATCGTTTTTAAAAAGCTGAGCAATCTCCATTTCCATCATCAGTTTCCTAATTATTAAATAACCAGTCAAGGTCAAGTTGGACTTGCGCAAAAGTACTGCAATTGCCTTAAATTTTTTTTTTATATCGATAGGTATAAAATGATCAGTAATGAGACGTGATGGGATTCCAGAATTTTTTAAAAATTTTTTGGTCAGTACTTTTGGATGTAAGAGGAGGGGGACGTCGATTTTTAGCAATTTATACAAAGAAAAGCATGCCAAGTATTACATCATATATATTTTTGAACTCGCGTTTTCACAATCTTTCATTCGACATCCGACTCGATGACCTGGTATTTTTTTTTCATTTTTAATTTCACCCACCGTATACCAAATAAATTATCAAAAGAAATGCACCCCTGATAATTTTCGCTCAATCTATAGGGTATGAAGTATGAAGAATTTCCAGAATTTTTTCAAAACTTTCTAATCAGGACTTTCCGAGATTAGGTAGAGGGACAGGGGTTTTTGACCATTTTTTTTAAATAATAAAAGGAAGAGTGTGCGTAAGTATTACATCACATATATTTTTGAACTCGTGTATTCACAAGCTTTCATTTGATTCCCCACTCGATAACTTTGTAAATGTTTTTTTCACTTTCAGTTTCACCTCCCATATATCAGATAAATTATTAAACGAAATGCGCTCGTGATAATTTTCGCTTAATTTGCACTTCATAAAGAATATTCTAGAATATTTTCAAAAAATTTTTATCAGTAATTTCCGAGATAGGATGGGGAGGCAGGGGTTTTTGGCCATTTTTTTTAAAATAAAACAAAGAAGAGTGTGTGCAAGTATTAAATCATATATATTTTTGAACTCGTGTTTTCGTTTGACACCTCATTCGATCGTAAATATCTTTTTTTTTACTTTCGGCTTCACGCCTTGTATATCAGATAAATTATCAAACGAAATTAAAATTTTCGCTTAATCTACACTTTACGAAGAATGTTCTAAGATTTTTTCAAAATTTTTTTGATCAGTACTTTCCGGGAGAAGAGTGTGTGCAAGTATTACATCATATACATTTTTGAATTCGCGTTTTCACAATCTTCCATTTGACACCACACTCGATGGTAATTTTTGTTCACCCCCCAAAAATTAACTCCTTAACTCAAAATTTAAATTTTAAAACTACAGGGCTTCGATGAGACTACCATATTTGTGCCAAATTTCGACTTTCTATGTCAAATATTCCCTGAGAAAATCGGGTGTGACAGTCGGACGGACAGACACCGAAGTGACCCTACAAGTGTTCTGTACGGTACACTAAAAATAGCTAATGTAATAGCGATTCATGAAAGAAATAGTATACACAGTGTTAGTAAATCTCAAAAGCAAAGCATATTCTCTAAAATTTGTTAGCTACAAAATTGTTTTCTAGATATATATATACATATATATATATATATATATATATATATATATATATATATATATATATATATATATATATATATATATATATATATATATAATTCACCTCATTTTAACAAACGATAGCAAAGTAATTTTTTTTCGTAAGTATATATAATTTTTTGTGACTTTTTACTTTTTAATGCACATACGACAACAAAAATTGTAAAAAACGCATGCTTTTGATCGAAGAAAAAGTATAGATTCCTATCTTATACGTATTAAACATCTGAAAAGTGCATGCGGGATACTAAAATATATTATTTCTGAAAATTTCAAGCAAAACTGCAGTTACTCGTAAGAAATACCTTAAATTAAATTTGCACTTTTTTGAAGTTATTTTTTATGGGCTTCGCACACATGCTGCAGGAAAAACCCTAAGCGCCACAGGAGCAACGCTGTACTTTGTACCCGTTGAGAAATACAGTCCTGGCCAAATCATTTCAAAGGAATGAGGTTCTCCATATAAAAGACTACTTGAAAAAGGCTGTGAGAGGAGTGACAAACTGAATAAATATATATATATATATATATATATATATATATATATATATATATATATATATATATATATATATACATGTATATATATATATATATATATATATATATATATATATATATATATATATATATACGTATATATATATATATATATATATATATATATATATATATATTCATATTCATATATATATATATATATATATATATATATATATATATATATATATATATATATATATATATATATATATATATATATATATATATATATATTCATATATATATATATATATATATATATATATATATATATATATATATATATATTCATATATATATATATATATATATATATATATATATATATATATATACATATATACATACATATATACATATTTATAACACGGAGGCTCAAAAGTTTTGGGTTTAACACATAGATGTCGCCCTTCTCAAAAAATCCATATGATTTTTAGGAATGATTTCAAACGATACGTTTAAAAAATTTCATGACATTTCGGCGATTAATTTGCAAGTGACGCTACTTTTAATATCTTCAAAACAATGGAAAAAATCGAATTTCGTGTGTTGATTAAACACTGGTTTTTTATGGGAAAAAATACCGTTCAAGCAAAGCAATGACTTGATATGTGTTTGACTGACTCTGCCCCTGGAAAATCACTCATCATTTACTGGTAAATCAGATGGTTACACCGGAAAACATCAACAAAATCCACAAAATTGTTTTGGATGACCGTAAAGTGAAATTGCGTGAGATAGCTGACACCCTAAGGATATCAAAAAAAAACGTATTGGTCACGTTTTGCATGAATATTTGGGCATGAGAAAGCTCTGTTGAAATGGGTATCGCGTTTGCTCACAGTAGACCAAAAACTACAACGTGTTGCTAATTCTAAGCGCTGTTAGGACCTGTTTAAGCGCAACAAAAAATGGGTTTTAAATAGCTAGACCAACACCTGTATATATAAAATATAAATATATATATATATATATATATATATATATATATATATATATATATATATATATACATATATATATATATATATATATATATATATATATATATATATATATATATATATATATATATGTATATATATATATATATATATATATATATATATATATATATATATATATATATTTATATAATTATATATACAGGTGTTGGTCTAGCTACTTATAACCCATTTTTTGTTGCGCTTGAACAGGTCCTAACAGCGTTTTAGAATTAGCAACACGTTGTAGTTTTTGGTCCACTGTGAGCAAACGCGATACCCATTTCGAACAGAGCTTTCTCTTGCCCAAATATTCATGCAAAACGTGACCAATACGTTCTTTTGGGTGTTAGGGTGTTAGCTATCTCACGCAATTTCACTTTACGGTCATCCAATACAATTTTGTGGATATATATATATATATATATATATATATATATATATATATATATATATATATATATATATATATATATGTAATGTGTTAAATTGCCCGCTTTTTGAGGCGTTATTTTGTAACCTCGGCACTTGCCCGCTTTTTGCGGCGTTACTTTGTACCGTGTATATTAATTGGTCGCTTTTTGCGGCGTCATTTTGTACCCTGTGAAAATTGTTTTTCCCACGCTTGGGCACAATTTTCTTGCAACCTCTTTTTAATTTCTGAGAATGAATTGAGTGAATAATGATTTTAAAAGAACTAAAGAAATTAAACAAACACTAGCTCAGTTTTCCTTGGTAGAGAAATATGGGTAAGAGATAATTGTTTTACGTCTTTTTGGAATTATTTTCTATTTTTTTTAAAAAAGCTTCAGCCGTACAAATTTTTGGGCACCATTCATTTTAAAATAGAAAGGATCTAACTTCAGTTAAAAAAAAATGAAAAAAAATACTGAAAGGTTTTATTGTTATTACTAAAAAGAAATTTCTAGTACAACTTTTCTTATCCTGAAAAGAAAAAATAGGTATTCAGTGAGACACTAGCTTTAATCTACAAAAAAAGAAAATTTATTCATGATTTAAAATAAAAGTTCTAACCTTTGTTTTTTTAAGGAATACAAAAATAATTCTAGCCTAAAAGTAGTTTTTATAAACTAGAGTCCCTAAATCAGAGATTTTACTTCTAAATTTTGACTACACCCGAAATCGAAGAGTCGTGATTTTCACTTCGCGATCTTTCAGTTCAAATTGCTGTTAAAACACTTATTTGCGGGGAATATATTTATTGATGTATGTTCTGGTAACTTACGGTCTTCCTATGGGCTTCTAGGCCTTCAATGCAACACAAAACCGATTTCACACTTTTGAGAAGAGCCTACTTTAACTGCTCCATTTAGAAAACACACAACGCCCACTACGGCTTTATGATAAAAAAACTCGTGCTTAACTTGGCTCTCGTAGATATTCTCGTAAGCCTCTACTGCGGCTCGGTGGAAAGTTAGCCTGGCTGCGGCTTGATGGTACTGCCTGGCGGCGGCTCGGTGTTCTAAGCCTGGCAGCGGCTTGATGGAAATTAGCCGAGATTCCTGTCCTCCGGACCCTTAAATAAGCCGTGGGCACTCTCTCGGTAATATGGCGACGCCGGAAACAAAACTCCGGATACAAAGATTTGACCAATCCCGGCGTATCGATCGATTCGCTCGGAAACCCGCACTGCACACTAATATAACGAGCGGCTAGCAATTTCTGATTAATATACTGCTCGATACAAAAATGAAAAGAAGTACAATTTAAAGCGAAAAATCAGTAACATTACATGGTCTTAAAATCTAGGAAAAAATGAATGTTACAATATATATATATATATATATATATATATATATATATATATATATATATATATATATATATATATATATATATATATATATGTATATATATATATATATATATATATATATATATATATATATATATATACATATACATATATATGTATATATATATATATATATATATATATATATATATATATATATATATATATATATATATATATAAATATATATGTATATATATATATATATATATATATATATATATATATATATATATATATATATATATATATATATATATATATATATATATATATATATATATATATATATACATATATATATATATATATATATATATATATATATATATATATATATATACATATATATATATATATATATATATATATATATATATATATATATATATATATATATATATACATATATATATATGTATATATATATATATATATATATATATATATATATATATATATATATATATATATATATATATATATATATAGCCGACACTCTGTATAGTGAAAGACCATAATGTTGACCGAAATTTCACTATAGAAAGTTTTTCACTACATAAAGAAAAAATCCGTATATATTGCTATGTATGTGACAAAAAACATAATAGTCGTCTGGAATATTGCCTGAAAACTATGATGCACGTGTAAAGATATAACGTACGAACTTTATGTATGTATGTACTACATACGAAATAAAAAGAATAATACAAAATCTGTTAATATATATGTACATACTACGTACATACGTACTAGAAAAAATAATCAGTTATCTTCTTTTGAACATTACTTTTGAAAAATAATTGTTGCTCAACAAAATTCTTGCATTTATTCAAATGCATAAAGATTTGATCAGGTACACTTTCTTGGCCCCTGAGAGTAGTTCGCACAATGTCAAATGCATTTCTTATTTCATTTTCACTAAATTTAGCAGGACATTCCCCGGTTTCAGTTTCTTCTTCATGATTTTCTATACTTTTTATATCGTCAATTATGTCTTGGTCAGTTGGGAGATCTGCCGTGCCAACATCATTGTCGATTTCTAAGAAATCTTCAAGTAAAAAATCTGCGTCGACTGTAGCAGTTTTTTGTAGAATACCCCATTGCCTTTTTAATGTAGCGAGATCCATTTCATCTTCTTCTTCCCATTCGTCAATTTTTTCAGTGAAACCTGCTTTAGAAAAGCAGTTTTTTGATAGTTTTCTGAGAAACATTTTCGCTCCATACTTTAGCGACTTCGGTTATACATTCTTTAAGGGTAATCAATTTTTGGACTGGAAGGTTGTTATCAATCGCATTAACAATTTTGTGAACAATTCTGTTTCGGTAATGATGTTTTATGTTTTTTATAATACCCTGGTCCATAGGTTGCAATTTTGAGGTTATGTTTGGTGGAAAAAAGATCAATTCAATATTCCTTAATTTTTTACTTACTGGATGTGCAGGACAATTGTCTATAAACATCACAATCTTTCGCTTTTGGCTTTTCATTTTCGTGTTCAGTTTTTTGATCCATCTTTCGAAAATCTAAGAAGTCATCCGTGCCTTTTTATTATTGGCGTAATATAACTCCAGAGATTTAACTCCTTTTAAACAACGGGGATTTTTGCTTTTACCTATAAGCAGTAATTTCAGTTTTTCTGAGCCATCCACGTGTGCTCCAATCATAAGTGTCACCCTTTCTTTACTTGTTTTAACACCAAAACATTTATCACTTTTAAAAACCAAAAATTTTTATTTGGCAAACATTTAAAAAACAAACCGGTTTCATCACAATTGAAAACGTTTTTTGGCTCGTACTTTTTCAATGGACTTTTTAAAACAGTTTCAGTCCAAATGTCACAGTCCTCCTGACTAACACTTGCACTCTCGCCAGACACCGTCTTGAAAACAATTGAATTGCGAGTCTTCCAGGCACTTAACCACCCTTCACTAGCTTGAAAATTAACGCAGTTAAATTCTTTAGCAAATTGTAGAGCCTTTTGCTTTATTAAATTTTCCGATATTGGTACGTTTTGATGAGTACGGGCCACTTGAAACCATCGTAAAACTGCTTCATTTACATCCTCGTAAGTACTCACCCGTACTCGTTTTCGACTGCTTGGAACACTAGGTTTCTTGATGATACTGTAGCGACTTTTTATTATCAGAGAGACGCAACTTGGAGAAACACCAAATTTTGCAGCAACATCAATTTTTTGCAGCCTTTATCAACTTCCTCCAAAACTTTAATTTTCTCAGCTAAACTTAAACACACTCGCTTGGACATCTTACTTGATTGACAAAAAGAAACTGAACCTGAATTTGTGAATTACTAGGCCTCGACTATAAAATGGGTTTTTCCCCGGGTTTCTATAAAATGAGTTATTCCCCGGGTTTCTCGCAGAAATCTACCTGATTTATTGCCAACCATTAGGCGTTATAAACGCGTTAAGAACCTTTTCAAAAGAATGCGTCATAAAAATGAGATTCGTGCTAATGTTAGATAAAAATGGGAAACCCGAAATGGCCAAGATCTCAATAAATGCATTAAAATTTATACATAAAATTCCGGTAAAAATTTTATTATATATAGAGTGTTCCTATTTTACAGATTCACTATATGCAGGGCTTTTTACATGAAATTTCATTAAAATATTCTAGGTCTTGAAAAAATTGCACTATAAAGAGTGTTTCACTATAAAGAGTTTCACTATAAACAGTGACGACTGTATATATATATATATATATATATATATATATATATATATATATATATATATATATATATATATATATATATATATATATAGAAGAGGAAGGTCAGTAAAAGGGCTTACTGGTAACAACCAAGAAGGTTTTTTAATTTAGGGATAGTCCTTAGGATTACAGAGTGAACAAAAAGGTCTTAAAGTTCTTAGTAACTGTAGTTTTTATTCTAACATCAAGCTTTCGATGCCAATTCATACATCATCTTCAGGACCTAGGAGACATGGAAAGAGAACTTTAAGACTCTTTTGTTCACTCTGTATCCTATCCCGAAGTTAAAAATTCTCTTGGTATATATATATATATATATATATATATATATATATATATATATACCATATATATACATATATATATATATATATATATATATATATATACCATATATATATACATATATATATATATATATATATATATATATATATATATATATATATATATATATATATATATATATATAAAGAATCTTGGCTCTAGTTATTGTATAGTAGTTGCTTAATGAAATGTAGTTGTTATTTGCAGTTTTCGTTAATGATCTTAGGTTTCCCACTATTATTTATTTGTGGACCACACAGCTGTTGACATACGAAGGTGGATTGATAAATCTGGAAAATTTTTACGAAACGAAGGGAAATTTTGTTAAGACTGTTAGTAAGCGTAACATTTGTATTGGTTGTGTTCAAAGTTTCAATATAACTCGCTGTTGTTTGTTAGCAGCTATCCTAAGTGATCGGTGTTACACGTTTCGTAGAAATGGATAAAGCAGAATATCCTCCAGTGATAAAACATTTTAATTTAAAAAAGTGGACTGCGGTCCAGCTAGAAATTGGATTGAAGGAAATTCATGGCGACTCTGCAACAGCACTCAAGACCGTTTATTACTGGATAAATGAATTTAAACACGGCCGTACGAGAAGTGCAGATGTTACCCATTCTGGACGCCCAATTGAGGTTCGCTCTGACGAACTGGTACATAAAATTCATGGTATCGTAATGAAAGATCGTCGCATTAAGCTTTATAAGATTGCTGAGATGGTAGGCATCTCATATGAACAAGTACATAATAACCTGCAAGACGAGTGCGCAATGAGTCAGTCAAAACAGTGGGTTGGCGAAGGTGAAATTGCAGCGAAAAAAGCGAAAATAGTTTTATCGGCGGGGAAAGTGATGGCAAAGGTTTTTTGGAATTCACAGGGTATTATCATAATTGACTATTTGGATAAGCGTAAAAGAGTGACTGACTCTGGAGCTCGGCCTCGAAATAGTTCCCCACCCACCCTATTCTGCTTTTAGGATGTCAGGTGTTTAGAGCATCTTCACCACGGAAGAAGCATATTTCAAGATTTTCGGTGTTTTCAAAATTTTTTGTACTTAATATTCACACCAGCTAACTGACTATGAAGAACCTGCTTGATTGAATAACAAATAATTCTGATGCAAATAATTAATTTTACTGCCAAATGTACTTACCAAAGCGATGCCACAAAACAACAACATCAACAGATTTCTCTCATTTTCTCCCTTTTGCATAAAAAATATACACTTTATTCCAGATATCAGTATCAACAAAAAACTTGAAAGGTTTAACAAGAAAAATCTAAATCCAAAAATATCGTTTGTTAGATCAACAATCCTTTTTATTTCTGAACATAGCTGTAGTGTTTCTCTAATTACTTCTATTGAACGTACGTACGATTTGGACTGGTAATTCTCCTCAAAATATCTGAAATATAAGAAAATGCAGGTAAAATGGAGAAAATTTTGTATGAATTAGGTTGATTGTGAATAAATAGGCGCTACTCTGAGTGTAATTTTACACTAAAATAAATATTAATGTTCGTAGGATAATTTTTCAGCCTTGTATTTTATATCATTTTAAGATTGTTCATGTTAAATTTTAAATATAACTGTAATATCAGCACCGTATCAGAAAAACTAAAAACACAAAGATTATTTTTAAGTTATCTACCTACCCATGAAAATGACGTCATAAAAAAATAACCGCTTGTCAAATTGCTGTTTGTCGCTGTTCTATGCACTTTGACGAAATTTTTGGTTTTTACGATTTTTACTTCTAAAAAATGAGTGCGAGCAATTTGGAACACAGTAATATAGTTTCTTATTAAAATGGGATATGGACTCAAAGGAATTTATGAAAGAATGTCCCAGGTAAAGTTTTTCAAATTAAACTTTTGTCTTAATAGGTGTCGAGATTTAATTCCCGATAATCTCAGATCAGGAATACCGTTTGAGGCAAGAACTGAAAAAATGATTAGGATCAGGGATTATTTTTTACTGATACTAGTGTTCTAGTATACTATTTCAGTTGAAATAATGAAAAATTAACATAGTATTCAAGTTATTCGACCACAGTAACTTTAAATAGGACATACAATAAGCAATATCCGATCTGTGACCTTTTCTTCACCTTTCGTACATTTTTATTAATAACTAAGCCTAAAATTACCTTACAATAACCAGAAATAAGAATATGAATCGTATTTTTTATTAGACCGACTGACCGTTAGACCGATAGGCTCATAAACTAACAGACTGGTAAACTAATAGATTAACGGAAATTAGAAATCATGGAAACGTGAAAAATATCAAAAACTCAGAGTGTAATTTTTAACGCAATACAATACAATATTTCCCTTAGCCAAAAAAGTAAAAAAGTGACAGAAGGACATCAATATTCCTGTAAAAAACCTTCTTTTTCAGTCCATAAAGTATCGAACATTATATTATAAACAATTAAATCGTGATTATACAAGAGTATTGTTCAAGTTTGTCCTCACCATAACTTTTCGTTTTTAACCTATGACAAGATTGCAAATGCATACAGCATATGTTTGTCTAATATACACAGGTCATTAGAACTGATGATAATGTGTTAATTTTGAATTGGTATTAGAAACCAACAGCTTCCAACAGGTTTATTAATTATTATTCAAATCACCCTATAAACCAAAAATATAATAGCGTGATAGCAATGAAGAACAGAATAACACATATTAGCCACGAGAGTTACCTGTCTGCCAATCTGACCAAATTATATAATATTTTTTCCAACAATGGGTATCCAAAACACATTTTGAAAAAAAACTCTTCTCAATAATTCTAATAATTTTGATTGCCCTACAGAGGAAAACTCGCAATGTTCTCAGATATAAGAAGTTGCCGTTTGTGCGCGGATTGACAGATTCAGTCGTTTCCATATTCAAAGATTTCCCACACATTAAAATGGTGTCAGTCTCAGTAGCCGTACTTTGTTTACCCAATTCAAACAGAAACACCCTCTACTTTATAACACCAATGTAGTTTACAAGTTGTCCTATTTGGGTTGTGTTTCATGTTATATCGGACAGACATCGCAGTGGATGAAACAAAGAATAACACAACACAAAAGCGATTGTCGAATACATAATAGGTCATGTGCCTTAGTTGACCATGTTTTAAAAACGGGACATCAGTTCGATTTTACCAATGTGGAAGTTTTGGAGAGAGTAAATGATTACAAGGATCGGCTTTTTCTTGAAATGTGTCACATAAACAAACATAAGGACTGTGTTAATTATAAGGCAGATACCAGTAAGTTAAGTGTAATATATTGTAATATTTCAAACTTAAATAATAAAAAGAAAAATTTACCAGTCAATAACTGAACCACCTTGTAAATAACTAAACCACTGTATTTAATAAATAGTTTTTTCGTTTTTTGGTCCGATTCGGGTTTATAGCCTAGAATAGTTCATTTTTAACTGCTTGTCACTGTACATAAGTATTTTGCTTGTTTCTGCTCATGTTATGTGCCTAATGTAGTCGATGTTCTTTTGTTTTTACAAATGTTGTGACCATCTCTTAGTTGGCAAGTTTTAAAATAATTATTTATATAAAACAATTTCCTGACACACTGTTTTTTCGAAAAATTATAGTTTCTCCCGATGAAGTTGTGAAGTACAACGAAATATAGAGAGTTTAACATCAATCGAGTTTTAATTGTCACAGACCGCAAACCTGAAAAAAAAACTCCCCCTTTTTTGCTATCAAAGTACGGTCGATAAATCTACATTTATTATTATATATATATATATATATATATATATATATATATATATATATATATATATATATATATATATGCTAGCGATGCCCGCGGCTCCGCTCGCGTGAACTTGATTCACTATTATCGTACTGCTCATTCCTTATATTACTTCACGTAATAAAATATATCCTATGGCCTGGCCAGAGAACATATGTATGAATTAAAAAAAAAAACACGTAAATTGGATAAGTGGTTCTCGAGTCATAAGCACACTAACGGAAAGAGAGACCGAGAGACGTTACGTTTTATATATATTATATAGATGTTCTTCTTTCTCACATTTGGTCAATGTGGTCCATGTTTGGCTGACGGGCCTAAGCCAAGCCAACATAAACGCTCATACCATTGTGTTATAAGGAATGACCTGACAATGTTACATGTTTTCAAAATCACCGACTTCTGAATGTTTTTGTGTATGTTTGTGTTGAGTTCCAATTGTACTAAGTGAGGTGTGAATGTTGTTAGTTTTTATTTTATGATTATTGTTTGTGTTCTTCTTTCTCACACTTGGTCAATGTGGTTCCATGTTTGGCTGATGGTCCTAAGCCAAGTCAGCTTATTATTATTTTGGTTCTTCTTTTCTCACATTTGGTCAATCTGGTTCCATGTTTCCATGTTATATAGAGTATTATTATTATATAACCTGGCCAGAGAACATATGTATGGTTTAAAAAAAACACGTAAATCGGATAAGTGGTTCTTGAGTGATAAGCGTATTAACGGACAGACATACAGAGACGTTGCATTTTATATATATTATATTCTTTACTACATGATATTGTTCCATATTTAATGGTTTAGGAAGCGTATTAATTCACTATTATCCTCACTGCTTATTCCTTACGTTACCTAACATATTAAAATATATCCTATCACCTGGCCAGAGAACATATGTATGCTTAAAAAAAAAGCACGTAAATCGGATAAGTGGTTCTCCAGTGATAAGCGCACTAATGGACAGACAGACAGATAGAGAGACGTTGCAATTTATAAGTATTATAGATTAGAGATAATATATATATATATATATATATATATATATATATATATATATATATATATATATATATATGTATATATATATATATGTATATATATATATATATATATATATATATATATATATATATATATGTATATATATATATATATATATATATATATATATATATATATATATATATATATATATATATATTTAAATAAAAGATATGGGATGTTATACGGCGCATATGCTGACGTTGACAATAAAATGTTTTGAAATGTCAGTTCGAAGAAACTACGCCATCTTGATTTTTTTTAAATGGAAAGCCCTATATATTGTTTTATTTTTGAGTCCTACTAAAAATTCTAGATATCATTTGTCTAACATATTATATGTCTAAATTGAACTGTTTTGGAATTATTGTCATTTGAAATTTAAAATAAAAATAACCGGTCAAGTGAAAGTTAAACTTGTACAATTAGTGTTCCGTACATTGATTGCTTTTAAAATAAAAAAAAAATTTTACGGCGGTATAAAATGATCAGTGGCTTCACAAAACACTCCCTAAATGAGTTTTCAAGTTTGTTTCCAATCTTTACTGAAAACTGATGACCTTGAATTTTTTTTTATCTACCAGATAAATTATCAAAGGTAATGCACTCGTAATAATTTTGCTTCAATCTACACCCAGCGGGAAATATTCCAGAATTTTTTCAAAATTTTTTGATCAGTACTGAGAAAAGTTGGGGGACAGCTATTTTTTGCGATCTTTTAAAAATAATACAAAGAAAAGTGTGCGCAAGTATTACATTATATATATATTTTTTACTCGTGCTTTCACAAGCTTTCATTTGACACCACATTCGATGACCTATAAAATTATTTTTTTTTCACTTCCGATTTCACCCCCCAAAACTAACCCCTTAAGTCAAAATTTAACTTTCAAAACTACACGGCTCTAATGAGGCCATCAATTCCTGTATTATTACCAAATTTCAACTTTCTATGACAAATAGTTTTGGAGAAAATCGGGTGTGACAGACAGACAGACAGACACTGAAGTCATCTTATAAGTGTTCCATACGGAACACTAAAAAGACAAAAAAACTATTAATAAATACTCTAGTTTTTTTTTGAGGTAACGATTGCTTAAAATGCCTACCGTTAACAGAGAGGCAATAACCCAATCTGTCATAAACAGCCTGAACAAGGTTTTGCAGAGACTTCGGGGTGATCTGTGCTACTTCATATTGATTTCTTTGTTGTAAATCTTCTATAGTTTCAGGTCGACTTCGGTAAACATTGGTGTTCAAATGACCCCATAAAAAAATCGAGTGGCATAAGGCCGGGACCCCTTGCAGGCTATTCTACAGCACCTCTTCTGCCTATCCATCGATTAGGAAAAATCGCATCCAAATATCTACGACGATTGATTTTATAGTGAGGAGGTGCTCCGTCCTGTTGATACTACAGATTCTTGTTAGGCGTATCCAAATTATTTTCATCGGGAAAAAGACCTGCACAAATAGGAATAACTTGCTCTTGTCCTGTAAGATTTCCATCGATAAAAAAGGGACCAATGATATGACGTCCATAAATCCCTGCCCACACGTTTATCTTTTGTACTCTTTGAGAATGACTGTCGATAATCCAGTGGGGATTCTTAGTAGACCAGTACCGGCAGTTATGCTTGTTAACTTTGACTGAACTTGAATACGAAATGTGGCCTCATCAGAAAAAAACAATATTATGAATTAGGTTAGGATCATTCATTCCATCATAACCTCACAAAATTCAACGCATCTATCGTAGTCATCTTCAGATAATTTTTGCAATAGAATGGGTTTGTTTGGATGCAATTTTTCTTCATTCAGTATACGACTTAAGGTATCTTTACATCTAATTTTTTATCATCGCTTGTTTTAACTTTTAGAGGAGAAAAGTGTGCACAAGTATTGCAATATATATATATATATATATATATATATATATATATATACATATATATATATATATATATATATATATATATATATATATATATATATATGTACATATATATATATATATATATATATATATATATATATATATATATATATATATATATATATATATATATATATATATATATATATATATATATATATATATATATATATATATGTACATATATATATATATATATATATATATATATATATATATATATATATATATATATATATATTTGAATTCGCTTTCATTTGATCTGGTAATTTTTTTTACCACCCAAAACTAACCCCTTAAGTGAAAATTTAACTTTCAAAACTACACGGCTCTGATGAGGCCATCAATTTCTATAATACTGCCAAATTTCAACTTTCTATGTCAAATAGTTTCGGAGAAAATCCGTATGGCAGATATATATATATATATATATATATATATATATATATATATATATATATATATATATATATATATATATATATATATGTATATGTATATATATATATATATATATATATATATATATATATATATATATATGTAATATATATATATATATATATATATATATATATATATATATATATATATATATATTTTGAATTCGCTTTCATTTGACACCTCACTAGTTGACCTGGTAATTTTTTTTACCACCCAAAACTAACCCCTTAAGTGAAAATTTAACTTTCAAAACTACATGGCTTTGATGAGGCCGGACGGAAAGACAGACACCGAAGTCACCTTATAAGTGTTCCGTACAGAACACTAAAAATTAATATGATGGATTGGTGAACTTTCCCTCGTAATTTAGTGTAAAGCTAATCTTTTCTTTAATTTTGTAATAAACAACCTATTTAATTCGTATGACAAGTATTGATGCCCTTGCTTGTTCAGTAGAGTCCTATCCTGGGAGCGACAGATGCTGCAGCCTGGCATCCCAACGCTCCCCCCTACCAAAATTTACGAGGCTGGTTTGAAAAGTCCGTGCAAAGTCCGAGAGAGGGCACCACCGGCGCATCATGTTTAGTTAGTAGCATCTCTTGAATGAACGCACACCAAGTTTCAGCCATATTGGTCTATTTCTTTGTGTTTGGCATTCGTGTGAATCAAGGATTTTCAAGAAATGGACGAAAAAGAATTTCATTATGGTGACTCTGCACCTTCGATTAGAACAGTTTATAAGTGGTTTCAAAATTTTCGGACTGGCCATATGGGCACAAGTGACGCTGAACGTTCTGGACGGCCTGTGGAGGTTACGACTCCAGAAATCATTGATCAAATCCATGATATGGTGATGGATGAAGAAGAGTAAAGGTGCGTGAGATTGCTAGTGCTGTCGGCATCTCGACTGAACGGGTACATAATATTTTGCATAAACATTTGGACATGAGGAAGCTATCCGCAAGATGGGTGCCGCGATTGCTCACGCTTGACCAAAAATGGAATCGTGTGAAGTGTTGCAAGGATGGTTTGCAGCTGTTCCAGAAGAATCCGGAGGACTTTAAGCGTCGTTTCGTCACTGTGGATAAAAACATAGATACATTACTATACTCCTAAGACCAAACAACAATCTAAGCAATGGGTTACCAAGGGGGAATCTGCACCAAAAAAGGCGAAGACCGTTCCTTCGGCCGGAAAGGTTATGGCGACTGTCTTTTGGGATTCGCAAGGGATAATCCTCATCGACTATCTGGAAAAGGGTAAAACTATTACAGGTGAATATTATTCATCGTTATTGGACCGTTTGAAAACCAAGCTGGAAGAAAAAACGCCCGCGATTGGCCCACAAGAAAGTCCTTTTCCATCACGACAACGCACCAGCACACACCTCAGCAGTTGTGGTCGCAAAATTAATGAAAATAGGATTCCAACTCGTTTCACATCCCCCCTATTCTCCAGACTTGGCTCCCTCGGACTACTATTTGTTCCCCAATTTGAAGAAATGGCTGGCGGGACAAAGATTTTATTCAAACGAGGAGGTGATTGCAGACACTAATGGATATTTTGCAGACTTGGACAAATCCTATTATTCGGAAGGGATCAACAAACTAGAACATCGTTGGACGAAGTGTATAAGCCTAAAAGGTGACTATGTTGAAAAATAAAAAAGGTTTACCCCAAACACATAAGTAGTTTTTATTTTTGCACGGACTTTTCAAACCAGCCTCGTAGTCTAGCCCATGATGTCCATCTGTGTATTAGGTTATGTATTATTTGTTTAATTACCTACATTTTAGAAAATTCAGTCTCTTCTAAACTTTTATAACTTATGGTTCATTCATTTACTTGTTGGTTATTTTAGTTTTACATAACATATTCTTCTTACGACGCCGTCTCCTCACGAAGATTAACAATCCATATACATAGGTGTATGCATAAGTTTTTGCCGGTATTTGTGGTAAAGAAAACACGTAATTTTCAAGGGAAATTCATTTTTTTATTTATTCAAAATATTGGCCATTGGCTTCTACACATTTCGCCCATCTTTCAGGTAAATTATGAATACCATGCCAGAAAAACTGCTTGTCTTTTGCGGCAACCCATTCGTCGAACCATTTTCCAATTTCCTCGAAATTGCTGAAGTGCTGCTCTGCAAGCGCGTGCCTCATTGATGCGAAGAGGTGATACTCAGATGGCGCCAGGTCGGGAGAGTACAGCGGGTGCGGAAGGATGTCCCATCCAAGTGATTTCAAGGTGTCTTTCACTGGTTTTGCTGTGTGAGACGGCGCATTGTCGTGTAACAAAATTACTTTGCCATGTCTTCTGGCCCATTCCGGTCGTCTTTCGATCAATGCGTGATTTAAATTAATCATTTGTTGGCGATAGTGTTGTGCATTAACGGTTTCGCCGGGCTTCAAGAGTTCATAATACACAATACCGCTCTGGTCCCACCAGACACAAAGCATGGTCTTCTTGCCGAAGCGATTTGGCCTTGGTATTGAAAGACCGGCTTCGCCAAAATAAATCCATTTTTCGTCACCCGTCACAATTCGATGCTGAAATGATTTTCTTTCGCGGCGTTGAAGCAGCATTTCACAAGTGACTTTACGATTTTCCATTTGCCGTTCATTCAAATCGTATGGGACCCATTTACCGAGTTTATTGATCTTCCCCATTGTTCGTAAACGTCTGCTGACTGTTTCTTGTGACACATTTAATGCTTTTGCCAATTGCTGTTGTGTTTGAGTTGTATCATCATCCAGTAACACCTGCAATTTCTCGTCTTCGTACTTTTGTGGTCTACCAGAGCGCGCACTGTCTTTCACATTGAATTCACCACGTTTAAATTGTCGAAACCATGTCTCACATATTCTAATTGATGGAGCGTGGACATCATATGTTTCTACGAGCAAACGATGACTTTCCGCAGCATTTTTCTTTTGATTAAATAAGAAAAGCAATGCGTGCCGCAAATGTTCTTTTTCAGGCACAAAAGTCGACATAATCACTGAACGTTACAATACAGACGTTAATGGTTGGCGGTCTCAACTAGTGTATGTTGGTTAGGTTAATGTCAGACGAACAAACTGACGTATCTATCAAATTCATACACTGCGTACTGTTCGCTGGTGCCATCTCTTAGTGAAACCGGCAAAAACTTATGCATACACTGGTAACTTTAGAAACTGCTGCTCGAAAAATATCACTTGAACCACAACCAAATCACCTTTTTCATGTCCTTCAGCCCAGAATTCTGTCATCTTCCGATCGATCCCTTTATTTTGTATTCAATAATTAGACGTAGCAATTGGTACTTTGGGCCCCTCATTATATTGAGTTTTTCTTATTATTATGGTTGCTAGTAATTCCTTCATTTTGTTCATTCTTTCCAGCACTTCCGTGTTTTTTATTTTCTTTACCCAGGAGATGCGCGTCTAAAAATGTACATTTCAAAAGATTCCGGTCGTTTTTCTGAGCCAGGGTCAAGGGTCCAGCACAATACACTAGCACGGAGAATATATACGCTCTGATCATTCTTATTCGGAGTTCGAGATTGAGATGTGATGGAAAAATTTATTCATACTCATGTATGTTATTCAGGCCTGTTCAATTCGGGAACATGTTTCCTTCTTGGCTCCTACTTATCATTTATATTGGTTTACAAATATTTAAATATGGACGCCGGTTCTATGGTGTTGTCCCTGATTTCGAGGGATTCTGGAGGTATATTTTTCTTTGTTATTACCATCCACTTGGTTTTTCTTATATTCATATATCTAAATCTTTCGCTGCGAACTCACATTAACTGTTTTTATTATTATTGTTTTACATATTAACTGGATTTAATTTAATTATTATTACCTACTTTGCTTGGGTTGCTTTTAAAAACAATTGTTTTCTTTCTATATATAAACACATTGATTATTATTTTCACACTTGAGGAACAGGAAATATCAAGAAAGTTAAAATAATAATGAGAAACATCAACATGTGCCCAGATACGCATACATCAAATCAAATCAAATCAAAATCAGTTTATTTGCCAATATCTACAAATTCATAATGTGACAAAAATTAAATTTGCTCGAAATACGACAAAAAGGATGGCGCAGCGACTATAAATAGCCGATACCACAAGCCCTTCACTATTTGGGCATGTGTAGTGCCACCCAGTGGCGAACCTGTTTCTTAAAAATAAATAAAAAACTAATTGAAAAAATTCTAAAAATAAAAATTCTAAAAAATAAAAATTCTAAAAAATAGCAGAGCGTAAAGAGGGATCGGCGAGCACGCAGCGAAACGGGTGGCGGAGACGCGGGGAGATGTATATGCATAAACAGAGTAAATTTTACATAATATGATATGGTGGGCAAGTGGTACCACCACTAAAATGATCCCAAAAAATTATATACAAAATAGGTAAATATTACGTTAAATTAGAATTCTTTTGCTGGTTAATAAGTTGGTGTTTTACATAGGAAGAAAACTTGCCTGGTGATAATTGTTTAACCTCTTGTGACAAAGAATTCCACAAATGCACAGCGACAAAAATAAAGGACTTTTGAAAGGCTGCCTTCCTGTGTTGAGGAACTCTAAAAGAATTAATGTTTCTCGTATCGTGCGGATGCAAAAAAACACTAAATTGTTCTCTGAGGTATTGGGGTTGTCCAAATTTAAAAATCCGATAGACGAAATCATACAAATAACACTTTCTACGATCTTCCATATTTAAAATATAGCTGTTATTTAAATAGGGTGTGATTCGATTTCTGAATGGAATGTTAAAAGAAAAGCGCATACAACAGTTTTGTATTTTCTGGATTAATCTAACATACTGGGCTGACAAAGAGTCGCCATACACAACATCAGCATAGTCAAATAAAGATAAGATCAAGCTGTTGCATAAATAATATTTGGTTTTTGATGGCAGAAGATTCCTTAGATTATATATTTTTTTTAAACGAATATAAGCTGTCTTTAATTTAATATTAATATGTGATTGGAATGAAAGAGATTTGTCAAAAATTACTCCTAATACTTTGGACTCATGAATTAAAGGCAAAACAGTATTGTCAATTGAAGGTCTGAAGGTATCAAAAAGTATACCCTCTGCATTTTTATTACCGTTAAACAGCATAAAACAGGACTTCTGTGCATTAAGCTTAAGGCTATGATCATTACAAAAATTATATATGTTATTTAGGTCCCTATTAAAATATACTAAAGAATACTTATTTAAAGAAAATGGCATATATACTTGAGAATCATCGGCATACTGTTGCATTTTGGAATATTCTATCGCCTTATCAATATCTGCCACATAAAGAGAAAACAATAGTGGACTCAAGATGGAGCCCTGAGGCACTCCTTTAGTAAGCGGTATGTAATTAGATTTAATGGATTTAAAATCTTTTCTAATTTCTACACAGTGTGATCGTTTTTTTAGAAAATGTTCCATAAAAATAACTGACTGGTCTGAGAATCCAAAATAGTAAAGCTTTGCCAAGAGCAGATCATGATTTAGGGTGTCGAACGCCTTACTAAAATCCAAAAGAGCTAAGCAGGTGGTTTCATTCTTATCTTCATTGAAACGAATATCGTTCAGTAAATTAACCAAGCTGGTAGTAGCACTAAAATAAGGTCGAAATCCCGACTGACAATTGGGTATTATTTGTTTACTATTTACATACAAAAACATTTGCTGATATACATGTCGCTCCAGAATTTTTGATAAAGCAGGGAGTATACTAATTGGTCGTAGGTCCTTTGGTTCCATGGGGTTTGTCACTTTGGCACATGGTTTAATAATAGCCTTTTTCCAGATATTCGGAAAGTACCCTTCCAGTATACAGCAATTAATTATATTTATTAGCGGACGCGTGCAGTATTGAAGACAGAGTCTAAGATCTTTAACAGAAATACCATCCTCTCCTATAGCATTAGTAGAGATTTTATTTATGATGGCTAACAACTCTTCCTCGGTAATTAGATTAAAACTGAATTTCCTTTCATTTGTTACCTTTGGATGAGTATTAGATTTATAATAAATCATTTTATTTGCTGATACGTTATTCAATCCTCTAGTACACGAAGAAAAATAGTTATTTAATAAGACAGGATCGCACAAATCATTCGGAATATGATTCAACTTGTTACGTGTCAAGTTTAGCTGAGCTGCTTCTTTCCAGAAGGCTTGACCATTTTTTCGAGAAAAATGATTAAAATATGACATTTTTTCCCTTATAATAGCGTGCTTGGCAAAATTTCTAAGCTCCCGGTAATATTGGAGACGCTCTGGTGATCTATTCTTTAGATATTTGGAATGAGCTTTGTCTCTTAACCGCATTAAAAGCTTTATATTATCAGTAATCCAAGGGGCACTATTCCTTTCTTTGACCTTTGTATGCCTATAGGGCACATGCCTATTTATTAGGTATAAAATGAAAGAGTTAAGCACTTCCAATTTGGTTTCAATATTACCAATATAAAAAATTGAATCCCAATCCAGCCGAAGTGCATCATTATGAAATTCGTTAAAATCAATATTTTTATAATCGCGGTAATGAATAATTCTTTTGTTGTTTTGTTTTTTAGGAAGGTTCAAAGTAAAATATATTAAGTTATGATCAGAAAGGGTTTGTGAAATTGACATTGATTTAGTAACCAAGTAAGGAGTATTCTTATTTGTAACGATTACATCAATAAGACTTGAATTTCCTGTTGTTAAATTTATTCTAGTTGGCTCTGTTATTAGTTGTGCCAAATCATAAATGTTAAAGAGTGCTTCTAATCTTCTTTGAGCAGGTGAGACGCTTAGAAGATCGATATTCCAGTCTCCCTTGAAAACAACAATATCATATGACGGAACTGCAACCGCAAGCATATCATCTAAATTCTCAAAGAAATTTTCTATATCATATGATGGAGACCTATATATATTTGTAAGCAATATTTTTTTATGATTGAGTAATATTGTAATACTAATATATTCGAGATCAGGGTAACTAATGTCTAATGTTATTTGTTTAAATTTAATACAGTTTTTAATATAGAAGCCAACCCCACCACCTCTACCATTCCTATCCTTTCGAACAAAGGTGTACCCGGGAATCGAATACGAGTCGTAATCATCAAGTGGAGATAGCCAAGTTTCAGAAAGGCCTATTATGTCAAATTGATACGTATTCATATAATACAAAAACTCATCAAAGCCAGTGTTCATCGACCTAACATTCAAATGTGCAACGGCAAAATCTTTAAAGCTTTTACAATAAGTATTATTTAGATGGTCATCCACCGGCCCATTCATATAATCATCCTCCATTGTATAACGGCAATATACGCCCCCCCGCAACGCAGCACAACCACCATCCCAAGCTCTGCCCAATGACTTCCCCCCTAAACCTAATTTCAATTAACCTAGAAAGAACAAAAAAAGTAAATACAAGAAAATAAAAGTACATAGCTCTAAAAGAGAATACATCGCTGTGCTATAAGTAAATACAACGAAAAAAGCAATATAATAATATTAGGGAGTAATAGCAGGTATCAATAAAATGTGGGTTTAACTATAGATATAGATGTGATCGGTAAGAAGTAAAAAATAATTGAACCAATAATAAAAAAAATAATTAAATCAATAATTTTATGTACACAGTCTTGCAATGATAAGAACAAATACATTTCAATTGGCATACTCTGTATTAAAAACTGAAATTTTAAGACATTATTTTTTCATTTCTCGACTAGCTATTTTTAAAATTTAGTCTATAACTGACTAATATTTGTTATATAATTTATAATACATAATAAAGAATTATTCGAAAATGATTTCTTCTTGGTATATTCCATTAGTATTTATAAATGCGATCCATTATATTCTAAAATACTTTCCATAAGGGACACTTTTTTATGAGCCCATCACACTTTTTGCAGGGAAACCCCTAAAGCGGTATAGGAGCGACACGTGTGCGGAAAAAGCGATTCACGTTGGTCTTGAATCGCTGTAAATTTTTCTCGGTCGAAAACACAGTTCTGGGCAAATTATTATAAAGATATAAAAGACTGTTTGAAAAGAGTTGTACGAGGGGTAACAAGCTGAATTTCTAGCATGTACCGTCCTAGAGGAATTAAGCGGGCCACATCTATCTCCAGTCAAGCGCACAACTCTCTTCTGAATAGAATCTAACAAATGCAGTGTATGTTTGAGAGCAGAGCCTCAAATATGGGAGCAGTTGGTTGAATCTGAGCTTTATGCAGAATTATCAGTTATTGTGGGGTGCAAATCTGTTCGATATAATATTCCCGTCTTTTGAAATGTTCTCTTTGCTATGTCATGCCAAGACATTTGCTACCAAATTAAAGCCCAGCAAATTGAGTGACGATACTAGTGCGTGTGTCGGGTTCAGCAACGTTAACTTTTTTAGAAAAAATCGTCGCCTGGGTTTTTGTAGCGTCAAATTCTACTTAGTTATTGTCACCGCAAGATAGAATTTCTTCAAAGTCTTTGTTAAGTTGAAAGACTTCCTGCTGTCTGCGGATTTTTGCATGAGTAGGCGATGTTCGAGCGTTCCAAGTAAATGAAGAGAGAAGCGTACTGTCATCTGCAAAACTGTATATTGGATTTTCGGCATGTTTCAGCAGATCGTTAACGTAAATTAGACAGAAAGTCGAAGACAGTATGAACCCCTGGGGCACACCGGCGTTGATAGTGAAGGGTTTAGAAAGAAATTCGTCGACTACCACTCGTAAAGAAAGTTCTTTGAGGAAACATGAGAGCTATAAACAGAACTTTCCAGACATACCAGAAGACTTCAGCCAACAATCAATCGTACCAAACACGGTCGAATGCCTGGAATATATCAAGATCAACCGCTCCAGGTTTTCCAAAGTGGTCAATTGCGTTGTTCCAAACATAAGTGAAATAAGTTAGAAGTTCTTCTATTGGTCTGTGCTTACTAGAGCCATATCGAAGGCCGCTAATAATATTGAATCCTTCAAGATATTTTAGAATAGGCTGATTGATAGTCTTTTCCATGACTTTCGCGACTGGTCGGTAGTGGTTTAGCAAGGTCTTCTTGCCTTTTTTGGGTATCGGCTGAACTATGGTGCATTTCCAGCAGGAAGGAAATATTCCCTTTCTGTAGGATAGATTGAAAAGTCTACAGAAAACTGGTGTTAGTTCCCTCGCACAGTTTTTGAGAACTATGGCAGGTATTCCGTCAGCGCCAGAAGCTTCTTTGGTGTTTAGCTTCATTAAAATACGTTTTATGATACGCTATGTGAAGACAATATCGGGAACCCTTGATTGCACTATGAGAATAGTAGGTGGTGTTTTTCCTTGGAAACCGACAGTAGAATGTGAAGCAAAGAGTTCAGCTAACAAGTTCGCTTTCTGAACAGGTGTTGTTGCAATAGAAGCTAGCCATGTGAGTGGTGGTATGGTGGATTTGGTGAAACTGCCTTAGCGACTGACCAAAAGGACCTGGAATTGTTGGGACAAGCGAGAAGTTTGTTTCGTTGATTGTATGCCTCCTTGGTTTCGTCGACTATATTGCAATTGCCTCTTTATCTAAGCTAGCTGATGAGCTTTAACCATGGATTCTCCTAGTTTGGTGATTTCGTATTTATAATGAAATATTTACTAACGATCTAGGTCTGATAAGGCACTATGTAGTTTTTCTGCAAATCATTGAGTTTAAAGTAGACATACAGGCAAGCATAATTTGAATTTTTTGTGTAGTAACTTAAAATCGCATTTTTTTCTACCAAATTTTTCGCCATATCACTCTTTACTAACTATAAGCCTTAATGATAGTTTTTATGGCTCATATCCTACAAAATTCTAAAATTATTTATTGCGTTATATAATCCTTCTATGCAGGAGATTCATTGACAGGAAACAACTTTTCCCAAATCCAACTAGTAGCTGACGCTAGTCACGCTATAATATAAAAAAGTATGTTCGCTGTAGATGCTTAAAAAAGGCTTACATCAAGCTGTCCTGCAGAAGAAAACTACGCAGGACACCTCAATATAACTCTATTATATTTATCTTGTCTCTCTAGTATTGCCGTCCGCTTTGCTGGCAGCATTACGCCCCTGTAGGATAAAACGTTATATAAATAGTGCAAAATGTACTTTTCAAAACATGAGGTTTAACAGAGAGAAGGAAGCTTGAAAGAAGCATGTTTCCTTTCTGAACTGAACATATACTTACGTTTTAGTTGCTTTATATAAATTACCAGTTAGATTTATTAAAATGGAAACAGTAAGATACAATGTGTAGAAATTATAGAAATAGAATTGCTCAAACCAGTATAGTAGCAGTATGGAATCACGTTTTCTTAAACATACATAAATATTATAAGCATAAATACCATACGGCAATAGGCTTGGCAAAACTAGGTTGGCAAACGTGGTGATTATTGAGATTTTAGCATTTGGTACGTTTAGTTTCTTTTCCAAATGCGAAATTTTTGAGACTAGTTCGTTCCAGGTATTTTTCTTACCATATTTACTAACAACTGATAGAGAGAAGTTATAAAAATTAAGTACTTCAATTATTCCTTCAAAAATATGGGTTATTTTCGGATAGGAAGTCTCTGTTTTATATCTAAATACCAATAAGTAACTCTGAAGGAAGAAAACCGGTAATAAAAAAACATCGCGGAATATTTTAAAGACAGTGTATTTTTGACCGTCATATTATTATAATTAAAAGTTGGAACAATACTGTAAATGGCTGCATATCGAAAAAATGTTTTTAGTGTGTTAAAGTTTACTGCACTCAGCACATGAAACATTATTGCTAGACTGTTAACGTAAACTAAAGGTACACATTTAATTATATGTACTGAAATTTCTATTAATAAATATCTTACTGACAGTAATTTAATTAATTGGTTGGGATAATTATGTAAAATGGAAATGTATGTCAGGTGATTAGTTATTCATTTTAAGGTATAGTATTTTTCACGATCTAAGAAAGTGACTTAGCTACCTATACCTATTCAAAATGGTGGAAGCCGAATGATTTCGTGTCCTGCTTCCTTTGCAATTTTATCACAAACACATTTCTTTGAAAAATTGTAACTTTTTAAACTTTTGACAATTGTTTAACTGCATGACTTTTATAGAAATATATGTCACGTTCGCACAAAAAGGCTTGTATTTCCCTTTTTTTTATTAGTGGAACTTGGTACCTTATTATATAAGGTATATTAATATAGGATGCATTATCCATCACAATACAGCTATTCGGTGACATATTCGGCATTACTTTGTTTTGAAGCTAATCTTCGAAAACTTCAGCGGTTGTATCACAATGATAATACAAGCTGGAATCTGAAATATTCTTGTCTGCTAGAAATAGACTTTCTGGTATCCAGCCTTCTTCTGACCCCGCATATAAAATAGTTATTCTTTTATCTTTATTTGGTGAAGCTTTGGTGTGGAATTTTTTGGATTTATCAATCCATCCTTTACTGGGTGTGTTATGGGTGTCATACCAAGTCTCATCTAGGTAGATTATCGTTCGATTTTCCGATCTAGCTGTATATATTTTTTCAAGATATTCCATTCTGAGTTGTTATAAGCGCCGTGATTCCATTATAAGTTGCCTATTGTCTATTTTTTTTTAACAAAAACCCCAAACGACGTAGAATACGATATAAAGTTGTAGTGGAACATTTTATGTCACAACTATCCTCGGACATCCTCCGTGAAAGTGGCAATAACGAACTTTTTGTTCTGCATACATTTCATAAATTTTGCGGCGGATTAAGTCTTCTTGACAGAAATCAATACATTTCGACACACCTTTGTCTTTTCGTGTTTTTTTAGACGCTATCGAATTATTTACAATTTTCCAAACTGTACTTTCAGGGATGCTTGTTAAAGCTGATGTCTTTATCAATGAAAAGTACTTTTCGTGGCTTCACTCCACTAACTTTAAATAAACACTTTTAACTATCACTTTTGCCTTAGCGGGCAAACATTTGCGGCTTCTGATGGCGGCTTTGGACATTTTAAGACACTATTGAACTTTATAATACACATTATTTCAGTATAATATTGCAGATACAATGAATATTCTTTATATTTATAAACACGAAATAGCCAATAAAATGTTAAATTGAAAGGGAGGTATATATATATATATATATATATATATATATATATATATATATATATATATATATATATATATATATATATATATAATCAATTGCGACCCTGTTACGGCCAGGTACGTGCGAAGATCCTAATGGTTGTTTAATGTTTTTATTGCATCAATTTGCCAAATCACTTTCTTAGATCTTAAAAAATACTATACCTGCATAAGAAGTAGATATTCAGTTGCATTAGGCCCGTATTTATACTCGTTTCATAAGGTTGGCTTAGTAAAGGGTTTTCCCGGATTCCCCTTGATATTTCTATTTCGTGGTCAGTTTTGTCATTTACCTTGAGGACGGAATTCTTAAGTGATAGATCTGGACCACAATATTGTATTTTCTCTTTCATTTCAGGGATATTCTTGATTTTTGCCTAAATGGGTGATTTTTTAAATTCATTTTTGGTATTAATTTAATATATATTCTTTTTTTATTTGGTGGATATCAAGAGTTATTATTATTATCGAAAATGTTAACATATAACCCAATCTTCATATATTTTAGAAGACGTAGAGCCTCACTTAGCTTTAATTAATAAGAATTAATTAAAATAAAAGTATTGCTTCCACTATGGATTTTATGTTTCTAAAATATAGATTTTATTTAAAGAAAAAACAACTTGGCGACAGATATAACCAATGCAACAATAAGATTATATATATATATATATATATATATATATATATATATATATATATATATATATATATATATATATATATATATATATATATATATTTATATAAATTCGGTTTATAGCGTAGGTCGGCGCTTTCCCATTTCCAGACTTTTCTTTCACTTTTTGCTATCTAGGCATCTAGAGTTCTTCCTTATTCCTTCTCTCCAAGATTTTCTGGGTCGTCCTTTCTTCCTTTTTTCAGTTGGTACCCATTCCATTGCGGTTCTCGGCAATCTGCCCTCTGTCATTCTTCTTACATGTCCGTATCAGGTAAGTTGTTTTCTCTGTGTAGTTTCTACGATTGTTTCCTTTACGTCCATCATTTCCCTAATTTTTTCATTTGTTATTCTATCTCTTCTACTTATTCTGCACGATCTTCTCAGGGTATCCATTTCAACTACTGTTATCTTTCTTTTATCCGCTTCAGTGATCTTCAGTGCTTCTGCTCCATATAGTGTTATACTTTTTACTATTGTGTTGTAGATGCTCATCTACCGTTTTTTCATGATATCTTTATGCCACCTATTCCATTTAGTCTTTTCACCGCTCTCCGTCCCTGTCTTATAAGTTCTTTTATTTCTCTAGAGTCTTTGCCTTCTTTGTCTATTATTGCACATATTTTAATATTTCCTCCGTTCTCCAGCTATAAATCTATGGCCGTTCCTCCTACGCATAGATATTTTGTCTTTGTAACGTTCATTGATAATCCCCATTTTTCATACTCCTTTTGGATCTTACATATCATGTATTTTAGATCTTGTTGGTCTTGGGCAATCAGAACTTGGTCGTCCGCGAATTGTAATGTACATATAAATAGTGATGTTGTTAATCTCAAGTCCCATGCCCCTGCACTTTTTTTTCCATTCTTTCAATGCTTGTTCTATGTAAATCTTAAACAGTGTTGACGATATATAACATCCTTGTTTTAGTCCTTTTCAAGTATAGAAGCCTGGTGAGATCGGCTGTCCTATTTTAATTTTAATTGTAGATCCTTTGTATAAGTTTTTCAATGCTTTTATTATGGTGTGGTTTATATTTGTTTGTTTTAGTGCTTCCCATAACTCTTCTATTAGTATATTATCATATGTTTTACTGAGATCTATGAAAAGGAGGTGTAGTTCTCTTCCTATTGTTATTTTTTTTCTGTGATTTGTTTAAGGCAAAATATGTTTTCCATGCAGGATTTTCCTGCACGGAATCCACTTTGTTCTTCTGCTTCTTTCAGGTGTCACCTTTATTACTTCTCCCTGTATATATATGTTAGTTGGTTTTTTGTTAAACTGTGTTCTTGTAATATTCTTTCCATTTCTTTATTGGTATCATCTGTATTGTTGTTTTATTTCTTTCTGATCTAACGCTGTCAATAAATTTCCATGTCTCCGTACACATTTGCCCGCTGATATATGTTACATTTCCACTTCTGCACATCTTTCGTCCCATCGTGTCCTTTTTTGTTTTGTCACTAGTCTTCTCACTAATCTTCTAATTTCAACATATTTCTGTCTGTCCTCATCTTTTTTTGTATTCATCCATTTCAGATAAGCTTCTTTTTTTTCTTTTATTTCTCTTTCAATGTCGCCATTCCACCACCATGTTGTTGCTTGTTTGCTTCTTTCATCACTTCTTTGGCTGCTTGGTGCATAGCGTATTTTATATGTTCGTACAATTCTTCTGTCGTGTTATATTCTTTTATTTCCAATTATCGATCTAGCCGTTGTTGATACAGAATTTTTATACTCTCTTCTTTCAATCCTTCTGTGTTGTATTTTGGAACTTCTATCGTTTCCATTTTTGGATCATTCTGGTTTTGTTTAGAGTTGTCTCTCGTTTTTTCGTTTTTATATGTAAAAATCATTTCCGCTCTCAACAGGTGGTGGTCGAATCCGCATTGTGCTTCACGTTGTATTCGCACATCTATTAAGTTAAAGTTTGGTTGTTGTCTTATTATAATATAATTTATAATAGATTTTAATTGCCTTGCAGGTTGTGACCTCGTATATCTATGTATTTCTTTGGCTTGGAAGAATCCGTTCACAATCCTTAGTTCATTGTTTCTGCAGAAATCAGTTAATCTTTCTCCATTGTTGTTAATTTGCGTTTCTCCAAAGTTTCCCACGTCCATGTCCTTTCTTCGGGATCCGAGATTATGTATAATTTCATTATTATCAGATATGATGCACTTTAGCTTGAAAATCATTCTTTTTAATAAAAAACATGGAGTTATAAAAATTATTTAGGTCTTCCACTGAACTGAAAGATTCGAAGTAGTTCGAATTAATATCTTTCCTATCGGTACCACACTATTTGAAATATTTTCAATTTTTTTAAATAGTACAATTTAAGCAGTTTTTCTTCATTTGGCAATTGTGGCAGACTGAAAAATTCTGACGTCCTCTGCATTCTTTCTTACATGGCTACGAAAAGATTTCCATAGTAATATTTTATCTGACTAACTTTTATAGCATTTTCTAGCAAAGGCAGCTCTAATGCACATTAAGACTTCCAAGCTCCAGACTCAGTGCTTTGAAGCCTTCTCGAACTCCTACCTGCCCTTTGAATTATTGACGGATGCAATACATATATACAGTGGCGTAGCTAACATGGGCGGCACCTGGTGCGGATATTTAGGTGTCACCCCAAGAATGAAAACTGTTAAAATTAATAAAAATTCCATAAACGTAAAGTATGTTTCTATTTAATTATTACAAATGACAGTCTTTTATAATAATAATACTGCTTCAATTAAACATTCTTTCACATTGATGCGTGAAAGTGAAAGTTGCAACTTGCAGCTTTGACAGTTGCAAACTCGGAAAGCACATCGTCAAAATTTATATTTTGTGTTGCCTCGTGTTCTGTTCTTAATATGCCAATAAGTCTCATTTCGGTCATTGTTGCCCGTAAGTATTTTTAAATAATTTTGACGGCTGCCGATTGTAATAAATATATTTTTTTCAAAATCAAGACTTAAATCTAATTTGAAGGTTACTAAAAATAAAGATATAGTATATTATAGAATACTTTTACACCCTAAATCAATATCGTGTTTATTTTTAATTATCGTTATTGAAATTGTTTCCGCCAAAAACGGCCTCTCTTAACAAAATCACATTTAGTAACTGCACGATACTTTTTCAGGTTATACAGGTATTACTGAAAAATACCATCAAAGATACCATCTTTATTTTTAGTAACCCTCAAACCAGATTTTGGATATGTCCTAATATTGATCAAAATAATTTAAAAGTTTTTTTCTAATTTATTTTGCTACTTAATTTATCTTTTTCAGTCAGTTATCGATCGATTCTGCAATAACTGTCTTCAGGTTTTGCATTGATTCGTTATCGTTTATTACAAAAAATATTTATACCTTGTGTTTTTGTAAGACATCTTTTTAAGTATTTTGTAAAACACTTTTAAAATTACAATTCACTTAACGTCAATCACAATTCGCGAAAGAAATGAGAAATGAAATGACACAAGCGACAAGCAACGACTATCCTCGACCGAAAAAACCATAGAGCTACGGAGCTACCAACATAAAAACAACAGACAGTGTGTATGCTGTAAAAAAACATGGTCTCGTGTATAGTGTAAACAATTTCGTGTTAATTTTTTTTTTTCACTATCGGATGTCACCTCCAAATAGGTGGCACCCGGTGCGGACCGCCCCCGACCCCTCCCCCCCCTAGCTACGCCACTGTATATATAGCCTGTCCCAAAATATAAGATCCTGATTTTTGCCGGTTTAAGTGAGCAATATAAAAATTTTATTTAATTTGTTTATGATAGGTTGCAGAGATGGGCTTAAGAATTTTATTCATTAATGCAAATAAATAAAATTATAAGTGTTTTTGGAGATGTTTATTTATAGATGCATGTAAAAACAAATGGATAAGAAGTTCAAATATACAGTTTGAATGAATGGGGTTTACAAGAGGGGACATATTGTATAATATATATATATATATATATATATATATATATATATATATATATATATATATATATATATGTATATATATATATATATATATATATATATATATATATATATATATATATATATATATATATATATATATATATATATATATAACTTAAGCCTAATTCGGTTTCACTATCACTGTCATCAGCTGAGGTAATTATCAGTGGTAGTAGTGTAGTATTGACATAAATATATGAATCTTCAACTCTAACAACGTGCTGAATGGAATTCTTCCGGCTTTCACAAGGTTTTTAACTTTTTTTACTAATTCAAACACTGACACGCTTAAAGTAGGAGTAACATTTTGTGCTCTTATTTTTGATTTAACTTGATGCCAAATATGTTCAATTGGATTAAACACACAATAATACGGAGGAAGCTGCAAAACAGTGTGTCCCATTTTCTCAGCCATACTATCACAAACATATTTCTTTTTCAATTTATAGTCTTTCAAAACTTCCAAAAGGTCACTTTTTTTATAACTAAAGTCAAAATAAATGTCATTTTCTAACATATATTCCTGTATTACCGATTTGGTGTTGGCTGCATTATGAACCTTATTTAGTAGGCGACTATGGTAACTTGCATTGCAAATATAACACTCTATTCGGGAACATTTGGCAAAAGGGAATTTTTCAAACGTTCTGCGATCGTGTCTTCGTGATAGTCCAAACTAGAATCTTTTATATTTTCTGCAGATAATAGTAGACAATTTGAAACCCAGCCCTTTTCAGATCCAGCATGCAAAATGGTTATTCGTTTAACTTTATTTGAAGGTGCGTTAGTCTGACATTTTATACTGCTGTCAACTCACCCTTTTTGCACAGTGTCATGGGTATCGAACCATGTTTCGTCAAGGTAAATTATTAGCCAATTCTCTGGTCGATACTTTTTAATTTCTTGTAAATAAGTATGTCACAAGATTCGTAATCTTTGTGACTCCATCACTACTTGCCTTTTGTTGATTTTTTGGGACATGAATCCCATTCTTAAGAGAATTCTGTGAAGGGTTGATCGGTCACTACTGCAGTAGGAGATATGTAAAAACTGGTAATGATGTTCAATAGAATGATTATGAAAAAGCAACCATAGAAAAAAAATTAATCGTATTAGACTGTGTAACTCCTTGTCAATTTTACACAACCAAAAGTGGGGGTAAAGTGGGAAGTAAACTATTTACAACAACAGAGGGTGCACCGACACGAGGTGGTACCCCATATTTCAGTAGTATGTAGCATTCACTACAAGATATGCTAGTAAATTAGGCACGTGTAAAGTTCTTACGTCTACTATAGATTTTTGTGTTTCTTGTTGCGTAGCGGCCATTTGAGTTTAATGTCTTCAGTCAACACTTTATTTACACATTGAAATTGAAAGTCACTTATTTATCTCTATTTTGGCACAGTCAACAGAGAAAAATCAATATAAAAAGTGGTTGTTCAAAACCCAAAAAACAGTTTGAGTTAAATATTTTGAGGAAGAGAAAAAGGATAACGTAAAAGTATTTTTTAGAATTTCTCAAGTGAATTTCAATGAGTCATCGAGCTAATTCTTAAATTGAGTTCAATGAATGATTTTTTACCTATGAACCGACAAACATTACTAAAGAGTTCCCTTCATTAGACGTTCGTTCAGTTATGATGATCGCTAAGGAGGATTTTTGATGTCATTTTGCCTGACATGGAAGATGTGTGTGTGATGCTTTTCGAAGAAATGCCCTTCCAATGGCAAGCCTTGGTTTGACCGAAAATGCAAAGACGCTGTTGTTTTTAAACTTCTTGCTTACCGACAATGGCGTGAAGATTCTAACGTTATAAATCGTAACATCTTCGTCCGTACCCAGAACAAATACAGAAAAATAACCTATGCAATGAAGGAGGCACACAATTAAAGAATTAAAAAGCAACTTCTTGCCTGCTCTAACAATTCCAAGTCCATTTGGTAGTCAAAATTTTATTAAATCCACACAACAATACCTGTTGAAAAGGCAAACTTCTTAACATCATCATCCACTATTCCCAATGTACAGTCAAAGATGATATTTTGTACTAAGTTGGGAATATGAAATCTTTGGCACAATGACCCTACTCAGTATATATCACCACTACACCAAACATTTTATTTTTGCACTCGACTCGCGTTTCGCTAACCATGTTAGTTTCATCAGTGGCGATGATTGACTGGTAATCATCGCTCCTGATGATGCTAACATGGTTAGCGAAAGGCGCGTCGAGTGCAAAAATTAAATGTTTGGTGTAGTGGTGATATATACTGAGTAATGATGTTTTTTAATGAAACTAGACACCATAAAAGCTATTGGTGCTGATGGAACACCTGCGACAATACTCAAAAAATACGTAAGCGAACTACCACCAGTTTTCTGTAGACCCCTTAACTTACTTTACAGAAGGGAATATTTCCTTCCTGTTAGAAATTATATTATTTAAATTAAAAGGTAGAACTGCCCCGTAAATTACCGAATGCCGAAAGAACGATTGTGCACAATTAAAATTGATTAAAAATTGATTTTGTTACATAACTTCTAACCTTTATATACACTGGACAAATTTAATCTTAGAATAAATCGCGAGTTACAAGATTCTAAACGAAGGAAGACAACCAAGACTGTTCCGTCAGCCTATACCAGCAAGATCAGATTACAATAAAGATAAGAAGATATATATATATTTCTTACAATTATAATCTTTTCAGTTAATTAAAACATAACTCGTGTACCAAATAAGTTTATTTTCAAAATAAGTTCAAACCTTCACTCGCGAGACAAGTACAACACAATTATTCGTTGGTTTAAATTAAAATAAATATTAGCAAAAGTTAATAATAGTTAATAAACTAAAAATTAACGTAATGGGTTGGTAAACTTGGCTTCATAATGTAATGCGTTGATAACCTTTTCCATCATTTTGTAATAAATAGAGAAAACTTATTTAATATTAATAATATAGGATAATCCGTGTCACTAGCGGATTATCCTATATAGGGTATGTATGCTATAGCTCATTGGCATCTATTGAACTATCCTAAACTGAGTTTCATTAATTTATGAAATTTAAATTTGCAAGAAAAATGCTACAACCTAAAAAGTTTCATCGGCGAATGAAATGATTAGCGATAATTTCTGATAGCTCTTTAAATTTGGCACTTATTTATTTTCGGCGAATATGAAGGTGTATTGAAAGCTAATATAGTAAATCCCAAGATATAAGATCCTGCCTTTTTGCTTTTTCAATGGGGCAATAAACGACCCTATTAGAGTTTTGGGCATAGTTGCCAGGTATTACGATAAACGTATTTTTATTTTACCTGCTTTGTATACCACCCTCACTTGTACCTGCAATCATATTGGATCTATTTTTACCTATACATTTACTACCTGGCAACCCGGTTTGAAACCCTTTAAGTATTTGATAATATAGGCCTAATGACCACAGGTCTCCATTAAGATTCGAAAGACATTTTTTATTATTTTTATTTTTAGTTTTACTGACAACTTACAACGTAACGATTCTATTTTAATTATGTGGCGCCCGTGGGAAAATTGCAATAGTGGCTATCGCAAGAGAAAACATTTATCACTTGACACTAAACAAATAGTGAAAAATGTTTACGACAGTTTGGTAAAAAGAAATTTGACTAAACAAAGTGCTTTGCAAGAAACCAGTGAACTAACAAAAATGCCAATTTCTACGATTAAGGGTATTGTAGGAAAACCATCACTCAGGAACAGGAAAAAATGGAAAGATTTTCAAATGCATCATGTAGACGATTGTGAAAAAGACATCAGGAGAAAAACATATTCTATGAAGAGCAGTTGGTGCTGACACTAGACAAAATAAAATTAAGACTGGTGCAGGACGGGACCAATATATATTGTAGCCGATCAACCCTTCACAGAATTTTCTTAAGAATGGGATTCACGTTCCGAAAAATCAACAAAAGGCAAGTAGTGATGGAGTCACAAAGATTACGAATCTTGCGACATACTTGTTTACAAGAAATTAAAAAGTGTTGATCAGAGAATTGGCTAATAATTTACCTTGACGAAACATGGTTCGATACCCATGACACTGTGCAAAAAGGGTGGGTTGACAGCAGTAAAAAATGTCAGACTAACGCACTTTAAAATAAAGGTAAACGAATAACCATTTTGCATGCTGGATTTGAAAAGGGCTGAGTTTCAAATTGTCAACTATTGTCTGCACAAAACATAAAAGATTCTAGTGTGGACTATCATGAAGACACGACCGCAGAACTTTTTGAAAATTAGTTTCAATATTCCTTTTTGCGAAATGTTCCCGAACAGAGTGTTATAGTTATGGACAATGCAAGTTACCATAGTCGCCTACTAAATAAGGTGCCTAATGCAGCCGACACCAAATCGGAAATACAGGAATATATGTTAGAAAATGGCATTTATTTTGACTTTAATTCTAAAAAAATTGAACTTTTGGAAGTTTTGAAGGACTATAAATTGAAAAAGAAATATGTTTGTGATAATATGGCTGAGAAAATGGGGCACACTGTTTTGCGGCTTCCTCCGTATTATTGTGTGTTTAATCCAATTGAACATATTTCGCATCAAGTTAAATCAAAAATAAGGGCACAAAATGTTTCTCTTACTTTAAGCGTCTCAGTGGTTGAATTAGTAAAAAAAAGTTATAAATCATATCCCTTTTGAAACCTGGAAGAATTTTATTCAGCCCGTTGTTAAAGTTGAAGATTTATTTATTTATGTAAATAATATGAAACCACTGATAATTACTTCAGCTGATGACAGTGATAGTGAAACCGAATTAGGCTTAAGTTAAAATATATTTTTATTTATACAATATATCCCCTCTTGTAAACCCCATTCATTCAAACTGTATATTAGAACTTCTTATCCATTTGTTTTTACATGCATCTATAAATAAACATCTCCAAAACACTTATAATTTTATTTATTAGCATCAATGAATAAAATTCTTAAGTCCATCTCTGCAACCTAACATAAACAAAAGGTCAGAATTTTTATATTGCGCAATTAAAACGGCAAAAATCAGGATCTTATATTTTGGGATAGGCTGTACCTTTATGACCACAACTGTGACAACGGCGAAACAAGTGGTGATAAAGTGCATTGGTATTTATTCTTATTCTCAGTATAGTCTTTCTAGTGGCGATTCGCAGCACCATCGAGTTTGGATACGACAGTGGTGATACTGGCGACCGATATGAATGCACTGTTAAAGCAAAATGTCATCGAGGATCACCTACGGAAAGTAGTTCATATTGACATACATTTGTTGATTTAAATATAGTTATTAGATGGGCAAAGCTTGTGAGAGACAAGGATCCTGCTCAAACTAATCAACCAATTCTTACTGATGAAATAAAAGTCATGCAAATTGGCGCAATATGTGGCAGGAAGTTATGCAGTTCTCCACAGAATTGTAACGATTAACGAGTCATGGGAATACCATTACAAACTGAAAATGAAATACCAGTTCAGAAGGTCTAGGCATAGGGATTCGCAAAAACGAAATAATTATTTAGAGTCGAACGTGTAAGGGTGGGGGAAAGAGTTAGAAATTATATATGTTTTTTAAATTTTATTCAAGGAATATGAAAATCGGTTGTGTTTATTTAATATATTTTTAACTACAATATTTTGTATTTTTTTACTGTGAATAAGTCAATGTTTTTTATTTGCCACTGAAATAGGCAAATAACCATTCTAAGTTTTATTAAAAGTGTAGTATTATCTGGACTATATCATATATTTCAATAAAATTCACGCATTGGATCAGATTTTAGTGTAGTATTGTATAAAAGTGAACATATGATACGGGTACGATTTTTCTTTTTAAATTATGTGTTTAAGTCATCATCAGAACTAGTTGAGGAATCATAAAACAGAAATTTTTAAAATTAGTAACTTTGTTTTATACCGTGTATTATAACATTGTTGCTTATAAATGATGCAACGATATGTCATAAAAAATGTTACGATATTAAATTTTATTGGAACAACTCAAAAAAAGTGATACTCTTTGATCAAAAATTTCTTATTTTAAGAATAGAAGTGTATCCAAATTTTTTCTTTTCTTGAGTAAAATAGTAGTTATTTACTGCCCTGTTTAACTTTTTTCACTTAAAAATTGTTTATTGCTGATGCTTTTCTATGGTTTACAGGAGCCAGTCGAGTTTGAATTCGAGAACAATTGATGATCACTGGTGGGACGTTAACTAATCTATTGTTTACAATACAAAACAGCGTCTAAAACTGTGTCCTACGCGATGAGCGACTAATACTAGAGACGCCAACGCTGCGTGCAACTTTAACGATGCGGCCTGGGTAGCAGACCAAAAGAAGCGAGATATAAAAGTCTCTTCCTAGCTGCAAAACATAGAAGTGGCAATTTTTTTGATAAAAATTTTCCTTGAAGGCCTTATTTTTAAACAAGTTTGTAAGAAAATGTGAAAAATAAGTCAATTCCTGTTATAAAATTATTAATAACAGGGGCTCCAACTATCCGTTAATAATAAAGAGTTTGTCCTTTTTATTAGAAACGATATACTTACGAATCTTTTTACAAAAATTTTTAGGGTAATACCAAAGTTATTTCTGGAAATACTCCTTAACGGCCCATTACCTTGATTTTTACCCCAAGTGTCTAGATAAAGATCAAGAGTTCCGTGAAAATACATAATATATTCTTAACAGAAAACAGGTCCTAGTGTTATTTTTCGGGTGATGGCAGCATCATTTTTGAACCAGACAATTGTAAATATCTGTTCTTTATTTTTGTTGTGTATATTCTTACAAAAGATGTACAGATAATACAGAAGTGTTATAATAACATTTTTCTGTCTGTAGTATTCATAATAGTATTTTATATGCATAATTGAAAAATATAATTATGTACCTACAAATGTATATATTTTCGCATTTATTGATAAAGATTAGGATAGTGTGGAAGTATATTGTGCTGAAACATTTGCGTGTGCTGACTGTGACTATATAGAGTAATAGAAAGTTGGTGAAAATTACAATCAGAGATAAATGAAGTATATATTTAACACAAGCGAAAAAAATGCTATTATCGGTCTCAATATCAGAGTCCGCAGTGTTCCCGTTTAACTTTTCCTTTATTTTTACAGTTACCTCTACACATTTAATAACAGTCTTAGTACCAGCACGACGAACTTTTTTTTCCAAACTGTAGACTTTGCTTTTGGATTAAAGGGTTTGGCGGTTCACATCATTTGACGTTGAGATTTATATATCTTTTATAATATATATATATATATATATATATATATATATATATATATATATATATATATATATATATATTTATTTATATATATATATATATATATATATATATATATATATATATATATATATATATATATATATATATATATATATATATATATATATATATATATATATATATATATATATATATAATGCAACGTCTTTCTGTCTGTCTGTCTGTTAGTGCGCTTATCACTAGAGAACCACTTATTCGATTTGCGTGCTTTTTTTTAATACATATATATGGTCTCTGGCCGGGTTATAGGCTATTTTTTATTACGTTAGGTAACATAAAGACTAAGCAGTGACGATAATAGTGAATTAAGTCAGAAAAGAGTTTGCCGCTAGCGCGTTCTCTTGCAATCCATTGCCTAAACCATTAAGTATGGAACAATATCATGTAGCAAAGAATAAAATATATATAAAATGCAACGTCTCTTTGTCTGTTCGTTAGTTCACTTATGACTTGAGAACCACTTATCGAATTTACCTGTTTTTTTTTAATTCATACATTTGTTCTCTGGCCAGGTTATCTATAATCTTCTATAATATATATAAAATGCAACGTCTCTCTGTCTGTCCATTAGTGCGCTTATTACTCCGTAACCACTTATCTGATTTACGTGCTTTTTTTAATACATACATATGGTCTTTGACCAGATTATAGGCTATATTTTATTACGTTAGGTAACATAAGGAATAAGCAGTGACGATAATAGTGAATCATGTCGGAAAAAAGTTTGCCCCTGGCGCGTTCTCTTACTATACACTGCCTATACTATTAAATGTGGAACAATATCATGCAGTAAAGAAAATAATATGTATAAAATGCAACGTCTCTCTGTCTGTCTGTCTGTTCGTTAGTGCGCTTATCACTCAAGAACCACTTATCCGATTTACGTGTTTTTTTAGATTTATACATATGTTCTCTGGCCAGATTACAGGATATATTTTATTACGTTAGGTAATATAAGAAATAAGCAGTGACGATAATAGGGAATCAAGTCGGAAAAAAGTTTGCCACTGGCGCACTCTCTTGCAATATGCTGCCTAAACTGTTAAATATGGAACAATATCATGTAACAAAGAATACAATATATATAAATTGCAACGTCTCTCTGTATGTTTGTCTGTCCGTTAGTGCGCTTATCATTCCAGAGCCACGTATTTTTTTTTAAATCTTAACTTAATATTTATCAAAAAAAAATCTATAATATATATAAAACGCAACGTCTCTCTGTCTGTCTATCCGTTAGTGCGCTTAGCACTCAAGAACCACTTATCCGATTTAGGTGTTTTTTTTTTTAAATATGTATGCTCTATGTTACCTTAAGTAACATAAGGAAAAAGCAGCGACGATAATAGTGAATCAAGTCTACGCGAGCAGAGCCGCGGGCACGGCTAGTTAAATATGTGCTTCCTAAAATTTTTACTGTTTGATAAATTTTTTTTGCAATTGCCTCTATATACCCTAGCTAATGAGTTTTGACCATGGCTTCTCCTAGTTTGGTGGATTTGGTATTTATAATAAAATATTTACTAATGGTCTAAATCTGATAAGGCGTTATGTACTTTTACTACAATCACTGAGTATAAAGTAGACCTACAGGCAAGAATAATTTGAATTTCTTTGTAGTAACCTAAAATCTCACTTGTTTCTACCAAATTTTTCGCCATATCACTGAACTAACATGAACTAACTATTAAGCATTAATGATTTTGATGGCTCATATCCTACAAAATTCTAAAATTTTTTATTGCGCTATACAATCCTTCTATTCAGGCAATTTGTTGTGACAGGTAACGATCTTTCTCAAATCCAACTAGTAGCTAACGTGCTATAATAAAAAAATATCTACGCAGGATAGAGATTTAACATAGAGAATGCATTCTAAAATAAGCAAGTTTCATTTCTGAACACATATACTTACGTTTTAGCTGCTTTATATAAATTACCAGTTAGATTTATTAAAATGGAAACAGTAAGATACAATGTGTAGAAATTATAAAAGTAGAATTGCTCAAACCCGTATAGTAGTAGTACGCTGCCACGTCTTCTTAAACATACATAAATGTTATAAGCATAAATACCATATGGCAATAGGCTTGGCAATACTAGATTGGCAAACGTCTTGATTATTGAGATTTTAGCATTTGGTACGTTCAGTTTCCTTTCCAAATACAAAATTTTTGAGACTAGTTCATTCCAGGCATTTTTCTTACAATATTTACTAACAACTGATAGAGAGAACTTATAAAAATTAAGTACTTCAACTATTCCTTCAAAAATATGGATTAATTTCGGATAGGAACTACCTAAAGGATACCTAGATACCACTAAATAACTCTGAAGCAAGAAAACCAGTAATAAAAGCATCATGGAATATTTTAAAGACAGTGTATTTTTGACCGTCATATTATTATAATTAAAAGTTGGAACAATACTGTAAATGGCCGCATATCGAAGAAATGTTTTTAGTGTCTTAAAGTTTACTGCACTTAGCACATGAAACATTATTACTAGACTGTTAATGTAAACTAAAGGTATACATTTCATTATATATATTGAAATGTCTATCAATAAATATCTCACTGACAGTAATTTAATTAAAGTCCGTTTGTTTGGAGTTGATCGCAGACAACACTGGTTATAAACATTAAAATGTCATAAACCATAAGCGTCCAAACTTTCTCTACCAATTATTTGCATTTTTAGTTTTAATCTCCTTTATATTCTATATCTATATGACAGCGCGACCTTTTTCTAAAAAATATTTTATTACATGCCTTCTAAACTTTTCAATAAGCTATACAAATCAAGGCACTTCAAAGTTTATTTTAATGAGTATATGATGAAACTAAAAATCTTATTTGTATGATAAAGGCCTAAACGAGTACAATTAACAATTCTTAAGAACTAGAAATTTATAGTGTTATAGAGCTTAATGATAATAGGTACAATACAAATATTTAGGATTTTTAGTTATTGAAATATAAAGTACTTATCGGTAGGTAGATGCCTAAGTACCTAAGTATGAAATAAAAATTTTCTGTATAAGTATAAAAATAAAGCAAAAATCTATAATATGCTTAGATCCAATCAGAATAGCGATGGCTTCAACTTTCAGTTTTGCCCCGGTCAAACGTCGCGGAGTCTGTAAATCTGCATTTACCCTGCAAGAAAAACAATGATACTTAACGTCCACGATGCCCTAGTGCATCAATAGCCAACAAGCCAAGTCCGTGAAGTTGTGGAAACCTGTGCTAACATGGCGTGAGTTGGATCAGCAACTATTTATAGATTTCTAAAAGAAAAAAATCGCGGTCCTTGCAACGAACCTCAGAATCACAAAAGAAAGGAGCCCTTAGAGGTCGATGAAGACTTTAAAAACGTAATAAGAAGAAAAATACACCATTTTTCATTAAGAAAAAATAGCTACACTACATAAAGTTTTGCAAGAAATTAAAGAAGACCAGGACTTACCAGGTTTAAAAAAATGGAAATAGAAATAATTTGTTGGAGAAGAGAATATCTACGAGTAATCAGAAAATTTCGAGCCAAAGAAAGAAATATTTTGTATTTAGATGAGACTTGGGTTAATGAGAGACACACAGTGAAAAAATTATGGATTGACACTTTAAGAGTGCCAAACAAGCTTTCATGGAAGGTTGGTCAACTGAATTATAATCCCCTCGAGGAAAAGGTCGCAGGCTAATTATGGCACATATTGGTAGTGAAAACGGATTTCTCGACGGTGGCTTGTTGGGATTCGAATCAAAGTTGACTAAAGATTACCATGAGGAGATGACGGCCGATGTTTTTGAGGATTACTTCCAACAAATGATTGAATGTATACCAGCAGAATCAGTTATAGTATTAGACAATGGACCATACCATTTCCAGTTTTTAGAACGACTCCTGACAAATTCATGAAAAAAAGCGGATATTCTTCAATGAATAAGAGACAAAAATCTTAAACATAAAGATGGTATGTTAAAAGCGCAAATAAGGCGCAGATCAAGACATATGCGGTCAATGAGATGGCAAAGGAACGGAATATCACAGTGCTTAGATACCTCCATATAATTGCGGATTGAATCCCATAGAGCTAATTTGGGCACAAATGAAAGGTTTCCTTGCAAGGGAAAATAACACGTTCAAACTTCAAGACATAAGGCATATTATATATATATATATATATATATATATATATATATATATATATATTTATATATATATATATATATATATATATATATATATATACATATATATATATATATATATATATATATATATATATATATATATATATATATATATATATATATATATATATAAAATAACACGTTCAAACTTCAAGACATAAGGCATATATATATATATATATATATATATATATATATATATATATATATATATATATATATATATATATATGTATATATATGTATATATATATATATATATATATATATATATATATATATATATATATATATATATATATATATATATATATATGTATATATATATATATATATATATATATATATATATATATATATATATATATATGTATATATATATATATATATATATATATATATATATATATATATATATATATATATATATATATATACAGACTAAAAAATTTTTGGTAATAAATCTTATATTTCTATAACTTTATTTTTAAGATAATTTTATTTATTAAACTCTAAAAACAGGTTACGCTCGAGCGGCTATGCTACTAATGAACCGTCATTTACATTTTATGCCTCTATTGTATAGCAGAGGTTTTCTGCCTAAAATAGGATGAACCCTTAAAAATAATTCAAAACGTAGCAAAATCCAGTAAAATGCATAAGAAATCTGTTTTTCTTTTGTGCGCACCCCAACAAGTATTTGCATCTGCAATGAGAGAATTCTGCTATCAACTCCAAACAAATACACTTTGAGTAACCGGGTTAATTATTTAAAATAAAAACGTGTGTGAGGTGATTAGTATTTATTTTAGGAGACCTATATAGTATTTAGCACCCGTTCTGGGATTTTTTTGGAACTGTGTAAGCATCGAAACCTTTTTATGATACCTGCATAAGAAGTAGATAGCCAGTTGCAGTTGAGGTCGGAATTCTTAAGTGATTGATGTGAACCACAATATTGTATTTTCTGTCTAATTTCAGGGATATTCTTGATTGCGCATAAATGGATGATTTTTAGTGGTCCGTATGGAACACTTATAAGATCACTTCGGTGTCTGTCCGTTTATCCGTGCGTCTGTCAAACCTGATTTTTTCTGAAACTATTTGACATAGAAAGTTGAAATTTGGTACTAATAAAGGAATTGATGACCTCATCAGAGCCATGTAGTTTTGAAAGTTAAATTTTGACTTAAGGGGTTAGTTTTGGGGGGTCAAATCGGAAGTGAAAAAAATTTTTTACTAGGTCATCGATTAGGGTATCATATGAAAGCTTGTAAAAACACAAGTTGAAATATATATATATATATATATATATATATATATATATATATATATATATATATATATATATATATATATTACTATATATATACATATATATATATATATATATATATATATATATATATATATATATATATATATATATATATATATATATATATATATATATATAATGTAATACTTGCATACACTTTTGTGTGTATTATTTTTAAAAAATCGCGAAAAATCGCGGTTCCCTCCCCTTACATCAAAAAGTACTGTTCAAAAATTTTGATAAAATTCTGGAATATTCTCCACAGAGTGTAGACTGAGCGAAAATTATCACGAATGCATTACCTTTAATAATTTATCTGATATATAAGAAAAGACAAAAATTTCAAGGTCATTAGTTTTCAGTAAAGATCGGAAACAAACTTTGTTGAAAACTTATTTGGGGTGTATTTTGTGAAGTCACTGGTCATTATATACCTCCGTAACAAAAATTCTTATTTTAAAAGCAATCAACGTACGGAACACTAATTGTGCAATTTCAACTTGCACTTGACCGGTTTTTGTTTTTAGTGTTCCGTACATTTATAGAATCACTTTGGTGTCTGTCCGTCTGTCACACCCCATTTTCTCCGAAACTATTTGACATAGAAAGTTGAAATTTGGTATTAATATAGTAATTGTTGGCCTCATCAGAGCGGTGTAGTTTTGAAAGTTAAATGTTGACTTAAGCGATTAGTTTTGGGGAATGAAATCGGAAGTGAGAGAAAAAATTTTTTACTAGGTCATCGAGTGGGGTGTCAAATGAAAGCTTGTTCAAAAATATATATAATGTAATACTTGCGCACACTTTTCTTTGTATTATTTTAAAAAATCGCGAAAAATCGTTGTCCCCTCCTTTATCTCGAAAAGTATTGATCAAAAAATTTTGAAAAAATTCTGGAATATTTTACACGGGGTGTGAATTGAACGAAAATTATCACCTTTAGTATATAAAAAAAAAAAAAAAATTTCGAGGTCATCAGTTTTCAGTAAAGTTCGGAAACTCATTTGGGGTGTGTTTTGTCAAGTCACTGATCATTTTATACCTCCGTAACAAAATTTTTTATTTTAGAAGCAATCAACGTACGGAACACTAATTGCGCAAGTTCAACTTGCACTTGACCGGTTATTTTTAAATTGATTTTTGGTATCAATTTAATATTTCTTTTTTATTTCGTGGATATTAAAAGTTATTATTATTATTGAAAATGTTATCACATAATCCAACTTTCATATACTTTAGAAGACGTAGAGACGTACCTATAATTAATAAGAATTAATTAAAATAAAATTATTGCCTCTACAATGGATTTTATGTTTCTAAAATATAGTTTTTACTTAAAGAAAAAACAACTTGGTGACTTATATGACAAACGCAACAAGGAGATTATGTATAATCCCATTATTATCAGATATGATGCACTTTAGCTTTAAAATTATTTCTTTAACAAAAAAAACTTGAAGTTATAAAAATTATTTCGGTTCTCCACTGAACTGAAAGTTTCAAATTAATATCTTTCCTATCGGTACACACTATTTGAAATATTTTCATTTTTTTTACTTTAGTTCTACTATATCTGCAACACAATTTTTTAAATCTTCGTACTTTTTCATGCAGTGAATATAATAACTATTAAAAAAAAGTTTGTAAGCAGTTTTTCTTCATTTGGCAATTGTGGCAGACTGAAAAATTCTGACGTCCTCTGCATCCTTTCTTACATAGCTACGAAAAGATTTCCATAGGGTAATTTAATCTGACTAACTTATAGCACTTTCTAGCAAAGGCAGCTCTTATGCCCATTAAGACTTCTACTCAGTATATATCACCACTACACCACACATTTTATTTTTGCACTCTACGCGCGATTCGCTAACAATGTTAGGTTCATCTTCATTAAGATTTCCATGCTCCAGACTCAGTGCTTTACAGCTTTCTCAAACTCCTACGTGCTGTTTGAATTATTGAAGGATGCAATACATATATTATAGTAGAACGTAGAATGATTATGAAAATGCAACCATAGACAAAAAAATTAATCGTATTAGACTGTGTAACTCCAAAAGTGGGGATATAGTAAGAAGTAAACTATTTACAACATCAGATGGTACGCTGACATGAAGTGGTACCTCATATTTCAGTAGTATATAGCAGTCGTCACAAGATATGCTAGTAAAATAGGCACACGTATAAAGTGCTTACTCCTACTATGGGTTTTTGTGTATCCTGTTGCGTAGCGGTCATTAAAGTTTAATGTCTTCAGTCAACACTTTAATTACATATCATTGAAATTGAAAGTCACTTATTTATCTCTATTTTTGTACAGTCAACAGAGAAAACTTTAAAATCAATATATAAAAGTAGTTGTTCAAATCTCAAATAATAGTTCGAGTTAAATATTTCGAGGAAAAGAAAAAGGATAACGTAAAAATATTGTTTAGAATTTTTCAAGTGATTTTCAAGGAGTCATCTAGCTAATTCTCAAATTGAATTCAAAGAATGATTTTTTATCTACGAACCAACAAACATTACTCAAGAAATGTTCGTTCAGATCTAATGATCGCTAAGGAGGGTCTTTGATGTCATTTTGCCTGGCATGGAAGATACATCCCTTTTTCGAAGAAATACCCTTCCAATGGCTAGACTTGGTTCGACCGAAATTGCAAAGAGGCTGTTGCTTTTAAACTTCTTGCTTACCGACAATGGCGTGAAAATCCTAACGTCATAAATCGAAAAATCTTTGTTCGTACCAAGAACAAATACAAAGAAATAACCTATGAAAAGAGGGAGGCGCACAATTAAAGAATTAAAAACCGACTTCTTGACTGCTTTAATAATTCTAAGTCCTTTTGGTGTCAAAATTTTCCGCTACAGCACCATTTACGCGGCCACATAATACTATTGCAACAATACTTGTTGAAAAAGCAAACTGCTTAACTGAATTTCTTCCTTCATACTCTCTACTGTCGAATTTTAGGGGGAAATATTAGCCACTTATCCAATGCACAGTCAAAAATGATGGTTTTTAATGAAACTAGACACCATAAAAGCTACTGGCGCTGATGGAATTCCTGCGATAGTAATCAAAAATATGCGCAAGTGAACTACCACCAGTTTCCTGTAGATCTGTTAACTTACTTTACAGAAGGGAATAGTTCCTTCCTATTGGAAATTACATTATCTAAATTAAAATATGGAACTGCTCCGTAAATTGCTGAAAGCCAAAAAAACGATTATGCACGATTAAAATTGAATAAAAATTGATTTTGTTACATAATTTCTAACCTTTATATACGCTGTACAAATTTAAACTTAGAATAAATCGCGAGTTACAAAATCCCAAACAAAGGAAGATGACCAAGACTATTCGGTCAGCCTATGCCATCAAGATCAGATTACAATGACGATAAGAAGATATTATCCCCATCAAAAATATAAAATGTAAAAAGAAGTCTCGCAACGCAGTCCTTCCACCACAAAAAGTTGTGAGATCTCATGTAAAACCAAGTCAGTTATTTTAGTTAGTATCTATGGAAGCACCTATTCAACAACTTTGTCATAAATTGTTATCTAATTAGTTACCTACCAACATTTATAGTGACCATATCAATATTAGACATCTTTATTTCTATAATAAATATAGTGATTTGGCAATCGCACGGCAATTTAATCACATAAGAATAATCTACTATTTCGATTGCTAAGTAAGTCTAAACAGTGAAACTTAAGAATAAAGTATTTTAAATAGTAGATTATTCTTATGTGATTATGTTGCCGTGCGATTGCCAAGTCATCATATTTATTATAGAAATAAAGATGTCTAATATTGGTACAGTCACTATAAATGTTGGTAGGTAACTAAATAGATAACAATTTATGACAAAGTTGTTGAATAGGAGCTTCCATAGATACTAACTAAATTAAATGACTTGATTTTACATGAGATCTCACAACTTTTTGTGGTGGAAGGACTGCGTTGCGAGACTTGGTATTTTTTTACATTTTATGTTTTTGAAGGGATCTCATTTCTTTTTGTAGGTAGTCCTCTTTTTTTTTTTTCTCGGGTAATATTTCTTGTACGTCAGCTATGGATTTTCTTAAAAACCCACTCCCTGTCTCTATTGGTTTTTCTCAAAGGCTATGATGTAACAATTTTTGACAAGTCTGGACAGTAAGCGCTTCTAAGTCGATTATATTCAACGACTGCGGACTCCTGAGCTTTGATACTACCGAAGTCGACATTAATTAGATGTAATCTGCCCAGACTTGTCACTCTCGAAAGTGCCACGTATGCTTGACCGCATGTGAACACTGAAGAACCGATGTCCATCAGTGCACTGTTTAGACTTAGCCCTGACTTTTGTGTATGGTAATAGCATATGCTATATATGTCGGAAACTGTTCGCGATGAACGTAAGCTCTATTAATAATTTCAAATTTAGTTTTGACTGGACCAAGCTCGTAAAGATGTTCATTATTAAATGTATATGTATTTTTTTTATTATATTTGTATTTTCAGGATCAACCTTTACTCCTTGTACTATACCGATAGAACGTTGACTAAGCCAAAACTCGCGTCAATATTTCGTCTTAAACGTCGACGGATTTCTTTCTAACACCCTCACTATCAACGCCGGTGTGTCCAGGGCCCCATACTGTCTCCTACTCTCTTTCTCATTTACATTAACGATCTGCTGGAAAAGACCGGGAATCCAATCTACAGCTTTGCAGATGACAGTACGCTTGTCTCTTCATTCACCTTGAACGCTCGGACATCGGCTGCTCAGGCGAATGTCCACAGACATCAGGAGGTCGTTCAACTTAACAAAGACCTGGAAGAAATTCTATCTTGGGGTGACAGTAACCAAGTGGAATTTAACGCTACAAAAACACAAGCGGCAGTTTTTCTAAAAAAGTTAACGTTGCTGAACCGACATAGTTATTGTCGGGGCACTCCATTCCCCTAGCATCGTCGCTCAATTTGTTGGGCGTTAGTTTGGGAGCAAATATGTTCTGGCATGAACATGTTGCAGGCATAGTAAGGAGAGCTTCTCAAAAGTTGGAATATTATTTAGAACCAGAAAGCTTTACACCCCACAACAACTGTTAATTCTTTACAAAGCCCAAATTCGACCAACTATGGAATACTGCTCCCATGTTTGGGGCTCCGCTCCCAAACATACACTGCATTTGTTGGATTCTGTTCAGAGAAGAGCGGTCCGTCTGATTGGGGACCCGGAATTGACCGGCGGCCTTGATTCGCTGGAACATCGAAGAACGGTTGGCGACTTGAGTCTGTTCTACAAGTATTTTCATGGAAAGTGTTCGAAGGATGTAGCCCGCTTAATTCCTCCCAAAGCGGTGCATGTTAGAAATACACGTCGCGCTGGTGCTTCACATCCGTATGAGGTTCAGCTTGTTACTCCGCGTACAAACGCTTTTCAAGCAATCTTTTATATGGAGAACGTCATCCCTTTGGAATAATTTGCCCAGCGCTGTGTTTCCCACCGAGTACAATTTACAGCGATTCAAGAACAACGTGAATCGCTTTTTCCGCACTCGTGCCGCTCCTGGAGCACTTTAGGGACTTCCCTGCAGCACGTGTGCTAGACCCATAAAAAAAAAACGTGACTTTTGCTCCTGTTTTAATAACTATATTCTCTTCTAGCTCTGCTGTCATGGAAGCATCATCTTCATACTTTTTTATAATTAAAATATACTTAAAATATTTCACTTAACAATTTTTTAATTACACGAAGTAGGTAAGTATTATTAAATGAATATATTTGATAAATGAAAAATATTATTAAATATAACATATTAATTAATAAATAATTCAAATTATTCATAATTATGGATTTTTTTAGTGATTAATTAACTTTATACGACGTAGTATTTACCGGGACTCACGGTTGACCTTGCATTATGCTATGTACGGCTGAGCGCTGCGCGCTCTCCGCGCTCTACCTCAAAAATAGGTAAGCGTTTTAAAAAAATATTTAGAACAAAATTTGTAGAGAATTTTATGCTCTACAATTTTCATAATAAATGCAAATATCATTGAAACCATAGGAAGCGAGATATTTGCGAAAAAACCCGATTTCTGTGAGACGACGAGACTTTATGAGACTTTTGAGACAACTTTTAAAATGCCAAAATAAAGGTTTATACAAGTTTACAGCTTATTATCTCTCATTCCGAGGTTGACCCTCTTTTTTGACTTAAGTGTCTGTACCGTTTAGAAAACGGGACTGAAATTTCGGGATGTTTCAGTTTTTCCTTTATTTATAGGCTAAACACTAACTAAATTCAAGATTTGAAGTTTGTGTGTTCTGCTAGAAGTACCTTAGAATTTTGATGATCAGTGAGTGTGTTAGTGACAAAATTAAAGAACTTCGACTGGCTATAGTTCGTAAACTATAAGGTATAAATAGTAGGTAATTTAGGATATAGCTAGTATAGTATGTCCTCTTGATCACTGAAAATTCAGACTTCTAGCTTTATCCACAACGAAGTTACAGGGGAGTCGAAAGTGCCATGAGTGGCTTTGAGAAACTGATGGTATGGCTGTGCTTTCTGTTCGACTTGGCGGGGGCACTGCCGTGCCCTAGATATATTTCTTACAATTATATTCTTTTCAGTTAGTTAGAATATAACTTGTGTACAAAATAAGTTCATTTTCAAAATAAGTTGAAGCTCGCGAGACAATTGCTTAACACAATTATTCGTTGGTTCAAATTAAAATAAATATTAGCAAAAGCTAATAACAGTTAATAAACTAAAAATTAATGTAATGAGTTGGTAAACTGGGCCTCTATAATGTAATGCGTTGATAACCTTTTCCATCATTTTGTTATAAATAGAGACAACTTATTTAATTAATAAAGCTATTGCTGATAATATAGGATAATCCTCGTCACTAGGGCATTATCCTATAGGGTATGTATGCTACAGCTCATTGGCATATTGAACTGTACTAAACTGAGTTTCATTAATTTATTTGCAAGAAAAATGCTACAACCTAAAAAGTTTTATCGGCGAATAAAATGAGCCATTTATGACCACAACTTTGACAACGGCGAAACAAGTCGTGATAAAAGTGCATTGGTATTTATTCTTATTTTCAGTATAGTCTTCCTAGTGGCGATTCGAAGCAACATCGAGTTTGCGTACGACAGTGCTGATACTGGCGACTGATATAAATGCGCTGTTAAAGCCAAATATCATCGAGGATCAGCAACGGAAAGTAGCTTATATAGACATACATTTGTTCATTTAAATATAGTTATTAGATTGGTAAAGCTTGTGAGAGACAAGGATCCTGCTAAAACTAATCAACCAATTCTTATTGATGAAATAAAAGTTATGCAAATTGGTTGGAATTGTAACCATTGACGGGTCATGAGAATACCATTACGAACTGAAATTTAAATACCAGTTCAGAAGCTCTAGATATAGGGGTTCGCAGAAATGAAATAATTATTTAGAGTCGAACATATAAGGCTGGGGGAGAGAATTAGAATATTATATACGTTTTTTAGATTCCCATTTACGGAATATGAATATAGGTCTTGATTATTTAATATATTTTTAACTACAATATTTTGTTATTAGTGTTCCGTACGGAACACTTATAAGATGACTTCGGTGTCTGTCGGTCTGTCTGTTTGTCCGTCTGTCTGTCCGTCTATTTGCCACACCCGATTTTCTCCGAAACTATTTGTCATAGAAAGTTGAAATTTGGTAATAATTTAGGAATTGATGGCCTCATCAGAGCAGTGTAGTTTTGAAAGTTGAATTTTGACTTAAGGGGTTAGTTTTGGGGGGTGAAATCGGATGTCAAAATAAAAATTTTTTTACTAGGTCATCGAGTGTGGTGTCAAATGAAAGCTTGTGAAAATACGAGTAAAAAATATATTGTAACATTCATTTTTTCTTAGATTTTAAGACCATGTAATGTTACTGATTTTTCACTTTAAATTGTACTTCTTTTCATTTTTGTATCGAGCAGTATATTAATCAGAAATTGCTAGCCGCTCGGTATATTAGTGTGCTGTGCGGGTTTGCGACCGAATCTCTCGATACGCGGGATTGGTTAAATATTTGTATCCGGAGTTTTGGTTCCGGCGTAGCCATATTACCGAGAGAGTGCCCGCGGTTTATTTAAGAGTCCGGTGGACAGGAAGAGAGGCTTATTTCCACCGAGCCGCCAAGTAGGTTATTTCGACCGATCCGCCAAGTAGGCTAATTTCCATCGAGCCGCAGCCAGGCTTACTTCGACCGAGCCGCAGTAGAGGCTCATAGCAAACAATTATGAGAGCCAAGTAAAGCACGAGTTTTTTTTCTAACGTAAAGCCGTAGTGGGCTCTAAGTGTTTCCTACAAAGTGTAAAATCGGTTTTGTGTTCCATCGAAGGCCTAGAAGCCCAAATAAAAACCGTAAGTTACCAGAACATTCATCAATAGACCTATTCCCGAAGTAAGTGTCTTAATAGCAATTTGAACTGACAAAAGGTGAAGTGAAAATCACGATTCTTCGCTTTCGGGGGTAGTCAGGTTTTAGAATTTAAATGTCTGATTTAGGGACTCTAATAATAATAACTACCTGTTAGGCTAGAATTTTTTGTAATCCTTAAAACCGCAGAGGTTAGAACTTTTATTTTAAAATCATGAATAAATTTTCTTTTTATTGATTAAAGCTAGTGTCTCACTGAATACCTATCTTACTTTTCAGGATAATGACGGCTGTACCAAAACTGTTTTTTTTATTTAACAACTGTACACCCTTTCAGTATTTTTTCATTTTTTTAGCTGAAGTTAGATCCTTTCTATTTTAAAATGAATGGTGCCCAAACGTCGTACAGCTGAGGTTTTTTAAAAAAGTAAGAAAAAATAATTCCAAAAAGACGTACAAAAAATTATCTCTTACCCATATCTCTCTACCAAGGAAAACTGAGCTAGTGTGTGTTTAATTTCTTTAGTTCTTTTAAAATAAGGATCCACTCAATTCATTATCAGAAATTAAAAAGAGGTTGCAAGAAAATTGCGCCCAAGCGTGGGGAAAAACAACTTTTCACAGGGTACAAAAGTGCGGGCAAGTTAACACATTACAAAATGACGCTGTCAACGCGGGGCTTTTGGAATTTTATTTTTTTAAAGGGTTCAGTGTACTAGCTATCGAACAAAGTAAAAGCTCTAACTTTTCAGATATTTTTATTTCATAACATTTATTAAACGAACTACACTATAGCAATAAGACGAAAAGCAGGAAATTTGTAGAATTATTTATTTCAATTTATCTGATGGTGGTTTAGATATTTGAATTTTGTTAATCGACTCTAAGATAAGAGATTCCTACTTTTTTCTTAAAAGCTACTTTTATAGTTCAGATTAGCAGATGTGCTGGTTTACTTTAATTTTTGCAGTGTTAGATTTATTTTGCGGTAAACCGAAGAAAAAAACTGTACTTTTTTTCTCACCGATGTTTTGCATGAATATTAAAAATACTTTGCTGATACGAAACGGTATTTGGAGATTTTTTGTTGAAAATTCTTAACATATTTGGTAAAAGAATTTTAATACAAGGCAATACTTAGAAATTTTTTTGAAATTGTTGAGGATTTTTTTAAATGTTTGGTAAAGAAGTTTACATATTTTAAGTGCCTTTACATATTTTTTATTTTGACTATTGGGAGCACAGGAGAAATATTTTTCACGACTTTTTAAACAATTCTTTTAAATTGTATTCATTTATCATGGAAGCCTTCAATTTTAAAGTCAATCACCTACTAGAATATGAGTTAGACTATGAAATGAAAATCCGTCGTATTTTCTCAGAACGTCCGGTCGCGGATAAAAGAAATAATCCAATAGATCAGATTGGACTAAATAGTTACAAAAGTTTCTGATTTTTTTTAAGTCTAATAAAAATCCTCCTTCTAAAGTTAAAGCTCCTGCTTCTCCAAATGGTCACATATCTCCTTTATTCGTACATAAATATTTAGATAATAGACCGCATATAAAGATAAATCTATTAAGTGTCCATTTCTCGGCTTTATTTGACTCTCGTTGCAAATACCTCAGTAGGTCAGAATGGTATTAAAATTTTAAGTCGTTTAAGAATAAAAATATGCCATATCGAAAATAGAAGTGTTACCACTGCAGATGGCAGCCGTCTAAAAGTTTTAGGTACGGTTGAGTTGCCGCTAGTCTGCAATGGTCATTGTTTAGTAATCTCTGCTCTAGTAGTACCTTCTCTATCACATACTTTGGTTTTAGGATGTGATTTTGCACAAAAATTCGGAATTTTAGTAAACTTTAAAAATAATTCGTGGTATCCACAGTCCCTAGAAGTCAATTCTCAAACAAGTTTTAAAGATTGTTATTCAGGAAGTTCTTTAGAAAACCTTTTATCGCGTCTATGTACCCTAGATGATCTCTCGCGGACGGAACGCTTAAAGGCAGAAAAAGTAATAAGCTCTTTCAAGGAAATAAGTAGTAAAGATAGGTTAGGCCGAACGAATAAGATCACCATGTCTATAGATACGGCTGATGCCAGTCCTGTAAAGACAAGGCCCTTCGCCATGTCTCCGTATATGTCAAAAGTATTAAATAAAGAGTTAGACGAAATGTTGAAACTCGGAGTGATTGAAGAATCAAACAGTCCCTGGTGTTCTCCAATCTTATTGGTGAAAAAGGCCGATGGACAGTATCGTCTATGCTTTGACGGAAGAAAGCTCAACGAGGTCAGCAAATTTGATAACTATCCATTACCGAACATCGATAGAATTTTGACATCGCTCAGGAATGCTAAGTATGTATCCTCGATCGATCTTAGCAAGGCTTTCTGGCAAATTCCTTTGGACAAATCCTCTAAGGAAAAGACCGCTTTTGCAGTAGTAGGCCGAGGTCTATTTCAGTTCGTCACTATGGCCGTTTGGTCTAAAGAACGCTGCTCAAACTCAGCAACGTTTAGTGGACGCTATATTTGGTCCGAAATATGAGCCAACATATTTTTACCTATCTCGATGATATTTTAGTAACATCGGAAGACTTCGAATCGCATATTTACGCTTACTTAAAGAAGTAAAAAATAAATTGAAAGAGGCCGGACTGACGATAAATTTGAGCAAATGTGATTTTTTCAAAACTTCTTTAAAGTTTTTAGGCTATATTGTAGGCTCAAATTCTTTGCGTACCGATCCGGATAAAGTAGCAAGCATGGTTAATTATGCGAGACCTACTAATACTACGGAAGTTAAGCGCTTCGTAGGAATGTGTTCATGGTACAGACGTTTTATCGAGAATTTTTCTACCGTTGTCGCCTATTAATGATCTTTTGAAAGGACGAAAAAAAGGACAATCGATAGATTGGACAAAGGCAGCCGAAGAATCTTTTATAAAGATTAAAGAGCTATTGGTTTCAGCTCCCATTTTATCCCAACCAGATTTTTCTCAACAGTTTTATATTTCTAGTGATGCTTCTAATACCGGTTTAGGGGGCGTCCTAACACAGAAAATCAATGGTGAGGAAAGAGTGATAGCATATGCCAGTAGAACTTTATCAAAGGCTGAACGTAACTATTCGGTTGTTGAAAAAGAATGTTTAGCAGTACTCTTTAACATCGAAAAGTTTCGACCTTACATAGAAGGTGTTCCTTTCACGGTCATAAACAGATCATTATAGTTTATTGTGGCTTAATTCTATTAAAAACCCTAGTGGCAAACTAGCGCGTTGGGCGATTAGGTTGAGACAACATACGTTTAATTCAATTCATAGAAAAGGAGTCCACAATGTTATTCCTGACGCTTTGTCAAGAATCCCAGATCATACAGTGGACGAAAAACAGTCTTAATGCACAAATTGACGTAAGAATAGATACAGTTGATATAGATCGCATTGATCCATGGTACGATAATTTGCGGCAGCAAATTAAAGAATTTCCTCAAAATTTTCCGCAGTGGAAGGTGGAAAATGATTTCGTGTACAAGTTTATCCCAAACCAGTTGCCTTTAAAAGTTAATGTACCTGAGTGGAAAATACTAGTTCCTAAACCACAGAGAGAGGAAATTATAGACACGTGTCACACTCCTCCTACTTCTGGTCATTTTGGTTTTTACAAAACTCTTCACAGGGTTCAGGAACAGTATTATTGGCCAAAAATGCGAGGACTTGTGAAGTATGTGGAGCGCAGAAATCTCCAAATACACTACCTATGGGACTGATGGGAAAAGAGAAAACGGTTAATTACCCTTTTCAAGTCATAGCAGCTGATCTAGTAGGCCCATTCCCACGTTCAAAAAGGGGAAATAAATGGCTTCTCGTGGTTTCTTGCTGGTTTACAAAGTATACCATGCTATTTCCTTTGAAAAGCTCTAAAGCTGGATATATAGAGAGAATTTTGGAAAATGATGTCTTTCTAATCCACGGTGTTCCATCGCTCTTAATATGCGATAACGGTACTCAGTTTGCCTCTAAGAGTTTTAAGAGCTTAAGTGAAACTTATGGTTTTAAACATCCGTTTTAATCCTGTGTACTCTCCACAATGTAATTTTGGTGAACGTAATAACCGAACAGTCGGGACCGCTTTAAGAAGTTACGTTGATTCACATGACACTTGGGATGGCAATATTTCCAAAATTCAACAAGCAATAAATACCGCAAGACACGAAGTAACAGGGTTCACACCGTCTTTCTTAGTTTACGGCAGACATATACCTCTATCTGGGTCGTATTATAAAAATTTAGATTTGGATGTCAATGTTGACAGCGAAATAATTCCGGGTAACAGGGGTGAGTATGCCGAAAATTTAAAGGGTTTAAAAGATATTTTCACTGACGTGCGTAGTAGGATACATAAGGCTTATGAACGGAACAGTAAGTCTTACAACCTTAGAAAAAGGGATTTTTCCTTTAATATAGGAGATCACGTTTTGGCGAAAAAATAAAATTCTTTCCAGTGCAGCTGATAAATTCACATCTAAGTTGGTACCTAAGTATGTGCATTCCGTGATAAGAGAAAAGATTTCAGACTTAATTTATGGTTTAGTTAATTTAGATGGGACTAAAGTAGGACGATGGCATATTAAAGACTTAAAACCATTCACTGGACCTAACCCTAATGAAAGTTTGTCAGAAGAAGAATAATTTATATTTACATTATCTTAATTGCTTTACTTTACTTTTTTTGATGTTGCTCTGTAGAGGTGACGACCTCGTTTTTTTGACTGTTATAAAAGTTGAGCAGAGTATAGCTTACTTTTATTATTTTTTGCTAAGGTTTTGGGTACTGATCATATCCAAACTTAGGTTGATTGTAGTTGATGTTTAGCATCGACTCAGCTGTTGCGAGCTTGCGAAAGAGTCACACTCAGGATTTATCATAAGACTGGTATGTCGGTGGTCGCGGGATTTGATTTGCTTATGACCCCAAATAATATCCAGTTCTTGACACTTGGAAGCGAAATTTTGATTAGAGGCAATCCAAAGTGATTTTGAGTTTGGACAAGCGCAAGATGGAGCTCGCGTAGTGTGATGTAGAGTCAAAATTTTTATGAGCAATTTCAAAGTTTGTTACCCGAGTGGGTGGATTTCTATTACCTTAGTGGTATATGTAGGGTGCAATTAAGAGTAAATTGATTTTGGTTTATCCAGTAAGTCTAAGACTTGGATTATTTTAATTTAGATCTTCTTCTGAATTGACAAACTGAGGGTACTTTCTATTCTTCTCAGGGCCGTTTAAAACGTTACCTTTGAGTCACAAATTTTTAAAAAATTTTTTTTTTGCATAGACTCATAGGCGTTCTGATGAGTTTTTTCGGTCTACTATCAGGTTGATAGGAAATTGAAGTCCTGCAGGAGAACTAAAGGCTGATCATTTACAAGAGATGAGAGCAGAGTAAGACAGTCGTTTCACAAAGAAATGATCAAAATCTGATACCGAGATGAGAACCTTGTCAAGAGAGGCTAAGCGCAGTGAAGGAAGATTCCTAACCGAATTTTTAGATTTTCACCAGATAATCTAGAAGTTTGGGCTGATAGAAAACGGTTATGCCTGATACCTGTAGCAGTTTCTTCTAGAGGCTATTGTCTAGGAAGACGATTAACACCATGATCGAATATTTTAGCTGTCAACGATGTTTTCTTCTTGTTTCTGATTAAGCTGGAAAAGCTCTTGTCGTCTTCAACAGTTTTGTTGCGTTGCCACCGAAAAATTGAGAAATTTTTGCTTCATGTAGCTTTGTAAGCTCATTTTCGTTTTTTGGGAAATTCCAGTAGAAGCTTGGTTAAGTCAACCTTGTAAACCTTTAGGTTGTATCCCATGAGTTATCTGTTTTTACAGGCTGTGATGCACCGGGTGCTAACAGATGCCGTTACGACGTTTGGCAGGAAGTTAGTCTTCTTGAGGAACAGACTGATTGGAAGGATAGTCTATGGGAGGCGAACGTTTGACCTTTGGGACCTTTAGAGGTTTTGTTACTCAATAGTTATTTCTATTTGAGCCAAAGGAGAGCTAGCTACTGTAGTCGACCTCAGTTCCAATTAGCCTATTAGTGGTGACAGGCTGTTGGCAGTAGTGTGTTTCGGAACACCCTATTGATTAAATTTTTTTTTGACTTATGGTGGTGTAGTAGACACCGTTTTAGTTTAGTGGATGCTATATTCTACTCCCTTTTGTTGGTGGACTCCAGGGTCACCATTTCCGTATTTTATTGTCTCCACCTTTCAGTATATCGTGGTGAGGTGTTTGTCTCCTGTTATGTGGGATGAATTAGATGTTTTCCGTTGTTGTTCTAGGGCGAGACCGGTACACGAGGGTTCTTCATGCAACTTGAAGAAGCGCAATGCTGGTTAAGTTTTATATCTCGGTGTAGCCACCCTGAAGAATGATGGAGGGCGTTTCTTCTGGCTCACGTTTCTAGGCAGATTTGTCACTTTGGTGCGATGTGCCGAAGATTTGATTAGCTTTTGCTAAGAGCTTTCACCAAGCTCAGTATGGAGTTATCATAACCAAGAGTTTGGGATTTGAACTCCTGTATATATTTCTGTATATATTTCTGTATATATTTCTGTATATATTTCGGTGTATGTTGGTTGCCTGAGGGCATGTGCTCAAAATGCGTGATTTTGAGTCGTTCTGCTTATGGACTCCTATATATAGGATTATGACTTTAGGGAGGTCCTATTTCGAGACTTGCTGTCTCATACAGTTATATTGGGAATGTTTCCTTGAATGTTAGTTGTGCGCAGACTAATCATTCTGTTCTTAGTGAACATTGCTTTTTGAAGCAGGATCATTCAGTTTGGTGAATTTCAGCTTTTATAGCTATTCACTGTGTTTAGAGTGAATTTTAGCTTTTGTAGCTATTCACTGTGCCTATAGTGATATTGTTAGCTTTTATAGCTGCTCACTATGTTAATGGCGAGATTGTTCTTTAAGAACGCGGACTTTGTGTAGTCGAGGGCTATTTACAGAGTGTTTTCTTGGCGAGGAGCCGAGGTTTTTTTCTGGCGATATACCAGAGTGTTTAGTTGGCGATGAGCTGACGTGTTTTCTGGCGATAAACCAGAGCGTTTTCCCTGGCGACTTTAGCATGTCTAGATGTCTTAGGACGTCGACATTGCGCGATAGAGTGCGATTATTTTCTGATGCGACTAGTAGTGATACTAGATTTAGAATGTTCTCTTAGCGGTGAGCTAGAGCATTGATGGCGATTTTTTCCGAGCGTTTGTCTGGATTTTCATCCAGATGTTTTTCTTAGCCTTGTGCTAAATGGTGTTACAAGACTTTCTCCTTTTAGTGTTAGTGTTTGCACTAGAATCATTTATTTTTTTGTTTTTCTTTATTTAAGAATTTTTATAAATTTCTTTTGCTGAAATAGAAAATTTTCTGACAATCCTTAAACTATTTTAAGGGGGGTGTTCATATTTGGTTTCAGTTTATTCTTTTGATTTAGGCAAGAGTCTAGACAAAGTTATATTTTTTGTTTTGGTAACAATAACAGAGCTGATTCTTTTAAATAAAAAGACCGCTGTTGTTACTCTGGAAAGGTATTTCTTATGTTCATGCAAGGATTTTTATTTACTTTTTGATGTACTTAACCTTAGTGCTTAATTAAGTTAAGTCTAGTTATAAGATTCTTGTGTACATGCAAAGACTTTTATTTGGTTTTCATTGTACTTAATATTAGTGCTTAATTAAATTAAGTCTAGTAGTAAGGTCCGAAGATTGTAATTTTGTTTTAAGTTCTGACCTTAGTAGTAAATGATAGTGTACCACTTTGTACCTTTTCATAAGTAGCCTTAGTTTAATAGACTAGTGTAGTCTATTTCTTTTTGGAAGGGGGTAAATGTAACATTCATTTTTTCTTAGATTTTAAGACCATGTAATGTTACTGATTTTTTCACTTTAAATTGTACTTCTTTTCATTTTTGTATCGAGCAGTATATTAATCAGAAATTGCTAGCCGCTCGGTATATTAGTGTGCTGTGCGGGTTTGCGACCGAATCTCTCGATACGCCGGGATTGGTTAAATATTTGTATCCGGAGTTTTGGTTCCGGCGTAGCCATATTACCGAGAAAGTGCCCGCGGTTTATTTAAGAGTCCGGTGGACAGGAAGAGAGGCTTATTTCCACCGAGCCGCCAAGTAGGTTATTTCGACCGAGCCGCCAAGTAGGCTAATTTCCATCGAGCCGCAGCCAGGCTTACTTCGACCGAGCCGCAGTAGAGGCTCATAGCAACAATTATGAGAGCCAAGTAAAGCACGAGTTTTTTTTCTAACGTAAAGCCGTAGTGGGCTCTAAGTGTTTCCTACAAAGTGTAAAATCGGTTTTGTGTTCCATCGAAGGCCTAGAAGCCCAAATAAAAACCGTAAGTTACCAGAACATTCATCAATAGACCTATTCCCGAAGTAAGTGTCTTAATAGCAATTTGAACTGACAAAAGGTGAAGTGAAAATCACGATTCTTCGCTTTCGGGGGTAGTCAGGTTTTAGAATTTAAATGTCTGATTTAGGGACTCTAATAATAATAACTACCTGTTAGGCTAGAATTTTTTGTAATCCTTAAAACCGCAGAGGTTAGAACTTTTATTTTAAAATCATGAATAAATTTTCTTTTTATTGATTAAAGCTAGTGTCTCACTGAATACCTATCTTACTTTTCAGGATAATGACGGCTGTACCAAACTGTTTTTTTATTTAACAACTGTACACCCTTTCAGTATTTTTTCATTTTTTTAGCTGAAGTTAGATCCTTTCTATTTTAAAATGAATGGTGCCCAAACGTCGTACAGCTGAGGTTTTTTAAAAAAGTAAGAAAAAATAATTCCAAAAAGACGTACAAAAATTATCTCTTACCCATATCTCTCTACCAAGGAAAACTGAGCTAGTGTGTGTTTAATTTCTTTAGTTCTTTTAAAATAAGGATCCACTCAATTCATTATCAGAAATTAAAAAGAGGTTGCAAGAAAATTGCGCCCAAGCGTGGGAAAAACAACTTTTCACAGGGTACAAAAGTGCGGGCAAGTTAACACATTACAATATATATAATGTAATACTTGCGCACACTTTTCTTTGTATTATTTTTTAAAAAATCGCGAAAAAAATCGCTGTCCCCCCACCGTATCTCGAAAAGTATTGATCAAAAAATTTTGAAAAAATTCTGGAATATTCTTCACGGGGTGTAGATTGAACGAGAGTTATCACGAGTGCATTACCTTTAATAATTTATCTGGTATATAAAAAAAAAAAAAATTTCAAGGTCATCAGTTTTTAGGAAAGATTGGAAACAAACTTTGTTGAAAACTCATTTGGGGTGTGTTTTGTGAAGTCACTGATCATTTTATACCACCATAACAAAATTTTTTATTTTAAAAGCAATCAACGTACGGAACACTAAATGTGCAAGTTCAACTTGCACTTGACTGGTTATTTTTTTTTTTTTACTGTGAATAAGTCAGTGTTTTTTATTTGCCACGGAAATAGGTAAGGTTACTAAGTTTTTTTAAAAGTGTAATATACATATATATTTTTTTTATGGGTCTAACACACGTGCTGCAGGGAAGTTCCTAAAGCGCTACAGGAGCGACACGTGCGCGGAAAAAGCGATTCACTTCGTTGTTTAATCGCTGTAATTTGTACTCGGTGGGAAATAAAGTCCTGGGCAAATTATTCCAAAGGGATGAGGTTTCCATATAAAAGACTGCTTGAAAAGCTTTGTACGAGGAGTAACAAGCTGAACTTCATACAGATGTGAAGTATTAGCGTGACGTGTATTTCTAACATGTACCGCTCTGGGAGGAATTAAGCGGGCTACATTCTTCGAACACTTTCCATGAGAATACTTGTAGAATAGGCTCAAGTCGCCAACCGTTCTTTGAAGTTCCAGCGAATCAAGGCCCGTCACCGGTCAGTTCCGGGTCTCCAGTCAGACGAACAGTTCTTCTCTGAATACAATCCAACAAATGCCATGTATGTTTGGGAGCGGAGCCCCAAACATGGGAGCAGTATTCCATAGTTGGTTGAATTTGAGCTTTGTAAAGAATTAACAGTTGTTGTGGAGTGTAAAGCTTCCTGATTCGAAATAATGTTCCCAACTTTTGAGAATCTCTCCTTGCTATCCCTGCGACATGTTCATGCCAGGACATATTTGCTCCCAAATTAACTCCCAACAAATTGAGTGACGATGTTAGAGAATGGAGTGCCCCGCCATAACTATATCGGGTTCAGCAAGGTTAACTGCCGCCTGGCTTTTTGTAGCGTTAAATTCCACTTGGTTACTGTCCCCCAAGATAAAATTTCTTCCAGGTCTTTGTTAAGTTGAACGACTTCCCGCTGTCTGCGGATATTCGTCTGAGTAGCCGATGTCCGAGCGTTCAAAGTGAATGAAGAGATAAGCGTACTGTCATCTGCAAAGCTGTAGATTGGTTTTCCGGTCTTTTCCAGCAGATCGTTAATGTAAATGAGGAAGAGAGTAGGAGATAGTATGGAGCCTTGGAGCACACCGGCGTTGATAGTAAAGGTGTTAGAAAGAAATCCATCGACTGCCACTCGTAAAGAACGCTCTCTGAGGAAACATGAGAGCTACAAACAGAACTTTTCAGACATACCATAAGAGCGTAGCTTAGCCAACAGTCCATCGTGCCAAACACGGTCGAATGCCTTGGATACGTTAAGAGCAACCGCTCGAGATTCTCCAAAGTGGTCAGTTGCGTCGTTCCAAACACGTGTTACATAAGTCAGAAGATCTCCTGTTGATCTATGTTTACGAAAGCCATATTGGTGATCACTAATAATGTTGAATCCTTCAAGATATTTTAGAAGATACTGATTGATAGCCTTTTCCATGACTTTCGATATTACTGAAAGCAGTGCGACTGGTCGGTAGTGGTTTAGCGAGGTCTTCTTGCCTTTTTTAGGTATCGACTGAACTGTGGCACAGTTCCAGCACGAAGGAAATATTCTTTTTCTGTAGGATAGGTTGAAAAGTCTACAGAAAAAAATGGTGTTAGTTCCTTCGCACAGTTTTTGAGAACTATGGCAGGTATTCCGTCAGCGACAGAAGCTTTTTTGGTGTCTAGCTTCATTAAAATACATTTAATGATACGCTGTCTGAAGGCAATATCGGGCATCCTTCACTGCACTGTGGGAATATTAGGAATAGTGGGAATAGTGTGAATTATCGATGTCAGATATTAGTGTAGAATTGAATAAAACTGAACGTATAATACAAGTACAATGTAGATTTTTTTCAAATTATAATGTTTCTTCTTAAATTAGGTATTTAAGTCATAATCATTAGAACTAATTGAGGAGTCTTCAAACAAAAAAAAATTTAAAATTAGTAACTTAGGGGATATATTCCAAAGTTTTACAATATTACGTTATACCCTGTATTGTTGCTTATAAATGAGGCAACGATATGTCATAAAAAATGCTAGATATTAAATTTTGATGGTATTTCTAGGGACAACCCAAAAGTGATACTCTACTCAAAAATTTGTAAATTCAAGAACAGGGCAAGTGTATCCAAATTTCTTTCTTTTCTCGAGTAAAATAATGGTTATTTACTGCCCTGTGTAACTTTTTTCACTTTTTTTTGAAAATTGTTTATCGCTGATGCATTTCTGTGGGCTACAGTCGATTTTAAGTTCGACTACAATTGATGGTCATTGTTGGGATGTTAACTAATCTATTGTTATTTACATTACAAAATAGTGTCTAAGACTGTGTCCTATGCAATAAGTGATTAATACTAGCTACGTGAATGGTGCGTGCGACTCTAACTATGCGGTTTGACCAAAGGGAGTGAGATAGAAAAGTCTCTTCCTAGCTACAAAACTTCGAAGTGTGAACATCTTTAATAAAAATTTTTCTTGAAAGCCTTATTTTTTTAAAGCCATCGGAAACAGGTTTGCAAGAAAATGTGAAAAAGAAGTCAATCCCAATTATAAAATTATTCATAATAGAGGTTCCAACGTTCCGTTAATAATAAAGAGTTTGTCCTCAACTTCTTGTTTAACAGGAAGTTATACAACAATATAACTATTTTTATTAGAAAAGGTATACTTACGAATCCTTTTTTAAAAATGTCCAGGACAATACAAAAGTTATTTCTGAAAATACTACTTAATGGCCCATTATCCGGATAAAAATCACGAGTTCCGTGAAAACAAAAAATATATAACATAATCTTAACAGAAAACAGGTCCTTGTGTGATTTTTCGGGTGATGGCAGCATCATTTTTGAATCAAACAATTGAAAATATCTGTTTTTTTATTTTTGTTGTGTATATTCTTAAAAAAGATGTATAGATAACGTAGAAGTATTATAATAATAAATTCTAAATGCAATTCTTCTATCTGTGGTTTACATAATAGTTTTTTGTTTGCATAATTAAAATGTGTAATCATCGTAGCGTATCGTAAATTAAATTACAAATGTAGAGTTTTTCGGATTTTGCAAGATTAGCATAGTGTGGAAGTTTATTGTGCTGAAACATCTGCGTGTGCTCACTATGACTATATAGAGTAATAGAAAATGGGTGAAATTACAATCAGAGATAAATGAAATATATATTTAACGCAAGAGAATAAAATACTATTATCGGGCTCAATATCGGAGTCCGCAGTATTCCCGTTTAAATTGTTCTTTTTATTTTTACAGTTACCGCTACATATTTAACAACGGTATTAGTACCCTATTTGCCAGTACGAACTGGCCTTTCCTTTTGGATTAAAGGTTTTGGCGTTTCACATCATTTGACGCTGAGATTTACTGGTTGCTAATATCTTTAAATAACATATATGCTTCGTAAATTTTTACTCTTGATAAATTGTATTGGTGTGTGGTAGTTTGGTGATTTCGTATTTATAATGAAATATTTATTAACGGTCTAAATCTGGTGAGGCGTTATGTAATTTTCCACAATTATTGAATTTAAAATAGATGTAGAAGCAAGCAGGCAAGAATAATTTTAATTTTTTTTAGTAACCTAAAATCTCACTTGTTTCTACCAAATTTTTCGTCATATCACTAACTAACCTGAACTAACTATTAAGCTTTAATGATAGTTTTTATGGCTCATATCCCACAAAATTCTAAAATTTTTTATTGCGTTATATAGCGATTTGTTGTGACAGATAACAGCTTTTCTCAAATCTAACTGGTAGCTGCGCTAGTCACGTTCTAATGTAAAAAATATGTTCGCTGTAGGTGCTTTAAAAAATGACTTGCACACGAACTGCCCTGTTTCTCTTCTACGCAGGACACCTCAATATAACTATTATATTGATCTTGCCTTTCTAGTATTGTTGCCCGAATTCCTAGCAGCATTACACCCCTGTAGAATATAACGTTATGTAAACGGTGTAGCCTGTCCCAAAATATAAGACCCTGCTATTGCCGTTTTAAGTGGGCAATATAAAAATTCTGACCTTTTGTTTATGATAGGTTGCAGAGATGGACTTAAGACTTTTATTCATTAATGCAAATAAATAAAATTATAAGTGTTTTTGGAGATGTTCATTTAGAGATGCATGTAGAAAGAAATGGATAAGAAGTAAAAATATACAGTTTGAATGAATGCGGTTTACAAGAGGGGACATTTTGTATAAATGAAAATATGTTTTAACTTAAGCCTAACTCGGTTTCACTATCACTGTCATCAGCTGAGGTAATTATCAGTGGTTTTATATTATTTACTTAAATATATGAATCTTCAACTTTAACAACGTCCTGAATGGAATTCTTCCAGCTTTCACAGGGTATACCATTTATAACTTTTTTTACTAATTCAACCACTGACACGCTTAAAGTACTAGAAGCATTTTGTGCCCTTATTTTTGATTTAACTTAATGCCAAATATGTTCAATTGGATTAAACACACAATAATACGGAGGAAGCCGCAAAACAGTGTGTCCCATTTTCTCAGCCATACTATCACAAACATATTTCTTTTTCAAATTATAGTCTTTCACAACTTCCAAAAGATCACTTCTTTATAACTAAAGACAAAATAAATGTCATTTTCTAACATATATTCCTGTTGGCTGCATTATGAACCTTATTTAGTAGGCGACTATGGTAACTTGCATTGTCCATAACTATAAAAATATGTTCGGGAACAATTGGCAAAAGGGAATTTTGAAACCAATTTTCAAAAAGTCCTGCGGTCGTATCTTCGGGATAGTCCAAACTATAATCTTTTATGTTTTTTGCAGATAATAGTAGACAATTTGAAACCCAACCCTTTTCAGATCCAGCATGTAAAATGGTTATTCGTTTACCTTTATTTGAAGGTGCGTTAGACTGACATTTCGCACTGCTGTCAACCCACCCTTTTTGCACAGTGTCATGGGTATCAAACCATGTTTCGTCAAGGTAAATTATTGGCCAATTCTCTGATCGATACTTTTTAATTTCTTGTAAATAAGTATATCGCAAGATTCGTAATCTTTGTGATTCCATCACTACTAGCCTTTTGTTGATTTTTCGGAACGTGAATCCCATTCTGAATTCTGTGAAGTGTTGATCGGCCACAATGCATATTGGTCTCGTCCTGCACCAGTCTTAATTTTATTTTGTCTAGTATCGGCACCAACTGCTCTTCATACATAAAATATATTTTTCTCCTGATGACGTATTTTTCATAATCGTCTACATGATGCATTTGAAAATCTTTCGGTTTCTTTCCTGTTCCTGAGTGATGGTTTTCCTACAATACTCCTAATCGTAGAAATTAGGGTTTTTGTTAGTTCACTGGTTTCTTGCAAAGCACTTTGTTTATTCAAATTTATTTCTACCAAACTGTCGTAAATATTTTTCACTATTTATTTAGCGTCAAGTGATAAATGTTTTCTCTTGCGATAACCACTATTGCAATTTTCCCACTGACGTCACATAATTAAAATAGAACCGTTACGTTGTAAGTTGTAAGTAAAACTAAAAATAAAATTAATGAAAAAGTATATTTCGAATCATAATGGGGACCTGTGGTCATTAGGCCTATATTATCAAATACTTAAAGGACTCCAAACCAGGTTGCCTGGTAATAAATATATAGGTAAAAATAGGTCCAATATGATTGCAGGTGCAAGTGAGGGCGGTATACAAAGCAGGTAAAATAAAAATACGTTAATCGTAATACCTGGCAACTATGCACAAAACCTTAATAGGGTCGTTTATTGCCCCACTGAAAAAGCAAAAAGACAGGATCTTATATCTTGGGATTTACTTTACAATATGTACTTTAACATAGAGAAAGGATTTTGAAAGAAGCAGATTTCATTTCTGAACACATATACTTACGTTTTAGCTGCTTTGTATAAATTACCAGTTAGATTTATTACAATGGAAACAGTAAGATACAATGTGTAGAAATTATAAAAGTAGAATTGCTCAAACCAGTATAGTAGCAGTATGAAACTCCGTCTTCTTAAACATACATAAATATTATAAGCATAAATACCATATGGCAGTAGGCTTGGCAAAACTAGGTTCGCAAACGTCTTGATTATTGAGATTTTACCATTTGGTACGTTCAGTTTTCTTTCCAAATACAAAATTTTTGAGATTAGTTCGTTCCAGACATTTTTCTTACCATATTTACTGACAACTGATAGAGAGAAGTTATAAAAATTAAGTACTTCAATTACTGCTTCAAAAATATGGATTGATTTCGGTAAGGAACCACCTAAAGGATACCTAGATACCACTAAATAACTCTGAAGCAAGAAAACCAGTAATAAAAGCATCATGGAATATTTTAAAGACAGTGTATTTTTGACCGTCATATTATTATAATTAAAAGTTGGAACAATACTGTAAATGGCTGCATATCGAAGAAATGTTTTTAGTGTATTAAAATTTACTGCACTTAACACATGAAACATTATTGCTAGACTGTTACCGTAAACTAAAAGTAAAAGTTTCGTTATACGTATTGAAATTTCTATCAATAAATATCTCACCGACAGTAATTTAATTAATTGGCCGGATTAATTACTTAAAATGAAAATGTATGTCAGGTGATTAGTATTTATTTTAGGGGACCTAACACGTAGGCTGAAAAGTTTTTGGTCTAACTATTTAAAACACATTTTTTTGCAGAATTCGACTTTATTTCTCAATATAGTCTCCTTCAAGAGCAATACAATCAGTCTAACACTTTTCTAACATTCCTATACCTTCCTTGTAGAAGGATTTGTCTTTGCCTTTAAAATAGGCCTCAGTTTTGGCGATAACTTCTTCATTGCAGCCAAATCTCTTTCCTGCGAGCATGTTTTTGAGGTCTGCGAATAGATAATAGTGGCTGGGGGCCAAATCTGGAGAATACGGAGGGTGAGGAAGCAAGTCGAACTTCAATTCATGCAATTTTGCCATCCCAACCATTAACTTGTGTCACGGTGCATTGTCTTGATGAAAGAACATTTTTTTCTTTTTTATTTGGGGTCGTTTCTTTGCGATTTCTGCCTTAAAACGCACCAATAACTTTATATAATGTTCACTATTGATGGTTTTCCCTTCTCAGCATAGTCGATGAAAATTATTCCATGCGCATCCCGAAATACAGAGGCCAAAACCTTCCCAGCCGACTGTTGTGTTTTGGTCGCTTCGGGCGGCTTTCACCAGCTGCTGTCCACTCAGCTGACTGCTGATTTTATTCCGGTGTGTAGTGGTGGATCCACGTTGCATTCATTGTCACATATCGCATGAAAAAATCCTTTTTATTGCGCTTAAACAGGTCCATACAGCGCTCAGAATCAACAACACGTTATTGTTTTTGGTCCACTGTTCTTTTGATATCTTTAGGGTGTCAGCAATTTCGCTTTACGGTCATCCAAAACAATTTTGTGGATATTTTTGATATTTTCTGGTGTAACCACTTCATTTGGGCGTCCAGAGCGTTCAGCATCATTTACAACTGTACGACCGCGTTTAAATTCAGCATACCAGTAAATGATGAGTGATTTTCCAGGGACAGAGTCCACGTAATATTTATCAAGCCATTGCTTTGCTTGAATGGTATTTTTTCCCATCAAAAAACAGTGTTTAGTCAACACACGAAATTCGATTTTATCCATTGTTTTGAAAATATTAAAAGTATAAAACCACTGTAACTTGTAAACTAATCATCGAAATGTCATAAAATTTTGACACGTATCGTATGAATGTTGGGGGCGACATCTATGTGTCAGACCAAAAACTTTTCAGCCTACGTGTTACATAGTATTTAGCACCCGTTCTAAGATTTTTTGGAACTGTGTAAGCATCGAAACCTTTTTATGATACCTGCATAAGAAATAGATTTGCCAGTTATATGAGGCCCTATTTTATATTCGTTTCTTTAAGTAACATAAGGTTGGCTTAGTAAAGGGTTTTTCCGGATTCTACTTGAAATTTCTATTTTATGGTCAATTTTATCACTTACCTTTAGGATGGAATTCTTAAGTGATTGATGTGAACCACAATTGATTTTTGGTATCAATTTAATATTTCTTTTTTTTTTTGGCGGATATTAAAAGTTATTATTATTATTGAAAATTTTAACACAGAACCCAACTTATATGTATTTTAGAAGACGTGGAACCCCAGTTAACATTAATTAATAAGAATTAATTAAGACAAAAGTATTGCTTCTACTATGGATTTTACGTTTTTAAAATATAGGTTTTATTTAAAAAAAAAAAACCGGTCAAGTGCAAGTTGAACTTGCACAATTAGTGTTCCGTACGCTGATTGTTTTTAAAATAAAATTTTTTGTTAGGGTGGTATTAAATGATCAGTGACTTCACAAAACACACCCCAAATGAGTTTTCAACAAAGTTTGTTTCTAATCTTTACTGAAAACTGGTGACCTTGAAATTTTGTTTTTTTTTTTGTATACCAAATAAATTATTAAAGGTAATGCACTCGTGATAATTTTCGTTCAATCTATACCCCGTGGAGAATATTCCAGAATTTTTTTCCAAATTTTTTGATCAGTACTTTTCGAGAAAAGGTAGGGGACAGCGATTTTTTAAAAAGTAATACGAAGAAAAGTGTGCGCAAGTATTACATTATATATATATATATATATATATATATATATATATATATATATATATATATATATATTACTCGTGTTTTCACAAACTTTCATTTGACCCCACACTCGATGACCTAGTAAAAAAAAATTTTTTTCACTTCCGATTTCACCCCTCAAAACGAACCCCTTAAGTCAAAATTTATGTTACGGTGGTATAAAATGATTAGTGACTTCACAAAACACACCCCAAATGAGTTTTCAACAAAGTTTCTTTCCAATCTTTACTGAAATCTGATGACCTTGAAATTTTTGTTTTTTTTTATATACCATATAAATTATTAAAGGTAATGCACTCGTGATAATTTTCGTTCAATCTACACCCCGTGGAGAATATTCCAGAATTTTTTCGAAATTTTTTGATAAATACTTTTCGAGATAAGGCCCGGGACAGCGATTTTTCGCGAATTTTTAAAAATAATACAAAGATAAGTGCTCGGAAGTATAATATTATATATATATTTTTTACTCGTGTTTTCACAAGCTTTCATTTGACATCACACTCGATGACCTAGTAAAAAAATTTTTTTTTTCACTTCCGACTTCACCCCCCAAAACTAACCCCTTAAGTCAAAATTTAATTCTCAAAACTACATGGCTCTGATGAGGCCGTCAATTCCTATATTATTACCAAATTTTACCTTTCTATGTCAAATAGTTTCGGAGAAAATCGGGTGTGACAGACAGACAGACAGACAGACAGACAGACAGACACCGAAGTGATCTTATAAGTGTTCCGTACGGAATACTAAAAACAGCTTTTGGTGATTTATTTAACTAACGCAATCATGAGATTTTGAAAATTAAAAGACGAACTATTGTTCAGATTTTCACTATATTTTATTTAATAATAAATTAGCCGTGACAGGTTTTGGTATACAGTACCTTTCTCAAACGGTAATTAAACTTCTACTATTTTGTCTAATGAATTCAGGTACAATTATAAGTCTATCTTCATTATATGGAATTTCCTAAAAGTGTAAAACTACGTATCGTCTGCGTATCTAGTTATACCAAAACAGAAATTTGTTAATTAATGGATATTTGTGTATTAGTTCTACTAAGTGAGCCATGAATATCTCCGCACATAAAGAGCTAAGAGGATTTCCCATTATTAGTCCGTTATTGGCAGCGAAAATTTTTTCATTAAATTCAAAATAATTTTGTTCTAGCGTAATAGTTAAGGCGTCTAAAATATTTTCTTTTATGAAATGATTGACTTTATTATTGTTTAATGTATTATTAATGATATTATAACATTATACTTGGATTGAATGGATTGAACATCAAATGAAATGAGTTTTGAATTGTGTGGTAAGTTAATGTTTTGTATTTTATCTATAAGTTGAAAAGATTGAGGATGCAGCATTTAGGTGTAAAATTTGTATGTGACTTAATGATTTTAATTAGTCTATTAGAGACTTTGACTGAGGGAGCAGTTGTAAACGAGACAACAGGTCTAATAGGCATACTAGCTTTGTGCAATTTGATTAGCGAATATAATTTAGGAACTTGGGGATTCATTAAGGTTAATAAGAATTTTTCTTTTTGTTCAAATATTATAGTCTTTGACTAAATTTTTTATCTGTTTCTCGTATATGTTCTTAGGATCAAATTGTAGTACAGTTTAACTATCTGGATTTAGAAATTCATTTCTTTTTGAAACGTATTCATTTCCTTTCAAGACTATTACAGATCTCCTTTATCAAGGGCTTGTAGCAAAAACCTTGACCTCTCATAAATCAAAATTAAATAGTAATAATGGAACACTATTAAAAATATTAGAAAAGAAAATATTAATGTTAAGCACTATAAACTTAATAAGTACAAAAAATAGGAAGAATACTATAAGACGCTACTAACGGAAAAGAGACCCGAGTTCGAATTGAATGAAGCAAATATACAGACGAGCACTAACATCCAAGTGGAAAAAATATCGATAGAAGAGGTAAAAGAAGCCCTAAGAAAGTCTAAAAATGGAAAATCGGCCGGGCCCGAGAATATTCCTATTGAACTGATTAAATATGGAGCAGATATATATATATATATATATATATATATATATATATATATATATATATATATATATATATACATATATATACAGGGTCCATTATGAATGTAATGCGCATGATTTTATTGTGACGCGACTATCCATCGCAGCGGGGTAAAACGGGTCGGGAAATGTGGTGGGGGGTCTGCCCCTCCAGTGTAGTCGGTCGCCAGTTTGCTACGAGCAGTCTGAGTGGAAAGACGTGCCTCCGCGTAAAGTGTATTTTTCGACTTTGTAACACGGCGCGATGGAGCGTTCGCTTGAACAGCGATACGCAATCAAGTTTTGTGTGCGGCTTGGAAAGAATGCAACCGAAACATTCCAGATGCTTCAAGAGGCCTTCAAGGACGACTGCATTTCAAGGTCACAGTCCGGAAGATGGCACAAGGCGTTCAAGGAGGGCCGGGAGGAGATCGCCGACGAACCCCGTTCTGGACGCCCAACAACGGCCAGAACCGACGAAAACGTGAATCGTGTGCGCGAAGTTTTGCATTCCGACTGTCGATTGAGCATCCAGCAAATCGCTGACACCCTAAACATGTCCACATTTGCGGTACATGGGATAGTGAACGAGATCTGCAAATCCGCAAGGTCTACGCGAAGCTTGTGCCGAAAGTGTTGACGGAAAACCAGAAAGAACTTCGAGTTTCGCGCTGTCAAGAATTGTTGGATATGATTCAAAATAAGCCGGACTTTCTTAACTCTGTCGTAACCGGAGACGAATCCTGGATGTTCGAGTACGACCCAGAATCGAAAAGGCAGAGCAGCGAGTGGCACACAAAATCATCTCCCAGCTCCAAGAAAGCGCGAATGAGCAAGTCTCGCATCAAAACGATGCTAATTGTGTTTTTGACGTCCGAGGAATCGTCCATTTTGAGTTTGTACCGCAGGGACAAATTGTCAACTCAGCCTGTTACCTGCAGGTGCTCAAGAGATTAAAACGCCGGGTCTCGCGCGCGTAAGGGCTGACATCAAAGGCACGGTCAGGCTCCACCATGACAATGCCCCCAGCCACACGGCCTTCATCGTTACCAATTTCCTGGCATGGAGCAACACCCCGGTGGTCCCCCAGCCCCTTAAAGTCCGGACTTGGGTCCGTGCGACTTTTTTTTTTTTCCCGACTGAGAGCTGGAAGGAAAGCATTAGGAGTCCGTGGAAAACATCCAAAAGCATGTTACAACGTTCCTAAGAGACATTCCCGTCGAGGAGTTTCAGGGTGCCTTCCAGGCATGGCAGCCACGTCTCCGCAAGTGTATTGATGCTGGGGGTGAGTATTTTGAAGAATTTTAATCATTTGTTCCGGTGCAATCAATAAATCTATTTTTCCCAGAAAATGCGCATTACTTTTATAATGGACCCTGAATATATATATATATATATATATATATATATATATATATATATATATATATATATATATATATATATATATACATACATACATACACTAAAGAACGACGGAACTTTTTAACAAAAGCTTAGTGGAAGGGCAGATGATACCAGAGGATTGGAATTGTGCATATATTAATTCAATCTACAAAAAAGGAGATAAAAGATCATGCAAGAACCATAGAGGTATCAGTGAAACCAGTGCAATAGGAAGGTTGTACGGCCGCGTATTGAAAAAGAGAGTAGAGTTGGAAGGCCAAGACATCGAAGAGCAGAGTGGCTTTCGAGCCAGAAGATCGTGTATAGATAATATATTTGTACTTCAGCAGAAAATCGAGAAATGAAAAGTTAAAGTTAGAAATTTGTCTACCCACCTAACATTTATTGATCTAGAAAAAGTCTATGACACGGCGCCTTTGAAAAAACTCTTTGAAGTGTTGACGACAATAGGCCTTAGTAAGGTATATGTGCGGGCTATTACAAACATACGTGTCAGAACCCTTCCCGGTAACAAAGGGTCTTAGACAGGGGTGCTGTCAATCACCAACTCTCTTGCAGATATATATCCAAAAAGCTCTAGACCATTGAAGAAGGACGGTCGCAAAAATGGGAATTGAGATCGAAGGAGAATGTCTAACAACCTTGTTATTGTCGATCAAGTGCTTATTGCTAATGAAGAAGTAGATATAGATTATATGCTAAGAAAATTGAAGATCGAATATGAAAAATGGGGACTGAGTATGAACATAGATAAAACAGAGTACCTAAAAATTGGAGAAGAACACGAGGACCAAGAATTAGAAGTTCGAAATACTAGAAAAGGCAAACACTATAAATATCTAGGAAGCATAATTTCGGAGGAGGGAACAACGAAGAAGAATATACAAAATAGGACACAACAGGGAAGGAAAATAACCGGCATGTTAAAGGGGGTACTATGGTCTAAGAATATAAAATTAACTACAAAAATGACAGTCCACAGAACTGATTTTAACATATGGATCGGAGTGCTGGCAAGTGACACAAGCAAATAGGAGGAAAATCGGAACGGCAGAAATGTATTATTTACGAAGAGTATGCAGGATACTACGACTGGAGCACATTAGGAATGAAGAAATAAGACGAAGAACGAAAAGTATATATTCCACGATAGACCAAGTAGAAACAAAAAAACTACTGTGGTACGGACACGTAATGCGAATGCAGGAAGAAAGGTGGCCAAAAAAAGCATTGAAATATACGCCTAAAAATCGAAGGAAAAAAGGAGGGCCAACAATAACATGGTGAGAAGGCGTGGAACAATCCAAGAAGGATAGAGCCATAAGAGAGGAAGGGTGGCAAGACAAAAAGAAATGGCGAACGAAATGTGGGATGCGGAAAAGGCAGTAGGAACCCCACAATATGTATGTAAATAGTAATAACGAACATCTTTTAGCAAAAAATATGAAACAAAAAGCATAGAAAATATAATAATCTTTACTCGAGCTTATAAAGGGAAATCTGTAATAGCCTTGAAACCAAATGAATACATTTCAAAAACAAACGAATTTCTAAACCCAGATAATTATACTATACTGAAACTTGATCCTACGAACATATATCAAAAATAGATAAAAAATTTAGTCAAAGACTCTATAATATTTGAAGAAAAAGAAAAATTATCATGAACCATAATAAATCCCTAAGCATCTAAATTATATTCACTAATCAAATTGCACGAAGATAATATGCCTACTAGACCTGTAGTCTCGTTTACAACTGCTCCCTCAGTCAAAGTCTCTAACAAACTAATTCAAAGTAATTAAAATCGCATACAAATTTCACACCTAAATTTGACATCCTCAATTCTTTTCAACTTATAGATAAAATACAAAACATTAACTTACCACCCAAATCAAAATTCATTTCATTTGATGTTCAAAATTTATTTCCAAGTGTTCCACCTAGTGATGTTAGAAATATCATTAATAATACATTAAACAATAAAAAAAGTTAATCATTTCATAAAAGAAAATATTTTAGACGCCTTAACTATTACGCTAGATCAAAATTTTTTTGAATATAATGAAAATTTTTTCGCTGCCAGTAACGGACTAATAATGGAAAAATCCTCTTAGAAGAACTAATATCAATTTATTAACAAATTTCGGTTTTGGTATAGATACGTAGATGACATTTTAGCTTGTTTTATAAGCACAGAGAGACAGTTAAACTTATTTTTAGAATATATTAATAATATCCACAAAAGAATTAAATTCACACTTGAAATAGAACAAAATTGTCTTCTTCTTCTTCTTCTTCATTCTTGTAGAGTAGGCCTTAATCCTGTTTCTTCTTCAGTTTCAGCCTCCCCTGATTTGTAGATTATCTTTTCCTTGGTCGGCCGAAGCTTCTTTTTTTCTGCAGGTGATTTGTCTCTTGCGATACGTACTAGTCTTTCGTTCGTCATTCTGTTGATGTGGCTGTTCCACTCTTGTTTCCACTTTAGTACCCACTCGTTTATGTTTTCCGTTTTGCACATTTTCCTTATATTTTCGCTTCTTTCTCTGTCCAGTAGCCTTTTTCCTGCGATGTTTCGTAGTATTCTTATTTCTGTGGTTTCCAACAAACGTTTTGTTTTTGCTGTATCGGGTTTCGTCTCTGATGTGTATGTCATGATTGACTTAACTGTTGTTTTATAAATTCTAGATTTTGTTTCTTGCCTTAGGTACTTGTTTTTCCAGATTGTGTTATTAATCAGCCTGCTATTTTGCTTGCTTTAGCGACTTGCTGTCTCACCTCTTCGTTGAAGTCTCCATAGCTTGTTATGTCTATTCCCAAATATCTAAATATTTGTTCTTGTTGTATTATCTTCCCTTCAATTTCTATTTTGCAGCGTATTGGTTCTTTGGCCATTGTCATGCAGATTGTTTTCTCGGTTGAGATAATCATGTTGTACTCTTTGTCTATTGTATTGAAAGTATGTACTAATCTCTGGAGATCGTTTTCAGATTTCGAGAGCAGTACCTAATCGCCTGCGTAGCAGAGAATTGTAACTTCTGTATCAGCCATCTTGTACCCCCTACCTTCTCGGACCTTTTTTATAACGTTATCCATTACTATATTGAATAGAAGGGGGACTTAGTGAATCACCCTCCCTAATGCCACTATTAATAGGTATAGTGTTTGTTAGTTTTTTGTTAATTCTGGGTTGAACTTTGTTATTTAAGTATATATTCTCAGTGGTTTGAACGATGTTTATTGGGATGTCTCTGTTATATAGCAGATGTATAACATTTTGTAGTTGTATCCAGTCGAATGCTTTATGTAGATCTATGAAGCACAGGTATGCCGGTTTGTTATATTCTATGGATTTTTCAACTACTTGTCTTAATGTAAATACTGCGTCCATGCATGATCTTCCCGATCGGAATCCTTGCTGTTCTTCTGACAGTGATGTAATTGTATTAATTTTGTTAGTTATTATTTTTGTAGTCAGTTTAGTTTATACCCTTGTAGTTACTTGGGCACATTTTATCTCTTTTTTTAAAGATCGGTATCATTGTCTAATTATTCATGCGTCCGGTAACTCACATTGCGTTATTATCTTGTGAATCAGTTTAGTGAGTTCTGCTATTAAGTTAACCCCTCCATATCTTAATAATTCATTAGGTATTCCATCTTGTCCGGGTAACTTTCTGCTCTTCAACGATTTTTATAGCTTTTTCTAGTTCTTGGTATGTAATTTTTACTTCTTCTCTTATTTCGGGTGTTTGTGGTGTGATAGTGTGTTTACTGATGTCGTTTACTTTAAATAAATCGGTCAAATATATTTCCGATTCTTCCTCAGGTATTTTGTTAGTTTCAGTAAGCTCTGCTACTTCTTTTTGTTGTTTCCGTAAAAAGCGCTACGTTTGTTTTTAAGCACCATAGAAATCGCTCTCTAGCCTTTTGGAGAATTGTTCCCAATATTCATTTTTCGTCTTTCTCACCTATAAGTTGGCTTTATTTCGTATTAGTTTATGCTGTTATGTAGTATTAATATATTGTAAACAGAATTTGGATTTTTCTTTGCATTAGTTTTTTTACCTTTCTTGTGAACCATGGTTTTCTCTGGTTGTCTCCTTTGTTAGATGTTATAGTTCGTATTCCTAGGGCTAGCTTTAACTTGTTTTATAGGCACAGATAGACAGTTAAACTTATTTTTAGAATATATTAATAATATCCACAAAAGAATTAAATTCACACCTGAAATAAAACAAAATATTTCAATTAATTTTTTAGATCTAACAATTACGAAATTTAATAATAGGTTTGAATTATCTATATTTCATAAACCATCACACACTGACACGGTAATCCATCAGAATTTATTTCACCCTTACAGTCATAAAATGATAGTTTTTCACAGTCAAATTCATAGACCACTCAATATTCCAATAAACTACTAGAATTTTCAAAAAAAATTAAATATAATTAAACACAGCAAAAAATAATGGATATGACAACAGGATATTAGACGTATTACTATATAAAAAACAACAGAAAAAAGCTATTAATTTGGTTTACCCCTTTATCAGTTAACAAAAATATTTAATTTAACACACTAACTTAATGTGGCATAGCCAGCTACAAAGTTTCGAAACATTTAGAAAATATTGTATTAAAGGTAGCCAAAACAAACAATTCTTTGGGTAAAATAATTAGAAACAACAAAACTAAAAAAACATAATAAATACTGGGTTTATAAATTAAAATGTGGCTCCTGCCCTAAAGTTTACATAGGTTAAATGGGTAGAATATTCAATCAGAGAATAAAAGAACATAAAAAAGCAGCAAAGACTGAAGTTTCACATTATGCCTCTCATTTATTTTCTGAAAATCATAGTTTTGATGATAACTTCGACATATTATATATCAATAACAAAAATAAAAAGTTGAATTTGCTTGAGTTATTGGCAACTAACAAATTAAAAGATTATGAGGTATTAATAAAGTATCAACTAGATTTATATAACAGTCCTTTATTAAATCTTAAGTTCATGTAATTATCTCCCCATTGTGCTATGTTAAATCCGTTCAAGAATCAAAAATATTAATTTTGTTAGCGGTGATTTTAATTTATTTATAACACCTATAGGAAATTCCATATAATTAACATAGAGTTTAAATAGTTGTACAAAATAGTAGAAGTTTAACTACTATGTACCGAAACATGTTACGGAAAATCTCAACAACAGTTCGTCTTTTAATGTTCTAAAAATGGATTTTCATCAAGTAAGCGCCAAATCTATCCAATTAATGAGATTATGTAGTATAATATCATTATTATTAGATGTAATGCATTTTAACTTTAAAATTATTCTTTTTAAAAAACCTAAAGTTATAAAAATAAGTTAGGTTTTCCACTGAACTGAAAGTCTCAAATTAATATCTTTCCTATCGGTACTATATATATATATATATATATATATATATATATATATATATATATATATATATATATATATATATATATATATATATATATGTATATATATATATCTATGTCTATATATCTATATATATATATATATATATATATATATATATATATATATATATATATATATATATATATATATATATAGATATATATATATATATATATATATATATATATATATATATATATATATATATATATATATATATATATATATATATATAACCCTGTTTATAGCGTTTTCCGTCTTTGGGTTTCCAATCTCTAGTTATTTCTATCCTCCCAGTCCTCTTCGGAGAGATTCCTTGCAGACATTGCCTTTGTTATTCCTTGCAGCCATGTTGTGGGCGGTCGTCCTCTTTTCCTCATTTCTATAGGCATCCACTCCAATATCTTTTTTGGTAGTCTTTCCCTTGGCATTCGTTTTACATGTCTATACCAAGCTAGTTGTTGTTTTTCGATGTCGTCAATTATTGTCTCTTCTACCTTCTTTAAATTCCTTACGTCCTCATTTCTAGCATGCTCGAGTCTAGATTTACCAGCAGATCTTCTCCAGAAGTCCATTTCCACTGCAAGTAGGCTGCCTTTTTATTTATTTGTCAGCTGCCATACTTCCGAGCTGTAAGTCAGTGTGGGTTGTAATATAGAGTTATAGATTTTCTTTTTTGTCTCTGCTCTAATATTGTTTTGCCATAGTATTGAGTTCAGTGTCCCAATAACCTTTTTCCCTTTTGTTATTCTGTCTTGTATTGTTTCGTCTAGTCTTGGTGAGTGTCGTGCCCAGATGTAAGTATTCTTCACAGCACTTAACAGTTTCATTGTCTAGAATCAGATCTCCTGGTGACGGTTCTTGTCCCATGCTTAAATATTATGTCTTCTCTGTATCTATTTGTAATCCCCATTTCCTGTATTCTTCGAATAGTTTCCGGGACATGTATTCCAGGTCTTTTTTATCTTGAGCCACCACCACCTGATCATCTGCGTTATGTAATGTGTATAGGGTTGTGTCCTCTATTGCTATTCTCATGCCATTACACTTCCGTTTCCACATTCTCAGAGCTTCATCGATGTATATATTGAATAGGGTGGGTGACACAAGAACATCCCTGGCTTAGACCTTTAGTTACATTGAAGCCCCTTGAAAGTTTATTCACTACTTTTATTCTAGATATTGTGTTTCTATAGAATTCCTTAATGGCAACCCTAATAGTCACATTAATATTAGATTTTTCTAGGATTTCCCATAGTTTAACAATAGGGACCATATCAAATGCCTTTGTCAGATCTACTAGAAGTAGTGTACATCTTGTGACAGTTCTTTTTTCGATAATTTGTGTTTAAACAAAAAATATTTTCAATTGTTGATCGATCTGCTTTAAAACTGCTTTGCTCTTCAGATTCGTAGGAAAGGTACTCTTCACATATGTGATCCTTTCATATTTTTCGATAGAGTCGGCTTAATGTACTGTCACCATTATACGTCGATAGTTACTGCAGTTCTTTTTGTTGTCCTTTTATTTATATATGTAATCCAGCCTTCTTTCCAGCATCGTGGAATTGGTTACCCATTTAAACATCGATTAAAAATTTCCGTTAAAATCTTAAATAGTTTTTCAGTTCCATTCTTTATTAATTCTGCAGGAATACCTTCCGGGCCTATCGGTACTATACTGTTCGAAATATTTTGGATTTTTTATATTAGTTCTGCTACATGTGCAACACAGTTTTGTAAATTTTCTGACTATTTCATGCGGTGAATATAATAACTATTAAAAAAATAAATTCCTAAACAGTTTTTCTTCATTCGGAAATTGTGACACGTTGAAAAGTTCTGACGTTCTCTGCGTTCTTTCTTACATGGTTACGGAAAGATTTCCATAGTTTAATTTAATCTAACTAGCTTTTATAGCATTTTCTAGAAAAGGCAGCTCTTATGCCCATTAAAACTTCCATTTTAAACTCAGTGCTTTGAAGCCATCGCAAACGTCTACCTGCTGTTTAAATTATTGAAGGATGCAATACATATACTATAGTAGGAGATACATAGAAACTGCTAATGATGTTCGATAGAATGATTATGAAAATGCAACCATAGATGAAAAAAATTATTCCTATTAGACTATGTAATTCCGTGTAAATTTTACACAACCAAAAGTGAGGGTAAAGTGGGAGGTAAACTATTTACAACAGAGGTTGCGCCGATACGAGGTGGTATCCCATATTTCAGGAGTAAGTAGCATTCGCCACAAGATATGTTAATAAAATAGGCACGTTTTTTTTTTTTTTTTTTTTTTTTTTGCGTGGGTCTAGCACACGTGCTACAGGGAAATCCCTAAAGCGCTACAAGAGCGACACGTGTGCGGAGAAAGCGATTCACGTTTTTCTTGAATCGCTGTAGATTGTACTCGATGGGAAACACAGTCCTGGGCAAACTATTCCAAATGTGAAGTATTAGCGCGACGTGTACTCCTAACATGCACCGCTCTGGGAGGAATTAAGCAGGCCACATCCTTCGAACACTTTCCATGAAAGTACTTGTAGAATAGGCTCAAGTCGCCAACCGTTCTTCGATGTTCCAGCGAATCAAGGCCGTCGGTCAGTTCCGGGTGTCCAATCAGACGAACAGCTCTTCTCTGGATAGAATCCAACAAATGCAGTGTATGTTTGGGAGCGGAGCTCCAAACATGGGAGCAGTATTCCATAGTTGGTCGAATTTGAGCTTTGTAAAGAATTAACAGTTGTTGTGGAGTGTAAAGCTTTCTGGTTCGAAACAATATTCCCAACTTTTGAGAAGCTCTCCTTGCTATGCCTGCAGCATGTTCATGCCAGGATATATTTGCTCCCAAATTAACGCCTAACAGATTGAGTGAAGATGTTAGAGGGATGAAGTGCCCCGACATAACTATGTCGGGTTCTGCAACGTTAACTTTTTTAGAAAAAACTGCCGCCTGGGTTTTTGTAGCGTTAAATTCCACTTGGTTACTGTCACCCCAAGATAGAATTTCTTCCAGGTCTTTGTTAAGTTGAATGACTTCCTGCTGTCTGCGGATATTCGTCTGAGTAGTCGATGTCCGAGAATTCAAAGTGAATAAAGAGATAAGTGTACTGTCATCTGCAAAGCTGTAGATTGGATTCTCGGTCTTTTCCAGCAGATCGTTAATATAAATAAGGAAGATAGTAGGAGATAGTATGGAACCTTGGGGCACACCGGCGTTGATAGTGAAGGTGTTAGAAAGAAATCGGTCGACTGCCACGCGTAAAGAACGCTCTCTGAGGAAATATGAGAGCCACAAACAGAACTTTTCAGACATACCATAAGAACGTAACTTAGCCAACAGCCCATCGTGCCAAACACGGTCAAATGCCTTGGATATGTCAAGAGCAACCGCTCGAGATTCTCCAAAGTGTTCAATTGCGTTGTTCCAAACATGTGTTACATAAGTCAGAAGATCTCCTGTTGATCTATTTTTACGAAAGCCATATTGGTGATCACTAATAATGTTGAATCCTTCAAGATATTTTAGAAGATGCTGATTGATAGCCTTTTCCATGACTTTCGATTTTATTGAGAGTAGTGCGATTGGTCGGTAGTTATTTCGCAAGGTCTTCTTGCCTTTTTTAGGTATCGGCTGAACTGTGGCACATTTCCAGCAGGAAGGAAATATTCCCTTTCTGTAGGATAGGTTGAAAAGTCTACAGAAAACTGGTGTTAGTTCCCTTGCACAGTTCTTGAGAACTATGGCAGGTATTCCGTCAGCGCCAGAAGCCTTTTTGGTGTCTAGCTTCATCAAAATACGTTTTATGATACGCTGTCTGAAGACAATATCGGGCATCCTTGACTGCACTATGGGAATAGTAGGTGGTGTTTTTCCTTGGAAATCGACAGTAGAATGTGAAGCAAAGGGTTCAGCCAACAAGTTCGCTTTCTCAACAGGTGTCGTTGCAATATAATTATCTGGCCGTGTGAGTGGTGGTATGGTGGATTTGGTGAAATTTTGACTAACTGCCATAGCGACTGACCAAAAGGACCTGGAATTGTCGGGACAAGCGAGAAGTTTGTTTCTAATCCGTTGATTGTGTACCTCCTTGGTTTCGTCGATAATTTCTTTGCATCTGTTCCTTTCACAAACAAAGATGTTACGATTTATGGTGTTAGGATCTTCACGCCACTGTCGGTATGCAAGGTGTTTAGAAGCAACAGCTTCTTTGCATTTTAGGTCAAACCAAGGCTTGCCGTTGGAAGGGCATTTCTCCGAAAAAGGGATGTAAGCCTCCATACCGGCCAAAATAACATCGGAAATCTCCCTGGCGCAGTCAGATGAGTCGTCGGATCGAAAACAAACGTCCAACCAAGGGAAAGTTCGAAAATATTCCATGAGATCTTCCCATTTAGCAGATTTGTAGTGCCAAATCTTGCGCGGTTTGGGCGCCTCTCTATCACTGATTGGTAGAATACTCGATGTCGAAAGTAGTCTATGGTCGGAAGAACCTAACGGCGGATTTACGCTGACCGTGTAAATCTCCGGATTGGTGGTTAAAAACAGATCAAGAAGACTGGCGAACTCTCCGTCTCGATCAGGGATCCGTGTTGGGTCAAGCCACAACTGATTGAAAATGATTCGGCTTCACGACCTTGTTCATCGGTAGTATTTGAATATTTAAGCCAGTTGATGTTGTGGACATTAAAGTCGCCCAGGATGGCAATTTCGGCATTTAGATAGTTAATTTGTAAATGATCGATGTTGTCTGCAAGAGAAGCGAAAAGTGTTCTAAAGTTAGTATCACTTGGTGGTCGATAGAGGATACAGATGAACCTTGTGGTTGGTTGAGTCGTTATTTTTTCAACCACATAACATCAAAGTTGGGGGGCTCCAGAGCCTCTTCTCGTTGGCAAGAAAGGTCGCTTCTGACATAAAGACAGATTCCAAAGTTACGCCTAAATCGGAAATAGAAATCGTACCCAGGATAAAGATAGTTTACTGTGCTGGTCGATGAACTGACCTTAGTTTCACAGAGAGCGAGTATATGAGGTTCATTTGATTGCAGGTGTTGGTGCACTGAATTTATGTTCGAATTTAAACCTCGTATGTTGCAAAAATCCTTTTTGAAATTCTGTTCTCTGCATGTCGACGCCCCTGAACCAGCCCCACCCGGAGATCCGAACGGGGGGCTATTTTACCTCCGGAATTTTTTGTATCCAGGTGCCTCATCATGCTATTTGGTCCCACACGTTTACATTACTGACGCCTACCATGGATTTCAGTGTTTCTTGCCGCGTAGCGGCCATTTGAGTTTAATATCTTCAGTCAACACTTTATTTAGATTACATTGAAATTGAAAGTACCTTATTTATCTCTATTTTTGTACAGTCAATAGAGAAAACTTCAAAATCAATATGAAAAAGTAGTTGTTCAAAACTCAAATAATAGTTAAGTTATTTTGAGGAAAAGAAAAAGAATAACCTAAACATATTGTTTAGAATTTCTGAAGTGATTTTTAAGGAGCCATCGAGCTAATTCTTAAATTGAATTCAAAGAGTGATTTTTACCTACGATCCGACAAACATTACTCAAGGGTTCCCTTTATTAGATGTTCGTTCAGTTCTGATGATTGCTAAAGAAGATCTTGGCTGGCATGAAAGATACATCCCATTTTTGAATAAGAAAGAAATGCCATTCCAACGGTAAGCTTTGGTTGGACCAATAATGCAAAGAAGCTGTTGCTTTTAAACACCTTGCTTAACGACAATGGCGTGAAAATCCTAATGTCATAATCGTCAAACACTTATTTTTGCACTTGACGCGCGTTTCGCTAACAACGTTAGTTTCATCAGGAGCGATGATTGACTGGCATAAATCGTAATATCTTCGATCGTACCCAGAACAAATACAAAGAAATAACATATGAAAAGAAGGAGGCACCTAACCAAAGAATTAAAAACCAACTTCTTGCCTGCTCTAACAATTCCAGGTCCTTTTGGTAGTCAAAATTTTATTAAATCCACTATATCACCTTTTACGCGGCCACTTAATACTATTGTAACAATACCTGTTGAAAAAACAAACTTCTGCGATAGTACTCAAAAAATGCGCAAGCGAACTACCACCAGAGTTCTGTCGACTTCTTAACTTACTCTACAGAAGGGAATATTTCCTTTCTGTTAGAAATCCGTTAAAGTTCGGCGAAAGCTCAAAAAAGGTAAGAAGACCTGGCAAAACAATTACTGGCCAGTCGCATTGCTTTGAGTAAAATCGATAGGTATGGAAAAGGCTTTTTTAAAGTATCTGAAAGAATTTCGTATCATTACCGACCTTTAATATGGCTTTCGTAAGCTAAGATCAACAGGAGATCTTCTAGCTTATGTCACACATATTGAGAACAATGTAACTGAACATTTTGGAGAATATCGAGAGGTTACACTTCATCTATTCAAAGCATTCGACCGTGTTTGGCATGAAGGTTTGTTGGCTAAGCTACGTTCTTATGGTATATCTGAGGCTCTTATATTTCCTCAAAGAACATTCTGTAGGAGTGACAGTTGATCGGTTTCTTTAAAATACCTTCAGTATCATGGTGTTCCCCAAGGCTACGTACTGTCTCGTACTCTCTTTCTTCTTTACATTAACGATCTACTGCAAAGGATAAGGAATCCAATCTACATCTTTGCCGATGGCAATACGTTTATTTCTTCATTTACTTTGAACGCTCAAACATCAGCTGCTCATGCAAATATCCACATTAACAGCGCAAAAACCTAGGCAGCAGTCTTTTCTAACAAAGTTAATGTTTTGGAACCTAACATAATTATGTCGGGACACTTTATTTTTTTAGTATTGTCACTCAACTTACTGAGCGATCAGTTGGTGAACATGTTTGCGTGTACAGCAGAGAGAGCTTCTCAAAATCTAGGAGTATTATTTCGCATGAGAAAGTCTTATGCTTCATAACCAAATATGCTGCCTAATTCGCATCCATAACTCATCAGCAACCTTGATTCTTTGGAACATCAAAGAATGGTTAGCAACTGGAGTATTTGTACACGAAGAGTGTTTGATAGGTGTAGCCTTTTTAGTTCCTTCTAGAGCGGTGCATCCTAGAAATCGCTAATACATCACATCAAAACTTATCCTTGGAGAATGATTTGCCTAGGATTGTGTTTCCCACCGAGTACAATTTGTAGTGATTAAAGACTAACGCAAATCGCAAAAAAGGATAAACTGAAAGTCTAGAAGCGATTCAAGGAACAACTATAAATGTTGCCATTAGTAACTTGATTTAAGTATATTACTTTAAAGATTTTATACGAATAAATGAGGTATAGTATATTTATGCTTTAGCTGCAATTTTTACGTGACGACGAATATGCGAGAAAATCGTCCTCTAGAATATTGATGTTTTGCGTTCGTTCTAGAGCTTTGTACTAATTCTGTATGTTAACTGATTTCCACGTAACATATTCTACAAATATATTTCGATTTATGTCCACGTAAGGTAACAGTGTTTAATTTGACCGTACCTTACCCTGTGCTTGCGACAGCAACGATTTCTATTGTTTTTAAATGGCAGCAAATTGTAATTGGTAAGAAACTCAGTCCTGGAAAATTCATTCCAAAGAATTTAAATTGTCTGTATAAAAAAGTTCTTGAAGAGGGCTGTGTGATAAATTACAAGCTGAATCAGACGGATGTGATGTATTAAGGCGACGTGTATTCTAAGCAATTGGCACTATAGGCGAAATTAATCCAATAGAACACTTCTTATGAAACTATTTATAGAATAGGTTGCTAACTTTTAATCTATCAAGAATCAAGGTTTTTGATAAGTCATTGGTCAGCAGATAGTGGAAAGGTTATGAAATCTAATAAATAGAGAATATGTTTGAGAGTAGTCCCAAAAATAAGATTAGTATTCCACCGATGGTCAAATTTGGGCTTTGCATATGATTAAAAGCTTTTGTAGGCTATACAGTTTAAGCTTTCTATACTATGCGAGCAACATGATCATGCCAAGATATATTTGCTCCCAACTTAATTGCTAGCAAATTAAGTGTCGTTTTTTTAGGAATGTCGAGTGTCCTCGAATTCTGTAATGTTAACTTTTCATATAAAAAAAACCGGTCAAGTGCAAGTTGAACTTGCACAATTAGTGTTCCGTACGTTGATTGCTTTTAAAATAAAAAATTTTGGTATAAAATGATCAGTGACTTCACAAAACACACCCCCAAATGAGTTTTAAACAAAGTTTGTTTCCAATCTTTACTGAAAACTGAAGACCTTGATTTTTTTTTTAATATACCAGATAAATTATTAAAGGTAATGCACTCGTAATAATTTTCGTTCAATCTACACCCCGTGGAGAATATTCCAGAATTTTTTTAAAATTTTCTGCTCAGTACTTTTCGAGATAAGGGAGGACAGCGATTTTTCACGATTTTTTAAAAAGAATACAAAGAAAAGTGTGCGCAAGTATTACATTATATATAGATTATTTACTCGTGTTTTCACAAGCTTTCATTTGACATCACATTCGATGATCTAGTAAAAAAAAATTTTTCTCACTTCCGATTTCACCCCCCAAAATTAACCCTTTAAGTCAAAATTTAACTTTCAAAACTACATGGCTCTGATGAGGCCATCAATTCCTATATGATTACCAAATTTCAACTTTCTATGACAAATAGTTTCGGAGAAAATCGGGTGTGACAGACAGACAGAGAGACGGACAGACACCGAAGTCTTATAAGTGTTCCGTACGGAACACTTAAAGTAGTTTATTGAATTACTATGCACAAAACAGAAATTCTTTGAACTCTTGATTAAATTGTGTGTGTTGTTTGCGAATATTAATATGTCGATTAAGTCTGAATTGTAAATAGGATGTTCTACAATTTCATAAAATTTTAGAAAAAAGCCAGTTTATATATCTAGTGTGATACTCTCATTTCCATAGTTTGGGCTCTTGACATAGTCTTACTTCTTGTTGTTATAGTATCAATTGGATTTTGTAATTCTTTGTCTTTTTTTGATCAGCACTAGAGTATTTTCAGCGTATCTGATGTTGGTGAAGTTAACCATGAATACATAATTGGTGTCACTATTTTCAAGTTAAAATTATTTCCTTAGTCGAGTTTGTAATTAAGAAAAACTATAATTTCAAAATATTAATATTGTTACCCCGCCAAATTCGGTTTACTATAAACGTCTAGGTGCTCTTTTGGATACAGTATTGTAAAATTTTAACTAAAAATGCCCGTAATGAGTCCAAATAGTAACGAAGCTACGAAATAAAAGCATGTGTAGTACGATCAACTTGGTCATTATCGGTATTAAAAAAATCGGGAAAACAACTTACTCAATGCTTTTCTCGCAAATACGTAAAACGACTTTCTCAGACCAAATAATACTTTAGTGCTTTACAATTCGATATTTTAAATGATAGGTACTTTATAATAGATACTAATTATCAAAAAAAATGATTTAGAAATATCCCTGAAGTTTCTGCCTTTATACTATTTATATTAAAATTGAAAATAGTACAAATATAACATAATCTATAAGAAACTCAAAGAGGCAGATTTTAACAAGCCGGCGGTAGCCAGCCGACTTTGTTTTGGGGCGACCTATTGTTTCACCTGTGTATCTTTCTGTAACGAGAGCTATATTTTCTGGGACGATATTAATGCAGGCTTTAAAGTAGTAGTAACATTTAGATTATCGCGGAAAATTTCACGCAGTATGCAATTAGCAACGGTTGAGTCGGAACAAGTGCACGAATTGCAAAAACTAGCCGCACGACAACATATTATTCATTGAAAGGACCATTTTGTATCGCTCTGATAAAAGTGATTTTTTATCATTATACACTGCTCCGTAATAAAAGTTAAATAATATTTTTAACGGAAATGTAGTAATTCTGGTCGGTGTAAAAAATTTCAACTTTCAATGGAGAATCGTTTGTGAATATTCGTATTAGCGAATAATTACCTTTATAATAATCAACGTCAGAAGTAGTTTATTTCTTTAACATCAGTTGCTGCTTGAAAGGCAAAATTTCTTTATTTTACTATATGATAAAATAAAATGTTAACTTTAAGCGCGACAGTATTGAGGCAAGTCAGGTTGTTATCAAAATTGGAATCCATTGTTTCTGGTGTGTGTATTGGCTACAACCACTGGTGTACATGTTCCAAAACACACAAACGGTTTGTCTTGACACAATCGGTTTAATTATATTGAACGTATTCGTAACACCCTATATATATATATATATATATATATATATATATATATATATATATATATATATATATATATAAACTTATGTATGTATATTTTTTTGGGTATTAGGTTTTTCTTAAAATTTTTAAGCACTTAATTAACGTTTCGCCCCCTATTATTTTGAGCATTCTCAAAATTTTTTTTATTTACACCTAAAAACATAATGAAATTTTTATAATACAATTCACATATATATATATATATATATATATATATATATATATATATATATATATAAGATTTGGTGATATGTTATCAACCGTGCATCAATCTGATATATATATATATATATATATATATATATATATATATATATATATATATATATATATATATATATATATATATATATATATAATATATATATATATATATATATATATATATATATATATATATATGATTATCGGGAATCGGTCTGGACTCTAAGTAAAACTCTTTTCTTCTTTAAAACTCAATATTTCGTTATCGTTTGATAACTTCTTCAGGAGTAACTACAAAATTAATACACCTATATTAACACACTATTCTCTTTCGTTAAGGCATTAAAATATTGAAATATAAAACAAACAATTATGAAACAAACGAATAATCAATTAAAACACATACGAAAATGCGAGTTTGTCCTGGAAACCAACACTCAACATCTCGATTTACTACAACAAACTGAGAGTAAATAGCCTCGGTACATATGCACTGCCGTGAATTCCAAACGAAACGGAAAAACAGCAATAGAAAAACGTCTTTAATTTACTTTACACTAAGAGGTGGCAAATCTTTATTTGTTATTAATGCTGTAATTGTAAACGATTAATACCTATTAATTATGTTGCTATATATAATACTAAGTTGATTAGTGTCTGATTTATAGTTAACTGACTTTGGGTCCCTGTTGATATGGTACATTTCTTTAAAAAGTCTCCCTTTATAGTTGTTGTCATGAGCTAAGATTTTAACGTTGTTATAGTCAAAATTATGACCCGTTTTCAAATTATGTTGCACCACAGCACACGATTTCTTTCCCAATCGGGAGTCACTCCTGTGCTGTGTGAGTCTCTGTTTCAACCACTGAGCTATCTGCCCAATATAACACTCTTCACATTGTAAACAAGATAATCTATAAACTACAGAGTTATTATATAAAATAGGTGTTCTATCCTTTATTTTTGAAAACAGGTCAGACCCTCGTATGCTGTTATATTTCGCAATTTTTATATTTGGAAAATCTCTGAATAAGGCGACAATTGAGTTTGTGATTGGCTTTATAAATTGTAGCTTCCTGTATATCCTATGCTGCGCAGGCGTCTCATCAGTAGGGGCATCAACACTATCCGAATTATAAATTAATTTTCGTAAAATGTGTTTAGGGTAGGCATTGTTGACAAAAATGTTATAAAGCTCGTCTAGGTTTCTTTTTCGAAACCTAGCATCACTGATGCGTATGACCCTGTTTTTCATTGCTATTACAGTGTTAAATTTTTGATTTTTTGGGTGATTAGAGAAATAATTAATGAATCTGCCTGACGCTGTGGGTTTTTTATACCAGTCAAGTATAATACTGTTGTCACTCGTTCTTATTACTTTCGTGTCCAAAAAAGGAACACTGAAGTCCTGTTCTATTTCGATAGTGAATTGTATATGTGTGTTGAATGCATTAAAATAGTTTAAAATGATTTCTGTATTACCCTTGGGTACAGCGCAAATCAGATCATCAACATACTTGTACAAAAAGGGTAGGCTGAATGGTAATTGAGGAACCACCGTTTCCAAAAGATGGTCCAACACCACCTTGGCTAAAACTGGACTGATAGGAGACCCCATTGGAGTTCCAAAAATTTGTTTGAAAAATTTTTGGTTGAAACTAAAATATGTGTTGTTGAAGATGAATTTAATGAGAATCAAGAAATTATGCTTTGAAATCATGGTTTTTGTTTGAATCAGTTCCCACTTTTTTTCCAAAATAGTTAGGATTAAGTCTAGAGGTATATTTGTAAACAAAGATACTACATCCAAAGATATTAATACATACTCTTCTGGTAATGTCACTCCCTTTATTTTGTTGACAAACGAGAAGGTGTCTCTAACATTGTAATCCGTGTCATCCTCAAAAGCAACACTCAAAATTTTAGCTAAGTATTTTGATAGATTGTATGTCGTTGAATTCACTGAATTTATAGTTGGTCTCAGAGGAGTGTTTGTTTTGTGAATTTTGGGTAAACAGTAGAGTTTGGGAAATGTGGAATTGTAAATTATTAACTTCTTGTACAGTTGTTCATCTATTTCGCCTTTGTTCTTTAAAAATTTTATTAAATCATTAAAGCTTGTTTGTATAGTACTGGTAGGATCTTTAGATAGTGAAGTGTATGTAGTCTCGTCTTGTAGTAAAGTTTCAGTCTTATGAATACACTCATTTTTGTCCATTGCAACAGTGCACCCCCCCTTGTCCGATTGAAGAATGTAAATCTCCGGATGAGATCTTAGGAATTTTTTTGATTTTTTAAAGATACGAATAAGCCAATGGGATTTCTAAAATTTTGATTTATAAAGGAAGTTAGTTACTAAATTAGTTGCTCTCGCTCTGAGAATATCCTTAGAATTCTCTGGGGTATCATCAATTATATTTTCAATCTCCGCCAATAGACTGCCAAAGTTAATATCTTTATACGTACCCGGTACACCAAATTTGGGACCCAGTGAAAGAAAGTCAGAAACATCTTTAGGGATTTCAACTTTAGATATGTTTTTGAACCACTTTGTATTGTTTTTAAATAATTGTTGGTCATTAGTGTTGTTGTTCATTAACTTTTGAAATTTCTGTAAATTCTTTTGTTTGATCTTGTTAAACCGGAAGTTGAATTTTTGCTTAACTCTCTTTTCATATTCATTAAATATATGTGGAGGCAAATAGCTTTGTAATTTCAATCGAATGTCCGTCAACCTCCGCTGTGCAATCGAGATGCTGTTACAAGTCAGTTTTACTTCGAAAGACAAAGTTTTTTTACTTAAACTATTAATAAAATATCTACCTGGGTTGTACTGCCGTTTGTAAACAACATACTTTCAAGGTTCCTCATGCCATTGTTGAGATGTGCAGGGACAACTTCAGAAGCAGGCAGTCTATTGGCGGAGATTGAAAATATAATTGATGACACCCCAGAGAATTCTAAGGATATTCTCAGAGCGAGAGCAACTAATTTAGTAACTAACTTCCTTTATAAATCAAAATTTTAGAAATCCCATTGGCTTATTCGAGGTTCTGACCTGTTTTCAAAAATAAAGGATAGAACACCTATTTTATATAATAACTCTGTAGTTTATAGATTATCTTGTTTACAATGTGAAGCGTGTTATATTGGGCAGATAGCTCAGTGGTTGAAACAGAGACTCACACAGCACAGGAGTGACTCCCGATTGGGAAAGAATTCGTGTGCTGTGGTGCAACATAATTTGAAAACGGGTCATAATTTTGACTATAACAACGTTAAAATCTTAGCTCATGACAACAACTATAAAGGGAGACTTTTTAAAGAAATGTGCCATATCAACAGGGACCCAAAGTCAATCAACTATAAATCAGACACTAATCAACTTAGTATTATATATAGCAACATAATTAATAGGTATTAATCATTTACAATTACAGCATTAATAACAAATAAAGATTTGCCACCTCTTAGTATAAAGTAAATTAAAGACGTTTTTCTGTTGCTGTTTTTCCGTTTCGTTTGGAATTCATGGCAGTGCATATGTACCGAAGCTATTTACTCTCAGTTTGTTGTAGTAAATCGAGATGTTGAGTGTTGGTTTCCAGGACAAACTCGCATTTTCGTACGTGTTTTAATTGATTGTTCGTTTGTTTCATAATTGTTTGTTTTATATTTCAATATTTTAATGCCCTAACGAAAGAGAATAGTGTGTTAATAGAGGTGTATTAATTTTGTAGTTACTCCTGAAGAAGTTATCAAACGATAACGAAATATTGAGTTTTTAAAGAAGAAAAGAGTTTTATTTACAGTCCAGACCGATTCCCGATAATCATATATATATATATATATATATATATATATATATATATATATATATATATATATACATATATATGTATATATATATATATATATATATATATATATATATATATATATATATATATATATATACATATATATTATTTGAATACGTCACACTATATAATACATTGACTTAAGACCCTTAAAATTTAATACAGATATAATAAAATAATAACAGTATCTTGAAAGTTTCGTTGTCGGTGCACCAGTGATTTTTATTTTATGATTCTTATCAATAATCTCATTCTTTACTTTGATAAATTTTTTGATCTTTATTTTTTGTTTTTTATTATGTGTACGTACTGTATCTATTTAAAAGAGTAAGTATATATATATATATATATATATATATATATATATATATATATATATATATATATATATATATATATATATATATATATATCAATTCCCAGCATTAAGAGGATGTATATATTTTTTTTTTCGTACATTTAATTCTTAATTAAATTTGTGTAAATGTGACTGACTCCTCTTTCGTCAGCCCCTGCGTTCTTATCTTTTTTGATTTCAATCATTTCTTTGATCTGCAGCTTAGCATAATTCCGGTCTTTGTTTAAGATTAGTGTTATTGTAGGACTTACAGACCGAGCAATAAAACTGACCTCACCAGAATTAAGACCTGACGCTCTGAAAAAATTAAAAACAATTTTAATACAAAATGAATTCAAAGAAAATGACATCAACTGGACAATAAAGAAAAGAATATATAAACGTTATAACAATTTAACAAACAACACAAACAAAAACGAACCAAACCGCGAAAGATTCTTACCTCTTCCTTATACCAAAGAACTTTCCGAAAAACTGAAATGGGTTTTAAAAAAGCATAACATTGTTGTGTACCATAAAACTCACAACAAATTAAATTCAGCATTTACCAACTTAAAAAGTCAGGTTCCCAAGATGAACCAATCAAATGTTGTGAATTCAATACCGTGCAATGACTGTCCAAAAGAATATATCGGAATGACTTGTCAGCTATTAAAAAACAAACTGAATGAACACAAATATACAAAAAATGCGTCCGCTGCGCTCAGCAAACACGAAGCTGAATATAAGCACAGTTATAATTTTAGTGACACTAAGATTTTAAACAAAGACCATAATTATGTCAAGCTGTAGATCAAAGAAATGATTGAAACCAAAAAAGATAAGAAGGCAGTGTCTGACGTAAGAGGAGTCAGTCACATTTACACAAATGTAATTAAGAATTAAATGTACGAAAAAAAATATACATCCCTTTAATGGTGGGAATTGATATATATATATATATATATATATATATATATATATATATATATATATATATATATATATATATATATATATATATATATATATGTATATATATATATATATATATATATATATATATATATATATATATACTTACTATTTTAAATAGATACACCATGTACAGGGTAGTCCAAATTGGATAATTTTAAAGGTAAACTCCTTTATCTAATGGAGACAGACGAAAACTGATGTCGGTGTCTGAAATTCAATTTTTATGATAAACTCAATGGTGAAAACCGCATGTCGATATCTAGTACCGTTTCAGATATACAGGGTGTTTTTCAAAAATCTGCATTTTGGAAAAATGTTTGTAATTCTTTTCCTATTGAAAATTTTTGATTTCTGTAAAAATATTCTCAAAGCACTTTTTCACGTGGATTTCAACAGTGTAAGTTACATTTTTTTACAACTAATATTTTAATAGTTATTAACGCGAAAATATATTTTTTAAATGGGGTACCCTGTATATTTTCCTTATCCGAATAGAGCTTTAAATTGCCATTCTAATAATGTAGCATACTTTATATTTTCGCTTAAATCTACCTCAAAATATAAAAGTTTTCAGTTTTTTATGCACATTTTGTGAAGTAGGCTTTGGACGGAGAGGCAATATCAATTGTTTACCGATAGCAGTCAAATCGTAAAAAAAAAATACCAGAAGCGACTCTACAATTAAATTTATTAAATGCTATAGTATTTAAACTACAACAATAAAACAATTTGTTCCGAGTAGAGCAAACTAAAACAAAACAATTTTCTATAAGAGATGTTCGAAATCTCGACCAGTTTCATTTACACTAGGCGGCACCTTTTCTGGACACTTCGTACCGAGTTGATTCGTTCAAGAGGAGTGAGAGCTGCAAAACTTTGTTTCACTGCGACTTCTAACTCATGCCTGGTGTTTGTCGGCAATTTAAAAACTAGGTCTTTCAATCTTCCCCAGAGATAGAAGTCCATGGGTGTTAAATCCGGTGGCCTTGCCGGCCAACGGTTCGGACCTTGGTTGGCTATCCAGTTATTATCGAAATTGGCCGATAAAAAATTACTGATAACTGCAGCGTTATGAGGGGGTGCCCCGTCGTGTTGAATAAATATATTTCTAAGGTCCATTAACGGAAGGTTATCAACAAGAGGTTCTATTTGCTACCTTAAAATTTCTAAATATTTCTGAGAGGTGAGTGTTCCTTCTAAAAATTCCTGCCCACACATTAAATTCAAATCTGCCTTGATTTCTTTGCTTGACAACTAAATGAGGATTTTCTTGTGCCCACGTATAAGAATTTTAACGGTAAAAAATACCTGCATTGTTTACATAAGCTTTGTCTGTCCAAATGCAATTTAATGAAAAATTCGAAACATGGTTACAATTTTCCAGAAACCATTGGCAAAAATCCATACGCCGTTGAAAATCTCCCGCTCCAAGGTGATGAACTTTTCTTGTCCTATACGTTAGTTCTTGGTAGTCCAGTGGATTCTTTTAACTGTCGGGTTGAAGGGTTGGGATTATTTCCGACAGTTCCTAAAACTACTATTTCTTCTAACTCCTTATCCCTGTTTGATGCATAATTTTTAGGTCTTTTCTTTTCAAACTGGCCACTATTAACTAGGTTATGTCGCAATCGAGCGAATATATCCTTGAAGGGTTGACGCCTCTCTGGATACCGTTCGTGGTACAAATTACTTGCCGCTTCCGAATTTTCTCGGGTTTATATGAAACACACTGTTATATCCCATTTTTCGTAATTTTCAAACTTCATTGCGATTTATTTAACAATTCAATAACTGATACTGAAGTAAAATTTGACAACTACGAGTAAACAATTGAATTAAACCATATGGCCGCTCCGTCCAAAGCCTCCTTCACAAAATGTGCATTTAAAACTCGCGTAAGAACTGAAAACCTTTATATTTTGAAGTAGATTTAAGCAAAATATAAAGCGTGGTATATTTTTAGAATATACAAGGTATCCTATTTAAAAAATATATTTTTTTGCTTTAATAACTATTAAAATATTAGTTGTAAAAAAAATGTAACTTACACTGTTGAAATCCACGTGAAAAAGTGCTTTGAGAATGTTTTTACAGAAATCAAAAATTTTCAATAGGAAAAGAATTACAAACATTTTTCCAAAATGCAGATTTCTGAAAAACACCCTGTATATCTGAAACGGTATTAGATATCGATATGTGGTTTTCACCATTAAGTTTATCATAAAAATTGAGCCTCAGACACCGACATCAGTTTTCGTTTATCTCCTTTAGATAAAGGGGTACTGTTATTATTTTATTTTATTTGTATTCAATTTTAAGGGTCTTAAATAAATGTATTATATAGTAGGACGTTAAAAAAATTATATATATATATATATATATATATATATATATATATATATATATATATATATATATATATATATATATATATATATATATATATATATATATATATATATATATATATATATATATATATATATATATATATATATATATATATATATATATATATATATATATATATATATATGTATAAATGCAATCTTAGTTGGGGAACTCGGCAAGAAGAAGGGCGATAAGAGATCACACAATTTTCATTAAGCCAATATTTCGGTCCTGGATTGGGACCTTCTTCAGGGCAGAACTGAAAAGAAGAACAGAGCGTATTCACTGATCGTGTCTGGGACAACTTTAAATTAATGATGTTATCATTAGGTTGTTATAATAAATAAAATTAATGTAGAACAAGAATAAGATATTAGTCATAATAAGTTAAAAAACTCACATGAGAAGTGCAAAGATTTCGTTAGCCTGAATGGCCGTAGGTTATACATACAAAAGTTGTTACATATAAAAGTTGGTTAATCCATAAAATATATAAAAAATACACACTAAAACACTGTAGACAAAATTCTAAAAACCAAATTTAAAACATGGATGTAATTGGGAACCTTGGATGTTGAGAACATTGTTAATTAATTCACTTGTGACCACTACATATGGCCACCGCCATTTAGGAAAAATGACAAGGACGACAGGAGACAGCTGTCCGACAGAGATAAGGGATTTAGTCAAGAAGACTCAATTAACCAGAATGCGGGGTCGACACCTGGAAGGAACCGATAGAAAAGGAAGTGCAAATATTGGACCCTAAGTGAGAAGGAGATAGCCAATTGAGCAACCAAAAAACCCGGTATGTGGTAGCAGAAGGATAAGTCATAACCTAATTATAGGTAAATGGTGAGCGAGGGAGCGAGAGAGAGTGACAATAATGGGAGCAACGAAGAAGAAGATTATCTAATGAAATAATTATTAATTTATTAATTTCTTGTTGGAATTTGATTGGAGGAAGAGATTGTTTGCAAAAACCAATGAAGACTGGAGTCACCAGGAGGTGTTAGAGGGGTGACGCAAGGTACTGTCAATGGAAGGAAGACAGTAATCGCTAGGTGAACAAAATGGCCCAGATAAAATGGAAGGAATCTGTGGAGCCCAGAATCAAAGAGAACCGTAAATAAAGAGAGGAAGGAGGAGAGAAACCCTGGAAATAACGGAGCTAAAAGAGAGACGACCAACGCGGTTCAGATGGATTATAAAACACTTTCTCTAATAATCTTTCCAAGAGAGAATTCCTTGAGATGTGTTACATCCAGGAGAATCACCTTAATATCAATAAAAGAACCGACCTAGATGGTCTTAGTAGCATATATAGTTTCCTCCTCTCCTGTGATAAATCAACTTCACACAATAATTCCCTGTCTTCAATATATATACATATATACATATATATATATATATATATATATATATATATATATATATATATATATATATATATATATATATGTATATATATATATATATATATATATATGTATATATATATATATATATATATATATATATATATATATATATATATATATATATATATGTATATGTGTCTATATGGGGGCCGTTTTTTATTCAACCTGCGGTGGGGTTGTTGTAATAAACAATAATCAGTTAGGAAAAAATTTTATTTACACATGATTTGTACACCTTTGGACTATTGGACTATTTTTTCTACATAGTCGTTTCGGTCATGACACTTTTCATGTCAGTGGGTGACCCAATAGTCTTAGTTGGCCCAGCAGTGCATGATCGAGCGCTATCGTGCAGCAACACAACTGCAGATGGCAGCATTCCTCTTCGTTTGTTTCGGATTGCTTCTCGCAACTTCGACAGTGTCTCGCAACATTGTAACCATCAACTTTCTGTTTGAGAAGGTTTGCGTGAACGTCTTCTGCTTGTTTGGAGACGACGTGTGCTTCCACTACTTTGACTGTTCCTTTGGTTTCAGATTATCGAATCAGACCCAAGTCTTCACTCCTTTAAACATTTTTTGCGTCTGCTTCCTCACTATGGCATTGAAGGAACATTGACGCTGTCCGCATGCTGAGTCTTGTGATTATCAGTGAGCATTCTCGACACCCGTAGGATACGAATCTTTCGGTATCCCAGGTTTTCTTTGACAGTTTTGTATGAAGTAGACCGTGAGATTTGAGGGAAGTCATCACACAGTTTGGAAACTGTGAAACGACGCCGTGCTTGGACAACTTGATCACCACGCTGCACAATGATTTCATATGTGACAGACTTTCTTCCTTGGCCATACTCGTCGTGTACGTCAATGCGTCTTTCCCAGAATTCAGTCATAAAGTCTGCACCGTACATACCAGTCATTCTTCGATGAATTTCAGCAGCACCAACTGCGTCGGCCTGCAAAAATGGAATGACACTACACATTTTGCACTTCGCTGGAGAGTCAATCGTACTCATCATTTTTAGAGACTGGCCGCTCGACCGATCTAATAAGAAGACAACGAGCGATGGTAGGGGAACAGTCAAGGGACGTACCAATCTAACCTCGCAAAAGCATTTTCGTGTAGCATCTAGAACTTTTCCACGGACTCATCGGAGGTTGAAAAAAAAGGCCTTCGTATTTAAAGTAATAAGAGGTTGGATTGAAAAATCTTGTAAAAAAAACAAGGTAAATAACTTTATTTGCAAAAACAAAAAATAATTTCTTAACATAATCTCCATTGAGCCCAATAAATTTGGTCCCGCAAGATTCCAATTTTTTGTTCCCTTAGGAAAAGAAATTATTTCGAACTGTGCATAATACTCGTTTACAGTACAGAAAACCTTTTCATTTGACGAAAATTTCTTTTCTCCAAGCTAATTTTTGAGGTAAAAAAATAAAAAAAAAGTGACTTGAGGCCAAATCTGGGAAATAGGGTTGGTGGGAAATGATTTTAAAGCGCAGTGCGTGCACTTTTGCCATTGCAACGGCCGATGTGTGAGTCTCAAAGAACAGTTGAGGCCACTTTTCTTACCGAGAACACATAATCGGGCATACTAAACGTGCAGTATTTGCAGTGCTCGTACAGCCACTACATTACATTACTTATCCAGTAATAAATGGTACTGGTGCAGATGCCCCATGAAATTCCTTTTGTTTAGGCCTCAGTTCACTTTTTTAAATAAAAATGTTTTATCACGATACTCGGCTTTATTCATTTCTACGAAGCGTGTAATACTGATCACTTATGATAGCTGCCAACAAACAACTGCATGTTGCATCTCTTTGAAATTTTGAATACAACGATTACAAGCATCAGATTTAATAACAGTCATGCCACTTAATAAAATTTCCCGCCAAATTTACCACACTTATCAATCCACCCTGGTATTTTGTGTTGATGCTAAGATTGACTGACCTACTTATTCTTTTGAACCTGGCCTATAGAGATATTTTCTTATGGCTAAAAAATAGTAGTAGCCAAGCAAGAACACCAAAGAAATTTCACGCACGAGCTGTAAACAATCTTTTTTCTATAACCGTTGTCTTTTAATATATATATTAGTTGTATAAATTATTCTCGGTCTTTACAGATCCACTTTAATATTAATTTGTATGAAAATAATTAATATAAACTCAATCTTTAAATGACATTCGCTCTCTGTATATTTTTGCCATCTCCTGGGGAATTATCGGATTTTAAATCAGAATAATGATCGTTGTTTCGATGCAACGAAGTCATCGACTTGGACTGAGAATCATTCAGGTGGTGTTGTAGAGTTTGAAATAGATAGTAATTCGAAAGGTCGTCTGCATAAAGGAACATTTCTCACCCCCAATAGAAAAAGGTTTCTTTTATGTTGCGTGAGACTGGAAGTTATCCTGCAGCTGTATCACCTTGCTTCTTCCACTGCGAGTAAATGTACTTTTTTCTTCGAGTGTGTCACTCACACGGATTAGATATTGTTGAGAGAGCTCAAAAGTAACGGTTTGATAAGGTTGTCGCACCTCATAGTAGATCACACGTCTCTGGTACTACTAAATACATAGCAATCCTTTTTTGCGTGAATATTCGGGTTTACCTCGTTCGTTGTCACCGTAGGTAGACACATGATATTCGCCTTTAGGGATTGTCCTATAATATCTACTTTTTATCACAGATAATAATTTTATGGAAAATCACTTTTCCTAAACCTGGGGAGCAAAGAGAAAGCAGTACCATTGCTGTTGCTTATGTCCTTGGAAGTGAGCTCACGAGAGACACATTGGGACTCCTTGTAAAGCCTTCTCACCATCTGTAGATGCTAGAAAATAATTCGCTGAATTACTCAGAGTGCATTTGCAAGTTCCAGTTGTAGTGTAGTTGTCAAAAAAAAGCATTTGAAATTGTTCACTCTTGATACAGCAATATTATGATTTTATCCTCTTACCAGGAGTATTGTCCTGAGTTTTGGACCTAGAAAAACTTGTGTTCTTTTGTTCATAAACAATTTAACTTTTCAAAACGCGTTTTTTGATCATAAAATGCGAATAACTTCGTTTACATAAGTCGGATCGAGATAAAAAAAAAACCAAACTCTTCGTAATGAAATTTCCAACAATTCCTCGTTGGTTTTAAATCGCTCAAGTACGTGCATAACCTACAAAATTAAAAAAAAAAAAACAGGTGGAAAACAATTTTTTTTTTCATTTTATTGTACCGGTCTACTAAATAATACTCGGCTTGAAACTTTCCGAAAATATGCCTTTTATTATAGCAAAAATACCCTAAAATGTTGGTACAAAAATATCGAACCCAGTGGGCGCAATTGAATTTGTTATTTAAAATGCGTTTTTTTGACATTTTAAAAAAGAAATGAAAATTTTTTATCACATCAGATAGAGAATCGTGAGACCTTTATTTAAAAAAAATTCAATTTAGTCAACAATTTTTTTCAAATAAATGTCGTTATTTGATTAATAAACAAATGTAAAAAAAACAGTTACAAACGTTGAAAAATAAAGATCCATTTTGGACCAAATGGGATAAAATGGTGGGCAATTCAAAATTTAAATAACAATTTCAATACGAAGAGTTTAGTTTTGTTTTTTTGTCTCGATTCGGAGTTATTCACTTTTTAAGCGCAAAAAACGCATTTTGGAAACTTAAATTATTTATAATCAAAAGATCACAAGTTTTTCGAGGTCCAAAACTCAGGATAAGACTCTTGGTGATACCCCAGAGAGGAAAAAATCATAATATTGGTGTATCTAAACTATGCTGATCTCTTATTATTTTGACCTTTTTTTACTGCATTATTGAGTCTGGCAAGGATTCTCTTCCAAAATTTACTAGGACTTTTTGCTTTCCTTTTTTTTTTCGTTGGCGAGTGCGTTTATCACCTTGACGCTTGAAATTTTTCTCTCAAAATTACTTGAACCACTTTTTCATAGGCTGTACGATATAGGATTTTTATCCAAATCCGAACAAAATATTTGATTCACGTCAACTGCATTTTTTGCTTCTCGGACGAAATCGCATTTATAACTGATTTTCTTCGTTATTAGTGTTCCGTATGGAACACTTATAAGATGACTTCGGTGTCTGTCTGTCCGTCTCTCTGTCACACCCGATTTTCTCCGAAACTATTTGTCATAGAAAGTTGAAATTTGGTAATAATATAGGAATTGATGGCCTCATCAGAGCCATGTAGTTTTGAAAGTTAAATTTTGACATAAGGGGTTAGTTTTGGGGGGTGAAATCGGAAGTGAAAGAAAAATTTTTTTACTAGGTAATCGAGTGTGGTGTCAAATGAAAGCTTGTGAAAACACGAGTAAAAAATATATATATAATGTAATACTTGCGCGCACTTTTCTTTGTATTATTTTTAAAAAATCGCGAAAAATCGCTGTCCACCAGCCTTATCTCGAAAAATACTTAACAAAAAATTTTGAAAAAATTCTAGAATATTCTCCACGGGGTGTAGATTGAACGAAAATTATCACGACTGCATTACCTTTAATAATTTATCTGGTATATAAAAAAACAAAAATTTCAAGGTCATCAATTTTCAGTAACGATTGGAAACAAACTTTGTTGAAAACTCATTTGGGATGTATTTTGTGAAGTCACTGATCATTTTATACCTCCGTTACAAGTTTTTTTATTTTAAAAGCAATCAACGTACGGAACACTAATTGCGCAAGTTCAACTTGCACTTAACCGGTTATATTTATGACGGATGAAGTGCCATAACTTGTTTTAAAGCGAGAAAAATTCCAGTTGGAATATGTTTAATATTCGATGGTTAGTAGGGAGGCGAATTAATTTGGACATCTAATATAATAAACAGCTCCATTTTAATAGTTTCCAAATTAGATAATATGGCAAGATTATTCGTCTAAACCGTATAACTAACCAGTGTTTGTTCTTGAAATATCGAGACAAAAAATGTCAATCCGTTAGAATCAATTTAATTGGAGGAATGCCTATGCTAATAATAAAATGCCTGGAATTACCAAATCCTGAGGCTTATACTAGTCATCGCTTTCGGAGAAGGTCAGCCACTCTTTTTGCCAATATAAGGGTCGATATATCTGATTTGAAGAGCAGATGGTAATGGAAATCTTTTACTGGTGCTGAAAGATATGTGGATGACTCAATCAATAATAAAATTAAAACTTCCAATAAAATTCTAAATTGTGAAATTTCAAATCAGATGGTGTTCTATTTATTTCAAAAATAAAGGACTAGTTGGTTAACTTCTATATCTCGAGCTGCATTAACAAATTCAAGAATAAATACTGGTTCACGTAGTGGTTTCATAGTTAATGCGTACATTAGAAATAATAATAACTTTAATAACTAGCCAAGTGCAAGTCGGACCTGCGCAATTAGTGTTCAGTACGTTGATTGCTTTTAAAATAAAAATTTTTGTTACACAGGTAAAAAATGATCAATGGCTTCACAAAACACACCTCAAATGAGTTTTTAACAAAGTTTGCTTCCGTTCTTTCTTGAAAACTGATGACCTTCAAATTTTTTTTTTTTATACCAGATAAATTACACTGGTCAACACTGAAATTTTTTCCTGATTTATTATAGGGTATACCTGAGCCACTAATTACGGAAAAAAGGCTGGTTTAATGCTATCAGCTCTACTTTTTTGTTATATGAAACTACAATTTTCTTCGAAAATAATTACACACTATGAAACGTTCTTTTATACGATTTTCTTGAATATATGGCTTGAGGATTATCTCTTTGCAAACTCCATCATATGGATGTATCACCTTCCTTGATAACGTTCTTCTATTGTGCGTATATCTTGGTGAAATCTCTCACCCTGCTCTTTACTGAAATCGCCAAGATTTTCTGGGAATCGATCTAAATGAGAATGTAAGTAATGAATCTTGATACTCATGTGGCAGCCCAGATCTTTCAAAACTGGATAACATGCACTCAACTAACTCAGAATAGTTGTCGGACTTATTGTTCCCGAGAAAATTTTTAATCACCACAACAAAGGATTTCCAAGCTTTAGACTCGACTTCATTCATTGAATTCGCAAAGTTTGGGTCTTTCACAAGTTGTCTGATTTGTGGCCCATGAAAAATACCCGCTTTCAATTTTTCTGTGCTTAATCCTGGAAACTTGCGCGAAAGAAAAGCAAAACATTCGCCATTTTTGTCAAGGGCTTTTACAAACTATTTCATAATGCCTAGTTTGATATGAAGTAGTGGCAGTATAATGCGATCTCGATTTTCTAAGTAACATTTTTGGTATTAACCATCAGTTCCTCTCGTACTGACAACTTTGACCAATGACGTTGTTTGTCACGGCTATTCCCCAGACACATAAAACATGAGTATTTCGTGTATCCACCATAATGTCCGAGAAGAAAGTTAACCTTTAAGTCTCCACAAATGAGCCAGTTGTGGTCTCGATACTTAATTTTTTCCACTACTGAAGAAATAATTGTATACCCTTCTTTTATAGTAATAGAGTGTGCAACAGGTATAGAACCATACTTGTTGTCGTTATGAAGTAGCACAGACTTTAAGCTTCTCTTGCTACTGTCTATAAAAAGACGCCAATCATTTGGTTGGTATCGTTGTGAATTCATCTTCTCCAAAATACCTCTGACATCATTACAAAAAAATAAATCTTTTTGTCTAGAAAAATATGGTATCAAATTTTTTACTTGGGTCCCATATAAAGTAATTCTGGTTCCTTGAGTAAGTAAATTCTTTTCTTTTAAACGAGATGGCAAAATTTCAGAAGCTTCTTTTGTCAAATTTAGGTCCCATACTAAGTCGTTCAATTTCTTTTGATTAAAAGGTTGAGGATCTGATGCATGTGAAATCCGAATCAGTATTGCCCATTGTGTTGTCTTCAATTTCCATAAGATCTGGTTCTTCAGAGCATTTAGATGATGCTCCTTGTATCTCCCCAGAGTACAGAAGAAGTGTTGAGCAGAGGGTAAGTTAGGATATGACCATTTATTTCGATTTCCAGAATTTATGCCGTTAATATTTACGACGCAAAAATAGCAGTCCGAGCGAGTCTGAGATAGGTTTCCGATATTTTTCAAAGATGTATTCGCCACAACTATAGCAAAAACAATCTGGATTCTGTAAACAACGTCTACGTGTCGAAGCCATATCTGAAATTTAAAAAATAATTATTCTGAGTCGGGTAGATCTTAAAAAACTGCGGATGTCGTCTAAGTTAGGGTAGACCGAAAATATTAAATCTAGCTATCAGAGAAGAACTAATAATCGATTCGAAATCAGAACACTACAATAAGCCCAAAACTGAAAAAAAGTTAGAGGAAAAAATATTTAAAAAAATATATTTTTTGTCCAGTGTTATTAAAGGTAATATACTGGTGATAATCTTCGTTCAATCTACACCTTGTAGAGAATATTCCAGAATTTCTTCAAAATTTTTTGATTAATGCTTTTCGAGATAAAGGAGGAGACAACGATTTTTTGGCAATTTTTTAAAAATAATACAAAGAAAAGTGTGCGCAAGTATTACATTATGTATATTTTTGAACTCGTGTTTTCCCAAGCTTTCATTTGACACCCCACACGATGACCTAGCAATTTTTTTGTCATTTCCGATTTCACACCCAAAAACTAACCCTTTAACTTATACTTTAACGTTCAAAACTCTGATGGGGCCATCAATTCCTATATTATTGTCAAATTTCAACTTTCTATGTCAAATAGTTTCGGAGAAAATTGGGTGTGGCAGATAGACAGACAGACGGGCAGACACCGAAGTGATCTTATAAGTGTTCCGTACGGAATACTAAAAATAAATTTACTTATTTTCTATACATTAGCAGGTATGTTATTCAATTTTTACAAGTTTAAAAATAAAAATAAAAAAAATATAATATATTTAATGCATGATAATGTTAAAAACATATTCTCAGTGAGACATTAATTCAGCAAGATTTTTATTTACCGTTGTAAAAAAATTATATATTTTAGCGATAACTACAATTCTTACTAATAAAACACTTGCTACCATGTTTTCTCATACATAGGTTTCGCGTAATTTTAATGATTAACGTGTTTTTTAAAGCTGATTATTATTTTATAATCTATCAATCCCGATTTATTCTGTAAACTTTATATAAAAGATCAAAGTAATTCTCGTTAATGATTGGTTCCATCAGCATTCCGAAACCTTTCACATGATGTCATTATGAAAATAAAAGAAGAAATGTAACGGCTTATGTAGTAGGTAGAAACAAAGCAGGCCGGTCCTCTTAATCAGCTGACGAGAATAAGGGTCAACGGTTCTTTCTTTGGCGGGACTGGCTAGCGAGTTCATCTTTGGCCTTAGGGTCCACGCTTTTAAGTACCTATGGGTAATTCTACAAAATTGAAGAACCATGCAATTTTGATCGACGTTCTAAATAGGCCCTGTCAATGTCATGTTATCGTACTGACTCTTTCGATATGTCAAAAGTTTCGTTAGTTATTCTTAACGCTGTGTTGTTGGTCCTAAGAAATACTTCGTGACTCAAACTTATTTATATATTTATTGTGTAATTAACTCAAAATAACAAGTGGTTTACTTGAACGAGATATAGACCTGAGAACACTCAGCCATGAAAATTAAGGAGAGACAAGTCTAACATCCTTACTTTTGCTCTATTAAGGAATTAACCTTATTCTTTCTTTCATTTCTAATATTTGGGTTTGGTTGTAAAAACAGTTTCAACATTTTAATGGTGGATTGTTAAAAAAATGGAAAAGATTTTTATCACTACAAATACATGTTGTGAACAGAGGGTTAGCCAAAGAGGTGAAGGAAAGCTTCAGTTTTTCCTTACCTATCAGTATATACAATGGCTACGTTAACGAATTCAGGGCTTTAAAAGTTCTATTGTAGAAAAATATTATTTTGTCAAAATAATTCCCTCGTCGGTGATCAATTTTTAAATTAAATATAAATGTTTAGAGCTCCAGTGAAAAATCTTTCTCTCTGATCATTGATTTTAAGTTTATTGTGTTGAGAAAAGTGTAAGCAAGTGAGGTTTTCTTTTCTTCAAGAGGTTCCCCCCCTCTATATAAGCAGTTTCCCTTTTAGTATTATTTTTTTCCCTATGTAACCCTCTTATGCGCCCTCTTGGCCTCTGAATCGGTTTATATTTTATTAAGGTCATTCCACAATCACATCCCTTGGTATACCATTTCTGCTAAAATTTGAAATATCATTATTTCAACTGCTTCATTTTCTGCTTCATAGCAATTTTCTGATTTTTTGATTCTAAAGACTGTAGAAACGACGTATATATTCGAAGCAACCCCCTTTAACTCTCTCCCCTATTCTCCTACATATTGGACTATAAGTGATATTTCTTACAATTTGTTTATTATCACAACCAAAAACCTGGAACATTTTTTATAATACTATAAAACTATATCAAATTTAGCAACATCTGTTTCAACCCCTTCCCCTGAAACAATGTCGCTCAAAAACTAATTATAGGTTTTGCTTCAAATATTGTATGTGTCTCAAATTTTATATCGGTATCTTATTTTGTTCAAGAGTTATCGTGCTAACATACCGACAAACTAAAAATATTTTACGAGCAAACGAAGTATGTCATTCATAAAATCATTTCCCGCCAAATCAATGGTCCATTAGAAACTTCAGTGAGTGCGGTAAGCACAAGAAGGAAACACTGGACAAAATTGCGACTTAGTCTTATGTAAAAAAAAAACGGTCAATTGCAAATTGGTCTGACGCAATTAGTGTAATGTACCGTTATTGTCTTTTAAATAAAATATAATCCTTACCTAGGCTAAGTTAATTTAGTCCCTGACATGTACCAATATATCTTAAGATCCAATATGTATTTTCACGTTTTTTCTTAGTGAGTAATGTATAATAACTATAGTATCATAACTACCTAATAGCCAATAAATCAATCTGTCTGAAGCTAGAATGTAGTAACAAATATTTACTTCCTAAATATTTGTTTAATTATAAACAGATAAAATAAAATTATACCTGTCTCTTTACAGAAGCCATGTGCCACTCGGTGACAGTACTGTACTGGAAAGTATATTACATAAACCTCCACCATATCGTCAAGCAACATAGTTTTCATTTTTTTTGTACCAGATAAATTATCAAACGTACTTGTAATAATTTTCGCTCAATCTATACTTTATGGAGAATATTTCAGAATTTTTTCAAAATTTTTTAATTGGTATTTTTCGAGATAGGGCGGATTTCGGGAATTTTGAAAAAATAATATAAACAAAAATGTGCGCAAGTATCACGTGGTATATATTTTTGAATTCGTGTTTTCACAAATTTTCATTTGACGCCCCACCAGGTCATTTTTTTCACTTCCGATTTTCCCCCCAAAACTAACCCCCTAAGTTAAAATTTAACCTTCAAAACTACACGGCTCTGATCAATTCCTATATTTGTGCCAAATTTCAACTTTCTATGTTAAATTTCAACTTTCTGTGTCAAATAGTTTTAGAGAAAATCGGGTGTGACAGACAGACAGCCCGACGGATACCGAAGTGATCCCATAAGTGTATGGAATACTGATTTATCTTACTACGCTTTCATGCAATACCGCTAAAAAATGCACGTGGTCTGGTGTTTTACAACCACCTGCTCCGGATACGTGCCGATATTGTCACTTATATTTGTTGATTTTAATAGCAGGGTCTATGTGGTTTTGACGGGAAGAAATAAAACCCTTATTATGTATTATTACCACTATATTGCACAATTTTGCGACTGCAGTTTCGACTTATGCGGTTACTATCAAGCTTATATACTAAACTGTAGTAATTTTGTGGTTTTATGATGGTAAATAGCGGTGAATAGAAAAGGTCTAGTTGGTCGTTTAACGATTACAGTTTTAGTTTTTCCGATGTTTATAAATTTGTAATGATTCTAAGATATTCAATTTAAAACCTTTCTCTGCATAATGTAAAATTTCCGTGTTATCTAAGTCACGAAAGGGGTGTTGATTTTCTGTACAGTGGTTTGCAAATGAAGAATCGGTTTTTTGTAGTCTATATGATCTAAAATGTTCCGTATATTCGGTGTTAAAGTTTCTTCCGTTTTGCTCAACATATATGCTGTTACAATCCGAGCAGTTTAATTTATAAACTCCAGATTTTTGAAATTTGTCTGTCTTATGTTTGGCATTATAAAGGATATTTGATATTTTTCGAATTGAACGCAATTTTCAAATTATGTTTTGATAAAATATTGGCTAATTTTTCGGATAGCGTGCCATGATAGGATATTGTTATGTATGTATGTTGTTCTGTGGATTTTATGTTGGGGTATATTAAGCGAAAAGTAAGTTGCTTTTGCTTTATGTTTATTAGTTTTTCAGTACACTCTGGAGAGAAGTTATTTTTTGTGGCAATGTTTAAAATAGTATTTAGTTCGTCTTTTAGGTCAGCTTTGAATAACGGGAGTAAAAGGACTCTATGTATCATTGAGTTGAATGCTGCCATTTTATGTTGGTTTGGGTAGAATGAGTCTTTGGAAATTATTATACCTGTGAATGTTGGTTTTCTGTATACTTTAAATGTGCAACTGTTATTTATATGTACGATGTTTAGATCTAGGAAGGAAGAAACAAGCGTGGATATCGTGAACATATCTGTACCAAAAATGAATATGGTTTTTGCCATGATTAGAGTTAAGAATTTCTCTTTCTATATGTGTGCTAAGAGGGGACTAATTGGAAATCTCATTGGTAAACCTGAGTTTTGAAGATAGAATTTGTGATTGAATTGGTAATAGGTTTGAGAGATACATGTTTCAAAAGCAGATAATATTTCGGAGGCAAAAGCCATATTCATTTTTGGCACAGATATGTTGACGATATCCTCGCTTATTTTAAAGGCTCCTCAAGACAACTAGACAATTTCTTAAATTACATTAATAGCATCCAACCAAAAATTCAGTTCACTCTAGAACAAGAAACAGATAACAAAATTAACATCTAAGCATCTTACATATAAATAATAGTTGCACATTTAAAGTATGCAGAAAACCAATATTCACAGGTATAACAATCCCCAAAGACTCATTCTAATATAAAACGGCAGCATTTAACTCAATGATATATAGAGCCCTTTCACTCCCGTTATCCAAAGCTGACCTAAAAAACGAACTAAATACCATTATCAACATTGCCACAAAAAATAACTTCTCTCGAGAGTGTATTGAAAAACTAATAGACAAAAAACCAAAGGAACTTACTTTTCGCTTAATATATCCCAAAAAAAATCGACAGAACAACATACATATATAACTAGAGACCGGATTATATGCATTTGCATATTTTCATATGCATTTGCATATTTAGATCATTCTCACCGATTATTGCATATTTTACTCAAAATCTAGTAATGATGCATATTTTCCCTATATTTACAATATTTCTCGGTATGACTAGGCAATTGAATTGCTCAGGGTATTGTTAATGTCTCCGTCTGGATCCGATCTTATCGCCGGGACATTACCTGCAATAGTCTAAAAATCGACTAGGTTATAGTGCCAAGGGAATACCCAAAATTACGACGGTATTTTATTCCTTTGTTTCTTGATCGGGATATTAAGTGATAAGTAGTTAGTTTCTAAAAATATTTGTTTGAGCGTGGATCAAATTAACGATTTTCCCTAAGACGAATTTTTATTTTAAAACAAGATATCAGTTTTAACATTATTGTTGACGCGCTTGCATCAGTGTAGTCTTTTTGCAATTTTTAACGTGTTGTGTTAAAGTTTAACGTGTACCATGCCACCCGCAAAAAAAAGTGTCTCTTCGTGGGTAGCTGATTATCCTGGAATATTTACATACGACGGAAATGAATTATATTGTCGAGTTTGCGAGAAAAATGTTTCGTGCACAAAAAAGTTTCAAATTGACCAGCATGTCAAGACAAGTCTTCATATCGCAGGATTGCAAAAAAAAGGCCCACGACAACAACTTGTAATAGCAGCAAGTAGCAGTGATTCCACTTCTACAGGCAAACAAAAAAACCATGGCATGGATTTATGTGAAGCATTGCTTGCAAGTAATATTCACAAACTTACAAATCCTACATTCATTTTCTGTGAAAATATTGCTTGAATCAAAAAAAAAACAGACGAATCAACACTGCGTAAAAATTACATACCAACAATTTACCAACATGTTCTGGAAGAAATACGTAATGAACTTAAGGATGACATTATTTGGATTTCAGCTGATGAAACTACCGACAGTTGTGGTCGCTATATTGCGTATTTAATTGTGGGTGTATTAAGATTAGAACATTCTTCTTCCTATTTGGAGGCCTGCAAAGAACTTGACAAGACAAATCATTCCACGATCGACAGATTTGTGAATGAGGGTATTAAAAAATATTTCCTGAATCTTCTGCAGATGAAAGAGTGTTTATATTTCTCTCAGATGCTGCTCCCTATATGATCAAGGCAGCCAAAGTCCTGAAAAGTATTTTGATCCAAATTTAATTCATGTGACATGCTTTGCTCACGGAGTCCATCGACTCGCTGAAGAAGTACGTTCCACGTTTGGAAATGTAAATAAACTGATTTCATCAGCAAAGAAAGTGTTTCTTAAGGCACCTGCTCGCAATAACGCCTATAAAGAAAAACTGTCAAATGTGCCTTTACCTCCTGAACCAGTGGTAACTCGATGGGGAACATGGATTGAAGCTGTACTATTTTACAATGAACATTTCGAGGCCATCAAAGGTGTAGTAAATGACTTCGATAGTGCAGAGGCTATGGCAGTTCGTCAATCGATTTTTTAACGATTCTGATATTAAAAAAAAAACATAGCTTTGATTAGCACTCACTTTTCCCACATACCTGCGAGTATTAAAAAGCTTGAAACTCGAGGTTTGGCGTTGACCGAAACAATTCAGTTAATGTATAAAATCCGTCAAATAAACTCCACATTGCCAGATGTATTCCCTCGTAGAGTTAAAGAAAAGTTTGAAAACATTTTCTGCAATAACCCAGGCTTTGAACCTTTGTGTCAAATTGATAGTTTTATTAATGGGACGGGTGCACTTTTGCTAGAAACAATAAGTGCTAACATAGCACCCAAACTCAAATACTGCCCAGTTACCTCAGTGGATGTGGAACGGTCTTTTTCCACTTCTAAAAATATTTTAAGTGATCGAAGACACAATCTTACTACCCAACATTTGGAACAATAGCTTATTGTTTACGTGTACAAGAATATAAATATTAAATAATTTTAAAAAATGTTAAATAATTGTTGATTAAAATTAAACATCGGCGATAACTTGTTAATTTTATGTTGATTTTGAAATAAAAAACTAAAAATTACTACTTTTATTATTATTTAATATTGCATATTTTGACCCTTTTCATGCATATTTTAAGCATTTTTCATGCATATTTCAAGATTTTTATGTTGCATATAATCCGGTCTCTATATATAACAATATCCTACGATGGCACGCTATCTGAAAAAATAGCCAATATTTTATTCAAGCATAATTTGAAAATTGCGTTCAAATCCAAATATCCTTTACAATGCCAAAGATAAGAGAGACAAATTTCAAAAATCTGGAGTTTATAAGTTAAACTACTCAGATTGTAACAGCACATACATATTGGGTAAAGCAGAAGAAACTTTAAAACGAGATATACGGAACATTTTAGATCATATAGACTACAAAAAACAGATTCTTCATTTGCAAACCACTGTACAGAAAATCAACACTCCTTTCCTGATTTACCTAACAAGGAAATTTTACATTATGCAGAGAAAGGTTTTAAATTGAATATCTTAGAATCATTAGAAATTTATAAACATCGGAAAAACCAAAACTGTAATCTGTTAAACGACCAACTAGACCTTTTCTATTCACTTCTATTTACCACCATAAAACCATAAAATTACTACTTACCACTTAAGAATAATTGTATTAACCCTAGAATTAAAAATAATAACGTTTTATACCTACTACCCAAGTTTAATTTTAGTATGACCTGTCTATGTAACTCAGTTTAGTATATAAGCTTGATAATGACCGCATAGGTCGAAACTGCAGTCGCAAAATTGTGCAATATAGTGGTAATAATACATAAAAGTGTTTCATTTTTTCTCGTCAAAATGACAAATTACCACATAGTAACGGCCACGACGATCAATTATTTGTCTATTTATAACGTATTAAAATATAAATTTAGAAATTATTCAGCTTCAAAAATGTAATGTTATTTTTTTCTTCTCTATCAGCCAAAATTATGCACTTTATTAGATTGTACAGGGTGAGTGACCGATAGAGTAAAGTTCATTATCTCATTTGTTTCAGGAATGACGAAAAAATGTTAAATACAATAGTTTTAGGAAATGTGCACAGTTTAAAATTGTTTTTGAGTATACAGGGTACCTCAAAAAAGTATGGTCGATACAACATATGTTTTTTTAAATGGAACATCTTATTTTTTAATTTATTTTTAAATTCTGCGTAAAATTCTACAACTTTGTTATTAATAATGTTATATACCTAAACCTAGCAGTGTTTGTAATATTTCAATTTAAAAAAAAATACTAGTTTTCAGTTTTGTAAAAAAATTGCCAGTAGCGCCATTGTTTCTAAAGGTAGAGTACTCATAATTGGTACGAGGGTTCTATAGAGATGAAAAAAAAGATGCATTTAAAGAAATTTGAGTTAGATGGTACAGGGTGTTCAAAATAAATTTATGCATTTCGAATATTTTAAATTGAAAAATATCAAATTTTTTAAATGGCACGCCCTGTATATTATTATTTTTTCTGATAGATTTTACAAAACCCTCCAACTTTTAATAAGTATGTCATATACCTATTTCTAATAGTTTTCGATTTATTTTCAATTTTTACCCTTGTTTTTAATACACTTACGCTATAACATCGTAATTGCCAAGACAAAGCAAAAATGTAGGCATTGTCAAATTTTGACATGTCTATTAAACAAGTAAAAATAGTTTAATTTGTTGTTGTAAGTGACGTATAAATGTAATAGTTATGGATTTTCCTAAAAATGAATTAATTGATATGGTTTATATACTGGGCGAGGATGAAAAAAATTGTCTTTTGACAGTAAGGCTTTAAGGAGCGAAGTACCCTAATAGAGGTATATCATTTAGAAAATCTTTTCAGTTCTTAATGGAACGGTTTGGTGGTAGTGGTAGCGTTGAGTATACCAAACGGAAAGTAGTAAACAAGAATGCTACCAATGATGAAAAAGAAATGAAGATTTTACTTCATGTTGAAGATAATTCCCAGGTCAGCAGCAGTCAACTAGCTGACTTATCTGACACATTCCAATCTACGGCTAATCGCACCACAAGAAAATACAAGTATCATCCCTTTTATATGGAACTACACCAAGAACTTCCAGATCGTGATTTTGAACCACAAGTAAACTTTTGTACCACCATGAATGGACCAATAGAGGCCGATCCCAATTTTTTATCCAAAATAATGTTTTCTGATGAAGCTACTTTTCGCAGTAATGGAGCAGTTAACAGTCATAACATGCATTATTATTTAAGAGCTAATCCATTTTGGGTTCGGGAAGCTCAAAACCAAAACCACTGGTCGCTTAATGTATGGAGTGGAATATTAAATTTTCGAATTATTGGTCCATATTTTTTCCGCGAACCGCTTAACGGGCCTAGATATCTAAATTTTTTGCAAAAAGAATTACCCCAGCTGCTTGATGAAGTTGATAACTTTGAAAGGAAACAAATGTGGATTCAACAAGACGGAGATCCTGCACATTACCACCGGGAAGTTCGGGAATTTTTACAGGATTGTTACAGACAAAAATGGATCGGTAGGGATGGATTCATTCAGTGGACCCCTCGATCATGTGACTTAACACCTTTAGACTTCTTTTTGTGGGGCTACATTAAAGATCGTGTTTATGTGAATATTATTAATAAAAGTTTTAAAATTCTACGCAGAATTTAAAAATAAATTAGAAAATAGGATACTTTGGAATCTTTGGCACAATGATACTACTCAGTATATATCACCACTACACCAAACACTTTATTTTTGCACTCGACGCGCGTTTCGCTAACCATGTTAGCTTCATCAGGAGCGATGATTGACTAAAGCTAAACTACAAATCTACCCTATTTATACTTAGCCTAACTCTTGAATTACTCAAGCGGAACTAATGATATAGGCAAGGCCATCAATTCCGGTCAAGTAACCAGTAGAGGGGACTATAAGGAATAGGCCCTTCATTAAGAACTAGATTTTTTGTTTTTATTAATGAATTAATTAATATCCAATTGGTTATCAAAAAAACTTGAGAAGTTACCATTAAATACTTTCGCAGTGAAGAATTCGTTAGAATTCATTAATAAAACAAAAAATCTAGTTCTTAATGAAGGTGAAGTCTTAATTTCTTTTGATGTTAGTTCTTTGTTCCCAAGTGTGCCAATTCCACGAACTTTACAATATCTCGAAGAATTACTTAGAATGAATGACTTTGAAGACGAAATTATTCGTGAATACTTAACATTATCTAAACTTTGTATGGAACAAAATTATTTCCAATATAACAATCAATTTTATGTTCAGAAAGAAGGAACAGCTATGGGTAATTGCTTATCACCTTTCATAGCCAATTTATTCATGAGTAAGTTTGAAATCGAAGCCAGTCAAGAATTCGAATATTTCCCAAGGGTATGGTATAGGTATGTGGATGATATTTTCGCGATTTTTGATACAAATAAAGCAAATATTGATTTTGTTTCTAAATTAAATAGCCGGTATGATTCCATTAAATTCACTTACGAAGTTGAGGACAAAGGACAATTGCCTTTTCTAGATATTTCAATTATTAAAAATAATAATAGATTAGAATTTGATATCTATAGGAAGGACACAGTAACAGATAGATATATTCCTAATGATTCATTTCATTGCAAACAACATAAATTAGCCTCATTACATTTTTTAGTTCATACTTTAATCACTTTCCCTCTGAATAGAGTAAACTTTAATAAAGAAAGGAATCGTATTAGAAATATAACTAGAGTTAATGGTTATGATGACGACTTAGTAAATAAGCTAATAAATAGACATAAGTTTAGGTTTAATATTCAGAATTCCACCTTTTTTACACGCGAAGAAAATAACACCAAGTATGTCTCCATACCATATAATCCGAAATATAGCAAGGGACTCAATAAGGTATTTAATAAGGTAGGCCTCATCTTAGTATATAAGTCATCAGACAATCTGAGGAATATCTTAGGAAATCCCAAAGATAAGATTCCTAATTGTGAGAAAAGAGGAATTTATGAAATTAGTTGTAATGATTGTGACAAAAAGTATGTTGGGCAAACTAAAAGGTCAATTAAAACACGATTTAAAGAACATTTAGCACACTTAAAATACAATAGAACAGAAAAGTCTAGCATTGCCGAACATGCCCTTGAAGCTGATCATACTGTAACATTAGATAATCTAAGATTGATAAAAAATGTATCTGGTAGGAGATTGTTAAACGCATACGAAAGTATGGAAATCATAAAATGTAAAAGTAGTTTAAATAAAGACAGAGGGCCTATTCCTTATAGTCCCCTCTACTGGTTACTTGACCGCAATTGATGGCCTTGCCTATGTCATTAGTTCCGCTTGAGTAATTCAAGGGTTAGGCTAAGTATAAATAGGGTAGATTTGTAGTTTAGCTTTAGTCAATCATCGCTCCTGATGAAGCTAACATGGTTAGCGAAACGCGCGTCGAGTGCAAAAATAAAGTGTTTAGTGTAGTGGTGATATATACTGAGTAGAAAATAGGATGTTCCATTTAATAAACATATGTTATATCGGCCACACTTTTTTGAAGTACCCTGTATACTCAAAAATAATTTTAAACTGTGCACCTTAACATTTCCTAAAACTGTTGTATTTAACATTTTTTCGTCATTCCCGAAAGAAATGAGATGATGAACTTTACTCTATCGTTGACTCACTCTGTACTCTTAACGTGTGAGTGAGCAGTGAGCCAAGGAATTTATTAAATTAGTATGGCAACTTACACGTTTCATCGATTCAGTTTTCAGGCCAGGTTAAACGTGTGGTAATGTAAATATGAGGTACGTTGCTACAAGCGGATAGCCAGATCGATGAAAATTTGAGGCTATGTTTAGTAAAAAATCTTAGGAAATAGTATTTGATCGCTTTTATTCATAAAGCCGTTTTGCTAATTAAGCAGTTATATTTTAGGTTACAATTTGACAACAAATCAATGCCTAAATTTCGCCTACGAAATTATAAATGTGGTACGAGGTAAACACAAGACTATTTGACTCCATTCTGGTTGACTGATCTAAGATTCCATGCGCAGTTTATAACACTGTAAACAAGAGAACGCAGGGAAAATGTTTATAGCAATAATTTTGTGAAAAGGTAATCCCCTTTAATTATAAATGCGAGTACGAGGCTGGTTTGAAAAGTCCGTGCAAAAATAAAAACTACTTATGTGTTTGGGGTAAACCTTTTTAATTTTTCGACATAGTCTCCTTTTAGGCTTATACACTTCGTCCGACGATGTTCTAGTTTGTTGATCCCTTCCGAATAATAGGATTTGTCCAAGTCTGCAAAATATCCATTAGTGTCTGCAATCACCTCCTCGTTTGAATAAAATCTTTGTCCCGCCAGCCATTTCTTCAAATTGGGGAACAAATAGTAGTCCGAGGGAGCCAAGTCTGGAGAATAGGGGGATGTGAAACGAGTTGGAATCCTATTTCCATTAATTTTGCGACCACAACTGCTGAGGTGTGTCCTGGTGCGTTGTCGTGATGGAAAAGGACTTTCTTGTGGGCCAATCGCGGGCGTTTTTCTTGCAGCTCGGTTTTCAAACGGTCCAATAACGATGAATAATATTCACCTGTAATAGTTTTACCCTTTTCCAGATAGTCGATGAGGATTATCCCTTGCGAATCCCAAAAGACAGTCGCCATAACCTTTCCGGCCGAAGGAACGGTCTTCGCCTTTTTTGGTGCAGATTCCCCCTGGGTAACTCATTGTTTAGATTGTTGTTTGGTCACAGAAGTATAGTAATGTATCCATGTTTCATCCACAGTGACGAAACGACGCTTAAAGTCCTCCGGATTCTTCTGGAACAGCTGCAAACCATCCTTGCAACACTTCACACGATTCCGTTTTTGGTCAAGCGTGAGCAATCGCGGCACCCATCTTGCGGATAGCTTTCTCATGTCCAAATGTTTATGCAAAATATTATGTACCCATTCCGTCGAGATGCCCATAGCACTAGCAATCTCACGCACCTTAACTCTTCTGTCATCCATCACCATATCATGGATTTGATCAATGATTTCTGGAGTCGTAACCTCCACAGGCCGTCCAGAACGTTCAGCATCACTTGTGCCCATATGGCCAGTCCGAAAATTTTGAAACCACTTATAAACTGTTCTAATCGAAGGTGCAGAGTCACCATAATGTTTATCAAGCTTCTCTTTAGTCTCCTGAGGCGTTTTGCCTTTTATAAAGTAATGTTTAATCACCACACGAAATTCTTTTTCGTCCATTTCTTGAAAATCACTCGTCTTCCTTGATTCACACGAATGCCAAACACAAAGAAATAGACCAATATGGCTGAAACTTGGTGTGCGTTCATTCAAGAGATGCTACTAACTAAACATGACCTCGATACGCGCCGGTGGTGCCATCTCTCGGACTTTGCACGGACTTTTCAAACCAGCCTCGTATAACACAAGAAAAACAAGGCAATCTTTCCCAATCAGGGATGATAACTTCTACTACGCACATGCAGGAAAAAATCATACAATTCATAAAAACAAAAAAAAAATGACGGCTTACTTTAGTTTCACACAATACACGTCGCGCGAAATTATTACATCTATATGAGGTTCAACTTGTTACTCTTCGTACAACATTTTTCAAGCAGTCTTTTATATGGAGAACATCATTTCTTTTGAATAATTTGCCCAGGACTGTGTTTCCCACCAAGTACAACTTAGAGTAGTTCAAGACCAACATACATCGATTTTTCTGTACACGTGTCGCTCCTGTAGCGCTTTAGGGATTTCCCTGCAGCACGTGTGCTAAGCCTATAAAAAAAAATTGGAGTGCACATATTTCGCATCAAAGCCACGAAGACCTTCATAGGCAGAAGGTTACCCTCTGCTAAGGTTTATGGCCAGCGAGAAGTAAAGAACAAGTACAAGTACCAATCGGTAATCACGTGACTCGCATGTTATGTTAAACTGTGGGTCTCGTCGGGCTGACTGTACCCAGACGTTAAAGTGCCGGTAACCACAAGGAACTGATTACTTTGTTGTAAGCCTCCCCACCCGGATTATTATTAGTACTACTTAACAGACCTATATAGTTTATATATCAAACTGTGACAAATTTTACGGGCAATAAGTTTCTATAAGAATCTCGTGTGGTTACTTCTGCAGTATGAAATTCTTGAAGAAAAAATTTCAACAAAACATACAAGTGATCTACAATTACGTCACGAAGTTTTCCGTTTTTAGTCTTCCGTACGGAACACTTATAAAATCACTTCGGTGTCTGTCTGTCACACGTAATTTTCTCCGAAACTATTTGATATAGAAAATTGAAATTTGGCACTAATATAGGAACTGATGGCCTCACCAAAGCCGTGTAGTTTTGAAAATTAAATTTTGACTTAAGGGGTTAGTTTTTGGGGGCGAAGTCGGAAGTGAGAAATTTTTTTTTTATCAGGTCATCGAGGGAGGTGTCAAATGAAAGCTTGTAAAACATGAGTTCAAAAATATATACAATGTAATACCTCGCACACTTTTCTTTGTATTATTTCTAAAAAATTGGGAAATCGCTGTTCTCCCTCGTATCTCGAAAAGTACCGATCAAAAAATTTTGAAAAAATTCTGGAATATTCTCCACAGGGAGTAGATTGAACGATAATTATCACGAGTGCATTTACCTTTAATAATTTTTCTGGTATATAAAAAAAAACAAAAATTTCAAGGTGATTAGTTTTTAGTAAAGATCGGAAAAAAACTTTGTTGAGAGCTCATTTGGGGTGTGTTTTTGTGAAATCACTGATAATTTTATACCTCCGTAACAAAAAATTTTATTTTAAAAGCAATCAACGTACGGAACATTAATTGCGAAAGTCGGACTTGTACTTAGCCGGTTATTATTTCAATTTTAAGCATGTTGTAAATTAAATCAGGTAACAAAATCTGTTAGTATAAAACCGCTTTAGAACCTTGATTGTCAGGAACGTAAGAAAATACACCTGTTTTTCATTGTGTTTCTTACAAATTAACATAAATTTGCAATACGACGTAATTGTTTATTACACTTGGAAAAATCGTATCCAATTATTGTAGAATTACCCACATTACAAGCCAAGATCTCAGACACCTCTTTAATCTACCTACTTTTGCATAACTAATTATTGAATGAAACTGGTTTAAATTATGTCATTAAAAGGAATGAGAAGAAAGCATGTTCAATAGAAATACGTTACCTACACGATAAATATTTATTTAGGTATCGAATTTGAAAAATAATATTCTGCAGGATGAATAAGTATATTCTAAAAGTTTTCAAGTCCTGCTATGATAGCAGCTTCCATACTTGACATCTACAAGATTTACAAGAATGAATTATTATAAAAAAATAAATAGCTATTTGGTTGTAAATATTCACAAAAATATCTCATGGCCTGCTGAAGCCTGCCCAAGTTGTCCGGAAAATTATGCTTTTCGCACTTGTCCTGTAAAGATTATTTTTTGGATAAAAATTGATTAGAAGATGATAATTTTCCAAACGACTGGAGTGCTTACAAACTAACACGTAAAACCCATGATCTGCAGAGGATACTTATTTATACAAGAAACGGCTAACATTGTCGAACACATCGAATTTCATACGGATTTTGAACTAACTCTATTAAGTATAGTAAATAGAAACGTGTTTGTAAATAATAACTCTCACGCAAGTATTTAAATTGGCAATACAATTGGGTTTCATATTTTCAGAGAGACACACTTTATTTTTCAATTTTTTTGTTTATTGTTCAAATTGGACATAAACTTCTGATACATAAACGTGGGGTTATGATTATTAAAATTTCTCAGCAACAACAATATTAATAATAATACACGCCTCCGTAATTGAAACTTTTTTTTGATTTTCGGGGGTTGGGGGAGGCGTAGGGGTGCGGCGGTGACCAAGCGGCAATTTCTGACACTGGATTCGTGTTCAGCGCCCCAAAAAAACATATGATGACATTTTTTTCCAATTTCTAGGTGAGTACCTTAAAATGAATAATTTCCCTAGTTTTTTAACTAGGCCGTTACGAGAGAGGATTCATTAGATTCAAATGCCCTATCATATTGGCAAATCTGTCGCTCCACTAAGGGAATGCTTTCAGACGGACAACACTGTTGCCAATCTCAATACGTTTTAGTTAGAAGCAATGAGTTTAAATGACTGTCAGCGACGACGCACCGCCAGTTAGTGATATGATGTAGTGACCCGTGCGTAAACGCACTAAATTTGTGGTGTCACCTCATTCGATGTCCACCGCTGCCCATTAAAATTTCGCTGTACACTAGGAATTAATTCTCTAATTTGGTGTTTAGAAGTATACCAGCATTTAAAATATAATGTAAACAAATTTATTGCACCATTATCTTCAATCTAATTATTTCTATTATTACTGGTTCCAAAAAATTGTTAAATTGATTTACCCAGTACACTGCTTCCTTAACAAACACGTAGTTGTAAAAGATACTAAATTCAAGTTTGTCACACTAAAAAATAACTTAACCTAAGGACGACAACTCGATATTTTAAATGATAAGTGAGATGGTGGGATATTAATCACCAAGAAAAGATGGGCAGAGTAAGGATTATACACATACACAGAACTGACATATAATACAGGGTGGCCCCAAAATTACCGAAGGGGTTTGAATTCCTTAAAACTTTTTTATTATAATTTTGTTTTTTATTCCTTTTCAATATTTTGTAAAGAAGACTTGGGGAATTTAAAATAGAACAGTACACAATTGAACAACGTGCCCAAATCGTTGAACTTTATTTCTCTAATCAACGGTCCATTGTTTTGACCCAGAGTGTATATCGTCGTTATTTTAATGTGCGAGTTGGACCCTCAGAGTCAACAATAAACCGTCTGGTTGCAAATTTTCGACAACAAGGGCAGTAAGGAACCTTCCTGGTGCCGGCAAACGACGAACGGTGCACACGGATGACAATATTGAACGGGTACAGGAGAGTATTCGGGAAACATCAACCAGGAGACGTTCGACACAACTTGGCCTCTCACGAGGGTCGCTGCAGAGAATTTTGCATACAATAAGAATGTTTCCATACAAAATTCAGCTTGTCCGAGAATTGAAACCGACAGATTACCAGCAACGACTTGATTATGCAATTTATTTCCGGCAAAAAGCAGAAGAAAATCATGATTTTATTCATAATTTAATTATGAGCGACGAAGCCCATTTCCAATTAAATGGGTTCGTTAATAGGCAAAATTGCAGGATATGGGCTACGGAAAATCCAAGAGTAGTTCAACAGCGACAATTACACCCACTTAAGTGTACTGTTTGGTGCGGTGTTTCGTCGGAAAGGATAATTGGCCCATATTTTTTTGAAAATGAACACGGTGTCGCCGTTTCCATCACTGGTGTTCGATATCGGACAATGTGGGAAAATTTTTTAAGGCCAGCCGTGGAAAACTATCCGCAAGTATGGTTCCAACAGGATGGAGCCACAGCGGACACTGCGAAGGACACAATGGCTCTTTTACGCGACATCTTTGGTGAACGAATTATTGCGCGTACAAGCGATTTTAATTGGCCTCCGCGTTCACCGGATTTAACCGCTCCAGACTTTTTCCTATTGGCCTCCGCGTTCACCGGATTTAACCGCTCCAGACTTTTTCCTTTGGGGTTATTTGAAAGGAAAAGTCTATATTAATAAGCCTAGAACCAGCCAGCAATTAAAAAACAATATACGCGACGAAATCAACAACATAACACCTGAAGTTTTGCGAAAGGTTATGGAAAATGTTTTGGAAAGAGCACGAATATGCGAAGCAGAAAATGGCCATCACTTGCGAGATATAATTTTTCATAATTAAATTAAAAATATTCTCCATTAATATACTGTATTTAAAAAAAGGGCCACCCTGTATTTTTACCCACATATTATTTCTGTTAAAATTAAATACTATTAGAAAATAACGTAAACCCTCATATTTCTTGGCTCTAAGAGCCTTGAAAATATAATATAATATATATGCGTCATCCCTTTCAACCCTTATCCGCATTCCTTATATAAAAAATATGCTGAAAATTTATTTATAATCCCTCTCCATTGAAACTCTGCAACATTTATTGACTTCCATCCCTTTCGCTTCGTTTTCCTAATACGATATCACTCAAAAATGATCGGTTTATTCCTACTTTTACTATTATATGTGTACCAAATTTGAAATTCATTCCAAAATTTTATGCGAACAGGTATACAAATCGGCAGATAGACCGACTGAAAAATTCACTCAGAATTTTAAAAAAAATCAATTACTGCACATATTAGATATATTTTTAAATTTAGCTTTTTATCGGAATTAAACCCTAATAATAATTTTCTCATTGTCGATGCACACGTTAAGTACACTGGTCTACTGAAATTCCAGGAAAAAAATTTAGGGAATAGGAGAGTGTGTTACGGTATTAAATAATTTTTAAACTTTTATGAAAGTTATAATAAGGTGTACCTACCAAAAGTTTAGTATTTTAACGTCCAATCCTTTTGGACCACAACTTTACTCCCTATTTACTTAAAACTATATATATATATATATATATATATATATATATATATATATATATATATATATATATATATATATATATATGACAAAATAGATGCTTATACTGAACTCTGTCGGTGACTTATTTAAAGTCTTTCCGAACAAAGCAGCCAGACCACAGCTGACACTTAATTGCAGAAGGGCACCTTCTCAATTTTTCAGCTTTGGAAGTTCCCAAAAGTGTTCTCTGGATTTACTAGACCATCCCAAGACACGTTTCGTCGTATCACGGCTCATCAGCTGGGCTAGGCTCAGCAGACACAAAGAACACCATTTCAGACCTTATCGGGTACTAACGGAAAACCATGACAAAATAGATGCTTATACTGCATTCTGTCGGTGATTTATTTAAAGTCTTTCGGAACAAAGCGGCCAGACCACAGCTGACACTTAATTGTAGAAGCGCACCTTCTCAGCTGAGAAGCTTGGGAACTTTCAAAGTGCGGATTTTTTCGATTCGCTTTGGTTGCTTCACCAATGCGCCATCTATGCCTTCGAGCGACAAAAAACTATGGATAAATACTCTAAGTTTATTTTTAAGGTAACAATTGCTCAAAATGCCTACCGTTAACAGCGAGGAATGACCCAATCTGTCATAAACAGCCTGAACAAAGTTTTGCAGAGAACCTGGAGTGATCTGTGCTACTTCATATTGAATTCTTTGCTGTAAATCTTCTATAGTTTCAGGTCGACCTCGATAAATTTTGGTTTTCAAATGACCCTATAAAACAATCGAGTGGAGTAAGTTCGGAACTCCTTGAGGGCCATTCTACAGCACCTCTTTTGCCTATCCATCGATTAGGAAAAATCGCATCCAAATATCTACGAACATTTATTACATAGTGAGGAGGTGTTGTGTACTGTTGGTAATACAGATTCCTGTTAGGGGTATTCAAATTATTTTCATCGGGAGAAAGACCTGCACAAGTTGGAATAACTTGCTCTTGGAGTAACTGTAAATACCGCTGTCCTGTAAGATTTCCATCGATAAAAAACGTTTATCTTTTGTAGTCTTTGAGACTGACTGTCGATTATCCGTGGGGATTCTCAGTATGCAGGCAGTTATGCCTGTTAACTCTTTCGTTAAGACAAAATGTGGCCTCGTCGGAAAAAACAATATTATGAATTAGGTTAGGATCATTATTGATTCGTTCCATCATAACCTCGCAAAATTCAACGCGTCTATCGTAGTCATCTTCAGATAATTCTTGCAATAGAATGGATTTGTATGGATGCAAATTGCAGTTTCACAAAATGCAGCAATAAACGTTTTCGTCAATAAATCATTTTTTGACGCATTAAGTCTTACCTGACAGTAAATATGACACAAGTCAGCTTAAATTCTTTTTTTAAATTTGATCTTTTTAATTTCAAATATCAATAATTCCAAAACAGTTCAATTTAGACATATGGTATGTTAGACAAATAATATAAAAATTTAAGATGGCGTAATTTCTTCGAACTGACAGTTCAAAACACTTTATTGTCAACGTCAGCATGTGCGCTGTAAAACACCCTATTTTTTTATTTAAACATTTCTTTAATTCATTGATTAATAAATGCTGTCGAATCATTATTCCTTACATATGGGGCACCCTGTGTATATATATATATATATATATATATATATATATATATATATATATATATATATATATATATATACATATATATATATATATATATATATATATATATATATATATATGTATATATATATATATATATATATATATATATATATATATATATATATATATGTATATATATATATATATATATATATATATATATATATATATATATATATATATATATATATATATATATATACAGTGACTCACAGCTTAAATGATGCAGTCGCTATAAAAAAAGACTAACTGGTCTCAGTGCCTCTTTATTTATTTGGAAAAAAAAACTTATTGAAATGAAATTAGTAAAGAGTCTTCTAAAAAACTATGAATTACTTTTTGTCTTAAATATGCCTTACCTAATTAACAATAAATAATTAATCAAATCGTATGCAATTTTAAACGTCACAGCTTAAATGATGCAAAATAACAACAGGGGTCAAAACTTATCGCATTTTGAAATTTACAAAGGCGGCGTTGCTTTAATTTCTTAGTGCAATTGTTTTTTGTTTAGTTTGACATTTTTTCATTCAATAAAACGAAATTGTTTAAGAATGGGTCGTCGAACTACAATTTCTCAGAGAAATTTAATTATTACTCATTACAGGAATGGATACAGCCAAAGAGGCATAGCCAAAATGGTAAATAAATGTCCGTCAACTGTTCAGCATATCATTGAACGTTACCGGAATGAAAATAGAGTCGAGAATAAGTCAAGGTTGGCTCCAAATAAGATCTTCAATGAACGTGAAGAAAGATGGATTTTAAGAGAGGTATCAAATAATCCAAAAAAAAGTGCGCCAAAGTTGTGCGCCGAGGTGGAAAGACAGTTTGGAAAAAGGTGTAACCCCGAAACAGTTCGACGGATCTTGCGAAATAATAATTTACATGGTCGAACTGCTAGAAATAAGCCTTTCATTAGCCAAAGAAATAGACGCGTGAGATTGGAATTTGCCAGAGAGCATATCAATAAAGACTTGAACTTCTGGAATTCAGTAATATTTGCTGATCAGACCAAAATAAACTTATTTGGTTCCGATGGAAAAATATCAGTGTGGAGAAAGCCTAACGAAGAATTAAAATTGAAAAATATAAAAGCTACGGTAAAGCACGGTGGAGGTGGAGTGATGTTATGGGGCTATATGTCATCTGCAGGAGTAGGTAACATGCATTTCGTCAAAGGGAATATGAACCAATATGTGTACTTGGATATACTAAGGCAGCATCTCATCGCTAGTGCCCAAAAATTAGATATTAAAAACAATTATCGGTTCTATCACGACAATGATCCAAAGCACATGTTATTTCTAGTCCGCAGTTGGTTGCTTTATAACTGTCCAAATGTTATTAAAACACCCAGCCCAGTCACCAGACTTAAATGTAATTGAAAATTTGTGGCTGACATTAAAAAATAAAGCAAATAGTGCCCCAAAATCAAATAAAACTGAATTAAAAGTAAAAATTACTGAAGCATGGAACACTATTTTCCCCGGAGTATACTAGAAAGTTAGTTGAATCAATGTCAGAAGAATACAAGCCGGTATTGATAATGAGGGAGGCCCGACCAATTATTAACAGGCTTATTTCAAATTCTACAGTTTGTTTTCTCTAATAATTTTGTTATATTAAATTTTGCATCATTTAAGCTGTGACGTTAAAATCGCATATAATTCAATTAATTATTTATTGTTAATTAAGTAAGGCATATTTAAGACAAAAAGTAATTCATACATTTTTAGAAGACTCTTTACTAATTTAATTTCAATAAGTTCTTTTTTCCAAATAAATAAAGAGGCATTGAGACCAGTTAGTCTTTTCTTATAGCGACTGCATCATTTAAGCTGTGAGTCACTGTATATATATATATATATATATATATATATATTATATATATATATATATATATATATATATATATATATATATATATATATATATATATATATATATATATTATCTTACATTATAGCCCTAGTCATGAAAATGATAATCAAGAAATTGCCGTCGATGTTCTGCTATCAGATGTATAAATGGAGATCCCAGTGTTGGAGTATCCAAAATTACGGTTTTCAAAATTGTACACTAAGATTCAGAGATAAAAAAAATTTCCAAACGAAAAAAATTTTGCAAGAAAATATGGCCGCTTTAAAGAACGACGAGTATTATTTTACACGAATTGTCACAGGCGACAAGACTTTGGTGTACTACTGAGAATCTTTGAAGAAGTAAGAGTGGAATAGTAACTAACTTCATAAAAGGTGAACACTTAGTCGTCTTCTTGAAAGTTGATGGTGACTATGTTTTGGGACTGTCCAGGAATTTTTGTTATTGACTATGTAAACGGTTCACAATTAAGAGATACGTAATAGATTCCGCTTGAATGCTATAGTCTATACGTACTGCTTTACTGGTATTATATTAGTACCCTAGTTGCCTATGGCAATAGCAGTACAGCATCTTTCTTTTCCCATTTGTAAGCTTTAATCTAAGATTAAAAGTTTTGACACCTTCACGTTAAATGGTTCTGCTTTATGTTCATTGTTGGCATTCGCCTAATTACGAACAAAAAACAAATTTTTTACAGATTTACATATTTTGTTTAAAATTTTTTCATAGTATGGTTACGTGACTAATACCATATTAGCAGACACTGCATAATAGTCTCCCTAGCTGCAAACGTCATGACCTGACGAGCTTGTTTTGGTTTATTTAGTCAAAAATATAGGATTTTTTTAAGATCAGCTAGAGGACTAAAATTACTTCTCACCTATTACTTGACATTTTACTTTTTACTATATTATATTTTGTAATTAATTTTAATAAGTAATTTTTCTCTCTAGAATGAGGGAGAGAGATCGAGATTTATGGACTCTTGGACCAGGAAAATTCTCAAGTCGTTCTGAATATTTGGAGGATGAATATTTTTCTTTATCGATTCAAGAATTGGACACTTTTACATTTGAAGAAGGTAGGTTTGGTTTACTAATAAATAACTCGGTGAAAATATAACAACAGAGTTAGTTTTTTTTATATTCATTGTTCAATTTTTTTAATGTAATGTGTATTTTATTTTCACTTTTGACAGTATGTATTTAAATATAAAGATTAGTTTAAAAATAAAACATGCCAGAGAAAGGAATAAGATAAATAGGAATAAAAATGAACAAAAATCATTAAGTAAATCCTTGCGGAGGTGTAAGTAATAATATGTTTTACTGGCGTCATCGTTTTGAAGCAAAACTTACAAGTTCTAAGTTTTTACGTACGAAAAATGTTTAGTTTGCATTAACAATAAATTTTGGTTCTGAAAGGCTTTTTCTTCATTCCGTTTTGAGTTGTTTTTAATGAGATATTTATATTATCTCCTTATTTTTGCAATATTCTAACATTCTCTCTTCTAAAGCTAGTTTTTGACACAATAGTACCTTAACATAATGAGAATTGCTGATATAATCAAAGGTTAATATGTACCTCTATCAATTTATTTGGGAAATTAACAGGCTTTATTCGAAGGATGATCTTGATGTAGCATATCAAAGAAAATAGACTCCACTATTAAATCTGACAAGATCAAGCCTTTTTTTTTTTAAACGTATGGAATATTCTGTTCATAATCAATACATTTTTAACTATTTTTTAAAATTCGTGGAAAATTAAAGTATAAAATTTTCTCAAAATTCGAGAACAATCTGTTTATAACTGAAATGGTTAATCTTTATAAACCTTTAGGTAAAAAATAGAATAAACGCTATTCCATAACACTGTAAAAAATTGTAAACAAGAATATAAGTTTTTAAGTTATACTTATAAAACAGACGGAAACAATACCCTTTACAAAAATTTTTTGTGTACCAAACCAAATGAATTCAACATATTTATATAAAATTTTGGAAAATTCTGCTTAAAAATTAGTTGAAATCAACAATTTTAAAAAGTCCTAAATTTGCGTTTTGTTTTTAAACTTCAACAAGTAAATAAAGAAATACCGGTGCATAGTTATAAGATTTATTTAATTCTTATTTATATTATGGAAATTAAATATGATCGAAAGCAGTGTACTAGTGATAAATTACTAGCTTAACAGTCCGACTATGATATGTCTTTAAAATTGGGCTCTGTTAATAAATTTTAAACCCCCAGCTCGACAGATATTTATTGAAAATTTTTGCTGGCACCAGGTAGACTGTTCACCCGCCTTATTATTTGACGGAATGATTGCGTGTTTGTACGAAATTTGTAGCCTCCTTTATGGTATATATGTAGTTTCTCTTTTTTATATGGAGTATGATTATTAAACCTATTTTATTTTCAAAGTATATCTCGTAAATCCGCTAAAGTGCTTTTTTGTGGGATGTCGGAGTAAACAATAGGAAACAAATATTTATTTATTTTTACTGCATAATAAATAATAAATGATATACAATACACCAATCACTTTTTCAAAAGAATTTTACACTTGAATTTAAGTGTTCCGATAAACTTAAAAATGTTAAAAATAAGAGTCGCCATTTCGTCAATAATATAGTAAAATGAAATTAATGTAATCGTTTAAATATTTTCTGCCAGATTTGCAAGAAGTTTTGATGAAATGTAGAACTTGTAGCTGACTACTTGTTTCTTGTTCTAGATAGTGACATATTTCATTTTGTAAATATTGCTAAAGCAATTTTCAGGTAAGAAAATTTGAAATAGAAATGTATTAAAATACTTTGAAAAAGCAATAATCCTCCAAATTTTCTTACATAACATTCCATAGCATTTGACATTAGTAGTGTAGCCAAGGACGGAGCCATGGGAGACATATGTCCCCCATCCCTGCGGATGTAGAAAATAGTATTTTTTTAGTAATAAAACTGAAACTTGTATGAAAGTGATCTTTTTTTTTTGTGAAAAATGTTCACAACTCGTTCATCAATTTGTTAACTGGATACAAATTTTCTCCAATGCAGAAAAGGGTTATTTCTTGTGAAAAATCTCCTAGCTCGGCCATCTATTCGGAATATACTGTGTTTGAAAGGGGCTAAGCTTTTAAAGTTCCAGTTTAAGAGACATCTTTTCTTTTTCTAGAGGTTCGATTGCAACAGCTTGTCAATAACACCCCCCTCTCCCCATAAGCACCTTCACCTTTAATGTTATTTTTACCCCTATAGAAGGACCCTCTGCATCCGCCCCTTGAACCTGGTTACGTCACTGTAGTATAGTATTGTCTACTAATTACTTTTATATTTATCTTGAAAATATTGTTATGTAGTCTGTTTCGTTCACATTTTGTAATTTTATTTAGCTTAACGAGGGTGCCAATATCGTCAGAAATGACGGTAACCTAGGACGGACACAAACCAAACTATTCCCCAGGATGTCATTTTGCCCACTCATAATTCTTCAACAATATTTTACGTTTTCTCGTTACACGTTATTTAATATACTTCTTTATAATTATTGTATATCAGATTACTGAGATTATTGCATATTATTTTTGGTAATACGCCGTGGCGTAGCTAGTCCTAAATGGGCCCTGTATCAAAAACTTTATTTTGGGGGCCCTTCTTACCCGACATCATACACATGTCGGGGCTCCGTATCATTGATACGGCTGATACGGCCGTAGCTACGCCCCTGGTAATACGTTGTAATAAAATAGGAAATTAGATAATGAGGTTTTTTAGGCATTAGCTATAAAACACGCGGAAATAAAAGTTGTTCTTGCATAAAGTACCGTGGTTAAATAAGCAAACAGACATTATATATTAGTTATAAAACTATGGTGTTGTTAAAGCTTAACCGAATGGAATCACAAGTAACATAAGGGCTGTGGTAACTGGGCATTTATTAGTCACGCATAGCATTTCAAAATTACACTCAATAATTTATTCACAAGGTGGGAGATCAAGAAGAGGAAGAAAGAATTGATATTAGATAACTTCGGTAAAATATATTGCTGGACTGGAAAAAATATGCCCTGTGGCACTTGGATGTTAGATTCATCAACATTAGTGGCTAGTTCTCATAATACCCACGTCATCCTTTCGCAACTTCTTTGGTAGTGATTAGAATACCCTCTGATGAACACGATACATTGTTCAAATCTATGTGTGACTAGACGCCAAATTAGCTAAATACGTTGTTCCTAACCTAATTGGGTATTCTTGTTAAGGTTAGGTGTGCCATAAATAAGTTCAAATGTGTTTGGATTATTGCACAAGCACAATGGGTGGAAGGGGCAAGACAGGAGTACAAAGCGTAGCCTCTGTCTCTGTATGGAGTTGTCCAGAGAAATTATTTTTCAAAAACAATATTTCTGCAACTATTGTGTTCAATATCGGCACAGCGTAAATCAAGCTCCGAATGTTCAATACGTTAAAACATGGGTGAAGAAGTTTATAGAAACTGGTTTGACTTTAAGTAAGCCCCAGGCAGGACGATCTAGACCAGGGGTGCTCAAACTTGAACTGCTGGCGATCTACCTCAATATTGTTAGACTACGATCGATCGACTCTTGAGAGGCTGCAAGTAAGTGTGTTTGCAGGATTGTCGTCTAGGTAGGGTGTATCGTAGCATAGAAATTAGTTTTCCGTATAATATGCATTTTTTTAGTCAAGGTAAGTGTAGGTCTGCTCTAAAATGTCCATGAAAAAACTCATAATTATTCAAAATTGCGAGTTTATTGGTTCTTACAAAACAAACGAGTTCTAGTGTCTAAACTTAACTAAAGAGTGACTTTGGATGTTGAAGCGTGGCACTGCATGTCCTCAGCATACTTTTCATAAGATGGTACGTAATTACCGAGTGCTAATCGCAAGCATGATGACATATGTTCGTCATTTAGTCGATTGCGATATTTTGACTTAATTATCTTCATTTCAGAAAATGCAGACTCGCACAAGTAAGTTGACCCAAACATTGCCGTCAGTTGAAGGGCGATTTGCCTTAGATTCGCAAATTTATCTTCAGATATAAAACACCAGAATTTTGTATCAGATGCTGTGGCTTTGAGATGTATATCTGATATAATCTGCACTAACTTATTTTCAACAGAACATGAGTCCATGTTAAACTGACTTGCTATTTCAGTAGCTAATTCCTCAATGTTTTTACATGAAAAAGGATAACTCATAAATGATGCGATATTTGCCAGTTTACTGAAATCATAAAAACGTATTTCGAATTAGCCCAAAATATTTGATAATTCTGCCTCATAAATATTATAATTCAACTGAGGAATCCTTACTTTCAAAGACGGAAAATTTTACAGATCCTTTCTTTTCAGTTGATCTCTCATAAGTTGCAATTTACTTTTGAATGCGTTTATTGCGCTAATCATCTCAATAATAGTTTTTCCTTTACCTTGAAGCTCCAAATTAATGGTGTTTAAATGCATTGTGATGTCTGTCAAAAATGCCAAATCAGTCAGCCATTTTCCGTTTTTCAGCATCTGAGTGTCATCACCTCTTTCGTCCAGAAAAGCTGTTATTTCGGGCAATAATTCTTGAAACCATTCTAGGAATTTTCCGCGACTCAACCGCCTGACGTCCGTGTGAAGAACTAAATCAGTGTGTTCAGCTGACTCACTATCTTCCAACTGCAATTTAAAAAGCCGTCGTTGCAAGCTACGTGCACGGATAGAATTCACAATTTTTATTGCAATGCCCATAATCTCCTCCAGGTTTAGAACTTTTGAACACAAAACTTGTTGATGTATAATGCAATGGAAGGAGAAAAATGAAGGGAAATCATCATTAGCTCGACACAATGCCACAAAACCCTTTTTGTTTCCAGTCATTGCTGGTGCTCCATCGGTTGTAATGCACACTAGTTTATATATTGGTAGCTTGTAGTTTGTTACAAAATTGAAGAAAACGTCATATATATCTTCGCCACGGGTCTTTCCTTTCGAGAAATCATTGTCAAAAACTCTTCCTTAGCCGACATGTCATTGAATACCATTCGAATAAAAATACACAGCTGGGCAGTGTCTGTCATATCGGTGGATTCATCGAACTGTAAAGAAAAGTATGTACATTCCATGATATCATGTTTTAGTTTATCTGCCATGTCCTGACTCATGACTTCGACACGCCTTGTGACAGTCGGACGAGATAACTAAAGTTCTCTAATAGCAGACATAATCTCTGTTTTATTTTTAAAATCTCCAAATAAAGTCTCACCCGCTTCAATAAATGCTTCCTTCACAACCAATCCATCATCAAATGGTTTCTTGTGTTTCGCCAATATATGAGATATTTTAAATGACGCGATCGTTGCAGCTTTTGATTGTTTGGCTGGTCTTGTAAACATGGTTTGTTCTTTTTTCAAACAAGTTATCAAATCACGTACTTTTCATTTTCTTAATTCACTCTGTGACGGAAAATCCTTTTCATAGTTTTTATGAACCGTTTTATGATGCCTCTCTAAGTTCCCACGCTTAGGTATTGCAACTGACGCACGGCAAATGAGACAAATGCACTTATCCTTTACCATACAAAAGAAAAATTCTTCCTCCCAATCGTTATTAAAATGATAAGTTTTACTTTTCTTCGCCGCACTCATTTAGGACTATTTATTAATAAACTTTGTATCGATGTATCGCGTTCAAGTTACAACTCAGACTGACTCCTATTCCTGCAGGCGCAACATTTATATCGGCGCGAACGAAGTCTCGAATGTTCCCGTCAAACACGCCGCCCGAAGTCTCTAGAAAAATCGGCGGGAATCAAAAACGCGGCTTTTCTTTGACAAGTACCGCGCGTTCCTTTGATGAAGCCGCCTTTTGCCGCTAGCAGGGGGTTATTACGATAAAAGAAAGTGATGAGGGGGTTATTCTGGCCTAATTGTGGATCGAATAAATTTTAATAGTTTATTCATTACATTTTGTTGTAGTTACCTAAAACAAAATCTGTGAATAGTTCTATATCGGAATTTTTTTTTTTCGAGATCGACTTAAAAAGCACTCGCGACCGACTTGTCGATTGCTATCGACCATTTGAGCACCCCTGATCTAGACGATTAAGGAACTATGCAAACGTGGAGTGCAGCGCATTCGAGCATTAATTCGTAAAAAATCCCGAAGTCTAAATACGTAAACGATTTCCTCAACTATACCTCCTAAGGGCTAAATTTTGAATGCTTTTTCCAAGAAAAGTGATATAATTTCTCTACGACGCACAATGTGGCGAAATGATCAAAAATCGCTCTGAGAGTCAATTTTTGAGCTATCAACATTTAAAAAAAAAAATACTGAGTCACTGCCGCTTTGACGAATTTTTTGGTTTGCGTGTAGTATTTCTCCTATAAACTGCTATAGACTTAAACCCTAAAACCAGTAAATACTTATAAGATTATTTCTAGTTTTTCAATAGTTAATAGTGATCTGACAGCTATTGGACAGCGGCCAAATGTCGAAATCGTCAATCCGACATCAGATTCGGATTCGGCGACTTTAAAAACATAAACAATTATAAGATGATTTCAAGTGTTTCAATAATTGATGGAGGTTTGACATCTATTTGACAGCTGTCGACTCTCAAAATCGTCAATTTGATATCAGATTTAAATTCAGCGGCCTGATATTACTGTTATTAAAATATGCTTTAAAAATGTGTGACTCAAGGGATTAAAAAGAACGGTATTTACTGGTTTTAGGGCTTTAGCCTATATTAGTTTATAGGAGATGTACCACAGGCAAACAAAGAAATTCGTCAAAGCGGCGGTGACTTACTATTCCAGACTCCTTTGCAAGTATTTTTTAAAAAAAACTTTAATAGCTCAAATATTAACTCGCGATTTTTGATCGTTTTGCCACACTGTGCGACGTGGCTGTGGTTTGTCGCCGATATATATATATATATATATATATATATATATATATATATATATATATATATATATATATATACATATATATATATATATATATATATATATATATATATATATATATATATATATATACATATATATATATATATATATATATATATATATATATATATATATATATATATATATATACATATATATATATATATATATATATATATATATATATATATATATATATGTATATATATATATATATATATATATATATATATATATATATATATATATATAGTGGAGATATCTGAAAAGTAAACTTAGTAGTAACAATCAACTTCAGGGAACAATTAAAAGAAATGTTCAACGAGAAATGGCAATGATAATGGAAAAGACGTGCCGAGCTGCTATCATTAATTTTCTCAGGCTTCTAGAAGAGTTCCCGGGAGTGTATGGTTTATATTTAGATCAAATTTTGTTTTAGAAATAATTTTCTAAGGTCCTTAGTTAACACATTTTTTTTTCTTTTATCAATTTACAGCTTCAAAATTAAAGTTTTTTAAGGGACAACAAAACAATCATTATTAAAATATATTTAAATGAATGTTATTTATCTGCATTTTTGTTAAATATTTTATTTGTGGAAGAATGAATTATTGGCTAATAGGGCAGTTAAATGTACCAATTCTGCAAAAAAAAATAAAAATAGGCCTTCAGTATAAGGAAAATAGAAAATTGTGACGCAATTTCATGCACCTTTATTTTTAACAATTTGTAATGGTTACAATACACTCCACATTTGTAGCCAAAATCTTTACGCTCATAGTATTTGCCTTTTTCTGCAATTAGATACCAGTATGATACGGGACATGAAAAAGCATGCAGTTTTTGTGGTAGTTTTGTGTTTAAATTAATCAAAATAAAATATTCTCTATAATAATGAAAATAATATTATCCTTCACTCGTCACAAGAGCGGCACGTGCGCGAAAGTAACAATTCACAGTGGTCGTGAATCGCTGCAAGCTATACTCGGCAGGAAATGCAATTCTGAGCAGTTTACTCCCAGGGGATAAGGTTTTTCATATAAAGAGTTCTTCAAGAAAGTGGTACGAGGGGTCACAAGCTGAATTTCGTAAAGATAGGATGTGTTAGCAGGACGTGTATATATTTCTAACATGCAGTGCTTTGAGAGAAATCAAGCGGGTTACATCCATGGAACATTTTACGTAAAAATATTTAAAAAACAGACTGTGAGGCGAATACCCTTTCTTCTTAACAGAATCGAGCAAATATAAGGGACGTTTTAAAGCAGAGCCCGAGATAGTGGGACAGAATTCCATTGCTGGTCAGATTTGAGTTTTGCACAGAATTAAAAATTGCTAAGAAGTACAAAGCCTTCTAGTATGAAATAATATCACACAAGATTTTTCAGATCATGAACTGCTTTCGACATCGCGTATCCTACTGATTAGTGACTGTGATGTGTGAACTGTCCCTGATTAGACGTTTGTTTTAGATCCGTCGATTCATCTGACTGCCCTAAGAAGGTCTCCAATGTCATTTTGGCTGGTAAGGAAGCTTATATCCCTTTTTTGAACAAATGTCCTTCCAACGGCAAGTCTTGGCTCCACCGAAAATGCAAAAAAGTGAATGCTTCTTGCCTACCGACAATGGAGTGAAAATCTTAATGTCATAAATCGCAACATCTTTGTTAGTACCCGGAACAGGTACAAAGAAAATATTGACGAAACCAAGGAGGCACACAATCAAAGAAACAAAAAGAGGCATCTTGCCTGCCTTAACAATTCCAGGTCCTTTTGGTCAGTCACTAAGGCCATTATTCAAAATCTCACAAAATCCACTATACCACCACTTACATGGCCAGATAACACTATTGCAACATCACCTGTTGACAAAGCTAACTTATTGGCAGAACTCTTTGCTTCACATTGATTTCCAAGGAAAAATACCACCCACTATTCCCACAGTTCAGACAAGGATGCCCTATGTTGTCTTCAGATAACATATTATAAAACGTATTTTAATGAAGCTAGCCACGAAAAAAGCTCCTGGCGCTGATGAAATACCTGCCATATTACCCAAAAAATGCACGAGCGAACTAATACCAGTTTTCTGTAGAGTTTTTAACCTATCCTATAGAAAGACAATGTTTCCTTCTTGTTGGAAATGCACTAGAGTTCAACCGATATCTAAAAAACGCAAGAAGACCTTGTCAAATAACTACCGACCAGTCGCACGGCTTTTCATAGTATCAAACGCTATGGAAAAGGCTATCAATCTTCCAAAATACCTTGAAGGATTCAGTATTACTAGCGACCATCAATATGGCTTTTGTACGCAAAGATCAACAGGAGATCTTCTATCTTATGTAACACATGTTTAAAACAACACAGTTGAACATTTTGAAGAATCCTAAGAGGTTGCACTTGATATATCCAAAGCATTTGACCGCGTTTGGCATGACGAATTGTTGATTAAGCTAGCTCTTATGGTATCCCTGGACAGTTTTGTTTATGGCTCTCATGTTTTCCCAGAAAGAGTTCTTTACGAATGGCAGTGGACGGATTTATTTCCAATATGTTTACTATCAACGAAGGTATGCCCCAAGGCTTCATACTGTCCCCTACTCTCTTTCTCATTACACTAACGATTAGCTTTATAGATGACAGGACGCCGATTTTTTCATTCATTTTAAACGCTCAAACATCATATAGTTATGTAAATACCTACAGAGAGCAGGAAGTCGTTCAACAACAAAGACCTGGAAGCAAATCTATCTTGAGATGAGAGTAATCAAGTCGAATTTAAAGATACAAAAACTCAGGCGGCAGTTTTTTCTAAAGAAGTTAACGTTGCTGGACCCGACAGAGTCGGGGCACTCTATTCCTCTAGCATCGTCATTTAATTTGCTGGGCGTTAATTTTTGAGCAAATATGTCTTGTCATGAACATGTTGCATGTTCTTCTGTATGTGCTTCTTAAAGACTGTTAATATTATTTCGAACTAGAACGCTCCACAATAACTGTTAATTCTGTACAAAACTCAAATTTGACCAACGATGGAATACTGCTCCCATGTTTTGAGGCTCTACTTCGAAACATACACTGCATTTTTTTAATTCTATTTAGAATTTCTATTCGCCTGATCGGAAACCCAGAACTCACCAGCAACTTTGATTCGTTTCAACATCGAAGAACGACTGGCGACTTGAGTCGATTCTACAAGTATTTTCATGGAAAGTGTTCGATGGATGTAGCCCCCTTAATTCCTCCCAGAGCAGTGTAAGGCCGGAATACATCGTGCTAATACTTCACATCCGTATGAGGTTCAGCTTGTTACTCCTCGTCCCACCGTTTCCAAGCAGTCTTTTATATGAAGAATCTCATCTCTTCGAAATGATTTACCTAGCACTGTGTTTTTTACCAAGTACAATTTACAGCGATTCAATATCAACATGACTCGCTTTTTGCACACACGCGTCCCTCCGGTACTGCTTTGGGGATTTCCCAGCAGAACGTGTGTTGTGTCTATAGAAAAAAAAAAAACAGATAATCATGATGGTTCGGATTTTATAGCGTTAAATTCTACTTTCCTGCGATCACAAGACATGATTTCTTTCAGGTATTTGTTACGTTACTTAACTTCCTGTGGATACTTGCATTGGTAGTTAGTTTTCGACCACACGTAAATGAGGAAATAAGCTATAGGTTTGACTTTTTGTTTTTTTCAACATATCGTTAATGTAGAGAAGGGAGTAGGAGACATTAAAGTTCCCCTGGGGTACACCGGCGATGCTAGTGACAGTGTTGGTAAGAAATTCATCAAATCTTAACATGTAGGCTGAAAAGTTTTTGGCTTAGCTACTTAAAACACATTTTTTTTTGCAAAGTTCGACTTTATTCATCAACACAGTCTCCTTTAAGAACGATACAATCAGTCCAACGCTTTTCCACTATTTCTATACCTTTCTGGTAGAAGGATTTGTCCTTGCCTTCAAAATAGGCCTTAGTTTCGGCGATAACTTCTTCATTGGAGCCAAATTTCTTTCTCACGAGAAGTTCTTTGAGGTCTGCGAATAGATAATAGTCGCTGGGGGCCAAATCTGGAGAATACGGTGAATGAGGAAGAAATTCAAACTTCAATTCATGCAATTTTGCCATCGTAACCATCAACTTGTTCGCTTGAGGCCGTTTCTTTGCAATTTCTGCCTTCAGACTCTCCATTAACTTCATATAATATTCGCTATTGATGGTTTTTTTTTTCCCTTCTCAGCATAGTCGATGAAAATTATTTCACGCGCATCCCAAAACACAGAGGCCAAAACCTTCCCAGCCAGTGTCTTTGGTCGCTTCAGGCGGTTTTTACCGGCTGCTGTCCACTCAGCTGACTGCCGATTTGATTCCGGTGTGTAGTGGTGGATCCACGTTTCATCCATTGCGACATATCGCATGAAAAAATCCTTTTTATTGCGCTTAAGCAGGTCCAAACAGGGCTTAGAATCGTCAACACGTTGTTGTTTTTGGTCCACTGTGAGCAAACGCGGTACCCATTTCGAACAGAGCTTTCTCATGCCCAAATGTTCAAGCAAAATATAACCAATACGTTCTTTTGATATCTTTAGGGTGTCAGCTATCTCACGCAATTTCACTTTACCGTCATCCAAAACAATTTTCTGGATTTTTTTGATGTTTCCCGGCATAATCACCTCATTTGGGCGTCCAGAGCGTTCAGCACCATTTGTATCTGTACGGACGCGTTTAAATTCAGCATACCAGTTGAGTGATTTTCCAGGGGCAGAGTTCCCGTAAGACTTATCAAGCTATTGCTTTGCATGAACGGTATTTTTTCTTATCAAAAAACAATATTTAATCAACACACTAAATTCGATTTTTTCCATTGTTTTGACAATATCAAAAGTAGCGTCACTAAAACCACTATAACTTGTAAACTAATCGCCGAAATGTCATGAAATATTGACACGTATTGTTTGAAGGTTAATACTTCCTGAAAATCAGGAGTTTTTTGAAAAGGACGACATCTATATGGCTACTGAAAACTTTTCAGCCTACGTGTTACTACTTGCAAAGTACAATTTTTGAGGAAACTCGAGAGCCATAAGCAAAACCTTTTAAACATACCATAAGAGTGCAACTTAGCCGACAGTTTGTCATGCCAAATACGGTTAAATGCCTGGATTCTCCATTATATTCAATTGCGTTCTCCAAGTTAGGATATATCTTGTTAAACTTTTTCTATGAAAGTCATATTCGTAGTCGCTAATAAACTTAATTATTTAAGTAAGTTTTTTTTCTGTTATCGTCTTTGTTCTGATTTATTGCTACCACTAGAAAAGAAAAAAGTAAACTTTTGGTTTATTTTTTCCTTTTCTTGCTCATCCAGTATAATACGAGTGCTTACACAGGCATGCTATGAATAATCCGAATACCACAGATTGTCATGTAGCAGGTTAAACGCTTTACGGTCTCATCCTATTATAGTTCTGAATTTCCGCTTCTATTATACCCTCAGAACATTAATTACCCCCACCCCAGAGCACAAGGGTGATAAATGAATCCCGTTTGATTGAAATTTATGAGTATATGGAAGCAAAGCAATATTTCAAAATTTAATGAACTATGTATTGATAAATTAATAATGGTTATTTAATATTAGGACATTATACATCTGGACCGTATACACTGTGGATAAAACTCCAGTTTTATATTATGTGAAAAATATGTCAATTATAGGGCTTTATATACAAAGCGTTAGGATAGATCTCTTAATTTAAATAGGTAACTTCTTTATCTTTCCTTAGGTTAGTGAACAGAATAATTATTCTCTCGTACAGTCTGTGTCCGCGATAATTCATTTTTGTTAGATGCGATTCTAGCGATTCAACAAAAAACCGGTAGAGGGAATCGTTGTCTATGACGCATTTTAGTAACTTTCGTCGAAATCACCTAAAATCCCAAATGAGTCACTTGTTTGCGCGTCGGTTCGGGGCAGTCTTTTTTATTCATATCCAACGATTAAACGAGACGAAAAATGTCGACGAATTGCCAAAACGTAGCTCGGTAGGCAAAGTCACTCCGAAAGTCGAAAAACGAATCATTTTTTTTGTATCTTTGTTTCACGGGATCCAAAATTGACGCTGCGTCAAGTAGTGACAAAAGAAAAATCGGGTTTAAATGTGTCGTATGAGACTATTCGACAACATCTACGTATTAATGATGTCAAATTCCGAGGCACGTTGAAAAGCCTTTGCTGGGCGAAAATCACGTCGCAAAGCGGCTGGCTTAGGCCCAAGATACTAGAGTGGCCCTCACAATCGCCTGACACCAACCCTAGTGAAAACGTTTGGTCTCGTTTAAAGAGAAAGCTCAGAGGAAAGACTCTGAGGACGAGATTCGAAAAATTGCCACGAATATACAGAAAATCTCGTCGACAGCATGCCTCAAGGATGTCAGGCGATTATTGATGCAGGAGTTGATTGGAAAACTTAATAAGGTAATTGTGCCGTTGTTAGCAAACCAAAGAATAAATTGATGGCAAAAATATAAATATGTATATATATATATATATATATATATATATATATATATATATATATATATATATATATATATATATATATATACAGGGTGCCCTATATGTATGGAATAATGATTCCACAGGACTTATTAATCAGTGTATCAAAAAATGTTTAAATTAAAGTTATAGGGTGTTACAGGGCGCACATGCTGACGTTGACAATAAAAGGATTTAAACTGTCAGTTTATTATTATTTTATTTTTGAGTCCTACTAAAAATTCTAAATATTATTTGTCTAACATACCATAAGTCTAAATTGAACTGTTTTGGAATTATTGATATTTGAAATTAAGGAGATCAAATTAAAAAAAAAATTAAGCTGGCTTGTGTCAAACATTTACTGTCAGGTAACGACTACGCGTCAACAATGATTTATTGACGAAAACGTTTATTATATAATATATATGATATTAATTATATATAATATTATATATAATTAATATCATAATGGTACATTTAACGGAAACCGAAAGAATCACTTTGTTAATGATGGTTTGTTACGGAGACCGTAGGAGAACACAACAGGAGGTGTATGATCTTTTTAACGAAGAATATCCGAAAGATCGTCAGAGGGAGACATAAAGTTCAGGAAAATGCGTAGGGATTCTAAATCCTTTACTTTGGTCAAACTAGTTAAAAATGAAAATAAAACTGATAATCTGTAGAGCAATAGTAGAGCCGATATTGACGTATGGATCAGAATGTTGGCAAATGACAAAAAGCTAGGCAGAAGATAGATGCGGTAGATATGGATGAAGATTATATGGAATATCTAGGCAGGAGCACGTCCAAAATAAAGAGATTAGAAGACGGACAGGAAGTTTATATACAACAGCAGAAAGAATAGAAACCAGACAGTTAATTTAGTTCAGACACGTAAAAAAATTGTACGATATTAGATGGCTAAAAAGAACTTTGGCATACATTCCGTCAAATAGAAGAAAGAAAGGAAGACCAGCATAAACATGGAACAACGGAATAATGGACATAATGAGAAGTAGAGCTATGCATGTGAATGATTGGACAGACAGAAAATCATGACGGTCGAAATGCGAGATTCGATAGAAGCCGTAGGAACTTCATGTTACCATGTTAATGAATTTTTATTATACTAGTTAAAATTCACATATAGTACCCTTACGCAAAGTACCGTGATTAAATCACTAGAAAATAATATGCAACACTAGTGTCATGTTAATATAATGGTTAGAACCACTGAAGTGTGAAGTGAAATCCACGTGGTAGACACGCAACCTGTATCAACTGAATGAATACAGGGACTTCGAGATAAAAAAAGGGGAAGAAAACATTTAAATTAGAGTCCTTCAGAAAAATATTCTTCTGGTGGCTGGAAAAAGTAAGCATACTGCCATTTGGATGTTAGGTATATCAGCAGCCAGATCTAGTAAGGTGATTCTTGAGGTTTATAAGCGGTTACTCCAAAAATAAGCTGAAAATCTAACTAATTGGATATTTTTGTTCATGTCTCTCTTATGCCGTTTTTTGTGTTCTACCTTTTAATCCATAGGTCTTGACCAAAACATTAAATCATCAATAAAATTTATTTAAATGAATGTTTTTTGTGAATTTTTTTTTATTAAATATGTCATTTGTCGAAGCATTAATTATGTATACTAATACCGTAATGTATCTACATGTATCCACAATTCTGCTATTAGTCTGAGAGCTTTCAAATGACACAGATCGCATCGCATAAACCAATTAAATTACTATATGAGGTGTCATAATAATATTAATTGATCCTAAAGGAGAAATTACAGGTTTTGCCCCTGGAAAACTAGGGAGTTTTCGAAGTATATAATTTAAACATTGTATAAATAATCCATTGGCTATTATTGTAAAATCTGTGAAAATTCTTGCTTTTCTACTACAGAAATGGAATATTTCCTTCCTGCTGGAAATGTACTACAGCCGATACCACAAAAAGGCAACAAAACTTAGCAAAACAACTACCGACCAGTCGCATTGCTTTCAATAATATCGAAAATTCTGGAGAGGCTATTAATCATCTTCCAAAATGTTTGAAATAAAGCAATTGAACAGTTCGGAGAATCTCGAGAGGTTGCACTTTATATATGAAAGGCATAACTGATTGTTAGCCAAGCCAAGTTATGGTATGTCTGAAAGGTTCGGTTTACGATTCTCGTGTTTCGTCAGAGATTGTTCTTTACGAGTGAAAGTCGGCGGATTTATTTCTAATGCTTTCACTATCAAAGCCGGTGTGGCCCAAGGCTACATACTGTCTCCCACTCTCTCTCTCATTTACATTAACGATTTGCTGAAAAGGACCAGGAATCCAATCTAAAGCTTTGTAGATGACAGTAGGCTAATTTTCTTCATTTACTATGAATGCTCGAACATCAGCTCCTCATACAAATACAGTGACAGTAATCAAGTTGAATTTACCGCTACAAAAACCTAGGCGGCAGTTTTTTCTGAAAAAAGTTAACGTTGCTTAGCCCGGCATAGTTATATTGGGACACTCCATTCCTCTAGCACTGTCACTTAATTTGCTGGGTGTTAACTTGGAAGCAAGTCTGTCTTGGCATGAACATGTCGCATCCATAGCAAAGAAAGTTTCTCAAAAGCTGGGAATATTAATTCGAAACAGAAAGCTTTCCATCCTATGACAGTTGTTAATTCTGTCCAAATTCGACCAACGATGGAATACCGCTTCCATATTTGGGGCTCTGCTCTCAAACATACACTGCATTTGTTGGAATCTATTCAGAAGAGAGCTGTTTGCCTGATTCGAGGCCCAGAACTCGCCAGAAACCTTGCTGCCTTGGAGTATCGAAGAATAGTTGGCGACTTAGGTTGATTCTACAAATATTTTTATGAAAAGTGTTCGATGGATGTAGTCCGCTTAATTCCTCCCCGTGCGAGGTATGTTAGGAATACACGTCGAGCTAATACATTGCATTAGTATGAGATTCAACTTGTCCCTCGTCGTACAACCCTTTTCAAGCAATATTTTATATAGAGAACATCATACCTTTGGAATGATTTGCCAGGGCTGCGTTTCTCACACAATTTACAGTGATTCAAGATCATCGTGAATCGCTTTTCCCGCACACACATCGCTCCTGTAGCACTTTAAGGATTTCCCTGTAGCACGCACGCTGCGGCACATATATATATATATATATATATATATATATATATATATATATATATATATATATATATATATATATATGAATGATGAGCAAAAAAATCAACTCAAACGATTTTGCTTCATTTAACACCGATCCTTGAATTTAATTTTCAAACAGTGGTATTATTTTTGGTATCACTACTCTTTCCAATAATACTAAAAACATTTGGATTTCCAAAAAGTTTTACTTATTAAAACGGTTTTACTCAATAGAACCATTTTTTCTCGCTCAGCAACGTCCTCATTGCGCACTATTCATCCCTATACAAACACAACTGCATTTTTCTATCATCCCTTTGTCGGAACTTGAACCGTCCACATCTCTGCTATACCTGCTCACTAATTATGTCATCGGAAAATGGATACCACCCCGGAAGAAACGACACAAGTCTTTGCTCTATTGTAAGAAGGGCATAGTCAACGTGTAGTCGCGGCGCAACTGCACCTGTGCCAGTCAGCTCTCTCCAGAATCCACAGACGTTACCAAGAGCCTGACGCCTTTACACGGAGACCAGGATTAGAAAGAAGAAGGTGTACCTCGGAGCGAGATAACAGCTTCATTGTCAACACAACTCCAAGAAATCGTTACTTGACTGGCGTTGAGGTCCAGTAGGAGTTTCGACAGGTTCGTGATCCGGCTGTCAATCATTGGGCAGTCAGAAGAAGACTTAAAGAAGCTAACCTAATTTCGAAGAGACCAGCTAATGGACCCAATTTCACAGCAGCCCATCGACAAGCGCAATTCAGATTTACCCGAGAACATGTCGACTGGACCTTAGAGCAATGGCGCTCCGTTTTATTCTACGACGAGTCCCGAATATGCCTACATGGCAATGATGGACGAAGACGAGTCTATAGAAGTCGTGGGGGGGCGCTATGTGCAGTGCTCCGTTACTCAAATGGTTGACTATGGAGGAGATTCTGTCATGGTGTAGGGAGGCATCTCACTGGATGCGAAAACCGACCAAATGCCAATGCATGACAATGCGAGGCCACATGCTGTTGCGTCGGTGCGACAAGACCTGGTGGAAGTGGGAATATTCAAATTGGACTGGCCTGCGGGGAGCCCTGACCTCAATTTAATCGAGCACATGTGGGATGAAGTCAAACGAAGGGTTCGAGCCAGAAATCCTGCATCGCTGAGGGACTTAAAGGTTGCGTTGACGGAAGAGTAGGGAAGAATTCTACAGATAGTGGTGAAAAAGCGACAAAATATTGATTTTGGTTTTTATCAATAAATTTAATTGTTAAACTTAAAAATTAAACAAACTTAAAGTTTGTTTAATTTTTCCTTTCTCTTACCCATATTTTCAATCCTTATTTCCTCTTTCAATCATTTTAATCAGTAAAAAGTATGCTATGGAATTTGGTATCATTAGAAAGAGAATAGAATGGGCTTTCAAGCAGTAAATTCCGTGTTAAATGAAGTTTGAGTGAATATATATATATATATATATATATATATATATATATATATATATATATATATATATATATATATATATATATATATATATATATAGTTTTCAATAATATCGAAAGACAGCACGTTCTAAAATATCTTGAAGGATTCAACATTATTAGCGACCGTCAACATGGCTTTCGTAAACATAGATCAATAGAAGATCTTCTGACTTATGTAAAACATGTTTGGAACAACGCAATTGAACACTTTGGAGAATCACGAGCCGTTGCTCTTGATATGTCCAAGACACTGGACCGTGTTTGGCACGATAGATTGTTTGCTAAGCTACGCTCTTCTGGTGTCCTCAGAGAGCGTTCTTTGCGAGTGGCAGTAGACGGATTTCTTAACACCTTTACTATCAACGCCGGTATGCCCCAGGGCTCCATACTGTCTCCTACTCTCTTTCTCATTTACATAAACGACTTGCTGGAAAAGACCAGGAATCTAATCTACAGCTTGCAGATGACAGTATGCTTATCTCTTCATTCGCTTTGAACGCTCGGACATCGGCTATTTGGATGAATATCCGCAGACAGTAGGAAGTCATTCGCAAAAACCTGGAAGAAATTTTATCTTGGGGTGGCAGTAACCAAGTGGAATTTAACGCTACAAAAACCCAGGCGGTAGTTTTTTTCTAAAAAAATTAACGTTGCTGAACGAGACACAATTATATAGGGGCACTCCGTTTCTCTAGCATCGTCACTCAATTTGTTCGGCGTTAATTTGAGAGCAAATATGTCCTCGCATGAACATGTTGCAAGCATAGCAAAGAGAGCTTCTCGAAAGCTGGGAATTTCGAACCAGAAAGCTTTACACTCCACAACTGTTAATTTTGTACAAAGCTCAAATTCGACCAACTATGTGATACTGCTCCCATGTTTATGGCTCTGCTACTAAACATACACTGCATTTGTTGGATTCTATCCAGAGAAGAGCTGGCCGGCGGACTTGATTCGTTGGAACGTCGAAGAAGGATTGGCGATCTGAGTCTATTCTACAAGTATTTTCATGGAGAGTGTTCGAAGGATGTAGCCCACTTAACTCCTCCCAGAGCAGTGCATGTTAGAAATACACCTCGCGCTAATACTTCACATCCGTATGAGGTTCAGCTTGTTACTCCTCGTACAACTCTTTTCAAGCAGTCTTTTATATGGAGAACCTCATCCCATTGGAATAATTTGCCCAGGGCTGTGTTTCCCACCAAGTACAACCTACAGTGATCTCTGTGTGTGTGTGTGTGTGTGTGTGTGTGTGTGTTTGTGAGGGTGGCAGCAATTGACAATTTCCGGTTTTATGGAAGACGTAATATATTTTTGTCATTTTTAGTGTTCCGTACGGAACACTTATAAGATCACTTCGGTGTCTGTCTGTCTGTCTGTCCGTCTGTCACACCCGATTTTTGTCATTTTAAAATAAAATAAATTTTATGGACAATTTCGTCTATTCCCTAGTCTAGTTTCTGAGATAATGGCTGCTTAATATCAGATAATTTTTTATTTTTATTTCATTTTTCAAGACAACATTTTGAGATATCCAATTACTATTTCTTTTTAATTTAATAAGAAATAAAAATAATTTTAATAAAAATTTTAAACTTTTAGTATTGAATTGCTCGAAATCCAAACTTCGAATAATTGTAGCGTCAAAACGATTGGATTCGGAAGGTCGATAATGTCACCAGCCAGTTTCATCTAGGCAGTTTTCTGTGATCTAAACAATTTTGAAGATATTAAAATATTTCTCTACATTAAATATTAACTACCTTTGATTGGAATTACCCTAAATCTATAGTTTATCTCTAACGTAATTCCAAAAAATGTGCTATGGTTTCGTGAAGAAACAAAACAATTAAATAGACAGTGTGATATCGTTGCGAGTTAGTTTAATTTTCTAGGTTTTGTTTTATGACCTCCTTTTAAAAATCATTAGAATCAAAAAGAGGAATTCTCGATATAGGGTAGCAATAAGGGTAGTCGATTTGTTACTTAACATCTTTTCAGTGTTTCACTTCTCCAAAATTAGTCAGATGAAAAATGATAATAATATTGACTTTCTAAATTCAACCATTTTAATGCTGCAGTTATACAAAGTGTGGAATTTGAACGATAAAAAATTGTAAAATTCGAAAATAACTTTGTCTACTTCATTAGCGAATATATATTGAAACTATAAAAACTGCTAAATTACAACAAAAAAATGAAAATTTTCAGAAACGACTATTTCAGCAACAAATTTATACTTGAAATAGTAAACGAAATTTGTCTGTAATTTTCACTAAAATTTAAAACACTGAAAATATCCAGGGTACTTTCTTGACAGTAAATGGGAGTCTATTCTTACTATACTAGGATATCAAATTTTGAATCCTAGTATAGCATTGAAATTATGAAGTGGCTTTTAACTTCAGCTAATATCTAAAGGTATTCCCAATAATGAAATCCTATTTCGAGCATACAGAGTGGCTCTGAAACAACTTTATGTTGATTGGTTAAAAAAACTGTCGAAATTCCGTTTTTAAATGGAACACCGAGTATATTATTTTCGTTTCAAAAAGCTGTGGACACTTGGTATTTTTCATGTTAATAATATCTACATATATACCCAACCTGAATTACAATCAGTATTTAATAAATTTCTCCAATATTGTTTTAAAATAGACTACCCTATGGAATTATCATCACATGAGTTTGACCTTTCGTAGTTATTTATTAGTTTTTGTTGGCCTCTTGTACTTCTCACTGTTAATTATACAATTTGAAATAAAATATCTAGTAAGATGGAACGAAATAATTATTGGAATACAGTCCTTATGAATTTATGTTTATTACATGGACAGTGTAATAAAAATATCAGCCGTACTTCCAAAAATTTCAACGAAATATATCCTGATTTTTCAACAATGCCTAATAATAAATTTAGAAGAAATTAGAAAAATTTCGCAAATTTCGATTCATCTTTGAAACCACCCACATGTTTACCTAAGCGTGAAACTTCTAATGAACAAAATGGTTTGTCTGATTTTTATACCTATCTGTAAACATCAGTAAGACGTGCACTATATAAAATTGGTTTCAGCTCTATCTTTATTCTGACAAAATTGTATAAACATAATATGGGTTGATACTAAGTTGCGGTAAGGGTCGGTGAAAGGCAATAAAAAGTTCTGAGTTGCGGTACAGACCATTTTCGAACCCAAAATTGTCCATCACAGGCAGGTATAGAGCTATAAGTATGCAAATTATGTGTGAAAATTGAAGCAAAAGACATATTTCAGTAATTACTACATTTGTAAGACATGCATTTGACAAACGTTACAGCATCAATTTATTTATGTACATATTGAATTCTCTTATTTTCTAAAAATGCTGAATTGTTCCTATTAGTCGAATACTTTGGTGCACTGGTTTGTACAGCGTTGATTTTCGCGTATATTTTAGTCTGGAATCCCTCGATGATGTCTAAAAATTCATGAAAATTCGGATGAGGCAAAGGACTATCCTTTGCAAATCTTGAATGAAAAGCCTCAATCCCGTTATTAGTTCTCCAAACGCTGGCGTCGAGCGCGGCCCAAAGGGTTGTAGGGAAAGGAGCACTATCATCGATGTAGTTTTCAACTATGTAGTCAGCAAACAATGTTACTTGTGGGTGGACTGGCTGATTTTCTAATAATTGGACGAAAACATCTCCCACGTGATTGGCAGGGAGAAAAATTATCCCGAACATGTAGTGAAGCCATTTTCCAATGGGAGAATTTTTATCTTTATGTTCTCTAGTTAATCTTAGATTCTGAATTTTTCTCCACCAGGATTGTCCTAAATGGAATCTGCATCCCATAAGCGTTGTCAATGGAAATTCGGTTGAAACCGCATCGTGAATAGAGCGTTCAAAATCTGACACGACCTTTGTACGCGAGAAGATACATCCCAATCGCTGGCATTTGGACTTTACCGCAGAGAATACCAAAGAATACGAAGTTTCCTTCTTGTCGTGCAATAGGCTGAACACCAAGGGGATATAACTGCCATTGATATATGCCAGAATAGTAAGCATTTGTAGAAAAAACTTCGCACAAAATTCAAATGAACGGTCCACCATCACAATTTCCGCTGCGCACAGGAATTCTAAATTACTTTTACAGGAAAATATCACACCAACCTGGACATCATTACACATCAGGAAATCTTCATGCCTGGCGGTTTCGACCGAAATTGAACTGAGATATTCATGAACTTCCTCTCGGGACTTTGGCAACTTTGAATAGCACTGGAGTCTAGCTCCGTTTAAATTCTTCCCTATTCTTGTCATATCGGAGTCGGTGAAAGTGTTCAGTACATTCGGATCTGCAGCCACCTCCCGCCGAATCATCTTTCTTGGTCTTTCGTTGTATTGTTCTTCGTTGGCTCTCTTCTTCACTGCGTTGTTAATTTTTTGGCGATTCAGTACTTGTTCATTATCGTGTTGATGTTGATGTTTGCTAGGTTGTCGTGAAAATATGTCATCTGGTCCAATGGTATAAATTTTGGCAGTGCAGTTCTTGTTTGTGCAGGCCCAGCACGTCTCTTCTGTCGATTTTAAACGGCGATATTTTTGAAATTTGTAATTTTCCAATAGGATCAAAGTTTTACCTTTCTCGCTCAACATCCTATATATTAATACCATGTTGACTTAAAGTCAAAAATGCCCTAACGTTTTATACTTTTATCTAATTTAGGTTAATCCTAATTTAATGTAATAATATTTAAGAATTAATAATATTTGATAATTTAACCCTACCTACCTGCCGATTTGTCGATTACCCCAACTCGGATGAAAAGCAGGTCAAAATATTTACAATCTTCTAGAGGCCGTTAGGCGGACCGCAACTCGGTATCTACGATAATATGTACGACTACAAATTTACCCAAGTTTAAGCTCAGAAACCTAAAGATTGTCCACAGGAGGTAGAGTTTTATGAAAATTTATTATTATTTAAAAAGATTAAGATTTTTTAAGGAAAATTATTTGGACTGACAAGCCGACATTTTCTCCTGAAGACGTTCTAAACCGGAAAAATAATCATTTTTGGGCTACGGAAAATATTCATGTTATGAGAGACTTTTCTTTAATTTTTAATATATTTTGTTCAATGATGGACAATTAAATACTTTATCTAATATATGACGAAAAGTTAACATCCAGGCAATATTTGGAAATAATGTACCATTAGTTGAGGATTTTGTAGATAATCTTCCATTGGCACAATATTAAAGTACTTGGTACCAACTTGACGGAGCCCGTGCTATACAGAATTTTTGAAGACCGATGCTTCAGATGCTTGGAGCCTTGAAATTGTCCTCCGAGGTTACCTGATTTAACGCATCTCGATTATATCTTTAGGGTACATCGAAAAACATTGTTTACAAATCACTAGTAAATACTACAGGCAGTGACACAAAGACAGAGAAAGTTAATATATTGATGTATCTAGGTAGTAATAATAACGACCATTGAGTTCCGATTATGGAAGTCAAAATTCGAATAGAGGAGGCCCGAGCTGTATTTATGAAGAACAAAAAAAATCTTAACTAGACACGACCTGTCATTGAAACCTACGGATGAAAATTGTACGCTGCTATGTCTTTCCGGTTCATTAGTACTAGGTGGAAGCGTGGACGCTCACTGAAGCAATGCTTAAACACCTGGGGGCATTCGAGATGTGGGTGTATCGACGGTTGCTGAAAATCAGTTGGATGGACAGAATTAGTAACAATAGCTTTCTCACTCACAAGGACAAGGACTTGGAGGTGGTCACGACCATTAAGCGACGCAAATTAGAATATTTTGGCCACATTATGAGAGATCCAGAAAAATACGAAATCTGATTATAGAGGGAAAGACTCCAGGCAGTCGTGGTCCAGATAGAAGGAGAACATCATGATTGATACTACCGTTTTCCATGATACTCTCAAAATCTAGTGTGCATTTTTCTAAGAGAAACAGTATCCAATAAAACATATCTGATAATGGTTAACAATTAGGTTCGTCAAAGCTAACAGAAAAAATATCACTACTTTTACTTTGTGTATAATTAAAATAAAATTTAATTTTTACTAAATATTCAGTAACATTAATAAAATACATACATAAAGTGCTTGGTGTAGTGGTAATATATACTGAGTAGTGTCATTGTGCTAAAGATTCTACATTCCCATGTTCTTGGAGTAAGCGGTCTTTGGAAAAGAACTAAAAATTTTTTGCCATCTTTTTAGCTACGCCAAGCTTTCGAAAATATTTCATTTTCTTCATCAGGGCTACAATTATAATAGATTATCAGTATTTTTGAGATTAAAAAGTAAAAAAAAACCCTATTTTATATGTACTTACTGATTATAAACCATAAGAGACTTCGCCATCTCCTCTGTCTCTCTCTCCCCAGTCTCTTATGGTTTATAATTACACATCACCAAAATTCTATGGGCTTCCTAAAATCCACAAACCACAGTTGGCAATGAGACCCATTATCTCCTCTCTCAATGCCCCTAACAACAAGTTATCAACGTTCCTGTCTGAAAATTTAGTCAATGCTTATGTAAAAGAAAATGTATGTAACGGACTCATTTCATTTCACTAATTTTATAACGGGCATGAAGCTCCCTCCTGGCTTTGTACTGATAAGCTTGGATGCTATCTCTTTATTCAGTAATATCCTTTTACAATCAGTCATCAACAGCATCAGAGAGCACTGGACTGATGTTCGCAAATACACGAAATTAACACTGATGAGATTCTCAGAATCTTTAATGACTTTCATCCCAAACTACAGTTCACCATTGAAGAGGAAACAAACAACAGAGTCCCCTTTTTAGACACTCTTCTAATCAGAAAAGAACATAACTCCGTCAAACTAGATTGGTGTACCAACCTACTCAGGAAGATACATTAACTTCCATTCCTCTCATACCACTAAAATCAAAATAAACATGATATTGGGCTTGAAGTCAAGAATAGAAAGGGTTTCTCATCCATCCCTCAGACTAAAAAATCCAAAATAAACTACGAGACACTCTCCGCGCCAACTCCTATTCAATTCAATTAATAAATAAATTATTATTTAACTCAACCACACCCCCCGTACAACAAAACAACAATCTTACACCGGATATTAGTGCTTTCCTCTCTGAAAACCGAATCAAATGTAATTTTTCATTTCCATACATAAAAGAAATTTCCACCAAAACAAGTAAACAGACATTGAAGATCTGAGTTTATTTTTCTCCAATCTATTACAAATAGGCAGTCAAAACGAAAACTCTTACAACATATCGGACATATCTCTTTGGTAATAATCCCACTTATTTTCACTAACTTTTCAACTTTAAGGCGATCAAACAAAATGTCAACGTCATTCTACTTTCAAATATAAATTAACCACAACCTAACCAAGAGATAGAAACACACTGCCCTTAGCAAAATGACAAGAAAACTAACAAAAAAATCCTTTATAAATTAAAATCACTTTACAACCACACAATTCTTCGTACCATACTAACAAAATGAAGTAAAAGTTTATTATATTTCCCAGAGATGAGTATGTCGAGTTTTTCTCATGTTTTTTCTGATGAATAAGTGTAATAAAGTGCCCCCACAAAGAACAATTTTTGAACACACCACTTAGCAGTAAGTACTTTAATGTTACATATAAAATGGGGTTGTTCTTTACTGAATACTGATAATCTATTATAATTGTAGCCCTGATGAAGAAAATTAAATAATTTTGAAAGCTTGGCATAACTAAAAAGATGTCAAGAACTTTTTAGTTCTTTTCCAAAGACCGCTTACCCCAAGAACATAATACTGCTGTTTAACTAGTCGGTCAAGACTACCCTTCTCCTCTATATATATATATATATATATATATATATATATATATATATATATATATATATATATAATTTCATTAACATTACATTTGATAACATCATTTAAGATGTCGCATCTTTTGACGTTCCTTGAAACGTAAACGATATAGGAGAAAGAAATCGAACTAACGATTCAAAACGAGAGAACTAACAACTGCATTGTCAGTCGCATGTTTAACAGACTCATTTTCAAGATAAAATACATAATATAAAGATAAAAGCGGATCGGTAAAGAGGGAAGAAATATACGTATATGCTTAATTGGGCATTAAACCAATACTCGTATGGGTTGTGGAGCGAATAATAACAAGAAAGGGAAATAGTCTATTAAACACAGTAAGCGGTAACTCCATTTGACGACGGTAGACTGTACCCTTAGGAAACGACAGTAAATGGTAACATCCACTAACAAGAATAAGCAGTAACACTAACTGACCACTTGAATCCGAAAATATGGATGATAGAGACAGTGTCCTTGTCCTTCTCATGTAATCTACATATCAAAGTGAAGCTGGATGGATGGGGACCGTCACCAACAAAAACATATTTCGCCACAATGCCTCGCAATCGTTCATAGGTAGTATGTTGGTTCCCCGTCGAGGTACCGAGCAAGGAAGAAATGTGGAACTAGACAGTAAAATAGTACGCGAGAGTATTATTTATCGATCATGTATTGTCCGGCTCAAACGCTAAATGAAGTTGGCAAAACGATCACTCAGGTCAATTTGCTTGGATATGCAGGCTTCCTAATTATTACTACGACTACCTCTAATACACTCTAAAATGGTTTTAATAAATAGGTTTACCTGAGTTGGCAATTTTTTTTTTGCTTCCCGGAATTATAACTAAATTCAGAATTTTTTCACATCTAAAATAAATAATAAATGCAAAATAAAAACTGTGTGCCCCAGAAACATGAGGAAAGGAAACTCACCCTCTATCAGAATTCTTTCTCTAATTTTAAAAGCAATGTCCAGATTCTAAAAGAGAAATATAAAGCTCTTGCAGTACAGGATATGTGTTCTTAAGCTTTTAATACTTCACGACATTATTAACTTAAAAGGATACTAGAAAGGTATCAAAAATTAAAGTATAGACTAATCCGCAAGTTCAACGTTTTAACAAGACTGAAAAATAGTTTATTTTAGTAAATTCGCGGATACAAATCATCATTACGGGATTTTTATTTTGGTGTGTAATTTTTAAAAGCTTCTGTTAATGTGATGTAAAGGCTTATATTTATTTATTACATTTAATGTAATTTTATTAGGAAAAAATATATATTTTTACTTTTTGGGCATAGTGGATAGCGGGCAAAATAGTAAAAGAATTACTTATTTTAGTTTTCTAAGGAAATTAAACCAGAATCTTTTCAAAATTGATTTTTACTCTCCTTTTTCCCTTTTGTGTTTGTCTATGTTTTAACGTATAAGCCGGTGTCAGACAGGGCTGTATTTTGTCACCCTTACTTTTTAACATATATAGTGAACATATAGTGAGGTCTGTTTTGGATGGCTGGAGTGGGGGTGGGACAGTGGGTGGACAAAATCTAAGTAACCTTAGATATGCGGATGTTACTGTTATATTCGCAACGTCAATACGAGACTTCAAATCAATTATGGAGCGCCTTGAACTCACTTGCAAAAACTATGGACTGAGAATTAATAAAGCGAAAACTGAAGTAATAATTGTCAGTCTGTCACTCATAAATAAAATTGCTGGTTTCACTGTTTTAGATTATTTCAACTATTTTGACTCCCTTATAACTAACCCTGGTGGTTGTGAGACACGTTTGGCTATGGCTACAAACTTGAGGATCAAACTCACTAAGATCTAAAAAGATCCAGCTATCAAACGTAGACTAGTAAATAAGTGAAACATTCATTTTTTTTTAAGATTATGTTCTAAACCGTTTTTCTTTCTTTAATACACGCAAAATTGATAACTTAAGTTAAGCAGTGAATTTGTACTCAGCGCATGTGTTCGATTTAATTTATTTCATTTGCATTGAATATGTATAAATTATGATTAGGACGAACATCCTCCGTCCTTGTCTATCATGTTACAAGTTCAACACTCCATTTTATACTCCTGAAGTGAACAAGTTGATTTTAAAGATTTCACTTCGGCGGAAAGAGAAGGGTGACGGTATAAAACCAGCCATTTTAGATTTTTCGGGGCTTTTTCCGTCTTCCAGAAATATTCTACCCATCATAGGACATTTAGGGTCAAGTGTTGATCGGTTACCCAAATGGACGCCAGGAGGTTATGTATTTTTTTTTATGGGGCTAGCACACTTGCTGCAGGGAAGTCCATAAGCGCTACAAGAGCAACATGTATGCGGAAAAAGCAATTCACGTTGTTCTTGAATCGCTGTAAATTGTACTCGGTGGGAAACACAGTCCTGGGCAAATTATTCCAAAGGGATGATGTTCTCCATATAAAAGACTGCTTGAAAAGCATTGTACAAGGAGTAACAAGCTGAACATCATACGGATGTGAAGTATTAGTGCTACGTGTATTTCTAATATGCACCGCTCTGGGAGGAATTAAGCGGGCTACAACCTTCAAACACTTTCCATGAAAATACTTGTAGAATAGGCTCAAGTCGCCAATCGTTCTTCGATGTTCCAGCGAATCAGGGCCGCCGGTCAGTTCCGAGTCTCCAATCAGACGAGCAGCTCTTCTCTAAATAGAATCCAACAAATGCACTGTATATTTGGAAGCGGAGCCCCAAACAGTATTCCATAGTTGGTCGAATTTGAACTTTGTAAAGAATTAACAGTTGTGGAGTGTAAGGCTTTCTGGTTCGAAATAATATTCCCCACTTTTGAGAAGTACTCCTTGCTATGCCTGCAACACATACATGCCCAACAAATTGAGTGACGATGTTAGAGCCCCGACATAACTATGTTGAGTTCAGCAACGTTAACTTTTTTTGAAAAAACTGCAGCCTGGGTTTTTTGTAGCGTTAAATTCCACTTGGTTACTGTCACCCCAAGGTAGAATTTCTTCCAGATCTTTGTTAAATTGAAAAACTTCCTGCCATCTGCGGATATTCGTCTGAGTAGCCGCTGTCCGAGCGTTCAAAGTGAATAAAGAGATAAGCGTACTGTCATCCGCAAAGCCGTGGGTTGGATTCCACGTCTTTTCCAGCAGATCGTTAATGTAAATGAGAAAGAGAGGAGGAGACACTATGGAGCCTTGGGGCACACCGGCGTTGATAGTGAAGGTGTTAGAAAGAAATCCGTCGACTGTCATTCGTAAAGAACGCTCTCTAAGGAAACATGAGAGCCACAAAGAGAACTTTTCAGACATACCAGAAGAGCGTAGCTTAGGCAACAGTCCATCGTGCCAAACACGGTCGAATGCCTTGGATATGTCAAGAGAAACTGCTCGAGATTCTCCAAAGTATTCAATTGCGTTGTTCCAAACATGCGTTACCTAAGTCAGAAAGAAGTTCTCCTGTTGATCTATGTTTACGAAAGCCATATTGGTGATCGCTAATAATGTTGAATCCTTCAAGATATTTTAGAAGACGCTGATTGATAGCCTTTTTCATGACTTTCGATATTATTGAAAGCAGTGCGACTGGTTGGTAGTTATTTGGCAAGGTCTTCTTGCCTTTTTTAGGTATCGGCTGAACTGTGGCACATTTCCAGCAGGAAGGAAATATTCCCTTTCTGTAGGATAGGTTGAAAAGTCTACAGAAAACTAGTGTTAGTTCCCTCGCACAGTTTTTGAGAACTATGGCAGATATTCCGACAGCGCCAGAAGCTTTTTTGGTGTATAGCTTCATTAAAATACGTTTTATGATACGCTGTCTGAAGACGATATCGGGCATCCTTGACTGTACTATAAGAATAGTAGCTGATGTTTTTTCTTAGAAATTGACAGTAGAATGTGAAGCAAAGTGTTCAGCCAACAGGTTCGCCCTCTCAATAAGTGTTGTTGTAACAGAATTGTGTGTGTGGGATAATATTGTAATAAGAAACCCACGGGAAAAGGCCAAGCAGTAAGTCAGCAAGAATGCAAGTATAAATAACTTAGTTCCTTCCCACAGCGAGTGTTTCTGACGACTAGTTTACACGTGTGATTCTGAAATTGTTTTCCACGTGTGCTCCTGAAAACTTATATACACGTGTGTTCCTAGAAACTATTTTATACGTGTGCTTTTGAAGTTAGTTTCACCAGAAGTGAACTTGGGACCAAACTTTTAATACAGTACCATTTTAAAGCCGTTCTCCAAACACAAAATAAATGGTATACGAGAAACTATATAACAACCTTCAAACTTTTAATTCATTCACTTTTAATTATCCGTGAACGTGCGCATTTTCATCACATAGAAGGTTAATTAATCTTAAGAGTGAAATAAATGTAAAGATGTATCTCTATGTTTGTTAATATACTTTGCTTTGTTTTAGCGTGGTGTTTCACTGAACTCCCGTTCTATTTTAAAGGACGTATAAGTATTTAATTATATCTACAACTAAATAACTCTTTAGTATTTTTTCATTTTTTGAACTGAACTTAGATTCTCTTTTATTGTAAAATGAATGGTGCCCAAAACAGTACAACTAAACTTAAACAACTATACAGATCATTTTCAAAAGGCGTACAAAAATTACCACTTACCTTCCTCTCGTCCAGAGAAAAACAAGCTTGCTGTTGTACTTCTTATTTTTTTCTTTAAACAAACTCAGTGATAATATACACTTCTTCTTATATAATAAATAATGGACTTATTTAAATATAAAGAACAACACCACGAGCTGACAAAAGAAGAATCGATACCTTTGAGATGAATTAATACACAGTACCTGAAATATCTTGAGGAAAGGGGGTGCCATGGAAAAGCTTGTGGGAAGGTGGAAGGTAGAAGGTCAAGGGGATAATCTCCAACAAGATGGTCCTATCAAGTAATATCTCTTCTTGGCATGGGTATGCGCGAGTCAAGTCAGATCGCTCAGAATCGAAATGCCTGGAGAATATCTGTTGAGGCAACAACTGGATAATTTCACCTATGCTTCTGTTGGTGTGAAAGGATTGAGTGAGAGATTGTGTATATGTAAATAAAACAGTATTAATATTATTAATACAAAAAGTTCTTCTTTCTCACATTTGATCAATGTGGTTCCATGTTTGGCTGACGGGCCAAAACCAAGTCAGCACAAACGCTATTACCATTCCGTATTAAGGAATGACCTGACAATGTTATATGTTTTCAAAATCACTGACTTCTGAATGTTTCTGTGTATGTCTGTGTTGACTGATGATGACTTTTTCTTGTCTCCATAGCCTTTTTATTTCCGTTGCAAGGTCTGTGTATTTGGAAATTTTTTCTGTGTATTTCGTTTGGATGTTTGTGTCGTTGGGGACAGCTATGTCAATTAGATAGGTGACTTTTCCTTTTTTGCACTGAAAAGTAATATCGGGTCTATTGGCGGAGACTGTTTTATCTGTATGGATACCGATGTCCCAGTAGAGCTTGTAATCTTCATTTTCAAGTATGGATGTTGGTGTGTATTTGTAGCAGGGATCTGTGTTTTCTATGAGTTTGTATGTTGTGCTTGGTGAACTACTTTGGCAGCTGAATCATGCCTGGCTGTGTACTCTGTTCCGGCCAATATTTTACATCCGCTCGTTATGTGTTCGATCGTTTCTTTCTGCTGGTGGCATTTCCTACATCTGTCCTCTGCAATAGTCGGGTCTTTGATGATATGCTTTTGGTAGTTTCTAGTTAATATGACTTTATCCTGGATGGCAAGTAAGAAGCTTTCAGTCTCAGTGAATAGCTGCCCATCCTGTAACCAGATGTATGATTGTTTTTTATTTACGTGGTCTTGTTCTATGTGGTATCTGTGTTTTCCGTGGAGTGTTTTTCTCTGACCACGTTTTCATCTTTTCCTGTTGTAATTGGGTGTGACTGTGTGTGTCTGCTGAGTGGTCTGCCCGGGCTAAGTCGAGAGGTGTGTAGTTTTTGTCTGCTTTCACTGTCGCTGTGTGGAGGCTGGTTTGCTTGCTGTGAAAGAATTTCCTAAGTGTTTGTATTTGTTTTGTGTGTAATGATCTGATGTTTATAATTCCTCTTCCTCCTGCCTTCCTCTCGATGGCAAGTCTTTCTTTGCATGCGTTGGGGTGTAATTTCCTGTATTTGGTGAATTGAGATCGTATAAGGATGTGAATATTTTCTATGTCTGTTTGTGACCATTTGATGATACCAAATGAATATGTGAGTATAGGTATAGCAAACGTGTTGATGGCTTTAGTGAGATTCTTAGAGTTGAGTTTTGTTTGCAAAAGTTTCGTCAGTCTGTTTTTGAATTCAGTTCAGAGCTCTGTTTTGATGTGAGTGTGGTTGAGTTTGGTGCTTTGTTGGAAGCCTAGATATTTGTATGTTTCTTTGTCGAACATGTTATCGAGTGTTTCATTGTTGATGGTTTCTGTCTCATGGTGGCACTTCCATTGGCCTTTATTGATGTGGAGCACTTTGCATTTACTTATACCAAATTCCATATTGACATCTAAGGTGAATATTTCTGTGATTTTGAGGAGTTCTTTCAGCTGTGTTTGTGTGGCAGCGTAGAGTTTTATGTCGTCCATATATAGGAGGTGGTTTATTTTATGTTGATTCACTTTTTGGTGTCTGATATTGAAGCCATGCTCTGTTCTGTTTAGTATATTTGAGAGTGGATTGAGACAGAGCCAAAACCATAGAGCACTGAGCGAGTCTCCCTGAAATATACCCCGTCTGATGTACAGCTCTTCTATTTGGATCCGTTCGGTTTGTGTTTCTAGGCGTATTTTGGTTTTCCATGTTTTCATAATTTGCGCGAGAAACTGCCTGAGGTGTTGGTTGATTTTATAGATTTCTAGGGCCCTGATTAACCAGCTGTGGGGTATGGAGTCGAAGGCTTTTTTATAGTCTATGTAACCGATGTGAAGGTTTCTGTGTTCTTTTCTGGTTTGTCCCATAATCACGCTATCTATAAACAGCTGTTCTTTGCATCCTCGACTATTTTTCCTGCATCCCTTCTGCTCTTCTGTGAGAATATTGTTGTCCATTAGGTGTTATTCTATTTTCTTCGAAATTGTGGCTGTGATGATCTTGTATAGGGTTGGAAGACAGGTGATAGGTCGGTAGTTTGACGGGTTTGTGGTGTCTGAGCTTTTGGGTTTAACGTATGTTATTCCTTGTGTGAGGAAAGTGGGAAATGTGTCTGGTTGTAGAATGGCTTTGTTGATTTGGTGTGTGAGTGCTTCGTGTGTGGTGGTAAACTGTTTGTACCAGAAGTTTTGTATATTGTCTATTCCAGGACATTTCCAGTTGTGTGTGTGTTTGATAGTTTCTGTAATTTCTTGTGTATTTAATGTGGTATTTTCTTGTTCTGTCACATGTTTATGTTTGTCTTCTTCGGCTTTGATCCAGGGGGTGTTATTATTGTGTAGTTTGGGTTCTGACCAGATACTTTTCCAATAATCTATGAGTTTTTGTTTGTTTGGTGGTTCAGTCACTGCTATCTGTTTGTTGTACATAGTTTTCCGGTAGAACTGTTTTTCGCTTCTTCGGAAGAGGTTGTTGGTGGCTTTCCTCTCATTTGATTCTTTGTATCTACGGAGTCTTGCGGCATATACAGATAGTTTTTGTTTCAAGGTGTCGAGGATTACTGGCAGTGTTCTGTTGGGAGACTTAGATTTGATCTTGTTTGCCCCCTGTGTGACACGTTTGGACGCGTTCCCGCTTATAAACTGGGTAAGATGTCCTAGACCTCTCCTGATGTTGTTGATTTTGTTTTCTATTCTTATTTGCCATTTGAATTTTGGTTTTGTCCTGTTGGGTTTTCCTTGTCGTTGAGGGAGTTTTTGATTATTTTGTGTTAGAGTGGTGATTGCTGCTGCGTATATTATTGTGTGAATGTCTTCGATTGTGCTTAAGTCTGTTATATACTGAGGTATTATGTGCTTGTTTAGTGTGTTGAGGATTGGTTGCGTGCTCTGTTTGTAGATTAAACGAGGGATGGGATTTCTTGTTGTGGGGTCGGTGCCTGACCATCGAGCTAGATGTGAGTCCATTTTTGCTTTAAGTGTTTGTATGAGAGGTGATTCGGGGTGATGTTGTGTTGATGTTGTTGAGGGTGGCGAGTGATTCATGTTGTTGTCTGTGATATGGTGTTGCGCGGTACTCGCAATATTATTTTGCGTTATGCTCCTCCTGAGTGGTGGGTCTTGATGTGTTCGACTGGGTGGTTGTGTGTGTGAGACTGGTTCGGAATCTGCTTTATTGTTTCTATTGTTTGGTTGGTCTGTGTTCAGTTCAACAGCCAGTGTGTCCTTGATGGTTTGCAATTCGAGAGGTGTGAGACGATTGTTCTTGGTAATAACTCTTTTTTGGTCTATTACTCTCTGTTCTGAAACAAGTAATTCCAGATGTGGATATTCGGTCAAGAAAAGTCTGTGCAGTTCCGGTCTGTAGCCCGATGTTATTGTTTCGAGTTTCGTGGCGGTGTAGTAACAGCGCATCACCGTCCTATTCATCTCATCCGTCCACTTTAACCGCTGTCTTGGTTTGCCAGCCTTGGTAGTTGCGTGTTGTCCTTGCAAAACATATGGGCCCTGGCCTGGCTTTGGTGGTTGTGTTTGTCCCGCATCTACGTCGGTTGCGCTTGGGATTGGTGTTGGTGGGTTCAAGCGGCGAGTGATTCTCTTCTCAGTGATTTCTTCGTCAGGTTTTGTGTTTTCATTACAGCAACGCATGGCGTGTTCGTTGATTCCTGTGGTGCAACTCATGCGCTGTTGTGATTTTCCCGCTTTGGTGGGTGTCGGCTTAGTCGCCGACACAACACTTTTGGCAGGTCCATTTTCGGTTGCTTGGTCTTCATCGTTTTGGTCGAGCTGCCATTTCCCGCGACGTCCTCGACCGTTACGTCGCTCGCCCGATGCTTCTTTTATTGGTCTGCTGTTCTCTGGAATGTTTTGTGGTGTCAGAAGCTCAAAGTGTCCCGACATTGGGTTGCCTGTTAGTAGAAGGTAAATGGTTTTGTTGTATTTTCCCGTGCTTATTATTGTTGGTCTGTCCGTAAAAGTTATTTTTGTATGTCTTGTTCTTCGTTGTTTTAAGAAGATATGAAAGTTGCTATTTTGTGTTTCCGAGAGGGCAAGTATCTCTAGGCTCGTTCCATAGGTGCCATTTTTCCTCATATAATTATAATAGTTATTGAAGTCTTTTATATCGTCGACTTCAATTAATGAAAATATGTGAAGTTCCGACCAATTTTGTTGTAAATATCTTAGAGCAACCTCTCGGAGTTTCTCATGATGGTTTTGGTGGCCATATAAGTGTAAGCTAACTGCACGGAAAAGGCAATTTCCATCACCTACAATGTCGGATCTGGTAAAACTATCGGGAGTAGTTTCGGCTGAGGCGGTTGTTTGGTTCGTCTGTGGTTGTTGATGTTGTGGTGTTGCTGTAGCTCTTTGTACGACAGGTTTCCGCCTCCGCAACACCCTTCCATTTTCATTATTATAATTATTATTATTTAACATAGTATTCCCACGAGTATCCTAGGAAAGAAGGGTCGACTGCGGCAGAGCCTGGATGCCACAGCAAGGCTACTTACTCCCGGAGGGCGCCCGTATCCGGGGGTAATATTATTAATATTATTATTACAAAAAGTTCTTCTTTCTCACATTTGATCAATGTTCCATGTTTGGCTGACGGGCCAAAACCAAGTCAGCACAAACGCTATTACCATTCCGTATTAAGGAATGACCTGACAATGTTACATGTTTTCAAAATCACTGACTTCTGAATGTTTCTGTGTATGTCTGTGTTGAGTCCTAATTGCACTAAATGTGGTGTGAATGTTATTGGTGTAAGGCCTGTGGCTGATATAATGAGGGGGACAATGATGACTTTTTCTTGTCTCCATAGCCTTTTTATTTCCGTTGCAAGGTCTGTGTATTTGGAAATTTTTTCTGTGTATTTCGTTTGGATGTTTGTGTCATTGGGGACAGCTATGTCAATTAGACAGGTGACTTTTTCTTTTTTGCACTGAAAAGTAATATCGGGTCTATTGACGGAGACTGTTTTATCTGTATGGATACTGATGTCCCAGTAGAGTTTGTAATCTTTATTTTCAAGTACGGATGTTGGTGTGTATTTGTAGTAGGGATCTGTGTTTTCTATGAGCTTGTATGTTGTGGCTAGTGCTTGGTAAACTATTTTTGCCGCTGAGTCATGTCTGGCTGTGTATTCCGTTCCGGCTAATATTTTACATCCGCTTGTTTGTTCGATCGTTTCTTTCTGTTGGTGGCATTTTCTGCATCTGTCTTCTGTAATAGTTGGGTCTTTGATGATATGGTTTTGGTAGTTTCTGGTTAATATGACTTTATCCTGGATGGCAAGTAAGAAGCCTTCTGTTTCCGGGAATAGCTGCCCATCCCGCAACCAGGTGTATGATTGTTTTTTATTTACGTAGTCTTGTTCTATGTGGTATCTGTGTTTTCCGTGGAGTGTTTTTTCTGACCACGTTTAATATTATTATTATTATTTAATAAACTGTCAAGTCATGGCCAGCTGTGAGCATTGAAGTTATTTTGGAGTATAGTTTCTAGTACAAAATAATATTCGCAAGCTCTTACTCTCAACTTAACTTCTGAAATGTTGAGTGACGATGTTAATGGAATGGAAGGTTCTAATATAATTAAGTGGGGTTCTGTAACGTTAAATTTTTAGAAAAAAGCGCTAGCTGGGTTTTTGTAGCGCTGGTTCTTACTTGTTTACTATCACTCCAAGGCATCATTTCTTCTAGGCCTTTGTTCGGTTGTATAATTGCTTGCTGCTTGCGAATATTTCCATGAGCAGCTGCTGTTCGAGCGTTCAGGGTAAATGAATAAAAAGGCGTATTGTCATCATATAAATATAGATTGGATCCTTAGTGATTTCTAGCAGATTGTTCTTGTTGAACTTTACTTACGAAAACCATATTTGTGGTTGTCAATTATCATTAAGTCCTTCAAGACAGTTTAAAAAATGCTGATTGATAGCTTTTAGTTTTTTACTCTATTTAGTTATCGGCTTAAATTGAAGGCATTTTCAGCAGGAAGAAAATCAAAAACTGGTGTCCTTTAATATAGTTGAGTTCTGTAACGTGATAATATAAAATTAAATTAATATAAAAATTAGGTAAGTAAATTATTATTTACTTGGTAACACCATTAGAGGATTTCATTTCATATTTTACTCGTTTTGGCACTGGTAATCTCACGGCCACCGAAATTGCCTGGAAATGTTTTTAATATTTCGTACGGAACACTTATGGGATTACTTCGATATCCGTCTGTCTGTCACACCCGGTTTTCTCCGAAACTATTTGACACAAAATGTTAAAATTTTGCCTAAATATAGGAATTGATGGCCCAATCCGAGCCGTGTAGCTTTGAAAGACAATTTTGACTTAAGAAGTTAGTTTTAGGGGATGAAATCGGAAGTGAAAAAAAAATTACCAGGTCATCGAGTGGGGTATCAAATGAAAGCTTGTGAAAATATGAGTGCAAAAATGTATATGATATAATACTCATGCACACTTTTCTTTAGATTATTTTAAAAAATTAGCTAAAAATCGTCTGTCTTGAAAAGTACTACTCAAAAAATTTTGAAAAAACTAAACTGGAATAGTTTAAATAAAGTGTGGATTGAACGAAAATTATCACGAATGCATTACGTTTGACAATTTTTCACACGATGGTAGACGTTTTGTTAATGTACTTTCAAGTACATTATTGCTCGCGCATCACTACGGTATCCATACAAAAGAATTTTATGTTATTTGATTATAATTAAATAAATATTAGGTAGTAAATATTTATTTTACAGTTTTATTACTAGATTCTAGATTACGCTATATAGATTTATTGGCTATTAGTTAACTGAGATGCTATAACTATTACATATTATTGACTGAGAAAAAACGTGAAAATACATATTGGATCTTAAGCTATACACATGCCTGGGACCAAAATAACATATATATAAGTCCAGCTTGCACTTGACCGGATTTTTTCTTATTTTGGGTAAAAAACTATTTTCAGTTTAAGAAATTTATTAAAAAATTTTAGTATCACAAACAGAAACTTAACTCGCTTCTAACGATATCCTAAAAAAAATAGAAAATAGTACATCTTTTTCCTAATTTATTGCAAAAAATATAGACGGAGGTGACTTAGAAGCTAAAGTAGTCCTGATTATTTAACTTTCAGTTTTAGTTATCTGGTTCCCTACCAGTGTACCAGACCAATTTAGAATAGCTGCTTTTTTGCCGTAGGGACTAAGCTCGTATGCTCCATGAACAGTGTGTCAAAAAATATTTTTTAGTCATTCATCAAAATGGTATTTTTGTACATGCAATGTACAATGTGCAATATAAACCATTAACGATGAAGAGAGGCTAAATATAACGTTAAAATTATTAAAGGCCTAGAAACCAACCGGAAAAGGCAAAAACAATTCATAAATGACAAGATCTAAACCACAAAAAGCTTTTTGTCCTGAATTGTGTGTAAGTTGGTACAGTTTTAATTTTAGCTTGTTTGCTACTATTTAGGGTAAAGCGTGCTTTGTCTTAAAACAAAAGAGAATTTGTGATGATTTAGGAAAATACTGACATGAATGCGAAAAAGTTTGCTCGTTATTTACTGACTTCTTTACTAACACCAGTTTAAGTTTGAAAAGGTGTAAAATTAAAAGTATCTTATGGTCATTACTTCTGCAATTCTCCTCGTCCGTCTTTAGTAATCTCTTCGTAGTAATTTGCTTTTATTTTTTACGTAAAAAACTTTAGAATAACAATCTGACATAAAATCTTGTCACTAAAATACTTTGTTTTATTTAAGTATTTTTTCTTTCTTCTAGCTAATAGTTTTAAAATATTCAGAACTCTTTTTTTTAAATTCGACCACAGTGAAAATGTTTTAACGATAATCACGACCCCCAACACAGACATGGATACAACAGGTGAAGGAGATAAGAAGGCGAAAGGGAAAAACACTGAATAAAATGAAGAAGCTGGCCGGTGACCGGAAAAACTGGAAGAAATGGGTGGAAGAATGAACAAGGAAAGTCTGACGCCCTCATGGGCAAAAGGAATAGAAGAAGAAGATTATTATTATTATATAACTTGGCTAGAGAACATATGTATGAATTAAAAAAAAAAAAAAAAAACATGTTAATCGGATAAGTGATTCTCGAGTGATAAGCGCCCTAAAGAACAGACAGACAGAGAGACGTTGCATTTTATATATATTGTATTCTTTGCTACATGACATTGTTCCATATTTAACGGTTTAGGCAGTGTATTACAAGATAGTGTGCTTGCCCCAAACTGCTTATTTCTTATATTACCTAACGTAATAAAATATATCCTATAACCTGGCCAGAGAACATATGTATAAATCTAAAAAAAAACACTTAAATCGGATAAGTGGTTCTCGAGTGATAAGCGCACTAACGGACAGACAGACAGATAGAGAAACGTTGCATTTTATATATGTTATAAATTATAGATTATTATTATTACTATATAACCTGGAAAGAGAATATATGTATGAATAAAAAAAAACACGTAAATCGGATAAGTGGTTTTCGAGTGATAAGCGCACTAACGAACAGATAGACAGAAAGAGAGACTTTGCATTTTATATATATTATATTCTTTGCTACATGATATTGTTCCATATTTAATGGTTTAGGCAGTGTATTGCGAGAGAATGCGCTAGAGGCAAACTTTTTTCCGACTTGATTCACTATTATCGTCACTGCTTATTCCTTATGTTACCTAACGTAATAAAAGATATCCTATGATCGGGCCAGGAACAAATATGATAATCGCATAAATGAACAGGCAGAGAGACGTTCCATTTTATATATATTATAGAAGAGGAAACAGAATGTAACTTTGGGATACAAATGGGTGGTAAAGTAAAGTAACTCTTTAGTTCCAAATGACATATAAGTGTACAAAAAATGCCAATAATGAACAAAATGAACAAACAATAAATAAGTATGTAACAATAATGAGTAACTAAACATATATAAATACAATTTACACAGACGTTATACCCTTAAAACACACATATACTATTATAAAAATTCATCAGTTGAATAAAACGCATTTTCTTTTAGGAAGATTTTAAATTTACATTTAAAAATATGCTTAAATTTACTTTTTTTTATTGCGAGAGGTATATGATTGAATGTAAGTAAACAATTCAGTGCACGCTTACTTGGATTAAGTATGTTAAAAGGAACCCTGTAGTTTATTTTGCTTCTAGTATTATGATTATGAATACTATCATTCAACATCAGCTTTTTTTTATTATTATAGATGAATTTAGAAAATTCATAAATATATATGCTGGCAACCGTCGGCATGCCCAAACGTTTAATAAGTGACCTGCGGAAGCCAACTGCGGTCAGCCCCATAATTCATCTCATCAGCTTCTTCTAGTATCAGCATTTAGTGTACTCACAGACTCTAGCCCAAGCACTGGTACCAAGTCATTAATATATACGATAAACCAAATGAGCTCTGAAGAATACCCAGATTTACTTCAGCACTATTAGAATACACACTGTGCACTGAGATGAATTGCTCTTTGTCGTTTAAAAAATTGGCCACCCAGTCCAACGGGCCTTTAATTTAGAGATCACGTCATGGTTAAAGATCTCTGTAGAGCATATATATCATCGTACTCTATGTGCAAGGTCACATTTTTACAAAATTTCTGAATAGCCGTCATAGTAGAACAATTTGTTTTGAACCAATTTGCAAAAAGAGAACAAAATTTAAAACCCTGTATTAAAATGAAAAGTTTATAATAGAGTTAGTAGACAGACAGTTAAGATCCCTGCAATGGGTTGCACTACATTTTTTTAGAACACAGTCAGATATACTATCGCTACAAGCAGAGTTTTTATGTTTAGTTTTATTTTTTAAAATCAACCGGCAGTCTTTTATATGGAGAAGATCATCCCTTTGGAATAATTTGCCCAGGGCCAGAGCTGTGTTTCCCACCGAGTACAGCGATCCAAGAACAACGTGAATCGCTTTTTCCTCACACGTGCCGCTCCTGGAGCGCTTTAGGGACTTCCCTGCAGTACATGTGCTAGATCCTTAAAAAAAAAAGTTCTTCCTCACTTACATTTAACAGAAACATACTGCTCACCTATGGCTGAATATTTAGTTTTAAGTTCAAGTAATTAGCTGCTGTACTACTTCGAACTTTAAGAGGTGTTTCTTTAACACGACCATTAAAAACTTCGGTACCTCCCGTGGGTCAGAAAAAATAATACCATTCCCATCTCTCAACTAAATTTTTTAAACTTTCGTAGAAATGGATTTTAAACTGCTACGTCTCTGTTGTGGGATTATCTGACTCATTTATAAGATTTTGAAAATACTGCCTCTTAGTATCAATTACCAAAATAGAAAGTCTTTTTAGCATGTTTATAAAATTCTTCTAATTCTAGATATTATTTTTTTAAAAATGAACATAGGTCTTAAAGATTAGTACTAGCTTCTCCCACTTCATTCGAGATCCATTTTGTTATTATAAGGAATGTGAATTAATTTTGAGGGGTTTCTAAGGTCTTTTGTATTATATCGCATCGGAGTATACTGTTGCCATAATCATGGTGAAGTACCATCATTAGACTTTAATTTTTAGTATATGCTATTTTGTAAACAGCTTTTTTTTTGTGCATTGAATATGTCGAATTACGTGCTAACAAAACACCATTTACGGGAAGTGTAACTTTTCTTATTTACTTCGAAGAAAAACGCTGTTAAAAGTCATCGATTGTTATCAGAAACCTATGGTGATTATATTTTATCGATAAAAACATGTGAGTACTGGTTTCGACGCTTTAAAAGTAGTGATTTCGACACGGAAGACAAAGAACGTTCAAACGAGCCAAAAAAGTTTAAAGATGAAGAATTGGAGGCATTACTCGATGAAGACCCGTGGCAAATAGAAAAAGAACTTGTAGAATCATTAGGAATTGACCGCACAACCATTTCCAAGTGTTTACATGTACTGAGAATGATTCAAAAGCAAGGAAATTGGGTGCCGTACGAATTGAAACCGAGAGACATTGAAAGGCGATTTTTCACCTGTGAACAACTGCTTCAATGGTACAATCGGAGAGGTTGCATCGTATCGTAACTGGTGATGAAAAACGGATACGCTACGATAACCCAAAACGCAAAAAATTATGAGGTGAAGCCCGTGAACTATCAATATCCTCGCCAAAGTCGAATATTCATAGTTCCAAGCTTATGCTGTGTATCTGTTGGGATCAGCTGGGTATAGTGTATATTGAGCTGCTCCAGCCTAACGAAATGGGGCATGTTGTCGACAATAATTCATGTAAATGAGCCGAGCGTTAAAGAAAAAAACGACGGCAATGTGCCAAAAGACAAGAGAAAGTGATTTTTTAACATGACAACGCTAGGCCACATGTTGCAAAACCCTTCAAGGAAACGTTAGAAGCACTTAGATGGGATATTCTACCTCAGCCGCGCGCGCCGTACTTCCCAGACATTGCTCCTTCTGATTATCACTTGTTTCTATCTAGGAAATCAAAAAATGGGTCGATTCGTGGATAGCCTCAAAAAATGAGCCGTTCTTTCAACATGGTATTCATATGCTGTCACAAAGATAGGAAAAAGTGGTGGCTAACGATGGACACTACTTCGAATAATCAATTTGTAATCATTTTCTTACAATAAAGCGATATTTTTACCGAAAAATCCCTCAAAATTAATTCACACGCCCAATACAAAATTTTGTCAAAGGAAAAGTATAATTAAAGTAAAAACTAAAAATACCTTAAAAAGCTGGAAATAACAAGTCAATATAAGTTGAGCTAAATGCAGATGAACAATCCTCTCTAGACAAATTATTGTATGTATATTAGATCTTCTGTTGAAAGTATAAAGTTATTATTAATTTTCTTTACTTGGCTTTCCAGGTCAATCAAAACAGAATTTCGATCAGACAGTGTATTGTCTTTAACTACTCATCTCACCAGAATATTAGTGTATGCATGATCAAGAATAAATTTCTACATTGTAGGCAATGAATGAAATTGAAACTAAAATATAATTATGGAATATATCACAAAGGACTAAATCTTCTTGCAAGTTTTTATCCGGGTCGATATCAAAATTATCATTTACTATTATTTTGTTATTTGTTGCATATAAACATTCTTTTTTTTTTATGGGTCTAGCACACGTGCTAAAAGGAAGTCCCTAAAGCGCTACAGGAGCGACACGTGTGCGGAGAAAGCGATTCACTTTGTTCTTAAATCGCTGTAAATTGTACTCGGTGGGAAACACAGTCCTGGGCAAATTATTCCAAAGGGATGATGTTCTCCATATAAAAGACTGCTTGAAAAGCGTTGTACGAGGAGTAACAAGCTGAACCTCATACGGATGTGAAGTATTAGCGTAACGTGTACTTCTAACATGCACCGCTCTGGGAGGAATTAAGCGGGAGACTAGAACCTTAATCAGTTTAACACAAGAAACTTGAAAATCACCACATGGAGATCTATAGCATCTTAGTTGCATCAGTTCAAAGTTATTATCTAAAAATACTGATGCACAGATTTCAAAATGCTTCTCCATGCATAAAGTTTGTATATTAATGTCACGAGCTTAAGGGTTCTGTCGGCACCAGATACCTAGAACCCCATCCCTTTATAATTATTTCTGCAGATATTTGTCACAAAAAAAAATTTGGTAAATTCAAAAGTAAAATACTTTCATTGTTACACCAGCTTTAACATAAACACAAGATATTAGGGTCATTGTTAATTAAATAATCGATAATTAATCTAATGGGTTTGTCCTGATTTAAAAATTGACACAGCTCGAGAAAGCCACTTATTACGACATTGCAGAGTTGCAGTTTCCAAAATGTATACAAATTCTAAACTATAATATTTCGGATGCTTGGCCTCAAGATCCACATCCACGAACTCAGGAAAATGGGTTCTTATATATTTCCCCAAGGCCTGTCTGTATACTTTGGTTAAGTCTACTAACAAACAAAGAAAGATTTTCATTAATCGAACTACTACCAACAGTTTCTGGCGATAGTGAAAGTGTCAGAAAAAAGTCCTGCTACGTGCAAGGAAAGATTTCTGAAGAGACTCGAGACCTCTAAACAAAATCTTTCAAATATGCCATAAGCCATGATAGACATGGTAAATAGATGTTGTTCATCCCGTCGAATTCTTGTTTCTATAATTATCTTCCCTGTGCCACTATTATAAAACGACACTTCTCTTAGTTACAAACGCTCATCAGACATACTGATCACTTATGTTATTCCAAAGATAGCTCATAATTTAAGAAGTCTCCTGTTGATCTTGACTTATTGAATACTTTTCTTTCTCCTTTATTGAGCTTTATCTTTCTATAGATAATTTACTCAGCTTTAAATCCTTCTAATGCTTAGGCAGCGTACCGGCGACCCTTCGGTTAAGCGTTACACATTCTCGAGTTTGGGTCCTTTCTACCATGGAGAGCAACGTAGTCTCGCTCTAGGCGATATTGCTTTCCCAAAAGAATATTTATTTGACTTTATAACTTAATTTATTTTGTTGGCACTGATAAAAGATCTCCTCGGGAACTGCTACTGGTTTTGGGTATAAGCTTTTCTGTCAGCCCGTTCGTCTGATTACGTGATTGACACAAAAAAAGACGGCCTCACGTGTTCGCCACCTGCTCAAACCACCCAATCTCAACGTTATAGGAGCCACCCCTCACAGCGCTTAGTAACCCTATGCGATTAGAACCCTTACCAAGCAACTTGCGGACTACCGATTCACACTCCCGAGCCCCAAAAAGCCCGATCTTCGCCTTCGGAAGCCCCAACCGGGAAAATCGGTCCGGGTGCTACGAACTGTCGACCGGAAGTCCTTATCGAATATTTTAAAATATATTAATATTTTCGATAACCCTCTGTACATTTCTTTTGCATTGGTGTATATAATATGTTATATAACTTATAAAACTAAACATTTTTTCTTTGTAAAAGAATTTTCAACTCAATTTTTAAAAAATAACAGCCAGTTATTTTACACAAAATTTATATAATTTGTGAGTAATTGGAGTATCTATATTAGTCTATATCACGCATAAGCTAAAAATATTTTGCTAATAAAGAAATTTTCCAAACGTCTTCGATAAAAATAATTGTCTATTTTTATGACACCCTGTTTTCGGGATAAAATGTAGCCTGTAATTTGATCCGGGCCCGGCTTTATTTTATCTTCATACAAAATTTCATCAAGAATCCTTCAGCCTACTTTATGTGTTGCCGGAACAGGCAAATGGATAACCAGTCCAAAAAGTGTACACAAGTTTATTTTGGCCGTTAGATATTTACATTAAATATTACCCTAGACTCAGAAACTTAACAAATTTGTACCATGATATGATAAATACTTAATGGGAACAAACAAAATCCTAGAAGGCTTCACAACTTTTGAATTCTACAAGCTATTAAAATGTGGGGTCTTGCCTCATGTCTATGCCGCATCTATTGTTTCAAAGATTTACCTTTCATTTTATTTGCCCCTTTTCAAATTTACAGGGAAGAACATAGTCTAATAGAAATACTTCCCTCGACTATATCTCTGGTTTCTTTAAGAATGATCTACAAGTATGTTTTGGAGTTTCACGTTACTCATTTTTAGTTACGACAAAAAATCCGTTAAATTAAGAGCGCATTCTATCAAATGTTGAACATAGCTGTAAACCTGTGGGCAGATGTTCTAGGAACTTTGTTCATAATTAAGATTAAACACAATTTTGTTTTGTTACAACCAACTGTATTTAAATTAGACAATTGTGCTCGCCCCGAGAATTTTTATTATCACGCTCAATTTAGTTAGAGTCACCCTGGATCAATAAGGGGTTAAGTTGAAAACATCAGAGACAGTCGAAAATAAAACTATATTCATTAAATACTTACCTACGAATCTAAATCTAAGCTATCCTAATTGTCTTAATCGACGTAAGAAAGATACTTACATTCTGTATTCAGGCCGATGTTGTCTTCAGACAGCGTATCATAAAGCATATTTTAATGAAGCTAGACACCAAAAAGGCTTCTGGCGCTGCCATAATTCTCAAAAACTGTGCGAGGGAACTAACACCAGTTTTCTATCGACTTTTCAACCTATCCTATAGAAAGGGAATATTTCCTTCCTGCTGGAAATTCGCCATAGTTCAGCCGATGCCTAAAAAAGGCAAGAAGACCTTGCCAAATAACTACCGACCAGTCGCACTGCTTTCAATAATATCGAAAGTCATGGAGAAGGTTATCAATCAGCAACTTCTAAAATATCTTGAACGATTCAACATTATTAACGATCATCAATATGGCTTTCGTAAACATAGATCAACAGGAGATCTTCTGACTTACGTAACATATGTTTCGAACAACGCAACTGAACACTTTGGAGAATCTCCAGCGGTTGCTCTTGACATATCCAAGGCATTCGACCGTGTTTGGCACGATGGACTGTTGGCTAAGCTACGCTCTTGTGGCATAGCTGAAAAGTTCTGTTTGTGCCTCTCATGTTTTCTCAGAGAGCGTTCTTTACGAGTAGCGGTCGACGGATTTCTCTCTAACACCTTCACTCTCAACGCCGGTGTGCCCCAAGGCTGTCTCCTACTTTCTTTGTCATTTACATTAACGATCTGCTGGAAAAGACCGGAAATCTAATCTACAGCTTTGCAGATGACAGTACGCTTATCTCTTCATTGACTTTGAATGCTCGGACATCGGCTACTCAGGCGAATATCCGCAGATAGCGGGAGGTCGTTCAACTTAACAAAGACCTGGAAGAAATCCTATCTTGGGGTGACAGTAACCAAGTGGAATTTAACGCTACAAAAACCCAGGCGGCAGTTTTTTCTAAAAAAGTTAACGTTGCCGAACTCGACATGGTCATTTCGGGGCGCTCCATTCCCTTAGCGTCGTCACTCAATTTGTTGGGCGTTAATTTGGAAGCAAATATGTTCTGGCATGAATATGTTGCCGGCATAGCAAGGAGAGCTTCTCAAAAGTTGAGAATATTATTTCGAACCAGAAAGCTTTACACTACACAACAACTGTTAATTCTTTACAAAGCTCTAATTCGACGAACTATGGAATACTGCTCCCATGTTTGGGGTTTCGCTCCCAAACATACACTGCATTTGTTGGATTCTGTTTAGAGAAGAGCTGTTCGTCTGATTGGAGACCCGGAACTGACCGGCGGCCTTGATTCGCTGGAACATCGAAGAACGGTTGGCGACTTGAGTCTGTTCTACAAGTATTTTCATGAAAAGCGTTCGAAGGATGTAGCCCGCTTAATTCCTGCCAGAGCGGTGCATGTTAGAAATACACGTCGCGCTAATACTTTACATCCGTATGAGGTTCAGCTTGTTACTCCGCTTACAACGCTTTTCAAGGAGTCTTTTATATTGAGAACATTATCTCTTTGGAATAAGTTGCCCAGGGCTGTGTTTCCCACCGAGTACAATTTACAGCTATTCAAGAACAACGTGAATCGCTTTTTCCGCACACGTGCCGCTCCTGGAGGCACTTATCTGCAGCACGTGTGCTAGACCCATAAAAAAAAGTCTGGGGTGCGGTAATTTTTACTTCCGTTTAAGCTCGAGCACTAAATGCCCTTCTTAGATCAAAGCTATAATGTCAAGCAAATTTTCAAGTTAGCAAGTTTTTAATGTAACAAAATAATTTGAGTCATATTTTCAATACTCTATTAATTTGACATCAGTCTGAGCTTGTTTTTTTTTGATCGAGGGTTTATATTATTTCTATTTGAAAATACTTTATTAAATCTTATCGTTCAAACAGTTTTCTGAAAATAGATCCTTTGCATAATCTTGGAACGTAGTCTATAACGCCCCTTAATTTATTAAAATTTTTAGTTTTGTTTTGAACATTCAGACACAGTGATATACGAGGTCAAAGCACTTTTGCCTTCAGAGCGGAAGTAAAGTATTTCTATTTCCTAGAAATAAATGCTGATTTTGGCAAAGTTTTGCTGAGATATAACTGAAATTGTACTGTAGTGGACCTGAAAAATTCAAGAATGTTCATAGTTTTGACATAGCCAAATTCTTGGAAATTTTATTATTTTTGTTCTTAACTACAACTTACAATTCTTTCTTAAAAATCTGTGGACCAATGCCTTTCATATTAATTTTAAAGTGATACAAGTGGAGTAATTTCCATAGGAATTTTAGAAGTAATAAAAAATATGTATTGAACATCTTACTTAATTTTTGGAGCAGTTTTACAAATCTCTACTCTCAAATATTTAGAGCTTGAAACTTTTTGCTTTAATCAAGTCTCTATCTCCTTTCATTCTGCCTCAACACGCTAATAATATTTTTTAAACGTCATTAACTCTGCGTGTTAATGTCTACTGATTACTTTTTTTTTATTGACAAGTTGTGATTCGAACTCCATTAACACGAAAGCTACCCCAGATTATTAAATGGCAATGATTCCAGAGCCGGCTTGGTTTAGGGTTGTTGACAAAAACAGTGGTTAAAACTTCGAGAATTTAAATAATATTGATGGGTATACAATAGCTTAAATTATATGGGTATTGTTGCATTTAAATAAATTTTAGTAGTATTTGATTTACCTCACCTTGGCGCTCGGAAAAATAAGTATAAAAATAAAAAAAATTTTGACTCAGCTGTTAAGTATATAAAATAATTTTTCTTTTGCATATATACATGGTAGTTTTTATGAACAATTTGAAATAATAACGAATAAAAAAAAATAAAAAATGTCAGACATATGAGTAGACCTTCTTTTGAAAATCCTTGCTGATGGTGTTCTTATTTTCCCTGTCAGGCATCGTCTGAAAAAATATATATTTTTTTCATTTAGAAAGGTAATAGCTAAGATGTAGCATAGGAACATTTTTTTAAATTCTTTTGTAGAAATGACAGCTATTTGAAAAAAAACTTTGATATTTATCGAAATTTTGAGTTTAAAAAAATTTATATCTTATGAACATGGCATCCAATCAAAAAATCCTATGCTACATCTTAGATAATATTATAAAAAGAACATGTGTTGTAAATTTGAAAAAAATCGGTTAAGTTGATCTTAAGATATCTTCTACACCGGTTTGAAGAAAGTTTCGAAAAAAAAACGCAAAAGAAAAAACAGTATGGCGTCAGCGCTTTAAAACCAAATATTTTTTTAAATTACCTTCAATCTGCGATTTCTGGACCGTACATGAGGTCTTCTATTGTTGCCGCAGTGTCCTCAGACTCCTTTTAAGCAGCTCTTTTTAATTTCCTGGCCTCTTTAGTCTCCTGTTGGGCTCGCATGTTGGCTATAGATATTCGTTGGGAATCCAAGTTCTCGGTAAATCGCAGCGCGTTTGGGCCAATTACATGGTTTAGAAATTGCATTAATTGTAATACACTAGTATAGCCATTATTAAATATACAATTTTTGTGCCACTGCAATGCACTTTTGGAGCCATAGACCAAATGACAGCGTTTAGACGTTCGTTGTTATTCTGAGTGCATCCTTCTAAACAGCGTTCTTATAAAGGACTAACTAAAAGAACAATACCCTTTGTCGAGGCTTCGACCGCTCGTGCCAGTCTGATCCCTACCTGAGTTTCGGGCCCACTCTCTGCCGCGCTCACTTCTAATTGCTATAACTCCGGAAATAATTTGAATTTTAAAATTGTTAAACGTTTAAATGTTCTTAAAAGTATAAACAATTTATCTAGCCAAAAAAAAAATGATTCGATTTTTTGAAAATCTCAAGATGGTGTAACCCCTTAAAAGTTTGTGGTAGCAAATGCAACTGAAAGTGCACTTTCTCTTGTACTGCTTGTAATTGATTTAACGTAAAAAATTTATGTCAGGTCATTATTAAATATCAAATATTTAAAATTATGAGTTAAAATTGCTAATTTTAAATATTACTATTAATATTATTTAAAATAATGTACATTTCATTATTTGTCATAATTTTTAATGGATAATAAACAAATTGACTTCACACTAAATTCAAAATTTACTCGTTTTATATAGTTTAATTCTTTAGTAAAATTTTATTCTGGTAAGGGGATATTAGTTAGTCTGTGTATAAAGCTATGATAGGCCGCGAGTTTATGATGGTTGGGGTGGTGAGAACTATTGTGAATTGTGGTATCTGTATGACAGGGTTTGTGATATATTGCAAATTCATATTTTTTCCTGGTTTTACTGATTGTTAAGTCTAGGAAGTTGATTTTCCCTTCGACTTTTTCTTCCATTGTAAAACTGATATTTATCTGTAAAGGAAAAGTACAGGAACGGACAGACAATTACCTCACTTTTTACAGTACATTAATTCTTTACATAGAAATATCAGTTTTACAATAGAAGAAGAAGTCGAAGGGAAAATCAACTCCCTAGACTTAACAATCAGCAAAACCAGGAAAAAACATGAATTTGCAATATATCACAAACCCTGTCATACAGATACCACAATTCACAATAGTTCTCACCACCCCAACGATCATAAACTCGGGGCCTAACATAGCTTTATACACAGACTAACTAATATCCCCTTATCAGAATACAATTTTACTAAAGAATTAAACTACATAAAACAAGTAGCAGTTAATAACGGTTATTCAGTTACCTTATTCGACAACATTGTTAGGAAAAAACTTAGAAACAAGGCACATTTAAATGCTTAGCCTACTTCGGCAAACCCACAGAAAAACTAGAAAAATTTTTAAATCAAAAAAATATCAACATAGCTTACAAGACAAACAGTACTATAGAGAAATATCTCAAAAACTACAAACCGCAAATCAATAAAGATAATAAATCAGGGGTATATTAATTAACATGTGGGTCATGTCCTAAAGCATACATAGGACAAACTGAATATACGTTTATACAAAGCATTACAGAACACGAAAAAAGTTTCATCCATAGAAAGTCTAATTCAACATATGCTAATCATCTTTTAACAGAGAATTACACAGTTAATAAGAATTTGAAAATTTTTCATACTCAACAAAAGGTTTAAAACTAAACCTTTTAGAGACAATACAAATAAATCGATTAAGGACTACAGATACTTTGCTCAACATTTAAACAATTCACCATTATTGAATTTATTCTCCTAACACTATGTCTGTGTGGGTTTTCCAATACTATCAATATAATTTAAACAGGTGTAATATTATAATTAAGAAATAATATAAAATTGTAAACATTAAACTTAACTGGATAGTGGAAATTGATTAAAAAACAGTCTTTTATTATATATAGGGATAGATCAGCAACGGCAAGTGGTAAATACTTTAATATTAAATTTCGCTCAGTTGAAGCAAGGTCCAAATTCTATATCCTCCTAAAGATATCCCGGAAATTAGTTGCCTCACTTTTTTTCACCTTTGCACACCTACCGAATACCCAGAGAAAAATCTGTTCTATGTACAATTTTGTTTTAACAACGTGTGACACTTTAAGAGATTAATAGGTAAAAATTTTACACAGCAAGAGTGCCCATCCGCGAGTTACTCCAAAACCAATGCGTTATTAGTTGCAATTAAACTTGTGTAACTTATTATGGGAAAAAGTTGTTACCGAACGTTGCAGTTGCACGTGCAACTTTCAATATATTTTATTTTCAGAGTTGTACGTTGTACGGAAAAAAGATACGTTTTATCTTGAAAATGACCATTAGATAAAGCTAGTATCATGAGTTGAGAGATGTTACCCATTTCAACGTATTGTTTTTTTCATTGTATATTATTTCCAGAGGTAAAAAATAAGTACTTGTAAAGTTACAACAAATCGCGTCTAGTTACATTAATTTTTAAAGACAATAAAGTGATACATAACATAATACTATTGACTACACATATAAAAATTGCTGTCTTAAAAATCCTCTTACACAAAAAAAGATTTGATTTCCCAATGAATCCCTCCCTACAATCTCTGACCTTATGGATAATAGCAATGTGTCCGAAGAATCTTCTCAGCGTAAGTTGGGTTCAAATTCACATAAATTTTCCAAGTGGTGACACCAGCTACAAAAGTACCCACGCGCGAATCTACGTCATCTCTATCTACAATCATTGTTCTTACTGTAGACACAGTAGACAGACAGACAGTAGAGAAAGAAAAATTCCTGAAAACAAAATAACAACATCCTATTTTGGTTAGGAAATGAGATATCAAAAATTAACAAAAATCCATTTATTACAAATATGTAAATAAGTGTGATACAAAATAGTACGATAGCAATAGTAGTAAATATAATAAAATGTAGTAAACAGAATAATACGTAATAAAAAGGTAACTGCAATTTTCTTTCTGCTACCACTCGAGTTAATATTGTTTAATCAATTACTTAAGAAATATAATCCAACGAGAAAGTGTGCAAATAAAATAGTAATTACCCTCTGACACTAAGTTGGCTGGAGCCTCTACAGAAAAATTTAAAGTTTCAATAATATAGTAACCTATAAATATACATAAATATACATAAAATTTTACTTAAAATATCAATATTAGAACTAATCTTTTCCAGTGCATTTTTATAGTAGTACAAGATCGCCAAGTGAGACTTCACCAGGCCTTGTGATGCAGCCAAAAATATTTTATTCAAAATACTTCAAGTTTATGGAGGGTTCGAACTTAGACATCTCCCTAAGTAGGTGGAGTTGTAACTCATAAAATATGCTTGCATATTTATATATATATATATATATATATATATATATATATATATATATATATATATATACATATATATATATATATATATATATATATATATATATATATATATATATATATATATATAAATGTGGGACCAAATAGCATGATGAGGCACCTGGATACAAAAAATTCCGGAGGTAAAATAGCCCCCCGTTCGGATCTCCGGGTGGGGGCTGGTTCAGGGGCGTCGTCATGCAGAGAACAGAATTTCAAAATGGATTTTTGCAACATACGAGGTTTAAATTCGAACATAAATTCAGTGCACCAACACCTGCAATCAAATAAACCTCATGTACTCGCTCTCTGTGAAACTAAGGTCAGTTCATCGACCAGCACAGTAAACTATCTTTATCCTGGGTACGATTTCTATTCCCGATTTAGGCGTAACTTTGGAATCTGTCTTTATGTCAGAAGCGACCTCTCTTGCCAACGAGAAGAGGCTCTGGAGCCCCCAAACTTTGATGTTATGTGGTTAAAAATAACGACTCAACCAACCACAAGGTTCGTCTGTATCCTCTATCGACCACCAAGTGATACAAACTTTAGAACACTTTTCGCTTCTCTTGCAGACACCATAGATCATTTACAAATTAACTATCCAAATGCCGAAATTGCCATTCTGGGCGACTTTAATGTCCACAACATCAACTGGCTTAAATATTCAAATACTACCGACGAACAAGGTCGTGAAGCCGAATCATTTTCAATCAGTTGTGGCTTGACTCAGCTTATTGATGAACCAACACGGATCCCTGATCGAGACGGAGAGTTCGCCAGTCTTCTTGATCTGTTTTTAACCACCAATCCGGAGATTTACACGGTCAGCGTAAATCCGCCGTTAGGTTCTTCCGACCATAAACTACTTTCGACATCGAGTATTATACCAATCAGTGACAGAGAGGCGCCCAAACCGCGCAAGATTTGGCACTACAAATCTGCTAAATGGGAAGATCTCATGGAATATTTTCGAACTTTCCCTTGGTTGGACGTTTGTTTTCGATCCGACGACCCATCTGACTGCGCCAGGGAGGTTTCCGATGTTATTTTGGCCGGTATGGATGCTTACATCCCTTTTTCGAAGAAATGCCCTTCCAACGGCAAGCCTTGGTTTGACCTAAAATGCAAAGAAGCTGTTGCTTCTAAACATCTTGCATACCGACAGTGGCGTGAAGATCCTAACACCATAAATCGTAACATCTTTGTTCGTGCCAGGAACAGATGCAAAGAAATTATCGACGAAACCAAGGAGGTACACAATCAACGGATTAGAAACAAACTCCTCGCTTGTCCCGGCAATTCTAGGTCCTTTTGGTCAGTCGCTAAGGCAGTTAGTCAAAATTTCACCAAATCCACCATACCACCACTCACACGGCCAGATAATTCTATTGCAACGACACCTGTTGAGAAAGCGAACTTGTTGGCTGAACTCTTTGCTTCACATTCTACTGTCGATTTCCAAGGAAAAACACCACCTACTATTCCATAGTGCAGTCAAGGATGCCCGATATTGTCTTCAGACAGCGTATCATAAAACGTATTTTGATGAAGCTAGACACCAAAAAGGCTTCAGGCGCTGACGGAATACCTGCCATAGTTCTCAAGAACTGTGCGAGGGAACTAACACCAGTTTTCTGGAGACTTTTCAACCTATCCTACAGAAAAGGAATATTTCCTTCCTGCTGGAAATGTGCCACAGTTCAGCCGATACCTAAAAAAGGCAAGAAGACCTTGCCAAATAACTACCGACCAATCGCACTACTCTCAATAATATCGAAAGTCATGGAAAAGGCTATCAATCAGCATCTTCTAAAATATCTTGAAGGATTCAACATTATTAGTGATCACCAATATGGCTTTCGTAAAAATAGATCAACAGGAGATCTTCTGACTTATGTAACACATGTTTGGAACAACGCAATTGAACACTTTGGAGAATCTCGAGCGGTTGCTCTTGACATATCCAAGGCATTTGACCGTGTTTCGCACGATGGGCTGTTGGCTAAGCTACGTTCTTATGGTATGTCTGAAAAGTTCTGTTTGTGGCTCTCATGTTTCCTCAGAGAGCGTTCTTTACAAGTGGCAGTTGACGGATTTCTTTCTAACACCTTCACTATCAACGCCGGTGTGCCCCAAGGTTCCATACTGTCTCCTACTCTCTTCCTCATTTATATTAACGATCTGCTGGAAAAGACCGAGAATCCAATCTACAGCTTTGCAGAGGACAGTACACTTATCTCTTCATTCACTTTGAACGCTCGGACATCGACTACTCAGACGAATATCCGCAGACAGCAGGAAGTCATTCAACTTAACAAAGACCTGGAAGAAATTCTATCTTGGGGTGACAGTAACCAAGTGGAATTTAACGCTACAAAAACCCAGGCAGCAGTTTTTTTCTAAAAAAGTTAACGTTGCAGAACCCGACATAGTTATGTCGGGGCACTCCATCCCTCTAACATCGTCACTCAATCTGTTAGGCGTTAATTTGGGAGCAAATATGTCCTGGCATGAACATGTTGCAGGCATAGCAAGAAGAGCTTCTCAAAAGTTGGGAATATTGTTTCGAACCAGAAAGCTTTACACTCCACAACAACTGTTAATTCTTTACAAGGCTCAAATTCGACCAACTATGGAATACTGCTCCCATGTTTGGAGCTCCGCTCCCAAACATACACTGCATTTGTTGGATTCTATCCAGAGAAGAGCTGTTCGTCTGATTGGACAACCGGAACTGACCGACGGCCTTGATTCGCTGGAACATCGAAGAACGGTTGGCGACTTGAGCCTATTCTACAAGTACTTTCATGGAAAGTGTTCGAAAGATGTGGCCCGTTTAATTCCTCCCAGAGCGGTGCATATTAGAAGTACACGTCGCGCTAATGCTTCACATCCGTATGAGGTTCAGCTTGTTACTCCTCGTACAACGCTTTTCAAGCAGTCTTTTATATGGAGAACATCATACCTTTGGAATGGTTTACCCAGGACTGTGTTTCCCATCGAGTACAATCTACAGCGATTCAAGAACAACGTGAATCGCTTTCTCCGCACACGTGTCGCTCCTGTAGCGCTTTAGAGACTTCCCTGTAGCACGTGTGCTAGACCCATAAAAAAAAAAAAAAAAAAAAAAAAATATATATATATATATATATATATATATATATATATATATATATATATATATATATATATATATATATATATCGGGTCTTCCATTAAGGACTTGACAACAATAAAATGCAACCCATTTGAGATATTTCGAAAATTTTACTATCGGCTTGAACTACAATCAAAACATTTATCTATGGAATTCGACTTCATTCATATGTCCACCACGGGCACGTTTGCAGCGGTCGATTCGTTGAACCCAATTTTCGATGACTCGGCCACACATTTCGACGGAAACGGCCGCTATCGCTCTTTCAATATTGGCTCTGAGCTCCTCTCACGACGCAGGCTTGTTAGCATAGACCAATGATTTAACGTACCCCCATAAAAAGGAGTTTAGAGGTGTTAAATCACACGATCTAGGCGGCCATTCGACGGGACCATTTCTCGATATAACATGTTCACCGAATTTAGATTGCAGTAAGTCGATTGTTACACCCGCTGTGTGGCTTGTGGCGCCGTCTTGTTGAAACCACATATCATTAATGTCTAGCCCATGCAATTGATCAAAGAAATTACGTTGCAACATGCCTCTGTAGCGATCTCCATTGACTGTAACGTGACGGTTATTTTCATCAACGAAAAAGAACGGCCCAATGACACCACCGGCATGAAAACCGCACCAAACAGTAATTTTTTGTGGATGAAGTGATGTTTCTTCAAGCACATGAGGGTTTTCACCTGACCAATAACGCATATTCTGTTTGTTGACGAAGCCGTTTATCCAAAAATGCGGCTCATCACTAAAGATGATTTTGCGATGAAATTGGTCATCTTCTTCCAACATTTCTAGAGCCCAATTCGAGAACGTACGTCGCTTCATATGATCGAGTGGCTTTAGTTCTTGAGTTAACTTTAACTTATAAGGGTGCAGGCCAAGATCCTTTCGCAAAATTCGCCATAGTGTGGTCTGAGCGATGCCCAATTCTTGAGAACGCCGTGAAATCGGCTGTTTTGGTTCGTTTGAGATGGACGCTTGAACGGCAGCAATATTTTGGCCACTTCGACCAACCCGTTGTCTCACTGGCACGGGAACATCCAGCAGCGAATATGTTAACTCAAATTTTTTCACTAGACTATGAATTGCTTGTCTACTGGGACGAGAATTACGACCAAAAAATTGGCGTTAACGCTCTTAAAGTTGCAGTCACCGACTCCAAATTTTGGTAGTAAATTTTAATTATTTGTAAACGTTGTTCGTTCGTGTACTTCACCATGATGAAAATGTTGACTTTACTGAATGTTTTGACGTTGACAGTTCGGTGATTGGCTTAAGGGTGCGTTCACAGTGAAATTTCAAAGTTGTCAAGTCCCAAATGGAAGACCCTTTATGTATATATAATATATATATATATATATATATATATATATATATATATATATATATATATATATATATATGTATATATATATATATATATATATATATATATATATATATATATATATATATATATATATATATACATCCTTTTATATTCAAATTCTAAATAATACCTAAATATGTTCATGGTATAACTGGACTGCTGAGCAACGTACCTGATCAGTAAACATCCAATAAATATATGGAATCAAATTAGTTATTTCTACTCTCAAAAGGTGTACACTTAAATAGAAAAGTAAGTCCCTAAACAGAAATTTTCAAAAAATAGGAGGTGCCTATAGGCTAAAAGAGGTGTACTGCTAACTTAATTCCCAGTCACAATTCCTCAGGAGGTTGGCGAATACTCCCAAAACTGAGCCCATAGCATACACCACTAGTTAACTATTTTCAGACAATACAAGGGTGCATTCCCAGTAGTATGAATGATTCCGGAAAAATCCTATTATCCTAAACAAGCCATGTGACTTCGGAGAAGGAGAACTCTATAACGCTGGGTCTTGTTCCCAATAGAAGCTTCAACACGTGAATTTTCTCCGTCTCTTACAAGAGGTTTCTTGGATCCAGCAACAGAATCCATCGCTTACAACGACTTCGACAATTCTCCAAAGGACACTCAAAATAGCTAATCCCCTCACAGTTGGCAGAAATTGAAGTCATTATTCCCATCTTCTTCTAAGGATCATAATCAACTACCGAACACTCCCAATTTTTCTTCTTCTTCTTTCTTATATGGTGTGTCATATAAGTAGGCATACTGCCTGTTTTATCCTCATTGGGTCTCTTCCGATGTGGACGTCCAGCATTCCTCCCACCTTTTCGGAGGTCTGCCCCTAGTTCTTCTGTTGTAAGGTTTATCGAGTTTGGCCCTTTTTACCAGCCAGTCGTCGTTCATCCGATCTACGTGTTTATTCCATTGTTTTTTTCTAGTTCTGGTCCATTTGGATATTTCTTGGATCTTATTTAGTTCTTGTAGATGTTTGTTGCGGATTTTCTCGTAGATAGTTTTTCCATGTCCCTAATCACCTTCATTTCTTTTGTCCCCATCATTTGTTGTTTTACATGTGTCAGCTCTTGTTTCTATAGCATATGTACGGATCACTCACACTGTTGTCTTGCATATTATTATTTTGCTTTCGACTGTGAGGTATTTATTTTTCCATACTATATCCGTCAAGCAACCTGCTATTAGTGATGCCTTCACAGACTGTTGTTTTATTTCCCGTCTCCGTAGCTTTTTATCATTATTCCCAAGTATTTAAAATTATTAACCTGTTCAATAATACTTCCTTGGATCTCCAGCTTGCATCTTAATAATTCTTTTGAAGCTACCATACATTTTATCTCGGTTGTGTTATTAATCATATCTAGTTCTCTCTTGCAAATTGAAGGCCTGAAAGACCTTCTGAAGGTTGTCCTCAGTATCGGAGATGAGGACTGCATTATCGGCGTAGCAGATTGTGTGGAAGTGTGTGTTGACCATTTTGTATCCTCTTGTTTTTGGAAGATTCTCCACCATTTTTTCAATGACGAGGTTGAAAATAAGGGGATTAAATGAATCGTCTTGTCTTATCTCTGAGTTTATTTTTACTTCCTTGCTCAGTATATTTGTTTTGTATTCTGTTTTAATGTCATGTATGATTTTTATAAGCTTTTGGTTTGTCTGCTTTCTTTGTAATATTTTTATAATATTTGCTAATTGCAGTCTATCGAAGGCTTGAGTCATGTCGACAAAACATATATATATGCAGGTTTGTTAAATTCTTTAGCTTTTTCCATTATCTGCCTCACTATAAATATATCATCTATGGTCGATCGATTGTTAATCCCTGTTATTCCTTTCTTATTTGAATATCCTTGCTCATTTCTTCCAGTATGATTTTTGTTAATACTTTTAAGGTAGTATTTAGGAGCGTTATTCCGCGGTAGTTTTCGGGTGACGTCTTTTGCCCTTTTTTGAATATTGGGACTGTTATGCTAGTTTTTCAATCTGTAGATATTTGTCAATTTTTTACTATGCTTGTAAAGAGCTGTACTAGTTGTTGATGTAGGTTTTCTGCTCCATATTTTAGCATCTCATTTGTAGTGTCGTCTGGTCCTGAGGTTTTTCTATTTTTAAGAGTTCTTATCATTCTTTTTGTCTGTCTGTTCTAAAGTTACTTCTAGATTTACTTCTTCCACTTCTTCAAGTATGACTTCATTATTCTCTTTTTTTATATAATTTCTTAAAGTATGTTTGCCATTCTTGAAGTGTAATTTTATTAGTTTATACCGCCTTTCCAGATTTTCCAGACTTTCCTTTGAGCGCCTTACAGATCACTTTTCATCCCTTTAGTAAATGTCTCCTAATATTCATCTATAATTTGTTTTCTTCTATTCATTAAGTTTCTTTCTGCGATATATGCGTTCCAGTTGTCTTGGCTTTTATTGTGTATGTAATGTATAAAGGCCTCTTTTTCTTCTTTGCCAGTTCCTTTATTTCTGGCATGAACCAAGATGTTTTACTTGTTTTGTTTATGTTTACTCGTCTCTGGGCTAAGGTTACCTTTGCTGCGTTAATACTGTTTTATGGATGTCCACTATTGGTCTATGCTTTCTTGTTAGTTGATTGGGTGTAGAGTTATTTTTTGTCTCAAGCGAATCTCATATAATTGTTTTGTGCTTTCGGTGTCGAAGGATTCGATATTATATTTGTTAACGTATATAGGTCTTAGTTTCGGTGGGGTTTTTATTTTAAGTTTCGATTCAAGTAAACCAAATACTTTGCGCTCTACTAGTTTTATGTCGATAGTCACGCAATTCAAAAATGTAGTACAATACACCGAAAGCTTGATCAGGTAAAAGGCAGGGTAGATTTTCAAACAAACTAAAACTGTGGGAAGATATGTTGATTAAAGAAAAGTTCATCCTAATCAGTAATAAAGTACAATCGATTGTGACAAAAATTACAACGAGCATTTTATTGTACTGTAAGTAAAACTGTAAAATATGCTGGTGTTCTATTTGTGGCATAAATAACTAAACAATTCTAGCTATAGATCAGCCAAAAGCATTAAAAATAAATAATATGAAATTTGATAGTGAAGAAGAACGTTGTAGAGCACGATTTAAGTACGTTACTTTGACAAAGAAATTATTACATTTGCCAGAATAGCGTAAGATGTATTTAGTATTAACGAAATTTTTACATTTAAAGCAAGTATCTTAAGACAGAATACATGTAGATCATTTTAAGATAGAGTTAATAATAGCTGAGTAGTATATTGAATCATAGGAACAATTTATTTGTACTCTATGCATCTCAAGCAAGGTGCAGTCAGCTAGTAAGTTTCTAATTCGATAACACAACCGACGTCATGTGATAATCTAACCTGTTCACCTCTATTTAACCACTATCAGGGGCTGAGAATTTCACCTTAAAAAAATTTAAATTCCTGAGACGGAACTGGACCTAATTCTTTATTAAAACGCCGGAAGTAGGAAAATACCAGCTTGATACAAAATGGAGTTTTGACACTTATTTAGTGCATTCATTTGCTTTCGGATAAGACAACACATTAATCAGTCGAGTAGCTGAAATATTTGTAAATTCCTGGCTATTATAAAATAGGGCTAAAATCATACATCATATGTAATAAAATAATATTAACAAATAGACTGTGCCAGCGACAATGAAATGCAATTTAAATTTGCTGTATAAAATATGACCAAGGAAACTATACTATATTATCAAATTATTATTAGGAAGTCAATGGACAACCAAGGCAGGGAAAGAGAGGAGAGGGTGAGTTCTAATAGGGATTGTTTTAAACAATTGCGCATATATTGTACATATATATATATATATATATATATATATATATATATATATATATATATATATATATATATATATATATACATATATATTATTTAATCAAATATAAAAACAAAATTTATCAAATTCATTTAAACATGCAAAGTAGGTCATATCAAGATTCCATTAAAAACCTAGAAAAGACTGAAATACATCTTTGTTTTTACCATGGTAACTGATTGAACTACAATATTATAAATTTAACATCCTGTAGACTATTGTATTTTATATTCTGTGTACCATATTATCAAAATAAATTTCGGTGACGTCAGTCGCAACTCTACTTTTGAGTAATTTGTAATAGACGCCCGAATATTAGCTGTTATTCGAGTTGAAAATAATAGTTTTTTGTTTATTTAAAGGATATTGTTTAATTTTATTGGTAACAAACCTATTCGGTAAATTGATATTTTAAAATATTTATAGCTTATGTATCCAGTCAGAAAAAAAATCTTTTTGTACAAATTTTTAAGAATTTAAAAAAAACCAGATCTGTATTTTAGAGAGGTAATATATTATTTTCTACAATGCCTATATATATATATATATATATATATATATATATATATATATATATATATATGTATATGTATATATATATATATGTATATATATATATATATATATATATATATATATATATATACATATATATATATATATATATATATATATATATATATATATATATATATATATGTACATATGTATATATATATAAATATATATATATATATATATATATATATATATATATATATATATATACATATATATATATATATATATATATATATATATATATATATATATATATATATATATATATATATGTATAGATATATATATATATATATATATATATATATATATATATATATATATATATATATACATATTTATATTTTATATATATATATATATATATATGTATATATATATATATATATATATATATATATATATATATATATATATATATACATATATAAAACACGTAAGCTGAAAAGTTTTTGGTCTGACACATAGATTTAAAAAATCTATATGATTTTTAGTACCAATCTTCAAACGATATATGTCAAAATTTCATGACATTTCGACAAATAGTTTACAAGTTACAATGGTTTTAATGACGCTACTTTTGGTATTTTCAAAACAATGGAAAAAAATCGAATTTCATGTTTTGATTAAATCCTGTTTTTTGATGGTAGAAAATACTGTTCAAGTAAAGCAATGGCTTGATAAGTGTTACGGGGTCTCTGCCCCTGAAAAATCACTCATCATTTAGTGGTATGCTAAATTTAAACGCGCTGAACGCTCTGGACGCCCAAATGAGGTGGTTACACCGGAAAACATCAATAAAATCCACAAAATTGTTTTGGACAACCGTAAAGCTGACACCCTAAAGATATCAAAAGAACGTGTTGGTCATATTTTGCATGAAAATTTGGGCATGAGAAACCTGTGTTGGAATTGGGTACCGCGTTTGCTCACAGTGAATCATGAACAACAACGTTTTGATGATTCTGAGTGCTGTTTGGACCTGTTTAAGCGCAATAAAAAGATTTTTTTTTCATGTGATATGTGACAATGGATGAAATATGGATACACCACTACACACCAAAATCGAATCGGCACACGGCTCAGTGGACAGCATCCAGTGAAACCTACCCAAAGCGACCAGAGACACAACAGTCGGTTGAGAAGGTTTTGGCCTCTGTATTTTGGGATGCGCATGGAATAATTTTCATCAAGGAAAAAAACCATCAATAGCCAATATTATATAAAGTTATTGGTGCATTTGAAAGTAGAAATCGCAAAGAAACAGCACAACTGAACAAGAAAAAAGTGCTCTTTCATCAAGACAATACACCATCTCACAAGTCAATGGTTTCGATGGCAAAACTGCATGAACTGAAGTTCGAATTGCTTCCTCATCCACCGTATTCTCCAGATTTGGCCCCCAGTGACTATTATCTATTCGCGGATTTCAAAAAAATGCTCGCGAGAAAGAGATTTGGCTCCAATGAAGAAGTTATCGCCGAAACTGAGGCTTATTTTGAAGGCAGAGACAAATTCTTCTACAAGGAAGGTACAGAAATGTTAGAAAAGCGTTGGAATGATTGTATCGCTCTTAAAGGAGACTATATTGATGAATAAAATCGAATTTAGCAAAAAAAGTGTTTTAACTAGCTAGACCAAAAACTTTTAGCCTACGTGTACAGGGTGCCCGATATGTATGGAATAATGATTCCACATCATTTATTAATCAGTGTTTCAAAAAATGTTTAAATAAAAGTTATAGGGTGTTATACGGTGCACATGCTGACGTTGACATTAAAATGTTTTGAACTGTCAGTTCCAAGAAATTACGCCACGCCATCTTAAATTTTTTTAAATGGAAATGTATATTATTTTATTTTTGAGTCTTACTGAAAATTCTGGATATTATTTGTCCAACATACTATATGTCTAAATTGAACTGTTTTGGAATTATTGATATTTGAAATTAAGGAGATCAAATTTTAAAAAAAATGTAAGCTGGCTTGTGTAAATTCGTTAATAAATGATTTATTAACGAAAACGTTTAGTGCTGCCTTTTGTGAAACTGTAATTTGAGCATAATATCATAATGGTATATTTAACAGAAACTGAAAGAATCACTTTGTTAATGATGGTTGGTTACGGAGACCGTAGGAGAACACAACAGGAGGTGTGTGATCTTTTTAGTCAGAATATCCGAATCGAGAACCTAACGTTTCGCGTCGTTACCTGCCAGCTTAATTTTTTTTTTTTTTAATTTGATCTCCTTAATTTCAAATATAAATAATTCCAAAACAGTTGAATTTAGACATATGGTATGTTGGACAAATAATATCTAGACTTTTTAGTAGGACTCAAAAATAAAATAATATACAGGGCTTACTATTTTAAAAAAAAAATCAAGATGGCGTAATTTCTTCGAACTGACAGTTCAAAACATTTTGTGGTCAACGTCAGCATATGTATATGTATATATATATATATATATATATATATATATATATATATATATATATATATATATATACATAAATATATATATATATATATATATATATATATATATATATATATATATATATATATATATATATATGTATACATAAATATATATATATATATATATATATATATATATATATATATATATATATATATATATATATATAATAAATATATATATATATATATATATATATATATATATATATATATATATATTATGATATATACTTTTTTATACAACATTAGTAATCAGGCAGCATACATGCAGCTGGAAGCTTGTTAATATGAAAAATTTTCTTATCGGTGTTATGCAGTTTCTTTTAATTTTTTTGACATAATTTTCTTGGTTTTGATTATTCAAACTAATGCAGGCATCGGATCTCATCACGTCTTTTAAAGGTTATCCTAGATATGTAAGTAATACGATCTGATATCTAGATGACCTTCAACCATATGTGTCAGGTGTTTATATAATAATACAGTTAGAACTTGTACCTTGACCTTTTACTCTAAGAAATTTATCTTTTTAAAATTTGACATCACAATAATTTTTAAATAAATTTTAAAGATTTTGAGTTTTTTTGAAGTCGAGCGTAATAGGTTAAAATGTCAAATAAAATTATCTTTTAAAATCCTCAGCTCAAGGTTGACTACAAACTGTTGAGTATGACAGGTTTCTGTCAGACTAAAACTTCCTGGACACTACCAACACAACCCTAGTACGAAGGCTAGGAATCTTCTTTCAACGCGGTTAGTCTTTCTGTTGAGTCCCCTCTCCCTTAAGATACATCAAAATAACCAAAGCCAATAATGTTATGTAAGAAAGTTCTCAAAGCTGAATCTGAATATTTTTAAATTTACAACGGTTCGATAAAATAGTTTAGTATTTAGCCTTTCGTCTAGACAGATTCTGCAGATTAGCACCTATGAACAACCAAGAGCCTCGAGTGCCTGTAGTTCTATATTTTGTTAGCTCATCTTAGGGTAGATTCGTTCCTTTTGTTTTAGAACCAATTTGGTCTAGTTTTACTATTAGAAATTTGTCATACTCAAATGGATACTACAAAATTTTATTTTATTATGAGCAGGCCTTGTGGGCTGTTAGAGTGGACCAAAGAAAAAAAATTGGATGAAAGGAATTATTAATATCTAGTTAAGTCCGGGTTAAAAGTTACTTTCAGCCTACTTAATAGTTTGAAAAAAAAAAGAAATTCAGATAAGCTATTAATTTGATGGTTTATTCTTGACTTAATTGTACTAAATTAATTATAAATATACAATGTCTATCTAAAAAACATACACTCAAATTTTCCTAAATTATGAGTATAACTTTGTTAAAATTGATGTCTTAATACTACTTTTAGATTTATTTAGTAGGAGAGAATTACTGATTTTTGGTTTTAAGCCAAAATAATCTCAGCAATGAATGGTACGCTTTTGTATGCCAAAAGATAATTATAAGTAATGTTAATTCATATGCCCAAAGATCAATATAATAAACTTCGAGAAGTATTAAATGCAAGAATATAATTATGTAAAAATATAAAAGTTATAGGATAAATGCTGGGTTAAATATAAATAACCGGTCAAGTGCAAGTTGAACTTGCGCAATTAGTGTTCCGTACGTTGATTGCTTTTCAAATAAAAAATTTTGTTACAGAGGTATAAAATGATCAGTGATTTCACAAAACACACCCCAAATGAGTTTTCAACAAAGTTTGATTCTAATCTTTACTGAAATCTGATGACCTTGAAATGTTGGTTTTTTTTATATACCAAATAAATTATTAAAGGTAATGCACTCGTGATAATTTTCGATCAATCTACACCCCGTGGAGAATATTCCAGAATTTTTTCAAAATTTTTTGATAAGTACTTTTCGAAATAAGGCGGGTGGACAGCCATTTTTCGCGATTTTTTAAAAATAATACAAAGAAAAGTGCCGGCAAGTATTACATTATATATATATTTTTTACTCGTGTTTTCACAAGCTTGCATTTGACACCACATTCGATTACCTAGTAAAAAAATTTTTTTTTCACTTCCGATTTCACCCCCCAAAACTAATTACCAAATTTCAACTTTCTATGACAAATAGTTTCGGAGAAAATCGGGTGTGACAGACGGACAGACAGACGGACAGACACCGAAGTGATCTTATAAGTGTTCCGTACGGAACACTAAAAAAAACTAACTTAATTTATGCACCTTCGGCGGCAGTCTTCCTCCGATGAAGATTCCACATAAGCGCTAACTATAAACACGAATTTCCATTGAGAAAGCCAGGTATGCATCGATGTAAAGGGGAAAAATTTTGAAGGTTGAAAAGCAAGATTCTTGACAAAAAGATGAATTAATTATATTATTTAACTTTTATTAAAGAAAGGATTCTTAAAAGTTATCTCGACACTTCAGACGGCATCGGCAGTTCCTCTCCAACACAAGTGAAGTAAATCGGGCTAACAGAGAATTACTACATACTCAGTGTTCATCTAGACAAAAAAACGCTGAGTTTCCAAAAATCTGTGGTGCATCGGTAGTACTTGAGAAGAAAACGAAGTCAGACAAAATGTAATGTTAAAAATTTGATTACCGTAAAAATCTGAAATGGTGGAGATAACCTTAAATTTTCTCTCTCTTTATACAGAGGTATGTAGTGAAAAGTTTCTGTTTAGTATATTACGATACATTATTTGCACTGTTTAAACAGAGTCGGATAATACTCTAATTATAATATTAAAAAAATTAAATGTTTACCAAAAATAAAAAAAAGAAATAGGTTGAATTTTATATCTGTGTAGATAGAAAACTAATATCAATAGAGCACCTGATATAAGATATCTTTTGATCAAAAACCAATATATATATATATATATATATATATATATATATATATACATATTCCACCACCTTATCATTATCTCGTAAAAGCTGAATTGATTTAATACGAAGCTATGCTTTCCTAATACACAACTGAACTCATGGATTGAGGAGTTGAGCCCTCCTGTAGTTCGTAGCCTTTGGAAAAAAAGAAATAGTACATTCTACACTCTACTACTTACCTGTATTTCTGAAGTTCAATCTGATTGGTAAAAATCCACAATCGCATTAGTAGCTACACCAAATAATTGTCTCGATCAAAAAGAAACTTGACATAAAATTGTCCCAAGTAGGTAGACGTCAATAAGGGAAGAAAAAGAAAACTTCTAATCTTTACTGGAATATAGCACATGGCAATAAAACTGAAATTTCAACTGAAACGTGACAGCTGAATCATACATTTAATCTAAAAAATGAAAACCTCCTGTCCTGAAAAAAGTTTTTCAAAGCCCTTATGCCCAAAGAAAGAATTGAAAACGTCATTACGGTTGCCCGACTTCTAACCAAATAAATCCAGTAATACCATGGCCCAAACGTTTAATTTTCACTAAACTGACACATTTGCCCTTTTTAAACTTTCAATGACAAACTAAACCATTCTCTAATTTTTATGCCGGAATAAAATGAGAACAAATTGAAACATCTCCATCTTATATATCTCCCACTCCGAAAGTCAAAATTGCTAACAAAATCATAGGTCACATTCATTAAAAACCATGGCCCTAAATTCCACTTTCATTAAAATTCAAAATTAATCCTAAACTATCCCAGGTCGAACAGATTAGTTCGGTAACCACATCTCTCACACGTATTCGATTCGAGAGTTATTATTTAAGTAAAACCGAAGTCAAAATTATATCAAGTATGGCATTTCATCATAAAATTCAAAAAACTGAAACTACTTTTCTTCAAAATTATTTAAAATAGTTAACTCCATTTTATTAAATTGGAATTCCCCTCCTGTCCGTCAAAAGAGTCCTAAAACGGAGAGGCAACTTGGTTAGATTGGCATCCTAGCCTACTTGAACTAAACTATAATATCCATCTTAACAACCAAACTAAGAAGGCATCTCAAACAACAATTTAATTTGATTTTTTTTATAAAATAACTTAATTTAGAAATGAACACGATAAAAGTATAAAGCAAGAATATAAAAAAGTATATTATTTTATGCCATTACTTAAAACATTAAAAGCATAAAAATTTATAACATTTAATTATTTTTCAAGAAATCTAATTTTGCCCATAACAATAAAAAAGAAAAGATTTGTGGATCATAAAAAAAAATTAATATGCATAAATGAGTGGACTGTAAATTAAATTATAAGATTATATAATTTTGAATGTATTTGTTATGATAGTGAGGGAGTTTATCTGTATGTGCTAATTATAGATTTATACTGTAACAGAAAGTTGGTGGAATGACATAGTAACATTAAGTCGTAAAAGTTTATAATAATGTAAAATTTTACCTGCGGTATCAAAAAGCAATATGGAACCAGCAGCTGATTTGAGTTTTGGCAGATACACTGGGTATAAATTTTAGGAGATAGCAGTATTATAGTCCAGGATATAATGGTTGCCTAATCTAAATATCAGTGGCTGATAAAATGGTTATTTAAATGATCCAAATATATTTATTTAAACCGAATAGTCTTGCTAGTTTTAAAACACGGGAATAGCAAGTATATACTTCTCTTTCTTCTTCTTGTCGAAAGCCTTTTGGCTTGTTTCACCCAGTTCAGTTCTCCTCCTGTGACGCGGACAATCAACCGTCCTTATATCTCTTGAGCGGACGTTCCGGCGATCGCCTCGAGTCCGGTTCCCCATTTCTTGCAACATTAGCCAATCTTTCATCACCCATCCTGAACACGTGTTCATTCCATCCTCTTCTGCGTGCCCTGATCCATCTAACCATGTCCTCCCTCCGGCACTCCTCGCGTATATCGTTGCTTCTTCTATGGTCTAGCAATGTATTACCCGTGATCTATCTTAAGACTCTCATCTCGTTGGTCCGGCAAATTCTTTTTGTCAAGATTGACTCGGCTCTCGTTTCTGCGGCGTATGTCAGCCCTGGCCTTACTGACATGCCTTGTAGATTCTCACTTTGCTTTCCTCGGTCATACAACTGTTTTTCCATAAAGGGATTCTCAGAACCCCCGCTATTCTGGCTGCTTTGTTGACTTGGGTCTTCACACTCCCTCTCAGCTGTATGTCGAGATGGCCGTTCCTAAATAATTGAATTCTGAAACTTGTTCTATTATTTTTTCATTTATAATTATCTTGTACCTCCGGGGTTGCTTCACAATTAACATCGATTTTGTTTTGCCTGTTGAAATCTTCATTCCGACTGCTTCGGCTTTCTTCTTGAAAGTTTGGACTAGTCGCTGAAGGTCGTCCTCATTTTGACCGATCAGAACTGCGTCGTCTGCGTAGCTAATGATTTGTTTATTTCCCAGTTTGTAGCCACAGTTCTACATACGCACGTCTGCGATTATTCTGTGTGTGACGTTGAACAGTAATGGACTTAGCCTGTCGCCATGGCGTACGCTCACTTTTTGTTCTATCTGCTGTGTCACAAGGGTTCTGGTTTTCATCATTTCACGAGTTGAGCTTCACAATAGTGTCTATAATATTCGGATAAACCTCGTTGGATTGTAGCTCTACGTTTTATAGTCGGATCCTGTCAAATGCCTGTGTCACGTCGATAAAGCATAAGTAGGTTGCTTTGCCAAAGTCTAATGTCTTCTCAGAGATTTGTCTGACCATGGATGGCATCTATGTTGGAGCGGTTTTTTCGGAACCCCTGCTGCTCTTTGCTGATTTCAATAACATTGGCGGGGATATGGCCTAGGATTCGAGTGAAAAACTTCATTGAACTGTTTCAGACTGTAATTCCCTGGTAATTCTTGGGGTCCGAGATGCTTTCTCTATTGAACAGTGGTATGGTGGTGCTTTTGATCCATTCTTTCGGTTTTATTTTGTCTCGTATGATCCTGTTGAATAGCTCCGCGAGTTTCGTAAAGCTTTCGCCTCCGTACTTCAATAGTTCATTGGGGATGTTATCCGGGTCCGGTGCTTTCTCATTCTTTAGCTGTTTTAGCTGTAGCTATACTTCTGCTATGATTATACCTGATGTATTGCATACAAGCAAATATACACCTTTTTTTAATGTAAAACGTTTTACGCTAGGTATATTCTGGCCATGAAAATATCATTCATTCACATAAAACGATAGTTTTTTTTCGCATTCTTTTGTAGAATAGTAGACTATTTCCAAAAAAAAAACTGAGAACTTATTTATCATATATTATTTCCCTGCTTCCTATATTTTAGTCGAACTTTAGTATCCAGACCAATACTGTATACAATGTTAATAAATAATAAATCAAATGACCATATATGTTTTATTGCGTTTATGACGTAACTATGCCTAAACGGTTTGAAAAAATTTGGCAGTGATAGCTCGAAAATACTTTTATTTATTGACCGTTGAATAACATTTGAACGGTAGATGTAAACTTGGCTAGAATAAGTTTTTATGAGGGGAGGTCCAAATTGTGTTTGTTACCACATGAGATTAAGTTATGAGGCTCTTCATCTTGGAATCTACGAACTTTATAAATTTTAAAATAGTGTAGAAGAAAAAAATCTTCAGATACCGAAAACCTTATATTTTCTCTGCATGCAGAAAGGTTTATTTCGTTTTATCACCCACAAATCAATAAACAACCTACAAGTCCTATTTTGCCTTTATCACATTGACACTTCAAATGGTGTTTTATATTAACTTCCATTACAAACAAGGCCAACCTATGAATGACTGCTTTATATAATGCAACTAGCTCCGCTCGCGTCGACTTGATTCACTACTATCGTCACTGCTTATTCCTTATGTTACCTAACGTAATAAAATTTCCCCTTATCTCCCATTATTTCTCCTTATCTCCCATTATCTCTACATAATTTCCATTATCTAGGCTTATCTCTGCTCATCTCCCATTATGTTTCCTTATCTCCCATTATTTTCCTTTATCTCCCATTATCTCACCTTATCTCCCATTTTCTAGGCTTATCTCGACTTATCTCGCGATATTTCTCCTTACCTCCCATTATTTCTCCTTATCTCCCATTATTTATACTTATCTCCCATTATCTCACCTTATCTCCCATTATCTAGGCTTATATCGAATTATATAGAACATATGTATAAATTTATAAAAAACACGTAAATCAGATAAGTGGTTCTCAAGTGATATGCGCAATAACGGACAGACAGACAGACAGAGAGGCGTTGCATTTTATATATATATTATATTCTTTGCAACATGATATTGTTCCATATTTAATGGTTTAGGCAGTGTATTGCAAGAGAACGCGCTAATGGTAACCTTTTTTCTGACTTGATTCACTATTATCGTCACTGCTTATTCTTTATGTTACCTACCGCAATAAAATATATCCTATAACCTGGCCAGAGAACATTACATAAACAACATATGTTTAAAAAAAAAAGCACGTAACGCACTAACGGACAGACAGACAGACAGACAGAGAGACGTTGCATTTTATATATATTATAGATAGAAGATTATAGATAACCTGGCCAGAGAACAAATGTATGAATTAAAAAAAAAAAAAGACGTAAATCGGCTAAGTGGTTGTCGCGTGATAAACGCACTAATGGGCAGACAGACAGAGAGATATTGCATTATATATATATATATATATATATATATATATATATATATATATATATATATATATAAATATATATATATATATAATAGATATTCTCTGCTACATAGTATTGTTCCATATTTAATGGTTTAGGCTGTGTATTGCAAGAGAACGCGCTAGCAACAAACTTTTTTCCGACTTCATTCACTATTATCGTCACTGCTCATTCCTTATGCTACCTATCGTAATAAAATATAGTTTATAACCTGGCCAGAGAACATATGTATTTTTTTTTAAAAAAAAGTACGTGAATCGGATAAGTGGTTTTCCAGTGATAAGCGCACTAACGGACGGACGGACGGACAGACAGACAGACAGACAGACAGACAGACAGACAGAGATACGTTGCATTTTATATATATTATAGATGTAATAAAATATATATCTATAACCTGGTCAGAGAACGTATGTATGAATTTAAAAGTGGTTCTCGAGGGATAAGCGCACTAACGAACAGACGGACAGAGAGACGTTGCATTTTATATATATTATAGATATAGATTATTATTATATAACCTGCCAAAGAATATATGTATGAATTTAAAAAAAGATACGTAAATCGGATAAGTGGTTCTCGCGTGATAAACGCACTAATGGACAGACAGACAGACAGTGAGACATTACATTTTATATAGATTATAGATTATAGATATTCTCTGCTACATAATATGTTCCATAATTAATGGTTTAGGCTGTGTATTGCAAGGAAACGCGCTGGTGGCAAACTTTTTGCGGCTTCATTCACTATTATCGTCACTGCTCATTTCTTATGCTACCTATCGTAATAGAATATAGCCTATAACCAGGCCAGAGAACATATGTATGTTTTAAAAAAAAAAGTACGTAAATCGCTTAAGTGGTTCTCCAGTGATAATCGCACTAACGGACAGACAGACAGACAGAGAGACGTTGTATTTTATATATATTAAAGATGTTGCTTTTTCAGTTACATACGAGGGCTACTTTTTAAATTTTTACAAAAAATTTTTTTGGATTACAATTCGTTTTATTGTTTCTTAAAATATTCGCCTTTAAGATTTATACACTTTTGCATGCGTTCAAGCCAATTCTTGAAACAATTTTTCCACTCTGAAATTGGTACCTCAAAAAACATGGTTTTGGAAGGATTCAACAGCTTCTTGAGGTGATGAAAAAATCGCTGTCTACGCATTTTTTTTGACATTCAGGTACAAAAATAAGTCATTGGGCGATAAAATCAGGTGAATACGGCCAACGAGATATTAATACGATGTTTTTCTTCGTCAAATAGTCAATTGCTTGACGTGCTTGATGAGGAATGACGTTTTCAGTTATTTTTCCTGATTTTATCGATGACTTCTGGCAAACAAATTGTTATATATCATTCAACATTAACTGTTCTTCGAACCACTTTTGTTAGATTTGGTTCATCTTGGAACACACAACTTGCTTAGTTTCTGGCTTGTACGAATATATCCAAGTTTCATCTCCTGTTACGATGTTGTATGCGGCTTTTGCATCTCCTTGGCCGAATTATATGAGCATTTCCTTATTCTAATGACAAGAGCCTGTTTTTGAGTTTCGGTCAAATTATTCGGAATTCAACGAGAACAAATCTTTTTCACGACTAAATGTTCATGCAAAATCAAATGTATTCCAGTCTTCGATATGCCTAAGGATGCCTCTATCTCACGGTAAGTCACATGCTCATCCTTTTGAATCATGTCGCGCACAGCATCGATGTTTTTTTGAACAACCGGCCTTTACGAAATTCGTCGCTGACGGAAGCACGACCAGGACGAAATTCTGCAAACCAATTGTAAACCGTCTTTTCTGATGGTGATTCATTACCAAAAATTGAAAGAAGCGATTCGAGGCATTGTTGTGGAGTTACACCTTTACTAAAATCGTAAAAAATCATCCAACGAAAACCTTCAAGTGAAATTTCCATTTGTTCACAAAACTGTTTTTTTAAACGCTTACTGTAAACAAACTATTCGGCCAATTTCTGAGCTGCTACTGTTTTAACAATAACAAATGTCAAATTTTACAACAATAGTAATGTCATATCTCAATAGCGCCATCTAGCGGTCGTTTGTAAAAACTTATTACCTCTCATTTTTTAAAAAAACGATTTTGTAAAAATATTAAGAAACGTTTTTGTTTAGTAATTGTCTTTAAAAAGTAAAAATATCCCGAGAGGTTCGAATGCAAGAATTTGTGAAATAGTTAGTTTTTTACTTTATTTCTTTTATTGTTTATTTTTCTGTTAATTTATTTTTCTTCAACTGCGGTCCTTAAGAATTAAGAAAAAAACAAAGCACTTTTTATAAAAGTATTTTTTATATGGCTTACCAACTCTCAAAAAAGTAAGCCGTCTCCTCATAACCTTAATAATTCGATATAATTGTATATAATTACTTTCCTTATAACAAAATTTACATTATCTATTTAATTACACAGATATGTAAAAAAAATCTGTCTTTTAAGTGAGACACGTGTTTTCTTAAATATTTTTTTATGCTGAATCTAAAAAATTTTTAATAAATAATGTAAAACTGTATATGGTAATCATTAAAATTATGGAATAAAACTATTATTTCGGACATTTTTAAATGGTCTGAATCTACATTTATTATAAAAACTTAAAAATATTAGGTTTTAGTATTCATATTTAACAAAACACATGTATACACCACCTTTATTTGAGTTACGCAGCAAAATGCTGCTTATCTGGGCAACCGTTAAATTAAATAACCGGTCAAGTGCAAGTTGAACTTGCACAATTAGTGTTCCGTGTTGCTTTTAAAATAAAAATTTTTATTACGGTGGTATAAAGTGACTTCACAAAACACACCCCAAATGAGTTTTCAACAAAGTTTGTTTCCAATCTTTACTGAAAACTGACGCTTTGAAATTTTTGTTTTTTTATATACCAGGTAAATTATTAAAGGCAATGCACTCGTGATAATTCCAGAATTTTTTCAAAATTTTTTGATCAGTATTTTTCGATATAAGGTGGAGGGACAGCGATTTTTCGCGATTTTTTAAAAATAATACTAAGAAAAGTGTGCGCAAGTATTACATTATATATATATATATATATATATATATATATATATATATATATATATATATTTTACTCGTGTTTTCACAAGCTTTCATTTGACATCACACTCGATGACCTAGCAAAAATTTTTTTTCACTTCCGATTTCACCCCCCAAAACTAATTCCTTAAGTCAAAATTTAACTTTCAAAACTACATGGCTCTGACGAGGCCAAATAGTTTCGAAGACAATCGGGTGTGACAGACAGACGGACAGACAGACAGACGACACCGAAGTGATCTTATAAGTATTCCGTACGGAGTACTAAAAATTGTTTTTAATTTTTATTAATATTGAACAAAACTATTATTTCATTGCATTTATTGACTTAAAAAAGCATTTTACCCACCACATAGCACCCTTGTAAGTGTTAAAAGTGAGTTTTTTGTTGAAACTGAACATAGAACTTAATTTTTTGATGCCAAGTTAGGATTAAGAACTCCAAAAAACAATGGAAATAATAGTTTTGTTCAATACTAATAAAAATTAAAAATAATTTTTTAAATCAGCGGTTGCACATATTTATTTTAAACATCATTTTGCTACCTAGCTTAGTTAAAGGAGGTGTATGCGTGGTTTTGGCTAAACGTAAACATTAAAACCTAATATTTTTTAAGTTTTGATGATAAATGTAGATTCAGAATATTTTAAGATGTTCGAAATAATAGTTTTATTCTATAATTTTAATGATTATACAGTTTTACATTATTTATTGAAATGTATTTTTTCCAATTTAATAGTTTTCTGGCAACTTTAAGTGTGTTTTCTGAAAAAACCTGAAGGTTGATGTCTTTTTTTGTAATCTTTTTGGATTCAGCATAAGAAAATACGTGTCTACAGAGATTTTTTTTTGTATACCTGTGTTATGGAATTTACAACATAGGATAATCTAGAATAACCTCAGAGTATTTTTGTTCTTTATTATTTCTTTATTAAACGAAGGCTAAAAATATTCTTAAATTATTGTGCCCATGTGCAACCGAATCCACATAATTTCCAGCATAATTTTTTCTTTAAGAATGAGAATTAAATTAGCAATTCTTCTTTACTTATGACGTACGTGAACTATACTTTTGACCCAAATTGCAAACATTACTAATAATTTACCTTGCCATATGTAATATATAATATGTTATATAAATTTCAATAACTCCTAGTCGTATACGCTACACCAACAAAGTGTTCATAAAATACACAGTAATGAGAAATTAAAAAATTATTCTTAATCGTCTTTATCGCGCCGTAGGTGGAATTATCCAGAAGGTTAAGAAAGAAGTGGAAAAACAAATGCGTGTTGTTGATAGCCTACCTTCATTGCGAGTGTGTGTTTTATTGTTTCAATTAGCTTGTACCTGTACTACAAAATGTTTTCCGTGTTTTTCTATTATTCGTTCCTCGCGTGACGGTTTGAACATTTAATTTTAGCTGTTGCAATAGGTAAGTTTATTTTTTTTTAAATTGTCCTGTTTTGTTGTAATAATTAAATTAAAACTTTTCTGATGCTTTGGTGCTTATTATTCTTCTGTTATTCATAATTTTATAACTTGTTTATAACGTTGGTTATGATCTTAGTCCGATTTAAGGGAGGTCGAGAGAGGTTTAGTCCTAGAGGTTGCCAGCGGCTACTAATTAGCCGAAGTGTTTACAATTCTTGCCCGGGGCGACGTAAACGATTTGCAGTGACTAAAGCGGTGAAATCGAAACAAAATATTGAATTAATTTTAGTGTTCCGTACGGAACACTTATAAGATCACTTCGGTGTTTGTCTGTCTGTCCGTCTGTCACACCTGATCTTCTCCGAAACTCTTTGACATAGAAAGTTAAAATTTGACACTAATATAGGAATTGATGGCCCCATCAGAGTCGTGTAGTTTTGAAAGTTAAATTTTGACTTAAAGGATTAGTTTTGGGGAGTGAAATCGAAAGTGAAAAGAAAAAATTTCACATGAGTTCAAAAATATATATAATGTTATACTTACGTACACTGTTCTTCATATTATTAATTGCCAAAAATCGCCGTTCCCCCTTATGTAGAAAAGTACTGATCAAAAAACTCTGGAACATTCTCCACAGGATGTAGATTGAACGAAAATTATGACAAGTGCATTATCTTTAATAATTTATCTCGTATATATAAAAAAAAATTCAAGGTCATCAATTTTCAACAAAGATCGAATACAACCTTTGTTGAAAACTCATTTGGGGTGTGTTTTGTGAAGTCATTGATCCTTTTATACCTCCGTAACAAAAATTTTTATTTTAAAAGCAATCAACGTATGGAACACTATTTGCGCAAGTTCGACTTGCACTTAACCAGGTATTTAACTTTATTGTGTTAATGGGATGTGACAACAGTTACAACTGATATATTTCCATGTCTTCGCCTCTTGAAGCCTGTTTTTAAGCTGCTTTAAGCAATATATCTTCAAATTCTTGACCACATTAGTGAATATCTTGTACTCAAGATATAGGCATGCGTTTAGCATTTATTAGGTGTGGAATCGCGGCATAGGAATGGCGCGGATTGTTTGCTCGGTTTTTGTTTACTTCTGATGATATGCTTTTCGTTCGCATTTATTTTTTCTCCTAAGTAAACAAGAAACGGATAGCTGGTACAGAAGCTAATATTAATATTCTAACAGCTTTATAATAATTTTATTAAAACACTGTCTATATATATTTTTAAAAATCGTTTATATATAATATATCCGACGTGAGCGTCTTCACACGTGAGGCGCGGGAGTCAGCTTTTAGTCGGATTTGGTAAAAATTTACAACCATTAATTAACATTGTAAAAAATTGTACAATTTGGTGGAATAAAAACTATTATAGTAGCTTACTAGTTGCTAGAGATTCAATTCATGTTGCGACATACTTTGGAGATTTTAGAAGCTTACAAATTTTTCCAGATTAATATTAACTCTATGCCTATTTCAAAGTTTCTGGTTGAAATTTCACCCACTTTATGTTTTTCTATAGGACTGCAGTTGGCACACACATTAAAAAAGTCTAAAGTATATATTTTTTTCCATTTATGCATGGCAGGATGAGGCAACTCTACTATCTCATCCTAGATATAAGCTTATTTATAATTTAATAATTTAATACTTCCGTATTATATTGTTTTTTAAAATAACCAGTCAAGTGCAAGTTGAACTTGCGCAATTAGTGTTCCGTACGTTGATTGCTTCTGAAATAAAAATTTTGTTACGGAGGAATAAAATGATCAGTGACTTCACAAAACATACTCCAAATGAGTTTTCAACAAAGTTTGTTTCCAGTCTTTACTGAAAACTTGAAATTTTTGTTTCTTTTATATATACCAGATAAATTATTATAGGTAATGCACTCATGATAATTTTCGTTCAATTTACACACCGTGGAGGATATTTTAGAGTTTTTTTCAAAATTTTTGGATCAGTACTTTTTGAGATAAAGGTGGAGGGCAGCGATTTTTTGCGATTTTTTCAAAATAATATAAAGAAAAGTGTGCGCATGTTAGACATTATATATATTTTTGAACTCATATTTTTACACGATTTCATTTGATACCCTACGCGATGACCTAGTAAATTTTTTTTTTTTCACTTCCGATTTCACCCCCAAAACTAACCCCTTAAGTCAAAATTTAACTTTCAAAACTACACGACTTTGATGAGGCCATCAATCCCTATATTAATACCAAATTTCAACTTCTTACGACAAATAGTTTCGGAGAAAATCGGGTGTGATGGGTGGACAGACGGACAGACAGACATCGAAGTGATCTTATAAGTGTTCCATATGAATACGAAATATGATCAAAAACAATCAAAACACATAAATTTCTTAAGGTTTTGATAAAAAATTAGTAGTCAAGATTCAAAAAGTAGTGATCTCTATGCGCAATTGTTTATGAGGTCGTCAAGCTGCTTTGGAAGAAAAATAATCGGTCAAGTGCAACTTGAACTTGCGCAATTAGTGTTCCGTACGTTGATTGCTTTTAAAATAAAATTTTTTGTTACAGATGTATAAAATGATCAGTGACTTCACAAAACACACCCCAAATGAGTTGTCAACAAAGTTTGTTTCCAATCTTTACTGAAATCTGATGACCTTGAAATTTTTGTTTTTTTTTTAATACCAGAAAAATTATTAAAGGTAATGCACTCGTGATAATTTTGGTTTAATCTACACCCCGTGGAGAATATTCCAGAATTTTTTCAAAATTTTTTGATAAGTACTTTTCGAGATAAGGCGGGGGACAGCGATTTTTCGCGATTTTTTAAAAATAATACAAAGAAAAGTGCGCGCAAGTATTACATTATATATACATTTTTTACTCGTATTTTCACAAGCTTTCTTTTGACACCACACTCGATGACCTAGTAAAAATTTTTTTTTTTCACCTCCGATTTCATCCCCCAAAACTAACCCCTTAAGTCAAAATTTAACTCTCAAAACTACATGGCTCTGATGGGGCCATTAATTCCTATATTATTACCAAATTTCACCTTTCTATGTCAAATAGTTTCGGAGAAAATCGGGTGTGACAGACAGACAGAGAGACAGACACCGAAGTGATCTTATAAGTGTTCCGTACGGAACACTAAAAATGGTTAGAATTTTAAATTTTCTTAGTTCGGATCAGCCAAAATATTTTATAATTACTAAATTTATTTTCGTAAAATACACTATATACTAATATATTTTTAGATACTATGTAAAATTTTTGTTAAATCCTATACTAAATTTTCCGAGATATCTACATCTAACATGAAGTTTTACACTTGGAAGCAAATTATCCACAACATCTAAATGGTGAATCTTACAATATTTTTTTCTTAAAAGGAATTTACAACAGTTGTTCCTCAAGATTATGTTTTTTTTATTTAAATAAATACACTTAAAAATAAAAGCTGGCAAATTATATTTCAGAACTTATTTTGTTCTTCGATTCAAAGCAATGTTTTTTTAATTAAAAACAGATACACTTTAATACTAGTTACAATCTATAAGAATCGACTAACTATTTTTATAACTTTATTTTACAATAATAATCTTTCAATCCCTATATATTAGATTTACTAGGGTAGGTTGATAAGGAGTAAATTTGTATGAAATGGCAGGAAATTTTGTTAAGCACTGTTGGTAGGCGGGATTCTTATAACGGTTGGATTCAAACTTTCAAAGCAACGTGCAGTTGTTTGTTGGCAGCCATTGACATTGAGGGTGGACTGAGCTTTCCGTATTCCGCTGTGAAGTAAATATGGATGCAAAAGTGTGAGAGAGATAAAGCGAATGTACGGGTACTGGGCCTTGGTTAACAGGCCTACAGAAAAGGGACAGGTATTGGCCGCACAGTCACTTTGTCGCTCTCTAGAGATTAGTCAATTTTGTGAGGTTAATGCTCAGTCTATCCTGCATATCTATGGTTGGCAGCTTTCGTAAGTGATCGGTGTTACACGTTTCGTTTCAACATTTTTATTTTAAAAAGTGAACCGCGACCAAGGTGGAAACTAAACTGAAGGAAGCTCATGGGGACTCTGCAGCAGCACTCAAGACCTTTGGTTACCGGCCAGATGAATTTAAATATGGCCGTACGAGCATTGCAGATGCTTCACGTTCAGGGCTCCGGATTGCGGTTTTTTCTGAAGAAATGTTATTGTGATCGAAGATAGTCGCATTAGGCTTCATGAGACTGCTAAAACGCTAGGCATCTCATATAAACAAGTACATAAGATTCTGCATGAAGTTCTAAAAACGAAAAATCTGGGTGAGTGATGTTAACTCCAGAGCAAAAATACCTGAAAAAGGACATTTCAAAATCGTGATTGGAAAAGTTGCTCCTTAATCCGAAAAACTTTTGGCATCGTTTTGTAAGACTGTAGATGAAACGTGGATTCATCATTACACCCACCAGACAAAATAGCAGTCAGAACAGTGGGTCAACAAAAGTGAAAATGCACTGAAAAAAGCGAAAACATTTTTATGTGCAGGAAAAATGATGGCAACTATTTTTTGGGACTCACAGGGTATTATCCTGATTGACTATTTAGAAATAGTATAATATTAACTGGCTCCTGTTATACAACATTATTAGACCATTTCCATAGTGAGTTGAAGCAAAATCGATCAAGATTAGCGCGGAAATAAGTCATCCTTCTCCCCCACCCTATTTCCTAGATTTGGCTCCAAGTGACTTTTTTCCTAATTTCAAAAATTTTCGGGAGGGGGAGGGAAGAAATTATCCTCAAATGTAGAGGTTGCTCTAACCCAGTATTATGCAGAGCTCGAAACCAACTTTTATTCTGTGGAAATAAAAAAAATTGAAATCCCGCTGGACCCTATGTATTTGGCTATATGAGGAGAAACAAATTTTTGTTTTTGAAAAAAATGTTATTTATCTTGTTTTTTACAAGCCTTTTTAATCGAACCTCGTATCTCAGGTATTGGAATTTTTTTTAATATTATGCTAAATGTAAATTTGCACCAACAGGATGCACGTTAACAAACCTGTTTCTAATGATTTTAAAAATATATCCTTAAGGGGTTATATGCAGTTGACTGGCTAGTCGATTTTTAGATTTTCGCGTATTTTTAAAGTAGAATATCTCCATGAAATTTCAGAAGGATGTGAGCATTTTTCACAAAGTTACAAGCGTAAACAGGTAGTAAGCGCAAGGTACGTACGATCCCTTCTACTTGTAAATATGACTCATTGTATACAATATAATACCGCTAGGACACTGATATACATTCGTATCAATGTATTTGAGGATTTGAAGTAGCAAATTTAGAGGCAGTCAGTGGTGTATTCGGCATCGAGCAGTACGTTACTGTTTCTTCGCTTGCTCGCGCGCTTATTTCTCATCAAACCGTTTTAATTTTTGTGCCTGGTCTGCATCATGCATAAGGTCTTAAGGAGTAAAATGTCATTATGAAGGCATTAGGAATAAGCTGTGGCCCAAATTGGGCCACAGCTTATTCGTCGCAGGCAAAGCCAGATGGACCTTTTAGAGGCAGCTTCAGCCGCAAAAGCTCTCCTGTATGAGAATGAATGGACAATTCCATGTGAGGTGCAAAAGAAAAATTGAGTATATAAATTTGAACTTGAAACTTTCAATGCGTTTTTATCGAAAACGCATTTTTCAAAAAAGGCCAATGCGGTGCCCACGATATCTCAAAAAGTATTTTACCGAAATTTTCAGGACTTATTCTACACATGGAGGACTACTGAATGAAGTAAGGTTTTTTTTTCGACGAAAACTTGCTATTTTATTAAGGAAAAACGAGAATTTTAAAGGTCGAAAAAAGTGACTTTTCAGTAAAACCACAGCCATTTTAGTAAGAATGGGAATTTCGAAAAATCCTTCCTTCACTCAATAGATGTTAATGTCTTCTACCAGAATTATTTTTTTCGTATGTTTCAGATAAGGGGTTTTCAAGTTATCGTGGTCTCCGCAAAAAAAGAACTATTTTGGAGAATCGCTGTACCTAGCCAATGTTTAAATATATCTTGACAAAAAAATGTATATATTAAGTTCAGTAATTGAACTATAAAACCGCGGTCTATTTTCGAATAAAAAATGGATTTTAGTTTTGAAAAAAAATTCTTAAATTTCGTCTATGACAACTGCATATAACCTCTTAAATAATACAATTCCCGCTCAAGAATGTTCAAGTCTGTAAGTTTTGCAGCTACGCTAAATACGTCCCATCGGTCGCATCGTACGCACTGTCAACGTTGCACACACTGCTAGCGTTGCCCACACTCGTCATGTTGCTCGTGATCAGATGATCACGTAGACTATAGAGTAAAAATCTTGAATGATATAAAAGCTAAAACCTGGCACGTATAGTCCCAAGAACTATGACTTTTCATCTAGTAAATACTGTGAAAGTTTCCCTTCGATTTTAGTTTTTCATATTTAGAAACACATCGCACATACTGTTGTTAGTAATATCTTACAGAAAATTGTATGTTTGTATAAAAATTTGTCAGAAAGTAATAATTCTTGTGAACAAGAAATATATTAAACTTTGACAAAATCATACATTAAAATATTGCGTGATGAAAAAGTTTTGACGTCAAATAAATATGGGAAAACAAAAACCTATTCCAATCGCATGATAACAAACTATTTTTTATGGCTGTTAATCTTTGTCTTCTTCGTGTAAGATTGGTGATATTTTTCAGCTTTTACGGAAATGATACTTGGTATAAAAACAAGATTATTACTCCGGAAGTTTTGGAGGCCTTAATTAATTAAAAATAATTAAGTTGGCAGTAAATTTATCCAGTTTTATTTTCAGAAATAGTAAAAAAATTAGTAAATACTTTCTAAAACCTAAGTCTCAATTTTTTTCAAATAATAATAATCTATCGACATTAATCAAGTAGAGATTTTTTATGGGTCTAGCACACGTGCTACAGGGAAGTCCCTAAAGCGCTCCAGGAGTGGCACATATGCGAAAAAAGCGATTTACGTTGTTCTTGAATCGCTGTAAATTGTACTCGGTGGGAAACACAGCCCTGGGCAAATTATTCCAAAGGGATGATATTCTCCATATAAAAGACTGCTTGAAAAACGTTGTACGCGGAGTAGCAGGGATGGGCTAAAATGGATTTAACCTATTGATAGTCGATTGCAATGTGCCTATCATTAAATTTAATTTATTGATATATCATATATCATATAACATCATTTTTTGTAAACTTTTCCACTTATCCTTCCTGCTGGTAATAAGCTTCAACCGATAACCAAAAAAGGCAAAAGGACTTGTTGAAACAACTACTCACCTATTGCATTTCAGTAATATTAAAAGTTTTGGGAAAGTCCATCAATCAGCATATTTTAAAATTTTTAGAAGGACTTAATATTATTAGAGGCCTTCAACATGGTTTTCGTAAGCAAAGATCAATAGATGTTTTCACTTGTGTCACACATATTTGGAACAACGCGTCCTCTACGGTGGCAGCTGACGGATTTCTTTATCAACGCCAACCCCGATATACCCCAAGGCTTTATACTGTGTCGAACGCTCGAACAAGACTTCCAATTTTATCCATCCAATATCCAATCGATTCAGTAGCTAAAAAGAAGAGACTGACGACGACCAAGTGGAACCAGATGGCGAAGAAGAGCTGTTAGATGAAGAAGAGAATATGCCTCTAGAAAAAGTACAAAAACTAAAGAACAGAAAAGCTCCTGGGCCTGATGACATGACCAATGAAATGCTCAAGTATGGAGGATTTAGAATAGAAAAAGTCATGACAACCTTATAGATAATTTTAAGCCAGAAAATTCCTGAAGACTGGAGGAACAGTATTCCGATGCAAATATTCAAAAAAGGAAATAAAAACGACCCTGACAATTATAGAACCATTACCCTGCTAAATAGCACTAGTAAATTACGAACCAAGACCATGAGTGGAAAAATAACAAAAAAAGCCAAATAAGCAAGGAACAGCAAGGATTTGGAGAAAATAGATTGCCAGCGGATGCTATATTTACAATCCGACAATTGATTGAAAAATCATTAGAATGCAATAAACCTCTATTTCTGGGCTTAGTTGATCTAAAAAAAGACTTCGCTAGGGTACGGCTGAGAGATGTGTTACAAATTTTACGAGGTCATGACTTCAACAACAACTACATTAAAGTGATAGAACAGCTCAATAAAAACAATAGGACACGTATAAATACACAGCAAGAATTAACTGAAGAAGTACCAATTTCATCTGGACTTCGACAAGGCAATAGCATGAGTTTAACACTTTTTAATTTAATAATGGACAAAATAATAAATAGTGTGAATGAGATCAATAGTGGTTACAAAATAGGACGAAAAACTCTAAAAATATTGTGCTGATGATATAAATGAAGATGGCTTACAGCGACTAATACATCGTTTCCAAACCACAGCAGAAACTTACAACATGAGAATATCAGTGAAAAAAACAGAATCAATGGTTATAACTAAAGACCTTATTAGATGTAAATTAGCCGTCTACAACAAAACAGTAGTACAGAACATGCAGTGCACATACGTAGGAGCTCAAGCTCAAAAAAATTATATCAAAAAGTATCAGGCAAATAAAGCATCGAAAATATCTAGTTATTTGAGGAACTTAATATGGAAAAATGCTTACAGAAAGCAAAGTGCGTATATACATATATATATATATATATATATATATATATATATATATATATATATATATATATATATATATATGTATATACATATATATATATATATATATATATATATATATATATATATATATATATATATATATATATATATATATATATATATATATATATGTATATATATATATAAAATAAAGAGAGAGAAAGCAAAAGTTGCTGTATCTAACAAAATCCTAAGTTATGAAACTAGTTGGGGAACTCGGCAAAAACTTTTGCCGAGTTCCCCAACTAGTTTCATAACTTAGGATTTTGTTAGATACGGCAACTTTTGCTTTCTCTCTCTTTATTTGTTATAGAAATGGGGTTTTTTCAAGATTTAAACAATAGATATGGAGCGGAAACAACAAACCTTTTCCGAAATTGGGCTAAGTTAAACCTAAAACTAGCAAAAATGACCAGTAGAAGGAACTTTTTATTGAAGTGCAGGTCAATGGGCCTTATCCCTAGACACATTGTACAGAACTTTGGATGCATGAATAACTTAATGTCAGATAGACCGAATGATAATAACAGGAACCAGCGCTTCCAGAGTAAGGTATCTCTCAGAATTCTATCCTATGAAATTTCCTTCACTATTAAGGAAATAACTAAGCTAACCTCTCTTCTCAATCATGTTATTCACTCTGCAGAGGACAGAGTTCCTCCATATATAGTACAACGTTTCCGTACCACTCAATTAAAATCTTTTCATACTGTTTCTAGATCCCTCTCAAGTAATCTGTTTAATAAATTTAATAATTTAATGCAAGTTCGTGCTAATAAATTAAAAGTATGTCAACACTGGTTTACTAATCTCACTCAGGTTAACTTTTCCTCTGAAGTTCACACAGTTCTCTCCTTGGGTCCCAAATTTGTTTTTGATTCTTTTCCAGGTAAAGATATACCTGTCAAGACGGTTCTAGCAGATATTGAATCTTTCATTAAACTTTTACCTTTTTCTAACCAAGATATCCTTAGAGCTAAGTGCACCAATGCTGTCACAAATGCTGTACTGCAAAATCATAACACCGCTACATCCTTTGAGAAGACTTTATTCAAGAAAGCAGTAACCTTCCTTAAACAACACAGAGACATCTTGATCATTCCTTCAGACAAAGGCTCAGTCACTGTGGCGTTGGAAAAGCAACATTACGAAACAAAAATGTTTGAATTAATAGATGATGAACAAGTCTATGAAAAGCTTTCGCATGACCCTACAAATCAATATCAAAATAAAAGCAATTCCTTTGTTAAGCAAATGAAGAATAAAAAATGGATCGATGACAGAACAGCAAGACAACTTTGTACCTACAAAGCCATTCCACCAAGGATCTACGGCCTGCCAAAGATACACAAAGAAGGTGTACCACTAAGACCTATTGTCTCCACAATTAACTCTCCTACATCAAGCTTAAGCAAATTCTGTGCAGATATATTAGAAAAATCCTTCCAAAATTACCATCTATATGCAGTTAAGGACTCCTTTGCCTTTAGTGCAGAAATTAATAATTTCTTATTACCTGAGAATCATGTCATCATTTCTCTGGATGTAGTCAGTCTCTTTACCAACATTTCATGGCAGTTAGCCAAACATATTATTGATTCCGAATGGGCATTAATCTCGCCCAACACAAAATTAGATAAATCCTTCTTCCTTTTTCAAGTATAAAGAAAGTTTCTACCGACAAACCTTTGGTTGCCCTATGGGCAGCAATTTGAGCCCTATTCTCGCAGCAATAGTCATGTCCTATCTTTTGAAAAATTGCATCGAAAAGCTATCTTTTAGACCCCCTTTTCTCTTTCAATATGTTGATGATCTTATTCTGTCTGTGCCAGAAAATGGTAAAGAAGAAATCCTTCATGTCTTCAATCCTTTTGATTAACACCTACAGTTTACCATGGAAGAAGAGTCGAACAATGCTGTCCCCTTCCTGGACACAAGAGTCATCAAAGGTCCTGATGGTGTTATCAGACTAGACTGGTATAGAAAACCAACTTCATCAGGCAGATATACACATGCCAATTCTGGCCATGATTGGAAGGTTAAAATAAATGTCATAAAGGGCCTATATCGAAGAATCAGAAATATAGCTCACCCAGATTATCTATCTCAAGCACAAACACTGCTCACCAATCTCTTTATGGAAAATGGGTACAATAAGAAGTTCCTGCTCAAGACCAAGGACGAAGTCGATAAGCTCTTCCTTTCTAATGACATCGCACCAGAGCCTCCTCCTGTACGCTTATCCCCTCCTTCCCTTCCACCCCATCTACCCCCTGCTAGCCATACGGAAATAAGTCCTTCGTTGCTCTCTTTGCCATTTATACCTGGTCTTACCTCTAAATTGGTTCATATTTTACGCGTCATTCCCAATGTTAAGATTGCCAAGTATTACTTCCATAAAAACAAGCGTATTTTTAGCAAATTGAAATCTTCTCTACCCATTCTTTCTATGTCAGATATTGTCTATTCCATTTCCTGTCTTAATTGTCCTGCTGTATATATTGGCCAGACATCACAATGTCTCAACCGTCGCATCGCATTACATAAAAGCGACACCAGATGTCATCCACAAAGATGTGCACTGGCAATTCACTCTATTGATAATGGACATTCCTTGAACTTCAGAGAACCGAAAATCCTTCATATCCAAAAAACCTTCTTAAAAGAGAATTTCTTGAGATGTGCTATATCAACGAGAATCCCCAAAATATCAATAAAAGAACTGATCTTGACGGCTTGAGCAACATATACAGCTTTCTTCTCTCTTGTGATCTTCATCCCTCGCATAATACCTCTGGGTCGTCATACTCCTCATAATAATTTTTCGTTGTTGGTAGCTTACAGCTCTGTCCTTCTGCATGTTGCCCTCTGGGTACCATCTTGTTTAAGTACATGTTTTTCTTGGTTTCCCCTGAAATTCTTTATAATTAGACTCCCATTTGTAATAACATTAATAATAATAATAATCATAATAATAAATTGATTAGCATGTTCCCAATTAATGAAAAACCCTTTCCACTTGCCGCCTCCTTTTTCCTTGTTCTATTCCCCTCAGATGAAGCAAAATCGTTTCCTCTATATGTCACTTAATTATCATAACAGCGAAAATTTGCGTTCCCATTGGATACCTTTTCCCTTCATACCAAAAATTTTACTATATGACGTAGTACTTAATTCGTACTAAACCGGTCCTTTCCTGGTTGTTCAACCTTTCATTTTATTCATTTTGAGTGATCCCTTACATCTGTCAGGTGGTCATCCTTTGTCAGCGCCCTGTCAAAATTGTCACTTTTCTTTGAGATGGCAGGTGGTTAATTAGTTTTGAATTTTCAGCATCCAACGTTATCAATGGCATCCCTGCTGTAAATGCCATGTTTTTATATTAATATGTTAGTGAATAGTGGTTGTTTTATTTCAGTGTTGGTTTTTACTATGGCGATTGTTATTGATGGTCATTCTTGTTAGATTAAATTGCATGCTACATGTGAGTCAGTCACTCCCATTTTGTTTTTTGACATTTTTTCCTAATAATAATAATAATAATTTATGATTGTTTAGAATAATAATACTTTTAAATTATAATAGTTCCATATTAATAATTGTAAGATTAAAATTAAAAATTGCAAATTAAAGATTAATAATTAAAATTAATAATTAAAAAACTTGTCTTAACAACACCAATTCCTCATGCCTAATTTTCTTTATTGGTTGCTTTCGTTATCTCTTTTTCAGTTTGTGCCCTGATGAAGGTCCCAACCTAGGACCGAAATATTGGCTAAATGAATATAGTATGAACATCTGTTGATGCCCCTTTTGCCAAGTTCCCCAACTAGTTTCATAACTTAGGATTTTATATATATATATACATATATATATATATATATATATATATATATATATATATATATAATATATACAAATATATATACATATATATACATATATATATATATATATATATATATATATATATATATATATATATATATATATATATATATATATATATAATCGTGGTAAGACCGGTTCTAACGTATGCAGCAGAAATAAGAGCAGAAACATCTAAAACAAAAACCTCCTGAGAGCTACAGAAATCAAAATACTGCGCACTATCAAAGGAATAACCCTGAGAGACCAGACACGAAGGACAACTATACGAGAATAACTCAAGGTTTAAGACATCGTCGGTTCACCAGATCAAGACGTCGATATTGGAGGAATCACGTGAATAGGATACCAGCTAATAGCTGCTTAAGATGGGCAAAAGATAAAAGACTAGAAACAAGAAGACCTCGCAGTCGATCTCCAAAAAAATGGTGCGAAAGCTGGACATCTACGTCACAAGAGAATTAAAAACATACGAACGAAGATCTTGTATTATAAGAAGAAGAAGAAGAAAAAGAAGGAATTCTATCTTAGAGTGACACTAATTAAGTAAAAATTAACCCTACAGAATCCAAGTAGAAGTTTTTATTTTCAAAAAAATTATTACACATATATATTTTACAAATCTACTATAACTTTAAAAAAATCCAGTGTCCAAAGCATATAAAGTGAGAAAATTTTATGAGTAAAAGTATTTACTATTAAATAAAAAAATGATGAGGAAATTGACGATAACGAGCACCGATTTATGTATAATAGGACGAAGCAGTAGGATAAAAGTAATACCATTATTCTTGAATTTAACATATATTTATATTTTAGTAAAATATACTACATCTCATACCCTCAATAGGACCTGCTGCTTAATCATTGAAATACGAGTACTAAAATATACATTACCGAATATAATTTAAAAAACCGGTCAAGTGCAAGTTGAACTTGCACAATTAGTGTTCCGTACGTTGATTGTTTTTAAAATAAAAATTTTTGTTAGGGTGGTATAAAAATGATCAGTGACTTCACAAAACACACCCCAAATGAATTTTCAACAAAGTTTGTTTCCAATCTTTACTGAAAACTGGTGACCTTGAAATTTTGTTTTTTTTATATACCCAATAAATTATTAAAGGTATTGCACTCGTGATAATTTTCGTTCAATCTATACCCCGTGGAGAATATTCCAGAATTTTTTCAAAATTTTTTGATCAGTATTTTTCGAGATAAGGTAGGGGACAGCGATTTTTTAAAGGTAATACGAAGAAAAGTGTGCGCAAGTATTACATTATATATATATATATATATATATATATATATATATATATATATATATATATATATATATATATCAAGTCAAAATTTATGTTACGGTGGTATAAAATGATCAGTGACTTCACAAAACACACTCCAAATGAGTTTTCAACAAAGTTTGTTTCCAATCTTTACTGAAATCTGATGACCTTGAAATTTTGTTTTTTTTATATACCATATAAATTATTAAAGGTAATGCACTCGTGATAATTTTCGTTCAATCTACACCCCGTGGAGAATATTCCAGAATTTTTTCGAAATTTTTTGATAAGTACTTTTCGAGATAAGGCCCGGGACAGCGATTTTTCGCGAATTTTTAAAAATAATACAAAGAAAAGTGCGCGCAAGTATAATATGATATATATATTTTTTACTTGTGTTTTTACAAGCTTTCATTTGACACCACACTCGATGACCTAGTAAAAAAAATTTTTTTTTCACTTCAGACTTCACCCCCCAAAACTAACCCCTTAAGTCAAAATTTATTTCTCAAAACTACATGGCTCTGATGAGGCCATCAATTCCTATATTATTACCAAATTTCACCTTTCTATATCAAATAGTTTCCGAGAAAATCGGGTGTGACAGACAGACAGACAGACAGACAGACAGACAGACAGACAGACAGACAGACAGACAGACAGACACCGAAGTGATCTTATAAGTGTTCCGTACGGAACACTAAAAATACAAGAAAGAGGAAAGTGAGAGTGTAAAAGGAAATAAAGTAAAGAAAAGAGGCTAAAAACCATCAAAATAACAGAAGTGCTTATTCACCTAAATTAGCCTTCCTCAGGGGATTGTTTTAGAACTATAATTGTTTTTGAAATACAACAATTAGTATTGGTCTTATGTCACCATTTGCTGATGATACTGTTGTGCTACATACAGTAAAATTTTGAAAAGACGTGAGAGAGCATGCAGAAAATATTTTGAAAACCAGTTAGATGATACGTATGCCTTTCACCACATATATCTTTTACTATAAATAATTAGCTTAAATTTTATAAAATATTGCAACCAGAAACCAACAAAAATTATCATAATAATATTGAAACTATACAATATTTAATGATCTTCACTCTTTTCATACTCTATTCTTCTTCTTAGTACTTCTTCTATTGCATTAAAAATAAGGACAAAATAATGTAATTAATATTTTGATTCCTTGACTCAAGGATTGATGAAAAAGGCCTACAATACAATAAATGCGAAATTACCCTTCTAACTTCTAACTTCTTCCCCACTCTTTATACGTTGCATAATTATTTATAGCAAATAAATAATTATGCTTAAAATTCGTTCATTATCGCAACCACAAACCTGGAAAAATTCCTACAATACTAATGAAATTATCCAATATTTGACCATGCCGCCTCTTTTACCCCCCTCTTTGGTTAAAATTTAAAGCAAAGAAAAAATAACCTAATTTTTGGAATCTTCCACTTTAAAAACCATTGAAAATAAAATATAACATGATATAAACGAAGCAACCACTCTAATCTCCTCCCACACCACTTTTGCCCCTTATAGGTTTTACTATAAGTAATTATGTATAAAACTTGCTCTGTTCTTTGAACAGAAAAACAGGACAAATATTACTATTAAAACCATATAAAATTTATTGTATTATTGCAGCAGTTTACCCTCTGTTCTCTTATTCGTTAAATCCATCCCGAGACGCGCTTCGCCGTATTACGGCTCGTCAGTCAAGCTAGGATTGACAAACAATGGAATATGCACTTCATCCGTTTTCAGTTGTTTTACATTAACCACGTGTGCTTGAGTAGGATTCCTCGAAAAGTGCTACCTACTTTTAACCGTTAACTGTGTAAACCACTCCGTCGGCTACAAAGCTGCTGTGTCAGCTTTCGATGGGTAGTAGGTATGCGTACTTAGTACAGGGTGAGTCAACGATAGAGTAAATTTCATTATCTCATTTGTTTCAGGAATGACGAGAAAATGTTAAATACAATAGTTTTAGGGAATGTTAAAGTGCATAGTTTAAAATTATTTTTTGAGTATACAGGGTATTTCAAAAAAGTGTGACCGATATAACATTTGTTTTTTTAAACGGAACATCCTATTTTCTAATTTATTTTTAAATTTTATTTTATAACTTTTTTATTAATAATGTTATATACCTAAACCTAGTAGTTTTTTCTAATATTTCATTTTTTTTTTTTTTTTAAATACTAGTTTTCAGTTTTGTAAAAAATTGCCAGTAGCGCCTTTGTTTCTGAAGGTGGAATACTCATAATTGGTACGAGCGTTCTATAGAGATAAAAAAAAAAGATACATGTAAAGAAATTTGAGTTAGATGCTACAGGGTGTTCAAAATAAATTTATACATTTCGACTATGCTGAATGAAAAATCTCAAATTTTTTAAATGGCAGGCCCTGTACATTATTATTTTTTCTGATAGATTTTACATAACCCTCTAACTTTTATTAAGTATGTCATATACCTGTTTCCAACAGTTTTCGAATTATTTTGAATTTTCAATTTTTGCCCTTGTTTTTAATACACTTACGCTATAACATCATAGTTGCCAAGACAAAATAAAAATGTAGGCATTATCAAATTTTGACATGTCTATTAAGTAAGTAAAAATAGTTTAAATTGTAATAAGTAAAGGTAATAGTTATGGATTTTTCTAAAAATGAATTAATTGATATGGCTTATATACTGGGCGAGGCGGGAAAAAAATTGTCTTTTGGCAGTAAGGCTTTACGGAGTGAAGATAATCCCCAGGTCCGCAGCCGTCAACTAGCTGAATTATCTGACACATCCCAATCTACGGCTAATCGCACCACGAGAAAATACAAGTATCATCCCTTTCATATGGAACTACACCAAGAACTTCAAAACTGTGATTTTGAACGACGAGTAAACTTTTGTACCACCATGAATGCAATAGAGACCGATCCAAATTTTTTATCCAAAATAATGTTTTCTGATGAAGCTACTTTTCGCTGTAATAGAGCAGTTAACAGCCATAACATGCATTATTATTCAACAGTTAATTCATTTTGGGTCCGGGAAGTTCAAAGCCAAAACCATTGATGGCTTAATGTATAGTGTGGAATATTAAATTTTCGACTTATTGGTCCATATTTTCTCCGCGAACCGCTTAACGGGCCTAGATATCTAAATTTTTTGCAAAACGAATTACCCCAGCTTCTTGAAGAAGTTGATAACTTTGAAAGGGAATAAATGTGGATTCAACAAGACGGAGCTCCTGCTCATTACTACTGGGAATTTCGGGAATTTTTAAACGATCGTTACCCACAAAAATTCTTTCGATTCGGTGGCCCCCTCGATCATGTGACTTAACACCTTTAGACTTCTTTTTGTGGGGCTACATTAAAGATCGTGTTTATGTGAATCCCCCTACAACACCAGTAGATATGGAAAATAGGATACGGGATGCGTACAGGACAATAATGCCCTTTATGCTAAGGAAAGTGAAGGAAAATATAATAAAACGACTAAACATGTGTATTCAAATAGACGGGCATATTTTTGAACATTTATTACGTCATAATAATTAATCATTAGATAGGTTAAACTATGTTAAAATTATTATTAACTATTTGTTTATGTTTTCACAATAGCGTAAGTGTATTGAAAACAAGGGTAGAGATTGAAAAATTCAAAATAAATCGAAAACTATTAGAAATAGGTATATGACATACTTAATAAAAGTTGGAGGGTTTTGTAAAATCTATCAGAAAAAAATCATAATATACAAATTTTTCAATTTAAAATAGTCGAAATGTATAAATTTATTTTGAATCCTCTGTAGCTTCTAACTCAAATTTCTTTTATATATATATATATATATATATATATATATATATATATATATATATATATATATATATATATATATATCTTTTTTTTTCATTTCTATAGAACGCTCGTACCAATTATGAGTATTCCATCTTCAGAAACAATGGCATTACTGGCAATTTTTTACAAAACCGAGAACTAGTATTTTTAAAAAAAAATTGAAATATTAGAAAAACTACTAGGTTTAGGTATATAACATTATTAATAAAAAAGTTATAAAATTTTACGCAGAATTTAAAAATAACTTAAAAGATAGGATATTTCATTTAAGAAAACATATGTTATATCGGCCAGACTTTTTTGAAGTACCCTGTATACTCAAAAATAATTTTAAACTATTCACCTTAATATTCCCTAAAACTATTGTGTTTAACATTTTTTCGTCATTCCCGAAACAAATGAGATAATGAACTTTACTCTATCCTTAACTCACCCTGTAGAATTCGTTGTATTCTACTACCGTATTCTGTCACTTCTGCGATAAGTACCAGTCCGTTTTCAGTTGTTTTGCAGCAACCATATAGTGGGACATAAATTAAAGTCTTCTAATCGTTCAAAAAATTAGACATGAACCAAATTAAAACGTTGAATAATATTTTTTAATAGAAAATTTATAAGTTTCAAAACTGTAATGAAACGAATTAATTATACATTTCAGTTTAATTATATAAAGTTGTCAGTCTATCTATTAATTATCATCTTTTGTAAACAAAAATTAAATTAAAAGTAGTAGGTATAACTGTGTTAAATGCCAAACCATTCAAAAAAAAACCCATAAAGTACGGCTAGACTGTGAACTGCATGTACGATTTCTTTGACTACTGGTGTAAGATGTTGACATGCTGGGTTTACAAGGCTGTATGAGGCAAAACATGTGCAAAACATTTTCTTTTTGCGTTACTTAGAAAGCAGCTTTGTACTTTGACAAGCTCAAAACATTACGATATTTTTTGTTATTTGATTTTTGCGTGCTAACAGTTAAACTTACGTTCGTATTATTGAAACCTTCAGCTTTTATTAGACCAGATCGATAAAAGATAGCATATCATAGTACGTCTAGTTTATTTATACCATAACTTTTTTCTTAATTAAACAGTAAAAGTGTTCATATCGGCGTTTATAATTAATTTACAATACTGTAAACAAAAGAGCGCAGGCAAAATTTATATGGTGGGGTTAACAATGCTAATCAAAACAGACAATTATTTCTGTCAACTTCTGGTTGCCATAAATATTTTCTCATTGCTCCTTTGTTTACAGTATTATAAACTGATGGTTCCCTTTAATTACATACGTGATTCCAATAAGGTAGTTTTTTTAACGCATTTCGTTAGTGGCAGAGTGTTCTATTAATCAGTTCAAATTTGTTGTTTTATTCTATAAATGCAAATAGCGGGAAGAGCAAAGTGGTAATCTAGAACCATTGAGATGTTTCCGTGGAACATTTAACCAGAGCGGAGTGTGTCTTCTGTGTGTAAGTGTTTTTCAAAAATATTAGCTCGGCCAATATCGCGCATTTAAGATTATTTACTCCACGTAAATATAGTCTGGAGTGTTCAATTGGAAAATGAATGCGAAAGTCCGAAGAACCTCGTTCGACTTTAAATAAACTCCGGGTAGTTTAATGGAAAATACTAAAATGTGTTGCATTAGTACGCAAACGATCATGTGGTATGAAGTTCGCTACAACGTATTCTTCGTAAAAATTTTTGTCTGGGCCTCTTCAGGATATTATTTATGTAAGAATCAACGTCAATTAGCACTGCCCCAAGGCCCAACTCCGTTAATCAAATGTCTTATAACTTTACAACATATAGCACGGATTTTTTCAGATTAGGTACTTTTCCAGCTTAACAACCACGTCAATAAACCAAAATTATCGGAGGTCGATAAAAAAAATTAAGAACTACTCTTCACATCCCTTGGAAAATTTTAGATATACGGACGTGTGCAAATTATTAAACTAAGGTAGGAGTTTTAAAAAATTAGGCAATCATTTTATAAAAACTTGCTTTTATTATTAATATTAACATCTATGAATACTTAGTATGCACGACCCTATTCTGAATCAATAAATCTATGCGTTTGGGCACGCTATTAATTAAATTCATACAATTGTTTGATATTTCTTCATCTCTATTCCATGTTTTTATTAGTTTTGATATTAACTCATTTTTTGTGGGCCATGAGAGAAATTCTATGCCACTCTGTCAAAGAAATGACTTAAATTTTGCTTTGTGGCAAGTGCTCGTCTGGAAACCAGTCTCTCAGTTGCGGAATTTGTCTGATTTGCAGTACTTTTTTTATACTGGTTCTGCTTCATTGTACCCTCTACAATGTACAACCTACCTGTGTCTTTTGCAGACATGCAACACCATGCAGTGTTTGTGAAATGCTCTGCTGCTGGAATGTTTCATCCTTAGTACGGCAGACGCACTAATGCACTCGTGATATTTTTCATTCAATCTACAATCTGTGAAGAATATTCCAGGCGGGACAGCGATTTTTCGCAATTTTTTGAAAATAATAAAAATAAAAGTGTGTGCAAGTGTTAAATTATATATATTTTTGAACTGGTGTTCAAAGTTACCACTTACTGATCTGGTAATTTTTTTTTCATTTCCGATTTCACCCCCAAACTAACCCCCTAAGTCAAAATTTAATCAAAGATACACCGTTCTGATAAGGCCATCAATTAGTGCCAAATTTCAACTTTCTATGTCAAATAGTTTCGGAGAAAATCGGGTGTGACAGACGGACAGACGGACAGACGAACAGATAGACACCGAAGTGACTTGTAAGTGTTGTTGTGTTGTACGGAACACTAAAAATGGATTCGTCAGAAAACACCACCTACAATAAAAGATATTCTTTACATATGTAGCTATGTATTTAAGTGTGCAAGAACTAGCCGAACCTTTTGTGTTGGCATTACGAATAACCGAAACATCTTTGTACCAGCAGAAATAACAAATTATTCCATGTAAATTATTCAGCAAGGCTATTTACCTTGTTCCAGTCATTTCAAAACTTTGTCTTCATTTTCTTGGCCCATACAAGTCTCTTTTTAGCCATTACGTTACGTTTGCCTTCTATCGCAGTCTTCGTGGTGTGAGCCCAGCTGTACAAAGTCGCCTCCTAATATTGGACGGCGATATTGCTACCCTTTCACTTTCTAAATTGTTAGAGAGGTCTTTGCTTGTTGCTCTTATGTTCTTTTTAGCCATTTCTACAAGTTTTCTATTGTTCGAGGACTCAGTTTAGGTTTTCGGCCGCATTTTCCAAGTCTATCTGAGACAAGATCCCCTCCAGCTTCAAGCAAAACTTTGATTTTGGAAAATATTGAGCCTACGTAGCTACGTGCAATTATACTTTGTGTATAAATCTGCTCTTATAATAAACACTGAATCACAGCCTTTGTTCTAGGTCTGTTAATTTTCCCATAGCTAATGAAATTGCCACTTTTTTAAAAAACACAATTAAAAAATAGAAACAAATAAATTATTGCTGTTAAAAAACTAAAACATTAACTTATAAAAGTTAAAATGCATACAAGACTGCTACAAGTCTAAAAAATTGCACAAATTTAAACAAAGGTGGCAAGAAACGGATTTATCACAAAACAAAACAACAGTTTCTAACATCTAACCTGACAAGAGTGACAACTAAAGAATGGGTGATGCAATAGTCCCACCTCCTTATCAGTCTATCAAACATGAGGAATTTTTTTCATAGAAAATATCCATAATACTAATAAATTTCCCTAAATCAAAAGGATTTGAAACATAAAGTCAGAAAGCATCATAAAATCAAAAATTTATTAGTGAATTGATGAGATCTTTAATCTAATAATTTGCACACGTCTGTAGTAAGAGAACCTGTTTTCATCAGAAAAGGGCGACATCACATATTTCAAAGTCGTCGTTGTCAGTGATCTAAAGAATGTTCTTGAACATATTTATTTCCAAATGAGGTACACTTACAATATAAGCTCCCTGAAAGAAATGGTTGCGATCAAAAAAACCGGGTGCCGAGTGGTGATCAATAATTAGACTGTCGGGAACATAACCGAACGGGAACATTTAAGTGACATTATTTTTAAAAAAATAATTTTTCCGGATATGTAGTTTGATATAAAATAAAGTTTTTTTTATTTATTAATTTTTTTTTGTTTAATATAAATGTTTTAATTAATAAATTTATTGAGTGAGGTACTTTTATATTCTAGTATTTACAGAGAAAAAGTTCTGGAACTTTTGAACAGGAAATAGATTATATATCGATCCAAATCACTGTGGTAATAAACTAACATTGTTTTTCATTGAAGTAGCCTTGAATTAGTACCAAAGATGTACTAATTTAACAAGGCTTTCAAATCATTTGAATGTTAACTTAACACTAATTCTGTATAAAATGATACCGAAACATTACATTGTTAACTGTGCATATACTTATTAGCTCATATATGTACATGTAACGATCAAGGTCGCCAGATTTTTAAATAAGTTATCTGCAAATAACTGATGAATTATCGCCCAATCTGATTAATATAAACTAAATATTATTGGAATATATGAAAAGCTTTTGGTAACTTATTTATATACTGAAATTTACTAACTGCGGCAATTTTATACTATAACCTAATTTTATAAACATACTTTCCAAAATTGGCCGTTTTTCACAGTTTTTCAGTTGTTTGCTATATTGAGGCTGCATTATCCTAGTTAATAGTTTCGAATAATTATTCTTTAACTGTTGTTTACAATAAAGTACGCATAGAGATAAATTACAAGCCACAAAATTTAAAGATGGCATGATTTTGCCTGCGTGTGCGAATAGAGATCAAAATTGACAAAATCTACTACTAAGCTCTTCTATCTTCAGTTTTGCAGTCATCATGACATACTGTGCTGTAGTTTGATATCCAATAAATGTTTTTATTTCATTTATAAACTTAATTTTTTTTTCCGTAAATATGTGATGCGATCCAAAAGTTCCCAGACTAACGCTATGTAACAAGAACATGAAATACACTGGTGGGCAAAAAATCGACTCAAACTATTTGGCTTCATTTAACATGGATCGTAGAATTTAGTGTTCATATATTTTCACGAATTTTAGTATCATTTGAAAGCCCATTCTATTCTCTTTCTAATGATACGAAATTTCATAGCATACCTCATGCTTTTTGCTGATTAAAATGATTGAAAGAGGAAACAAGGAGAATAAGGATTGAAAATAGGGGCAAGAGATAGGAAAAATTCATTAAATTTTAAATTTAACAATTAAATTTATTAATAAAAACCAAAATCAATATTTTGTATTACCCCCCCCCCCCCCCCCCCCAGCCCTTATTACTGTTCCAGCCGGTTTTTCATGGAGCAGGTGAGCTTTTTCACCCCTGTCTGTGGGATTCTTCCTACTCTTCCTCCATCGCAACCTTTAAGTCCCTCAGCGATGCAGGGGCTGGATTTCTGGCTCGAACCCTTCTTTTGAACTCATCCCACATGTGCTTGATCGGAGTGAGGTCACAACTCCGCGCAGGCCAGTCTAATGTGGGTATTCCCACTCCCACCATGTATTGCCGCACCGACGCAGCAGCATGTCACCTCGCATTGTCGTGCATTAGCACGAAGCTATCGCCAACAAACCCAGCGTAAGGAACGACGTGTTCCTACAGGATCTCCTCGATGAACCGGTGAGCAGTTACTCCACCGCTACGAGTCTCATCAGTCACGAAAACCAAATCGGTTTTCGCATCCAGTGAAATGCCTCCCCACACCATGACAGAACCTCCTCCGTAGGCGACAGTTTCAGTAATGTAGCACTGCGCATAGCGCTCTTCAGGTCTCCTATGGACTAGTCTTCTTCCATCATTCCCATGTAGGCACATTCGGGAGTCGTTGGAGAATAAAGCGGAGCACGATTGATCTAAGGTCCAGTCGACATGAAGCGGTCGTCTCGCTCCGAGGTACACGTTCTTCTTCCTGATCCTGGTCTTAGTGTAAAGGCGCCAGTCTCTTGGTAACGGTCTGTGGACTCTGGAGACAGCTGACTGGCTCAGGTGCAGTTGCGCAGTGACTATACGTTGGCTATGCCCTTTTTGCAATAGCGCAATGACTTATGCCGTTTCTTCCGGGGTGCTATCCATTTTCCGATGACGTAATTAGTGAGCGGGTATAGCAGAGATGTTGACGGTTCAAGTTCCAATAAAGGAATGATAGAAAAATGCAGTTGCATGTGTTCATATAGGGATGAATAACGCGCAACGAGTACGCTGCTGAGTGAGCAAAAACTGTTCCATTGCGTAAAACGGTTTTAATCAGTAAAACTTTCTGGAAATTCAGGTTTTTGGTATTATTGGAACTGTTTGAAAATTCAATTTAAGGATTGGTAAAGGGAAATTGTTTGAGTCGATTTTTTTGCTCACCAGTGTAGTATTGACTAGCACCGATAGGTGCCGGTAGGAACATCCTGTATGTACGTATTACGTTTGCTTAAAGCTCTAATTCGGTCTCATTGCGATTTCTACAATGGATATGAACTAAGAGCAACGCAAGTGTGTGAAATTTTGCCTAATTCGGGAAAGGTGCTACTAAAACGTACTAAATTATTCCAAAACCATCTAGGGGCGAAGCTCTAAGCCGAACATATATTTTCGAGTAGTTTTTGCGATTTTAAGCGAATGAAACTTCGGTGGAAGACGCTGAGCGTTCAGGTTTGTCTTTGGTCGCAATAACGTTTAAAATTATGGCCAAAGTTCGACATATCATTCTTAAAGTCCATTTGAGCATTTTTAATGAACGTTCTATTTGTTTCGGAGCATGTTAGTAAATTTACACGAAAGAATGCACGAAATTACGGCTAAGATTGCCTCGCAAATGTTGACAATGAATCAAATTTTTGTCGAAAAATTCCATGACTGTCATTCCTCACCCCCTTACTCGTCTGATTTGGCACTATGTGACTTCGGGCTATTCCTTTATATGAAGATAAAATTAACGGAACGCTGCTTCAAAACGGTAGAGGAGATACAAAGCGGTGGTTCAGGCAGTGACAACACGACCTTAAAAAAAAATGTGGAAAAAACGGTTGGATCGGTGAAGGGTGCGGGTAGACAACTTTGGAAATGATGAAAATGACCAAGCCCAAAAGAAACTACTTCAGATCTCATATCGTTAGTCGATAAAATTTTTAACGAAACCACGCATTTATAACAATAATAACAAAGTACCCGCATATTATAAAACGTCTCAAAAATATTAGAAAAATTACAAGATAAGTGAAATTCAGATAGGTTTTATAATATTGATTTTTTTTTTCAAAATTGCCTTATATAGCAATTAAACAGGCAAATATTATAAATAATAAATAATAAAATAATGATAATAAAAATTATTGTAATATAATGTAATGTAATATAATGTAATGTAATATAATGTAATGTAATAAAACATAAACAAGAAAAATGGATATTAAACATGCAAATTTTCCCTCGTTGGGTCTTCAAATATTCAGTCTTTGAGTTTGTTTCTTAGTTCTCTTTGATCTTCAAACTGTTGGTGGCAATTCTGAATATATTAAATTGTTTGGAATCTTATTTTCAACCATATAATATAATATTGTATTGTTTATATTTTCAGTACGAATAGGATGAAAAGTCACTCACTGCGTCAAATTATATCGAAGCTGTTTCTTGATATAGAAACGCAAAGAAAGTGATGATGCATCTTTTAAAACTATCAAAAGATGCACATTCACATTGACTAGGTTGGACCATTTCATGGTACATAATAATTGTCGTCTATAATAAATGATTTGAAGCCATTTCTACAAGTTATTCTTGTTTATTGGGCGGCTTTCTACCTTAACAGGCATTCACGCTTGCTATATCATAGACATATCGGCGAGAATGTCATAATATCTGTCAACGTTGTCAAAGTACCGAAACACATTTTCTGGCTTTTTTTGAACAATACTATAGTGCTACGACGGGCGTGATTATATTTCTGTAATGACTACTATACAGTGTGTCAAAAAGTTTTATACAAATGGAGAAAAAGTTTATCTTATATATTACAAAAAAATTTATTGTAGATAAAAAGTTCTACATCACATGGAAATCCATAATCAAGCATCACAAGTTTAAAATATTTGATGGTATACAGCAGGGGTGCTCAAACTTGAACTGCTGGCGATCTACCTCAATATTGTTAGACTACGATCGATCGACTCTGAGAGGCTGCAAGTAAGTGTGATGCAGGATTGCTGTCTAGGTAGGGTGTATCGTGGCATAGATATTAATTTGCCCCACAATATGCATTTTTTTAGTCAAGGTAAGTGTAGGTCTGCCCTAAAATGTCAATGAAAAAACTCATAATTATTCAAAATTGCGAGTTTATTGGTTCTTACAAAACAAACGAGTTCTAATGTCGAAACTTAACTAAAGAGTGACTTTGGATGTTGAAGCGTGGCATTGCATGTCCTCAGCATACTTTTCATAAGATGGTACGTAATTACCGAGTGCTAATCGCAAGCATGATGACATATGTTCGTCAGTTAGTCGATTGCGATATTTTGACTTAATTATCTTCATTTCAGAAAATGCAGACTCTCACAAGTAAGTTGACCCAAACATTCCGTCAGTTGAAGGGCGATTTGCCTTAGATTCGGATATTTATCTTCAGATATAAAACACCAGAATTTTGTATCAGATGCCGTGGCTTTGAGATGTATATCTGATATAATCTGCACTAACTCATTTTCAACAGAACATGAGTCCATGTTAAAATGACTTGCTATTTCAGTAGCTAATTCCTCAATGTTTTTACACGAAAAAGGATAAATGATGCGATATTTGCCAATTTACTGAAATCATAAAAACGTATTTCGAATTGGCCTAAAATATTTGATAATCCTGCCTCATAAATATCATAATTCAACTGAGGAATCCTTGCTTTCGAAGACGGAAAATTTTTCATATCGTTTCTTTTCAGTTGATCTATCATAAGTTGCGATTTACTTTTGAATGCCTCTATTGCGCTAATCATCTCAATAATAGTTTTTCCTTTACCTTGAAGCTCCAAATTAATGGTGTTTAAATGCATTGTGATGTCTGTCAAAAATGCCAAATCAGTCAGCCATTTTCCGTTTTTCAGCATCTGAGTGTCATCACCTCTTTCGTCCAGAAAAGCTGTTATTTCGGGTAATAATTCTTGAAACCTTTCTAGGAATTTTCCGCGACTCAACCACCTGACGTCTGTGTGAAGAACTAAATCAGTGTGTTCAGCTGACTCACTATCTTCCAACTGCAATTTAAAGAGCCGTCGTTGCAAGCTACATGCACGGATAGAATTCACAATTTTTATTGCAATGCCCATAATCTCCTCCATGTTTAGAACTTTTGAACACAAAACTTGTTAATGTATAATGCAATGGAAGGAGAAAAATGAAGGGAAATCATCATTAGCTCGACACAATGCCACAAAACCGTTTTTGTTTCTAGTCATTGCTGGTGCTCCATCGGTTGTAATGCACACTAGTTTATATATTGGTAGCTTTTAGTTTGTTACAAAATTGAAGAAAACGTCATATATATCTTCGCCACGGGTCTTTCCTTTCAGAGGAATCATTGTCAAAAACTCTTCCTTAGCCGACATGTCATTGAATACCATTCGAATAAAAATACACAGCTGGGCAATGTCTGTCATATCGGTGGATTCGTCGAACTGTAAAGAAAAGTATCTACATTCCATGATATCATGTTTTAGTTTATCTGCCATGTCCTGACTCATGACTTCAACACGCCTTGTGACAGTCGGACGAGATAACTGAAGTTCTCTAATAGCAGACATAATCTCTGTTTTATTTTTAAAATCTCCAAATAAAGTCTCACCCGCTTCAATAAATGCTTCCTTCACAACCAATCCATCATCAAATGGTTTCTTGTGTTTCGCCAATATATGAGATATTTTAAATGACGCGGTCGTTGCATCTTTTGATTGTTTGGCTGGTCTTGTGAACATGGTTTGTTCTTTTTTCAAACAAGTTATCAAATCACGTACTTTTCGTTTTCTTAATTCACTCTGTGACGGAAAATCCTTTTCATAGTTTTTATGAACCGTTTTATGATGCCTCTCCCACGCTTAGGTATTGCAACTGACGCACGGCAAATGAGACAAATGCACTTATCCTTTACCATACAAAAGAAAAATTCTTCCTCCCAATCGTTATTAAAATGATAAATTTTACTTTTCTTCGCCGCACTCATTTTGGACTATTTATTAATAAACTCTGTATCGATATATCGCCTTCAAGTTACAACTCAGACTGACTCCTATTCCTGCAGGCGCAACATTTATATCGGCGCGAACGAAGTCTCGAATATTCCCGTCAAACACGCCGCCCGAAGTTTCTAGAAAAATCGGCGGGAATCAAAAACGCGGCTTTTCTTTGACAAGTACCGCGCGTTCCTTTGATAAAGCCGCCTTTTGCCGCTAACAGGAGGTTATTACGATAAAAGAAAGTGATGAGGGGTTATTCTGGCCTAATTGTGGATCGAATAAATTTTAGTAGTTTATTCATTACATTTTGTTTTAGTTACCTAAAACAAAATCTGTGAATAGTTCTATATCGGAATTTTTTTCTCGAGATCGACTCAAAAAGCACTCGCGATCGACTTGTCGATCGCGAACGACCGTTTGAGCGCCCCTGGTATACAGGGAAAAAAAAATAATTATTTATAATTTTCAAAATAAAACGGTATTAGCACATATTTATTATGGATGTAATTGTTGTAAAGCAGATAAGGAGATTATCAAATTTTTAACAAAAATATGATACAATCAAAATCAGTGCACTAGTTTATAATTAATTTCGTTTTCCTTTATTCAATAAATAATCCGACAATTACTGACGTGTTTGCTGAGTTTTATTGAATTTTTGACTAAGAAGGCCACAAATCTAAACGTGAGCATAATTTTTTAGTTCCTATTAACATTTTGAATTAATATTTTACTCTGTATTTGAATTTAAACACACTTTACTCTTCATTGTAAATCATTCTTTTTTATTTTCCCTGTATACCATCAAATATTTAAAACTTTTAATGCTTGACTGGAGATTTCTATGTAATGCAGAACTTTTTATCAAGAATACATTTTTTTGTAATATGTAAAATAAACTTTTTCTCCATTTGTATAAAACTTTTTGGGACACACTGTATAAGTTGCCTGTCTTGATAATAGCACAGCTATAACCGCGAGCCGAGCTTTTAAAATAATTTACTCTCAGTTATTGATAAAAGACTTTTTGTAATATATCTTAATTTGTAGGTTGAACTAATAAGTTTACATCGTATAAAAATGATATCTCTATGGGACTTCATTTTTTTCGTAGTATATAGTTTATTTGTTGTGTTTATTAGTTTTCGTATATGCTATGTATATTTATCATTTGTTTCAGACTCTAAAACTGAAAAAGAAGATGTTGATGAAAACAACAACATAATTTTGGTAAGTTGGTTAGTTTTATATATTTTATATTTCTAGGTAGTTTTACATTTTGAGACTATTTGAATACCTAAGTATGACCAAAACCACGCTGGCGATAGAAGTTGTGAAAACTGATCCCTATTGTATCCACGCGAGTACCAATGGAAATACATTCTGCCTATATTAGGGGTTCGCACATGACTACAGCAGAATTTGTAACTAGATATTTCTTGTATAAATATCAATTTATTTCATTTAAGGTGGTTGAACGTCCCAGTAGGCGACAGATTTTTTACAACAAAAATATTGTTTATGAAGGTTTGATTTTTTTGTAGTATTCGACGGTCTAAATATTAAGTATTCTCTTAGAGTGCGAAACTGAGTAATATCTCTATGAATTAAACTACTAGTTAAAATTTCGTTTCCATAATTATTTGAAGCTTTCTCATTTATTGCCACAATTTAAGTAACAAAATAGCAAACGTTTTTTCTTTACTTATTTCAAAAGTTCTTTACTTTTAATCTTAATTTTTTAATGTGGACTAAATATAGATAAGTACCAATGGGCACTTTGGTATTCGTTGTAAGCATTAACGGTATTTTAATGTGGTTTGTTTCTAGAGACCCTATCCATCTATCAGTACAAAAACTAGTTAGTAGCTAAAAAAGTCATTACTTAAAGACAGTACTACTAACGATACAATGGCTTAATTGATAGAATGTAATCCGCCAGTTCGAAAAAGGCAAGTTTGAGATATCAAAAGTCTGCGGAAAGGGACAGACGGAGTTCAAATATTATTTTTACAAGTCAGTCAATTTTCGCCTATATTCGATGGATTAAAGAAGACATTTAAAATACCAGGAACATACCTTAATGGGGAGTTTCTATGGTGAAGTTTGGGGAAACTCAAAACATTACTCTCGCTCCCTTCTATACAGCGTTTCCTTCTGTAAAAGTTTGTTAATAGATTTGTAAGTGTTCTCCAAAAGTTTTCTTTCATTAATATCTTAACAACTAACACAGTATCCGTATTTTTCCTGAAACCAACGTTCTTGGGACGACGTGTTGCAACGTCAGGGATGTCAGGTAATAGAAGAAAAAAGACAGATAACAGACTAGGAACCAAGGTTTTTCTGGTTGAATGGCTGTCAAGGGGTTGGACCCAAATTAAAAGTAAGAGCAATTTTAATAAATTCTCTTTCTCTCAGTTTTTAAGGAGAATGTTCTTATTGTACTAATCTGTCAATAATATAAATAAATAATAAATCTCGGATACATTAATTAAATGATAATCTCACACTACATGTTCGGCTACCATACATATACAAGGTGGATCTAAAAAGAAGGCTATACTACTATATTCGCGCACCTGACCAAGATTAGTTTTTCTTTTTTTTTTCTCTAAAAATATATTAGTCTATAACTGTTTAACTGTTAAAAATATGATTTCTTAGCTATTATATTCTAAAAAAAACTTCTTGGGATTAGAAGCATATTTTTATGATTTTTCTTTAGCCTGTACTTAAATATAACTCCTATATGTTTCTCTCATAAAACGAAACTAGAGAAAAAAAGTAATTATTAATTACTAGTTGCAAGGATGAGATGATGTTATTGGTGTTATAAGTGAATTCTTAGAAACCATATTCGTATTCAACACACTTCATGAAGGTTTTACAGTTACTAATAGAGATAAGATCTTTAATTTCATATATTAATTACTCATAATATTGGCCCAAAACTGGGCTATTTCATTATTTGAAATCCACCAGCCAAATCCTTTAAAAATTGTCAAAGTCATAGCCATTTTTTTTTGTTATAATCTTCTTAAAGAGGGAAAGAAATTGATTGTTTAAATCAATAATTAAGTAATAAATTTTAACCAGAAATATATCAGGATTTGCCCTAGACAGGGTTCTGTTACCTAACATGGGTAACCTGAAGTGACAATAAAGACAGGACGATACACCTCCAATCAAAAATTGCTTACTTACTTACTTAATCCTTATGCCTTTCTACCTCTTTAAGGCCCGTGGAGTTGAGTTCCGTTCATATCTCCCATTATTATTATCTTATTATTTGTATTGGCTATCTCTTCCTGTAAATCATTGAAAAATTTTCCCTCTCCTTAGTTCTTGCATTGCCATTTGGTCCATAGCACACAATTAAAGTGCAGACTCTGTCCGCTCCATCTTCTTTTATTGCTATTTAGAGTATTCTCTCATTTACAAACTTTCTCCTTTTACATTCTTCATCTTCTCTTCTTTGACTACCATTGCCATTCCTGCCCCTGCATTTTTCTCCTCTTTTACTCCTGACCAGTACATCCAATATCCACTAGGTAATCTTTTGTATCCATTCTCTTTCCTTTTTGTTTCTGTGATTCCTACATAGTGCATTTGAATTTTTTTCAGTTCTTCTGTCAGTTCATCCTCTTTTCCGTTTATGCCCCTAACATTCCATGTTCCCAATTTACTAACTCGTTAATTATTTCCTATTTCTTTCTTCCTATCCATTTCTTCGGTTTTCTTCTTATTTATATTCCTTTCATTAGTCTTCCCTTCTGTATCCTTTGTCTTTGCTAGGGTTGTCTTCGATCTACCTATCTCTCTCCTTTTTCTCAATTTTTTGGCTTGATGGTCGTAGTGTTCTTTGTTTGTTCCTTCAGTTTTGTTTCTCAGTGTCCCATTTATATTCTCTTCCCCCAACTAATATTTTCTGATATCCCATTTTCACTCTCTTTCCATTCTTTCTCTTGTTCTCTGCTATATGCTCCAATTTCTTTTGAATTTCCCGTTCACCGTTTATTAAATCGTTGTTTATGTAAACTCTCTCTCTCTCCAATTTCTCAGTTTGTTTTTATTTTTCATCACAACTTTCTTATCTTTTTTTTTTTTTTTTTTTTTTTTTTTTTATGGGTCTAGCACACGTGCTACAGGGAAGTCCCTAAAGCGCTACAGGAGCGACACGTGTGCGGAGAAAGCGATTCACGTTGTTCTTGAATCGCTGTAGATTGTACTCGATGGGAAACACAGTCCTGGGTAAACTATTCCAAAGGTATGATGTTCTCCATATAAAAGACTGCTTGAAAGCGTTGTACGAGGAGTAACAAGCTGAACCTCATACGGATGTGAAGTATTAGCGCGACGTGTACTTCTAACATGCACCGCTCTGGGAGGAATTAAGCGGGCCACATCCTTCGAACACTTTCCATGAAAGTACTTGTAAAATAGGCTCAAGTCGCCAACCGTTCTTCGATGTTCCAGCGAATCAAGGCCGTCGGTCAGTTCCGGGTTTCCAATCAGACAAACAGCTCTTCTCTGGATAGAATCCAATAAATGCAGTGTATGTTTGGGAGCGGAGCTCCAAACATGGGAGCAGTATTCTATAGTTGGTCGAATTTGAGCTTTGTAAAGAATTAAGAGTTGTTGTGGAGTGTAAAGCTTTCTGGTTCGAAACAATATTCCCAACTTTGTTCATGCCAGGACAAATTTGCTCCCAAATTAACGCCTAACAGATTGAGTGACGATGTTAGAGGGATGGAGTGCCCCGACATAACTATGTCGGGTTCTGCAACGTTAACTTTTTTAGAAAAAACTGCAGCCTGGGTTTTTGTAGCGTTAAATTCCACTTGGTTACTGTCACCCCAAGATAGAATTTCTTCCAGGTCTTTGTTAAGTTGAATGACTTCCTGCTGTCTGCGGATATTCGTCTGAGTAGTCGATGTCCGAGCGTTCAAAGTGAATGAAGAGATAAGTGTACTGTCATCTGCAAAGCTGTAGATTGGATTCCCGGTCTTTTCCAGCAGATCGTTAATATAAATGAGGAAGAGAGTAGGAGACAGTATGGAACCTTGGGGCACACCGGCGTTGATAGTGAAGGTATTAGAAAGAAATCCGTCGACTGCCACTCGTAAAGAACGCTCTCTGAGAAAACATGAGAGCCACAAACAGAACTTTTCAGACATACCATAAGAACGTAGCTTAGCCAACAGCCCATCGCGCCAAACACGGTCAAATGCCTTGGATATGTCAAGAGCAACCGCTCGAGATTCTCCAAAGTGTTCAATTGCGTTGTTCCAGACATGTGTTACATAAGTCAGAAGATCTCCTGTTGATCTATTTTTACGAAAGCCATATTGGTGATCACTAATAATGTTGAATCCTTCAAGATATTTTAGAAGATGCTGATTGATAGCCTTTTCCATGACTTTCGATATTATTGAGAGTAGTGCGATTGGTCGGTAGTTATTTGGCAAGGTCTTCTTGCCTTTTTTAGGTATCGGCTGAACTGTGGCACATTTCCAGCAGGAAGGAAATATTCCCTTTCTGTAGGATAGGTTGAAAAGTCTACAGAAAACTGGTGTTAGTTCCCTCGCACAGTTCTTGAGAACTATGGCAGGTATTCTGTCAGCGCCAGAAGCCTTTTTGGTGTCTAGCTTCATCAAAATACGTTTTATGATACGCTGTCTGAAGACAATATCGGGCATCCTTGACTGCACTATGGGAATAGTAGGTGGTGTTTTTCCTTGGAAATCGACAGTAGAATGTGAAGCGAAGAGTTCAGCCAACAAGTTCGCCTTCTCAACAGGTGTCGTTGCAATAGAATTATCTGGCCGTGTGAGTGGTGGTATGGTGGATTTGGTGAATTTTGACTAACTGCCTTAGCGACTGACCAAAAGGACCTGGAATTGCCGGGACAAGCGAGAAGTTTGTTTCTAATCCGTTGATTGTCTACCTCCTTGGTTTCGTCGATAATTTCTTTGCATCTGTTCCTGGCACGAACAAAGATGTTACGATTTATGGTGTTAGGATGTTCACGCCACTGTCGGTATGCAAGATGTTTAGAAGCAACAGCTTCTTTGCATTTTAGGTCAAACCAAGGCTTGCCTTTGGAAGGGCATTTCTTCGAAAAAGGGATGTAAGCCTCCATACCGGCCAAAATAACATCGGAAACCTCCCTGGCGCAGTCAGATGGGTGGTCGGATCGAAAACAAACGTCCAACCAAGGGAAAGTTCGAAAATATTCCGTGAGATCTTCCCATTTAGCAGATTTGTAGTGCCAAATCTTGCGCGGTTTGGACGCCTCTCTGTCACTGATTGGTAGAATACTCGATGTCGAAAGTAGTTTATGGTCGGAAGAGCCTAACGGCGGATTTACGCTGACCGTGTAAATCTCCGGATTGGTGGTTAAAAACAGATCAAGAAGACTGGCGAACTCTCCGTCTCGATCAGGGATCCGTGTTGGTTCATCAATAAGCTGAGTCAAGCCACAACTGAATGAAAATGATTCGGCTTCACGACCTTGTTCGTCGGTAGTATTTGAATATTTAAGCCAGTTAATGTTGTGGACATTAAAGTCGCCCAGGATGGTAATTTCGGCATTTGGATAGTTAATTTGTAAATGATCGATGGTGTCTGCAAGAGAAGCGAAAAGTGTTCTAAAGTTAGTATCACTTGGTGGTCGATAGAGGATACAGACGAACCTTGTGGTTGATTGAGTCGTTATTTTTAACCACATAACATCAACATTTGGGGGCTCCAGAGCCTCTTCTCGTTGGCAAGAGAGGTCGCTTCTGACATAAAGACAGATTCCAAAGTTACGCCTAAATCGGGAATAGAAATCGTACCCAGGATAAAGATAGTTTACTGTGCTGGTCGATGAACTGACCTTAGTTTCACAGAGAGCGAGTACATGAGGTTTATTTGATTGCAGGTGTTGGTGCACTGAATTTATGTTCGAATTTAAACCTCGTATGTTGCAAAAATCCATTTTGAAATTCTGTTCTCTGTATGTCGACGCCCCTGAACCAGCCCCCATCCGGAGATCCGAACGGGGGGCTATTTTACCTCCGGAATTTTTTGTATCCAGGTGCCTCATCATGCTATTTGGTCCCATAGTCCGGGACATCGGCACAGCCACGAAACGTTAAGCAACTTCACGCAGCCTAAGCCGATGCGATGGTATCACACCGGGCGATGCTGGTGGGATCTGGGCATCTACCATCTAAGTTGTTCTTTAAGTCGCCTCCTACGACAGGCAGAACATACCGGAGGAGATATTCTATCCCGCCCCCCCACGGGGGCTGAGTTTTCAAGTTCTATCTTGTATCCTGTACCTTTGTGTCCATACTTCTTTCCATAAAATGTTCTACATCCATTTTCAGATCTGGTTTTCCAGCCCACTCATCCTCGAATCCATATTTCTCATGTTTTTTCTAATTGTCTTATTTTCCTCTTTTAATACTTCGTTCTCTTTTCTTAGTTCTTTCACCTCTTGTTGGTATCTGTTCTGTCCTGTTTAATTTCCTTTATGTCTAATATTAACTCTCTGATCATTTCTGTTAAGTTATCCATCTTATCTTCACATTCATTTTTCTGGGGTTCCTACCAGCTTTTTACTCCTCTTATATATTCCCATTGGCTTTTACCTGTCAAAAATCATATTACGAAATCACTTAATTGTTGTCATATTTGAATAATAACGAAACATTAGTTAAAGTAAAATCTGTTGGATTCTGAGATTTAATTGCTTTATATCAATGAAACATTAGTTTCGGTAATAAACTATTTTTCTCTTTCTAGCCGCAGGAATTTAGGATACCACGACTCTATGTTTCGTAATAGCACATTACGTTGTTTTTAAACCGTATTTTAAAATTTCAGGTAATAAAAGTTTTTTATAAGGGATATGAAGTAAAATACTATTAAATTTGGGGTCGCTAACGGCCTGCAATAAAACATGTACCGGGATACTCATAACCAAATAGTAGTTTATATATAGGGTGTTACGGAAATCACTGCATGTATTGCATTTGGCATCTCCTTGTAGTAAGACTGATTGCAGAAAATTTACCTTAAATAGCTGATCTCAATAATAAAGTAAAAAAAGACCCTAAAGAAATGATGACATGAAGGTATTGTTTTTGCTCCGCCACTGGTAAACAAACCAACAAAACGTGACAATTAAAGTGTTGTTTAACGTATTGTACGAATAGCAAAAATGCTCCTGCGCCTTAGCTAGTTGGTACAATGGCATCCTTCCAGGTGCGGGCTGGTTTGACGGTAAAATCCAGTTTTGCCTTTTTTTTTAAATTTTTTAAACATTTTCGAATTAAAAAAAAATATATTGAATATGCTTCTACATGACCCCATGAGTCACCCGTTTCAATATATGCAGTAATTTGCATAACACTCTATATAAGCAAAGAAATCGCCGCTATTAGTTACAAACTAAAAAGTTTAAAGCAAAGCACACTCGCAACGAAGTTGTATAATTATTCACATTCCAGAAAGTTTTTAACTTACATTAACAGATATTTATATGGTTTCCTTTCGGTTATTTAGATCTATTTTAGAGAGAAAGCCAAAACATAAATGTCAGTTGGAAATAGCTATTTACATGAACAGTTCGGAGAGTGATTTAGTAGGACGAGTAAGCTAGTTTCAGAACGACGCCATAGGCGTAATCCTGAAAGTTTAGTAAGTTTTCAGGATCCTGCTACAACACTAGCACATTAAAGGTGTAACATATTTGGGCACCATTAAAAATGGCTTTAAAAATAGTATATAATTAATAAAATAAATTATTTTTGTAAAGGATCTAGTCTTATTAGAGGTCAAAATGGTTCTATAAGGTGTCTTTAAAATAAATTATGTAGACTGACAAAGGTTTCAACCCTTGACCCTCATTCGTCCTTAAGATAATTAATAAATCACTACTTAATAAACTATTGCAGCAGCCAGACTAATAGATTGCTTTAATTTAATATTAAAATTTTATAATATGGCCATATTTTAGAATAGTATATATGTATATATATATATATATATATATATATATATATATATATATATATATATATATATATATATATATATACTACTGTGATCAAAAAATAGTAAAACTTTTAAATTTAAATCGCCCGGGCATTTCCAAATCGGATTATCTTTTTTTCGTTAGGTTGGTAGGACATTAGCTGCCATCTGTGTCAAATTTTAAGATCATAGCGTCAGTAGTTAATAAGATTTGCTTGCATTCGTTCAATAGCAAAAGTGCATTTTTTGATTTTTAACGTGTGTGAAAAAATTCAACAAAGAAGTTGCATTAAATTTTGTTTTAAAAATGGTTTTTTTTTTTTTTTTTTTTTTCGGCTTCCCAAACGTCTCAAGAGACCGGAATTATGGGCCGATAACTCTTGGTTTTTTCATCACGATAATGCGCCTTCTCACACAGCATTGGTTCTTCTCGATTTGTTCATCAAAAATTCAACTCATATCATTCCGCAATCGCCCTACTCGCCTGATGTAGCTCCGTCGGACTTCTAGCTATTCCCTAAACCCAAAAAACCGCTTCGAGGACATTGTTTTGAGTCGATTGAGAAGATTAAAATCGAATCGAAGACGGCTTTAAAGGCCATTGCAGAAATCGAATTCAACTGTTTCGAATACTGGAAAAAACGCATAAATGTATCCGAGTGGGATTACCTTGAAGGGGACGAAATAAATTTGGAAAAATAAATAACCCCTTTGCCTTTGATTTCAAAAGCCTTACTATTTTTTTATCACAGTAATATATATATATATATATATATATATATATATATATATATATATATATATATATATATTTATATATACGAAATAATTACACTGGTAAGCAAAATTGTAACATTGTCGTGCCACATGAACTTTTATGATATTTTTTACTTTAATAGGTGGTTGGTAGTAAAAACAAACATTAAAAAAAATTATTCTCTTAAATAATTTAAAATATTTCAAAAAACAATGACCTCCTAAACCAAAAAAGGTAAAGAAGTTTTATTATGAAGTTACGATCTAAAATTTTCTAGCAAATTTAGATCCTGGTTGGTTCCTTTTGATTGTCCAGCAGTAATCTGCCAACATATTTGGGTTCACGATTTCGAAAATAGCTGATTTTAGTTTCATGATGTAGCAAATTCCATCGTTTTAATCGAGATCCTAATAGTTATGACTGCTTTTTTGACAAATTTAAATCACGAACCAAATCGTTTAGGTCTCCTTGAGTTATCAAGTGTGGCTTGGTTAGAATTTCTTCAAACTCAGAGTCATCGTCCTCATCAACACATTGTGTATCGTCAGTCTCAACGAACGCAGATGCAACTGGTATACACAAATTTTCACTTTGAGGGACTGGTCTCATGGTTGAAGGTAAATTATGGTAAATAACTGTGTGTTTTTTCTTGAAATTTATACCATTTACGTCAGTAAGACAAAAATAGCAGTCTGAAATGTGATCCCTTCTTCGGTCCAAAACCTGGGTACAGCAAACGGCCTATGACAGGACCCTTTCTTCCTGTCGGTTAAATTTTTCACACACGTTTTGCAACAAATATGAGGGGCCCAGGATTTGTTTTGATGGGCCACAGCGAAACCAAAATACCGGTGATAACTCTCCAAGACTAGTTTTGTGAAATTTCGTCTTTGTTTTTTGAAAGTCAGTTCACCATAAATATAAAGAAAAGAGTTAGGATCGTTACTACACTTTCTCGACATGTTAACGCAGTTAATAAATCACAATATTTTGATGAAATCACAGACAAATAGTTTTATAACTAACGCGAACGTTCCTTTGCTTTTATTGCCGTAGTACTAGTTATAAGTATTACCGTATTACAAGAAAACTGAGGCTAATTGAAACAAAACAACTGCAGTTTAATAATGAGGGTAGTTAGCTAAAACAGTATTAGCAATCAAAGTTCGTGTGTCATGACTAGTGTTGACCAATGTTTTTTATCGTCCGTGAAAAATATAAATTAAGGGGCGAAAATCGCGTTCCTTGCATGCAAAAATATAGCGTATCATCCATGAATCGCCTAACTAGAACATGCATGTTTCGCTCTACATAAGAACTCGTGAGCTAGCCTAGGTAAAGAGCCAAGTAGCAATCATCCAGTGTGAGCAGAACAGATTTAAAAGGCTACACCCAAAAATGTCAGTAGCCAACAATCCTCAGCCTCATCCACTATTGGATGTTTAGCTCATCATCTCTTTAATATTTCATCTTAACTATGTCTTATTGGCGATTTTTTTTTGCAGGATCGCATTTCTAATCTCACCAACGGCAGCGTAACACGTAGCCACGATTCTAACCGGAGCAAATAATTATAGTCTGCGAAAAATATAAAGAAATATTTATTTATGTAGACATTTTGTGCATTTTTAACCATTGGAAAAATAAAAATGACTATTTTTTTTCGGTTCGGCAAAAAAATATAGCAATTTGTACTTATTGTTACTACCACCTCTCTAACTTGAATACTTTCCCAAATAACGTTCATTTATAATCGGATGTACAAACAGGTATGCTTTTTCTAAGAATGACCTTCAATTATGGAATTTCTACAATAAATACCACGTTCCAACTTAATCATAACTCTTAGAAAGAAGTGAAAAGGAAATAAGATAGACATAGCAATAATTTTAAAAAATCAATATAAACAACTAAATTTTGTCATGGCGATAAAGTCGCAGCTGCGCAGAAGAAGTATATTTATATTGACTAATCCCTATACTTATCGTTAAGGATCAGAAATGGCGGATCGTATATTCATTTCAAAGTGAAACATAGTTAATGGTTTATATTAAACTAGTTTTTTTTGTTTGATTCTATGCGTATGTTGCTTCAGGTAGATGGCAGTGTTTAGTATATATATATATATATATATATATATATATATATATATATATATATATATATATATATATATATATATATATATATATATGGTATGGTATATATAAAGAAAGAAAAGGAAAAGAGTGTCAAACCCTTTTTCCTTTATTTCCTATCGAATTGTTCTAGAATTAATTTACACAAAAGTAAATTCACAATTAAATAGCGAGTGTAAAAATATTATTTTTTTTATAATTATAATGGTCATAAACAGATAAAAATAGGTACTAGTCTTATTATTCTTCTTGTACTGGTTTCAGCAAAACAATTCTCAGAATATCAATCAATACTCCTGCATTAAGGTGTTCTCCCGATATTTAAATATATACTTTTGGATCACTATAATAGGGAGACAAATAACCAATAGTGGTGATAGTAAAAATGCAATATATAGGCTATTAAGCAACCCGACGGAAGGAAGAAGGAGAAGAGAAAAAATTCTTAAACCGGCGTAAAGCAGTGAAATCTTTAGTTGTAAAACAGAGTTGTAGAATTCTTAGTCCCAAAATAGTGTAAAGTAAAATATTTATTTATAAAACAGTAAAATAAAATACTGATTCGTGATGACGACATGACGTCAAACTGCAAAGGAAAGAAGGAATATTGTACCACCTGAATATCTTGTTTATCTTTGGTTTTTCTAAACAATATTATATTATCGACTTGACAACATAGCCCCAAGATGACTCCAAGAATAAGTTGTAGACATTACGTCATTTTGCCTTTTGAAAAGAAATTGGGGACGGTCTCGTTCATTGGAACTTCAGGACGAATCGAAAAAGGACGAGAAAAAAAGATCTGGAACTTACATAAAGAAATAAGTTTGGCAACCAAAACTACAAAACAGATTTTAATTTTGTTACAATAATAAGTAAACAAAAGAAGGGTTAAATACGGTGAAAAACGGCCGGTTTTAAACGAAAGGCTCAACGTCAGTGAAAAAGACTGTGAACTTAAGCCGTGTGTCTATATGCTAGCTGGGAATAATCCCAGACTATGAAGGTGCGTTCACAAAATCTTGTTAAAGTCGAGCAGAAATTAAAAAAAAAAGACAAGGAAAAATCATCGTCATCACCATTAGCCTATTCCATACATAGTCGGATGTAAGCCTCCCCAAGTTGTCTCCAATGAGCTTGGTTGTTGGTTTTTGCACCCAATCGTGTCCTGCTAATCTCAAGGAAAAATATCAATATGAAAATAGATCTTACCAACCATGCTACTCTGAAGTGGTAAGCTACAAAAATATATTACGTTTTTTGCTCTAATTTGACACGATCTAATCTTAAGAATCAGGATTTCTCATCTACATTTCATCACCATTATAAATTGTAGAAAGCAAAGTAATAATTCTGACAAGAACACTTACTCAGGGTGGCAAGTGAAGTTTTATATTGCCGCATACAATTACAAATCTTTAATACCGTTTCTACAGCAATCGTATTGTAGAAAACGAGCGATACGAGAGTGCGAAAGTTGGAGTTGGAAAAAAATACCAACCAGTGTTTTTTAACAAATTAATAGACTAACTTTTTTAAGCGTCATATTTATATACTTCATTTCATGAGATATATTTCTTACACATAAATAACTTCCGCACGTTAAGATAAGTTCTATATTTTATTTAATTTTGTCGTAATTATTTTTAAAAAAGGGCGAGGGAACCAAAGCTCTTAAAAATAATAATATCCAAACCTATATTCTATTACCTACAAGGCCAGCATTCAGATAAGTTTTCTTTTAATATTTTCAAACTTAAGCTCTCAACCTATTTCTATTCCTTACATAAACTCAAATTTATTTTAAAAATACTTAGCAACGAGAACATTTTACTAATTTTTTTTTTTTCCTTTAATATGAATATTAAAATTGGTCAATTATGACCAACCTCTACAACAATCTATGAACGTCGGTGTGCCCCTATCAACGCCGGTGTGCCCTTATCAATGCCGGTGTGCCCCAGGGCTTCTTAGTGTCTGGTACTCTCTTTCTCATTTGCATTAACGATCTACTGGAAAAGACCGGGAATCCAATCTACAACTTTACAGATGACAGTAAGCATGTATTCATTCACTTTAAACGCTCGGACATCGGCTGCTCAGGCCGATATACGCTGACAGCAGGAGGTCGTTCAACTTAACAAAGACCTGGAAGAAATTCTATCTTGGGGTAACAGTAACCAAGTGAAATTTAACGCTACAAAAATCCAGGTGGCAGTTTTTTCTAAAAAAGTTAACGTTGCTGAACTCGACATAGTCATGTCGGGGAACAACATTCCCCTAGAATCGTCACTCAATTTGTTGGGCGTTAATTTGGGAGCAAATATGTACTGGCATGAACATGTTGCAGGTATAGCAAGGAGAGCTTCTCAAAAGTTGGTAATATTATTTCGAACCAGAAAGCTTTACACTCCACAACAACTGTTAGTTCTTTTCAAAGCTCAAATTCGACCAACTATGGAATACTGCTTCCATGTTTGGGGCTCCGCTCCCAAACACACACTGCATTTGTTGGATTCTATTTAGAGAAGAGCTGTTCGTCTGATTGGAGACCCGGAACTGACCGGCGGCCTTGATTCGCTGGAACATCGAAGAACGGTTGGCGACTTGTGTCCGTTCTACAAGTATTTTCATGGAAAGTGTTCGAAGAATGTAGCCCGCTTAACTCCTCCCAGAGCGGTGTATGTTAGAAGTACACGTCGCGCTAATACTTCACATCCGTATGAGGTTGAACTTGTTACTCCGAGTATATGGTAACGCTTTTCAGGCAGTCTTTTATATGGAGAACATCATCCCTTTGGAATAATGTGCCCAGGGCTGTGTTTCCCACCGAGTACAATTTACAGCGATTCAAGAACAACGTGAATCGCTTTTTCCGCACACATACCGCTCCTGGAGCCCTTTAGGGACTTCCTTGCAGCACGTGTGCTAGAACCATTTGAAAAAACCATCAATTTTAATCTAATAAATTCTTAAAACTAAGATTCTTAAAGTCTAAATTTCACCCACTGGTGTCCTTTAGTTGTTTCTGTCCGGCGATGGCCACTACACTACACTGTTTCTGCTTTTGATACAGCAGTAAACTAGATCGAAGAATTTGTTCCTCTTCAGTCTTCCTTTCTGGTTACTCTGATCGATTAGTTGAATGGCCTCGACGTTGACATGTTGATGCAATCTTGCTTCATGTTTCTGGGCGAAGCGTTTGATCTCAGTAGCAACATCATCGATTCCAAGGTCCCAATATTTTGCTAAAATGGACACATTATTCGTATTGTAGTAACAAACAATTCATAGCGATTAAGATTTATAACAAAAAAAATAATCAACAATAAAATAAAATTAATTTGAACTCTGTATCGGTTTGTAATGGGTAGCAGTAGATTTCTTGGCTAACCTACTTTATCGTCACGTCAGTGGGAACGTTAGCCAGACGGGATTACAGTATACGTAGGATCCGCACCACAGGGTCGGCAGATGTTACTCTCTCTCAGCTCGCTATTTTACGTTCTTCATCCTGCTTTCCGCTAGTCAGGACACACGGCGGGGGCTAGCCTACCACCTATAAATATTTTCGTCGTATTGTGGTGCAATAGGCTCGTCAATAACGGCCTGCGAGTTTTCCAATCCAACTTCAGACCATTTATTTGATTCGAGACTTGCAAAGACTTTCCCTGAGTAGTCTACCTCTCCAACCTTCCGATTCAACTTGCCAACAACATGTGATTGGCAGTTCTCCATTGGCGTTGGCTTTCAGACTTTCTTCTAAGACCGACTTCAGATATTTGACCACCCGTGTGCAAACTGGAGGTGGGAAACTGTATCATTATTGTTAGCCTCTCACCATTAACATTCGTTCTCACAGTGATGTCGTTTTTGAGAGTTGGATATGTCTGTTGGCTACCAGCTTGACGTGGTATATGGCCTAGCTAAGCATACTTAATGAAATAAACCTACTGCCCTGCACGGGATCACACCCAACACTCTGAACATTGTAAGCTAAAATAGGAAGCCAGATTTTTCTAGTAGGTGCTTAATTATTCCCTGGTGAGTTAATAAGTAACTTGATTTACATACTAATAAATGACATTAGCGACATTTGTGCACCTAATCATAAATTTTCATACCTATTGTTGCCAGTCTGGGTGGTCTTAGTGGCTTAGCCGGCATAGTAACTGGTTGGTCAGTGTTCGATTCCGACCATCAGTGGGGTGTGGTGTGTACTAATAGGTAGTAGTTAATATAGGGCGTTGTCTTAGAAGTGCCGTGAAATACTCGTGTATATTCTAGAAACGTTGATGGATGTTATGGCATCAATATATAATAAGACTTTTCAATTTCCCCTCGTAAATATCTAGTAACTAAATTTGCCGAGTTTTTTAAGCCAGCTGCAGGTATAGTTATCCATAAAATATATGAGATTTGCTAATGGTGGAAAGAAAAAAAAAACAACAGCATTTCATCTGGATTCTCATAAGGTGCTTTCGAAGCGCCATACAAATTTGCCCTATTTTATTATTAAATTTACTGTTTTTGCTAGAATTTAGACAAAAATAATCGATCACTTAGAAGCTGAAAGACAGTTTCGTTCGGAATATTCAAATCGATTTGACGTGGTATATGGCCTAGTTAAACATACTTAATGAAATAAACCTACTTCCCTGCACGGGATCGTACTCAACACTCTGAACATTGTAAGCTAGAATATGAAGCCAGAGCTGCGATTTTTCTAGTAGGTGCTTATTTATTCCCTGGTGGGTTAATAAGTAACTTGATTTACATGCTAATAAATGACATTAGCGACATTTGTGCACCTAATCACAAATTTTCATACCTATTGTTGCCAGTCTGAGTGGTCTTAGTGGCTTAGCCGGCATAGTAACTGGTTGGTCAGTGTTCGATTCCGATCATCAGTTGGGTGTGGTGTGTACTAATAGGTAGTAGTTAATATAGCGCGTTGTCTTAGAAGTGCCGTGAAATACTCGTGTATATTCTAGAAACGTTGATGGATGTTATGGCATCAATATATAATGAGACTTTTCAATTCCTCCCTCGTAGATATCTAGTAACTAAATTTGCCGAGTTTTTTAAGCCAGCCGCAGGTATAGTTATCCATAAAATACATGAGATTTGCTAATGATGGAAACAAAAAAAAAACAACAGCATTTCATCTGGATTCTCATAAGGTGCTTTCGAAACGCCATACAACTTTGCCCTATTTTATTATTAAATTTACTGTTTTTACTAGAATTTAGACAAAAATAATCGATCACTTAGAAGCTGAAAGACAGTTTCGTTCGGAATATTCAAATCGATTCCGTAGCGTGCCTTAGGGCCTATTTGTCTGGTATATCACGACAGGTAGAATGCGGTAACTAACCGGGTGATTAGCTTTCGTGGGGATGGCGATAATCTCGACGAAAGGATTTTTTTGTTGATTTAGGATTCATAAATATTAAGGGTTACACCTTGGCGCTCGGAAAAATAGGTATAAAAATAAAAAAGAAATTTCAATGCAGTTATTAAATATATAAAATAATTTTTCTTTTACACATATACACAGTAGTTTTACGAATAATTTTAAATAACAAATAAAAAAAAAAATTAAAAATGATGGCGATATGAGCCATCAAGTAGGACCCTCTTTTTAAAATTCTTGCTGATGGTGTCCTTATTTTCTCTGTCAGGCATCGTCTGAAAAATAAAAAAAATTTTTTTTCTTATTTAGAACGATAATAGCTAAGATGTAGCATAGGAAAACATTCTTTAAATTTTTTTTTGTAGAAATGACAGCTGTTTGATTTTTATAGAAATTTTGAGTTTAAAAAATGTATAACTTATGAACGTGGCACCCAATAAAAAAAATCCTATGCTAAATTTTGACAAAACTGGTTAAGTTCTTCTACACCAGTTTGAAAAAAGTAGTTTCGAAAAAAACGCAAAAGAAAAAACAGTACGGCGTCAGGCTTTGACCGCTCGTGCCGGTCCGATCGCTACCTAAGTTCCGGGCCAACTCTCTGCCGTGCTCACTTCACTTCGGAAATAATTTGAATTTTGAAATGGTTAAAAGTTTAAAATATAATAATAAGTATAAACAATTTATCGAGCCAAAAAAAAATTCAATTTTTTGAAAATCTCAAGGTTGTAAAAAAATGCCCAAGAAATAAAATTATGTACTTTGTATATAGAGTGCTTTTTTTTTTTTCCTTCTTCTTTCCCTTTGTATAAGCACGATTTGTCTCTTTTACAATGGAAAGGTTGCCACGCCAACGGTTTAAAGGTTACACCCACTTGTCCTTTCTATTAGTAACCTAATTTTTGGTGGCATTCTCATTGGTCATTATATCTATATGTTGATTCCATTCTATCTTGCTGTTTACTACCCATTTCTTCGTAATTCGCCATCTCCTGATGAAGGTTGACGATCCAATGGCTAACATAGTGAAAACTGTAGTTCTAAAAATATCTATTGATGAGTAATTAAACCATCTTCATATGTCCTCTAACCAGGAATTTTGACGTCTTCCAACCGATCTTCTTCCTTGTATTTTACCTTCGATGACCAGTCTCAGCAAGTTATACTTTGCTCCTATCTTTATATAACTGATATAACTAGTTTTTCTTACCTTTATAGTGAGCAGCAGTTCTGTGGATTTGTTTATTCGCCTAAGTACTTCAACATTTGTTACTCTATCCACCCATGATATCCGTAGAATCCTTCTGTAAACATACATTTCGAAAATCTGAGTAAATTATCAGCCACAATAACAGTGTCGTCTGTATAACGACTCTGTTCAAAATTATAAATAATGATATAGATTCTCCCGCTATTCTGTCAAGAATAAATTTTGGTGTGCCGCGTATACTTAGCAGACAATATAACACTTTTTATCTACCTACTCCAAAAACAAATATATAAAAATTTTTCCCACTTTTTTCAATGTGTGGTATGTATAATCAAGAAATGAGCATCGACTTTTTCAACACATCTATGTTGACGATAAGTAAAATATTGCGACACTGAAGGGCTGTGGCATCTTTCTTTTCTTATTGTTTTCATATCTAATTGTTTTTATTATTATTATTATTTTGATTGGAATTTGTATCTGCTTAACACTCTATTTTTGTATTATATTTCTATGTATAGTGGTTTTTTCTGTATCTTCGGCCTTATAGTTGGGTCTTCTAACCTGTAAGGCATGTATGATAAATAAATAAATATTTAGGTTGTCAATCACTTTAATTCCCGTTGTAATCTGGGCTAGAGCTTCTTTGGAATTCGAATAGAGGTAGAAGGGAAGCGGAGACAAAATACATCCCTGTCGCAATGTTTTTTTGATAGAAGCGTCCTCCGATAGGCTTTGTTCGATTTTTACTTTCGATGTCTGATGCCAATACAAACTGGATATGATGTTAATCTCTTGGCGGTCGACACTTAGCATGTTTGACACAATCAAAGGCCTTACAATAGTCAATGAAACACGGAAGCACATTTATGTTTGTGTCCCTGTATCGTTGTATTAGAATATTAAGAGCGAAAAGCGCAAAATTTAACTTTCAAAACTACACGGCTTTGATTAGGCCAGCAATTCCTATGTTAGTGCCAAATTTCAACATTCTGTGTTAAATAGTTCTGGAGAAAATCGGGTGTGACAGACGGACAGACAGACACCGAAGTGAGTGATCTTATAAGTGTTCGGTACGGAACACTAAAAACGAATATTAAGATCAGTTTACAAATAAATCATACGAGACTTTTGTGGGAAACAATAACAGAGGTGGCAGATAATAAGACAACAATGTAAAGAACTGACGAAAATTTATGAGAATTACCTGACGGAATAGTTTATAGCAAGTCATAAAACTAAATAAATTTATCTCTGACGTATACAACAGGGCATAGAGGTAATCATAAGGAGGCAGAAAAAGAACGGATTAAAGAATACGGTAGTCAACGTCTAACCCCTGCACAGGGTAACATACCAGACTGGTAAAGAACTAGCGCAATTTACTCTTTTATTTGACAAAGGAGAGAAACCAGAATTAAGCAACTATCGAAGAATAAATCTATTCGATACAACATTAAAGCTCGCCGCCAAGTTATTACTAATGAAACTAGCAAAAATCATCAGTTACCCCGTTTAAAGATGAGCAACAGTGTTTCAGATTTAGGAGATCCTGTGTTGACACTGTATTTATTTTACGCCAGATCGTAAGAAAACTAGTAAAATATAATATATTAGCTTACCTGTGTGCTTCGCAGATGTAACAAAAGTACTTGATTGTATCAAACTAGATAATATAATTGATTTACTGTGTAACAGAAATATATCTATCAACATAGGTGGGACAATCGAAAATAGCAAAAGATAAATTTTAAATATCTCAGATTAGAGATGATCATTTATGCAGATATTGAAGACAAGGTAAGACCACAAGCAGCAAAAGCAAATCAAATGGCAGGATGTCTTACTGATGTAGGATAGCGGAGCAAATACTTATAGTGAGACACGGAACCACGAATTTATAAAGCGATGATTCGGCCAACTATAATACAAAGGTGATTGGGGACCACAGAAATAGAAACATTCCGATGGATCGTTGGAAAAACCTTACTAGATAGAGAAAAAAGTGAAAACATCAGAAGACAGTCCCCTGTAGGAAAGCAAGAAACCGCGAAAAAAGATGGAGCGACAACGCGGCTCCCGCTTAGAAAGCCGAAGAAAGAACATGCTGCAGACCTAATAGTGCCTCATCCCTTCCGGATATTCTCTTCTAATAGTCTAATATTCATATTAATATTCTATTAACATGTGACCAACATTAGATCGCGGCAATGAACTGTGTACTTAAAAATAACTAACTATTTAAGAAGCACGGTATTAGACGCCTTCGTATCTATTTTAAAAACTAAACTCTTCAAGAAGAAGTAATACAGACCCACAAGAAGATAGTGTGGGTTTACCCTGCATACCACCAAAACTGCCAAAATACTTCAAATATTTACATTCGCATAATTTTTAACACTTGCAGTAAATTGAGCAATCCTTGAGATTACTAAAAGACATAATTCCCTTATAAACAGATGGCGCTTTTAAAATTTCCTGTTTATGTAATACGGTATATATGAGGGAAACTAAGAAAACAACATGAAAGATATATATTGAGGGTGTTCCTGTATTCTGTGTACATAAAGTTACTGTGGATTTTTGGGATGAAAATATGATCATTTAACCCAACTTACCTTAGTTCAAAAATTCGTAATTTTTGAGATACAGGGTGGCAAATTTATACTTTTATTTTAGTTTTTCTTAAGTAGCTTTCTTAATAATTTTACTATTTGTACAAGATTCGGTACTAAGGGGTTATCTGAGAGAAGAAATCGAAATCAGCTCACAGTTTTGTTGTAATTTATAGGAGGCTCCACTTATTGCACTGTGTATACTTTTAAATTGTCATAACTTTTTTATACCATTCTGTATGATATTTCTAATTCAATTTTTGTATTTTACGCCTCCTTCTGTTAAAAAAAGCTCTCTTGGTAAATGTTGCTCCGAGCGACAGTTTCTGAGATAGTGAGATTTTTTTTTCGAATTTATCAATTTGTGGGTAATCTTTTATGTTCTTAGCCAGTTGGTTTTTACATTCTTACTGTCGTTGGCCGTTGATCTTTAAATTTATTATTGTTGTTAGCCTTTAAGCATGCTCCAAATTCTTTTGGACCATTCCTAAACCTGGATGAAGTGTGAAGCGTTTGCGAATTTGACAATGGAATTAAGAGATGGAAACAAATATCCCATTATCTCAGAACCTGTTGCTTTGGAGCAAAATTAATCAAGAGAACAGAGTAGGCAAGGTAAGGCCAAAAATATGAATATGTAACTAAAAATGGCATACAGAGTGGTATAAAAAGGTTATGACAATTTAAGAGTATACACCGTGTAATAAGTCGCGCCCCCTAAAATTTACAACAAAACTGTGAGCTGATTTCGATTTCTCATCTTAGAAAATCCCTTAGCACCGAATCTTGTACAAATAGTACAATTATTAAGAAAGCTTCTTAAGAAAAACTAAAATAAAAGTATAAGTTTGACACCCTGTTTCTCAAAAATTACGAATTTTTGGACTAAGGTAAGTTGGGTCAAATGGTCATATTTTCATCCCAGAAATCCACGGTAACTCTATGCACACGGAATACTGGGAGACCCTGTATATAAAATAATTATATTGTATATATGTTATCTACTGTGGCTGAAGCTGTACACTACGCAAGACCGCAAAAGATCAACGTGAGAGAAAACAAAGTTCTTGTTCCAATATCTAGTTTTTATAAATCATAGATTAGGAAATTACATTAACAGAGATATGAATTAAGGTCTGCATCACATATGGAAATTGATTCTTACACTGAGTTACTATTCTGTGAATGCCAATCAGGTATAAATACTTTGGATTATATCTCCTCAGGCTCATTTAATGCTGTGCTCTCGAAGGGTAATGCTCATTGAAAATACTTTGGGAAATCTTATTCTAAAATCAATTTATTACGGTGTAGTCCTACGAACCATGTTTTCTCATCTAAGCAAAATTGAGAAAGCTTCTATTTTATGGTAACCATTCTTTCTTTCACAATTACCTTATTGCACTAGCTAGAAACTTTTAATTTTCTGCAGTTCCTGTTTTACTGCTCATGTGTGATAAGGCAAAATTTGATCAAAGGTGGATTTGCATAATAAAAACCTGTAATTAAAATATATTACTTATCAAACAAATTCGTCGAGCTTATGTTTCCCGTATCACCCGTGGCGTGTTTTTTCCGACAATAGATTTCGTATTAAAACTTTGTTTTATTGTGGGTGAAAATTTGCTGATAGTAAAGTGCAGATATTTTATAGAATAAGGTGAATTAATATTGCTGTGTTTGAAGTTCTTGAAATTATAGATCTAATTAATGTCAATTTATTGTTGATTATATCTATGAAGGTTTTTTATTTAAATATCCTACAATTTTCAATATTAATTCCTTTTTATATCAATACAACAAAGCGTGTTTTTGTAATGAGAAACGTAGTTAGTAAACCAACTACATAAATAAGTTCAATTTCAAAATATTTGGAATAAAACGGTAAATTAGTATAATATACTAAAGCAATTTTTACACTATAGATCCATTCATTCTTTAATTTAGATAATAAGAAGGAAATAAACTTCCTTTAAAATATTCTGTGGTATTATTTTATTTTTCTTGCTCCAGTCCTATGTAAATTTACATCGGTTTTTTATTGCTTCTGCGTATCCCAGTGTAGTAGTTTCATTAGAGGTAATGTTCGAAGTGTTTCTCTTTAGTAACTTCTGCTGGTCGATTTTAAGCAAACAATTTAAGAAAAATGTTTGGAACAAAGTAATTTCAAGCATTATGTATTTGGGAAGAAAAATAAACATATCTAGTTTTAAAACTTTAACAGTAAAGAATGTTATTAACCTAGTTATGTATGGTATTTACGCATATAATATTTTCTTGAATAACAAACAGAGATCCTAAACTCTAGTTTTCTTTTTATACAAAATGTACCAAGTTTAATTTTAAATATTCACACTAAAAAAAGCAAATTAACAAATAAAAAGAACTCTTATTTACAATTTAGGTTTTAAGATATCGTCAAAAGGAAAAAATTCGTCGCCGTTGAAGCAGAACTACGTAGAAGCCAACTAATGTCACTTTTTTTGAAACACTGATCATGTTAGAATTAGTAATCCAGATTTATGATTTAAATTTTTATAGATCATGCTGCACTACAAATCTGCTAAATAGTAAGAACTCATGAAATATTTTCGAACTTTCCCTTCGTTAGACGTGTGTTTTCGATCCGGCTCCCCATCCGACTGCGCTAAGGAGGTTTCCAATGTTATTTTGGCAGGTATGGATGCTTACATCCCTTTTTCGAAGAAATGCCCTTACAACAGCAAGCCTTGATTTGACCGAAATGCAAAGAAGCTGTTGCTTCTAAACATCTTGCGTACCGATAATAGAGTGAAAATCCTAACGTCGTAAATCGTAACATCTTTGTTCGTGCCCGGACAGATGCAAAGAAATTACGAACGAAACGAAAGAGACACACAATCAACCAATTAGAAACAAACTTCTTGTTTGCCTCTACAATTCCAGGTCCTTTTGGTCAGTCGCTAAGGCAGTTAGTCAAAATTTCACCAAATCCACCGTACCACCATTCACACGGCCAGATAATTCTATTGCAACAACACCTGTTGAGAAAGCTTGTTGATTGAACTCTTTGCTTCACATTCTACTGTTGATTTCCAAGGAAAAATACCACCTACTATTTCCATAGTGCAGTCAAGGATGCCCTGATGGAGTACCTGCCATAGTATTCAAAAACTGCACGAGACAACTCACACCAGTTTTCTGAATACTTTTCAACATACCCTACAGTAAGGGAATATTTCATTATTGCTACAAATGCGCTACGGTTCAGCCGATACCCAAAAAAGGCAAGAAGACCTTACCAAACAACTACCGACCAGTCACATTGCTTTCAATAATATCGAAAGTCATGGAAAAAGTCATCGATTAACATCTTCTAAAATATCTTGAAGATTTAGTAATATTAGTGACCATCAATATGGCTTTCGTAAACATAGATCAAAAGGAGATCTTCTAACTTATCTAAAGCATGTTTGAAAACAACGAAATTGAACCCTGTGGAGAATCCCGAGCGATTGCTGTTGATATATCCAAGGCATTGGACCGTGTTTAGCACGATGGATTGTTGGCTAAGCTACGCTCTTCTGGTATGTCTGAAAAGTTCTGTTTAGAGCTCTCAAGTTTCCTCAAAGAGCGTTCTTTACGAGTGGCAATCGTCGGGTTTCTTTCCAACCCCTTCACTATAAAACGCCGGTTTGCCCTAGGGCTTCATACTATCTCCTACTCTCTTTCACATTTACATTTACGATCTGCTAGAAAAGATCAGGAATTCAATCGACAGCTTTACAGATGACAGTACGCTTATGTCATCATTCACTTTGAACGCTCGAACATCGGCTACTCATGCAAATATCCGCTGACAGCAGGAGATTGTTCAAATTAACAAAGACCTGGAAGAAATTCTATCTAACGTTACTGAACCCGACATAGTTATGTCGGAGCACTTCATTCTTCTAACATCGTCACTCAATTTACTGAGCGTTAATTTGGGAGCAAATATGTATTGACATGAATATGTTGCAAGCATAGCAAAGAGAGAGTCTCAAAAGCTAGGAATAATATTTCGAACTAGAAAGTTTGACACCCCACAACAGCTGTTAATTCTGTACAAAGCTTAAATTCGACCAACGATGGAATACTGCTCCCATGTTTGGGGCTTTGCTTCCAAACATACACTGGATTTATTGGATTCTATTCAGAAGAGAAATATTCGCCTGATTGGAGACCCGGAACTAGCGAGCAACATTGATTCATTGAAACATCCAAGAACGGTTGGCGACTTGTATTTTCATGGAAAGTGTTCGATGGATGTAACCCGCTTAATTCCTCCCAAAGCGGTGCGTGCTGAAAATACATGTCGCGCTAATACTTCACATCCGTATAAACTTCAGCTTGTTACTCCTCGTACAACCCGTTTCAAGCAGTCTTTTATATGGAGAACTGCTTTTTTTTTTTTATCCGCACACGTATTGCTCCTGCAGCGCTTTAAGGATTTCCCAATTAATAATTTAACTTTTAGGATGCGAAAAGATGCAATTATAAATATTCTTCTTGAAAGGTGGAAGGAAGAAAGATTAGTTAAAGTTGATCTTATTTGACCTAGCACCAAAGAACGCTAATTAATATGATTTTCTGCCTGTCAATTGCCGCTTTGTTAGAGAACAAATACAAGCTCATAAAAAATAAAAATATGGAACAATTTAAAAACAGCTAAACCTATTTAGAGACTTTAAAGAAGGAAAAGGCTAAAAAAGAATTAATAACTATTTTAAAATAAAAAACCGGTCAAGTGCAAGCTGAACTTGCACAATTAGTGTTCCGTACGTTGATTGTTTTTAAAATAAAAAAAATTTGTTAGAGTGGTATAAAATGATCAGTGACTTCACAAAACAGACCCCAAATGAGTTTTCAACAAAGTTTGTTTCCAATCTTTACTGAAAACTGGTGACCTTGAAATTTTGGTTTTTTTATATACCAGATAAATTAGTAAAGGTAATGATAATTTTCGTTCAATCTATACCTCGTGGAGAATATTCCAGGATTTTTTCAAAATTTTTTGATCAGTACTTTTCGAGATAAGGTAGGGGACAGCGATTTTTCACGATTTTTTAAAAGTAATACGAAGAAAAGTGTGCGCAAGTATTACATTATATATATATATTTTTTACTCGTGTTTTCACAAGCTTTCATTTGACACCACACTCGATGACCTAGTAAAAAATTTTTTTTTTCACTTCCGATTTCACCCCTCAAAACGAATCCCTTAAGTCAAAATTTATGTTATGGTGATATAAAATGATCAGTGACTTCACAAAACACACCCCAAATAAGTTTTCAACAAAGTTTATTTCCAAACTTTACTGAAAATTGATGACCTTGAAATTTCTGTTTTTTTTATATACCAGATAAATTATTACAGGTAATGCACTCGTGATAATTTTCGTTCAATCTACACCCCGTGGAGAATATTCCAGAATTTTTTCAAAATTTTTTGATAAGTACTTTCCGAGATAAGGCGGGTGGACAGCGATTTTTCGCGATTTTTTAAAAATAATACAAAGAAAAGTGCGCGCAAGTATTACATTACATGTATATATATTTTTTTACTCGTATTTTCACAAGCTTTCATTTGACACCACACTCGATTACCTAGTAAAAAATTTTTGTTTTCACTTCAGATTTGACCCCCCAAAAGTAACCCTTTAAGTCAAAATTTAACTTTCAAAACTACATGGCTCTGATGAGGCCATCAATTCCTATATTACTACCAAATTTCAACTTTCTATGACAAATAGTTTCGGAGAAAATCGGGTGTGACAGACGGACAGACAGACGGACAGACGGACATACACCGAAGTGATCTTATAAGTGTTCCGTACGGAACACTAAAAGGACAGAAAAGAACATTTCTGACCACATACTTAAATTTTCTCCAGTTTGAAAGAAATGAAAATAGACCTCTTATTTTAAATTTATAAAAGATTGCTTTAATACCTGCTTTTTAATAATTATAGGCGTTTTTCGAAAATATAGGCCATGAAAGGGGATAATTTGTATCAGCCATCCTTGGTATTCTCGTATCATCATCATTAGCTTATTCTACCCATAGTCGGATGTAAGTCGCTTTTGATCTTGTTCGTATCTTGATATTAGGAATATGATCTTGGAATCTAATATTTAGCATTCTCCTCTCTATTGCTCTTTGGGTTATCTGGAGTTTATATATCATTTTTATTTAAACCTTACGTTTGTATTTAAGATGTCCAATTTAAATATGGATTGTAACCTTCCAAACGCAGACCAAGCTAACGAAACTCTTCTATCCAAGTCACCCTTTAAATTATTTTTTGATATCTTGATTTTTGTACCTTTGCTATTCTTTCACCTTCTGTTAAGAGTTCCTGGTTGTTATCTTCAGTTTCGTTGTTCAAATATGTATTTGGTTTTGGTAAAGTTTATTTTAATTTTTTTTTTTAATTATCGTACGTACCGTTTTAAATACCGATTTAGTCGTCGAACAGCAGAATCAACAACCAACTGACTGTCCCCAAACGTGAATTTTTTACCCTCAGAACAATTTATTTTTAATGTTTCTTTTCGAATAGATTTAGGGTGAAAAATTGACAAAGTTGTGTCAAGTCAATAATGTCGATCTACTGTGCTAAAACCAACTTCTCTGATCATCAGAATTTTATAAAGCGGGAGTAACAAAGTTCTGGATCACTCTCACAAACCGCGAAATACTGGCCAAATATTACACATGTCTAAAATTGGGGCCCATGTCGCAATTTTAGGAAAATATTTTTGATGCAATAATTTTTAACTGTCGGACTCCAATAACGACGATTCTGATCATTGAAATGGCCGAGCATATATGCATTATCCGACACCAAGATATTGGCAAATATTGACAAGCGGTCAAAAACATTTTACTGTATTAACCAAATTGAGCCTCTGACAAAATCAGTTGGTTTTAAGTTTTACGAATAATGCGTTTTAATGTACTTCTTCTGTTATTTATTTTTTTTATGGGTCTAGCACACGTGCTACAGGGAAGTCCCTAAAACGCTACAGAAAAAGCGATTCGCTTTTCTTCTTGAATCGCCGTAAATTGTACTCGGAGGGAAACACAGCTCTGGGCAAATTATTCTAGAGGGATCATGTTCTCCATATAAAAGACTGCTTGAAAAGGGTTGTATGCGGAGTAACAACCTGAACTTCATACGGATGTGAAGTATTTCTAACATGCACCTCTCTGGGAGGAATTAAGCGGGCTACATCCTTCGAACACTCTCCATGAAAATACTTGTAGAACAGACTCAAGTCGCCAACCGTTCCTTGATGTTTCAGCAAATCAAGGCCGCCGGTCAGTTCCGGGTCTCCAATCAGACGAACAGCTCTTCTCTGAACAGTATTCCATAGTTGGTCGAATTTGAGCTTTGTAAAGAATTAACAGTTGTTGTGGAGTGTAAAGCTTTCTGGTTCGAAATAATATTCCCAACTTTTGAGAAGCTCTCCTTGCTATGCCTGCAACATGTTCATGCCAGAACATATTTGCTCCCAAATTAATGCCCAACGATGCTAGGGGAATGGAGAGCCCCGACATGGCTAGGTCGGGTTCAGCAACGATAACTTTTTTAGAAAAAACGGTCGCCTGCGTTTTTTGTAGCGTTAAATTTTACTTGGTTACTGTTGCCCCAATATAGAATTTCTTCCAGGTCTTTGTTAAGTTGAACGACCTCCTGCTGTCTGCGGATATTCGCCTGAGTAGCCAATGTCCGAGCGTTCAAAGTGAATGAAGAGATAAGCGTACTGTCATCTACAAAGCTCTAGATTGGATTCCGGTCTTTTCCAGCAGATCGTTAATGTAAATGAGAAAGAGAGTAGAAGACAGTATGGAGCCTTGGGGCACACCGGCGTTGATAGTGAAGGTGTTAGAAAGAGATCCGTCGACCGCCACTCGTAAAAAACGCTCTCTGAGGAAGCATGAGAGCCACAAACAGAACTTTTCAGACATACAATAAGAGCGTAGCTTAGCCAACAGTCCATCGTACCAAACACGGTCGAATGCCTTGGATATGTCAAGAGCAACCGCTCGAGATTCTCCAAAGTGTTCAATTGCGTTGTTCCAAACATGTGTTACATAAGTCAGAAGATCAGAATTAAAGTTTATGTACGTTGTAAAAATGTAATCTAAGATTTGGAAATTAATAAAATTTACCACATTTTAAGAATAGTAAGCTGTCGATATATTGATAATTAGGCAGATAGATTCTATCGATATTTTGATAACTAGCGACTTATTATTATTGATAAGTTAAAATTATCTATAAGTAGATTGCCTTCGATAATCGATAGGTAAAATCCATTATCACTTGTCCCTGTTTGCTACACCATGTCATGAGACGTTTAGAGAAAGATCAAGATTTCCCTGCTACGATCCTGTCCTAAACGCTAATCATTTATTTTATTTCAGTTCTCTGTGTGGTTTGTCGTATCGTAGGTTAGCAGACGTATTTTATTTGAAGGTGTGTTTTTGTGACCTAAAAACAATAAAAAAAAGGCGTTATAAGGAATAAGGGGGGTTGTGTAAGAAACTATAAAGGGAAACAGAAGCGTTTAGTCTAGTGTCGCATAATTAAGGTTTTCTTTACAAACAAACTTTCATAAATTTTCTATGTACTCGTAGATGGTTGGTCATCTACAGTGTAAATGGAATTCTAAAGTGGCCCATAGACGGTCAATATTATTGCGCAATAATTGGGTTTGTGCAATATAATTCAACGTGTGTAGACAGTATTGAAAGGTTGTGCAATAAATTGTACGAAATCAAAATTTGTTGAAATATATTGCGCAACCTGGAAAATGCTGTGCTGTCTGTGGACAGGATTGTGTAATGTCCCGCCAGTCGGTATCAACGGGTGGTAGCCAACGCGTCGTGATGGCGGATAAAAAATTGGATAAACAGTTAATTTTGGAATTTATCGAAGTTTACCATGGACTTCCGGCTCTATGAGATGTTAAATGCAAAAATTATACTAATCGCGTTAAAAAAGGTGAGCAATATGACGTGCTGGTAGAGAAATATCGCGAAAAATACCCGAATGCCGAGAAGCAAGATGTTGTCAAAAAAGTAAATTCTTTGCAGACTTCGTGTCTTCTTTTTCTTTTTGTTTTCGCACTAATAACGCCCACAGCAATTAAACAATAGAGTTCAGTGTCACTCAACATGACTTCACTTCACAATACCGGCGGGGAGTGACAATATTGCCAAGCACATTGTACGTCTGTACTGGTGATCAGTAACCATCAATATCGCCTCCACATGATTCTATTTATTGTACAAACCCAATTATTGTGCAACAATATTGAACGTCTGTGGGCAGCTGTCAAAATATTGTGCAATCCATATTGCACAATAATATTGACCGTCTGTTACCGCTTAACAGTTGGGAGTTGTGACGTCATTTTTATTGAATAGTTTTCCCCAGGTTATTAGTTTAATTTTCGTGCATTCATAGCGTTTCAATGATGAGACTGAGAAATATTTGGGCAAAGAAGAGTACGTAGAAAACAATTTTTCGAACTACCGAAACAATGTTATATTTCATCAATTTATGTGTTTTGGATAATTGTATTTTCTTGAAAATATGTTTTGTTGCTATGTTTACTTATTTTTTACATTTTAATTTAAGACGTTAGACGTTAAAGTTTGATTTCAAGAAATTAAAAAATCTAAATAATAATCGTCCGGACAGCTAATTTGAGAGACTGAATCTTTCTTGCTTGCACGATCAGATCATTTTAACTAAAGAACTATCTGAACTACATCTTAGTTTAGGGATAATTTTTTTTTGTTTCTGTTATAGGTTATTACCCCGATTGTAGTAAAAAAAAAATCGGAGGTATCGTAATATATTTCCTAGCTAGGAAAGATGCCCTCGGGTTACTTCGTTAGAAGATTCCGAAAGATCTTTAAGTGTGATACAACCTGCAGTTACAGTTAAAAAGATTGCAGACAAGCTAAGTCCTTTTAAACAACTTAAGGAATCATTAGGAAAGAATATATTTGGCTAATTAGGGCCTGCCCCAAGGAAACCCAGATATTATAAAAAAGTGGTTGAAAGTTTTCCAAAAAAAACTTTGATATATGTACATTTCTTTAAAAAATTGTTAAAGTCAAATATTTCTTTATTATTCAGAAATTAGTAAAATTGTCTTACTTACTAACTTAGTGTTTTTTGGTGATATTTTATTTATTTGTTTTTACTTGGAAAAACTATACAAAAAGAAACTTTTAGAGAATTATGGTCCTTTATAGGCTCCGGAGGTGTTTAGAAGAGTCTATTGAAAGACAAGATATGTTCTTTGTGTTACAGCTACATCATCTATATTGCAGTATAAGTAATATGATAATAAGTAATAAACATTTTATTTGGAAATTTATTTGGAAAGAGGATTGAAGGAAAAAAGGGTCATTCTGTATATTTATTGACTGATATTGAGCTTACGCTATCGATGCATAAACGATTTCTATTAGATCAGTACAGTAAATTTGTCAATGAAGGAAGTCTTAGAGATCCTGTTATTGAAGATCTAGCTGGGGAAAATTTGCTAGGAAGAAAACGAGAAAAATTACCAAGAAATTAAAAAGGCAGGCGCAAAATGGAAAGGTAAAGATAGAAAGAGGCTGCCTTTAAAATATCTTAATGAAAGTATTGGTAATTTAAGTTGGATGCATTTTAAAGATGTAACGGAAAAGGCGGAAAACTGATCTTAAATATTTGAAAGATGTGTCTTAATTAAAAAATTTTATTTTTGATATTTTTTACGTAAATTAAAATGGTATTGTATACTTATTATTGATTTTTGTATGTGTATTTTAGTTATTTATCTTTTACGAAAGAAAGAATAGTTGAGGATATTGACTATTATTGGCTGTCTAAAATAATGATATATGACTACCACCACATACTTACTATTGACCATAAATTTTGAGGACCTAAATATAGATTTAATATTCAAATTTCGTTATATTTATCTGTTCAAAATTTTATTTCTTTATTTAGAGCTTTTGTTGCAAAGAAATTTTTTCAGCATAGCGTTAGATCTAATAATAATTAATTTAATTTATTATTGAAAAGTTTGTAAAGTTGATTCATGAAAATCTAAAGAATACAACCTAAAATTCATGTGTAGAACATGTCTTATTTAGTACACGTTTTGCGGAAGAGAAATATTGTTTTCTAACTTAAATTTTAAAATTTGGTGACAATAAAGTGGCAGATAAAAGGGCATCTTAGGTACTGTATCCTTTATAAAATTCTGGCTGGGGAGAAAAATAAGGGATGCTGTGAAAATCATTACAGTGCGCTTGTTGAAGGTGCTATTGATGATCAAAAATGTCAAAAAATGTTATAAAGGAAATTTTCATTACAAAAAAGTTCTGTAAAATAGCCAAGGCCTTGTACTAACTTTAATCAAAAAGCTGTATAAGTTCTTGTAGTTCAAAACTCCAAATTGTTCCTAATATGAGCTTGCTACAGCTTTCAAAGACCATTTGTAACTACTCATGTTCGATTGGCAAGGTTAAAAAGTTTGGTAAATGGATTCCACCCGAATTTAACCAGGCCAACCGTAATTATAGTTATCACTTGCAATTCTTTCTTTTCACGTCACAATTGTTCACTGTTTTGGGAGCAAATTATGGCAAAAGATGAAAAAGGAATATTTAAATTTGAAAAGATTTCAGTGGTTTGGTACAAGTTCTGACTGGTACCCAAGAAAAGTGATGCAGTGCAAGTGATGGAGATTATTTCAGGCTACTAGAAAACAAGTGATTACCAGGTTTATTGTCAAAAATCGAAGAGATTTTCTCAAGCTCTAATTAAAGCAGAACCTGTACTGGTTAATCAAGAGGGCGTAATTCTTAACCATGGGAATGCTTAGCCACATACGACACGGATTACTGTAGAGAAATTGGATCAGGTGGCAAGGCCAGTTCTTTTTCAACCTCCGTACCCGACATTGCGGCTTCTGACTATCATGTGTTCCGTTCCTTACCGGAAGAAGATTTCTTCATGGAAAATATTATCGGTAACTTTATTTAATCAAAATATTAAGGGTTTTACACTATCGGAACTAAGAACCTACGAAACGTTGGGCAAAATAGTTAAAATTATTAGCAATAATAAACTGTGGGACTACTGATTTGCCGGACTAGCGCTGTATATCAAAAATTAGTATAATACGAGGCTGGTTTGAAAAGTCCGTGCAAAGTCCGAGAGATGGCACCACCGGCACGTATCGAGGTCATGTTTAGTTAGTAGCATCTCTTGAATGAACGCACACCAAGTTTCAGCCATATTGGTCTATTTCTTTGTGTTTGGCATTGGTGTGAATCAAGGAAGTCGAGTGATTTTTAAGAAATGGACGAAAAAGAATTTCGTGTGGTGATTAAACATTACTTTGTGAAAGGCAAAATGCCTCAGGAGACTAAAGAGAAGCTTGATAAACATTATGGTGACTCTGCACCTTCCATTAGAACAGTTTATAAGTGGTTTCAAAATTTTCGGACTAGCCATATGGGCACAAGTGACGCTGAACGTTCTGGACGGCCTGTGGCGGTTACGACTCCAGAAATCATTGATCAAATCCATGATATGGTGATAGATGACAGAAGAGTTAAGGTGCGTAAGATTGCTAGTGCTGTGGGCATATCGACTGAACGGGTACATAATATTTTGCATAAACATTTGGACATGAGAAAGCTATCCGCAAGATGGGTGCCGCGATTGCTCACGCTTGACCAAAAACGGAATCGTGTGAAGTGTTGCAAGGATGGTTTGCAGCTGTTCCAGAAGAATCCGGAGGACTTTAAGCGTCGTTTCGTCACTGTGGATAAAACATGGATACATTACTATACTCCTGAGATCAAACAACAATCTAAACAATGGGTTACCAAGGGGGAATCTGCACCAAAAAAGGCGAAGACCGTTCCTTCGGCTGGAAAGGTTATGGCGACTGTCTTTTGGGATTCGCAAGGGATAATCCTCATCGACTATCTGGAAAAGGGTAAAACTATTACAGGTGAATATTATTCATCGTTATTGGACCGTTTGACAACCGAGCTGCAAGAAAAAACGCCCGCGATTGGCCCACAAGAAAGTCCTTTTCCATCACGACAACGCACCAGCACACACCTCAGCAGTTGTGGTCGCAAAATTAATGGAAATAGGATTCCAACTCGTTTCACATCCCCCCTATTCTCCAGACTTGGCTCCCTCGGACTACTATTTGTTCCCCAATTTGAAGAAATGGCTGGCGGGACAAAGATTTTATTCAAACGAGGAGGTGATTGCAGACACTAATGGATATTTTGCAGACTTGGACAAATCCTATTATTCGGAAGGGATCAACAAACTAGAACATCGTTGGACGAAGTGTATAAGCCTAAAAGGAGACTATGTGGAAAAATAAAAAAGGTTTACCCCAAACACATAAGTAGTTTTTATTTTTGCACGGACTTTTCAAACCAGCCTCGTATGTTATTTTCCCCAATTTTTATTTTAAATTTTGGCTTGAATGTTGCAAAACTTAGCTCAAAATTCTGAAAAAAAATGGCATTGCAATGATTGCTTTTTCAAGAACAGAAGTTTTTAAATCTCATTTTTTATATGGAAGTCTAACACAATAAACATACCAGTATCAGCAACAGTTTAAAGACCATATACATATCAATATCAATTCAAACCTCAGAAACGATCCAAAGACTTCGTGAATTCATGGCAGAAAATTGCCATACATCATTGAAATTCATGGAAGAAGCGTTAAGCATTAATAGGGAAACAGTTTGAATGATTTTGAAAAAGAATCTAGGCAATTCACACGTTTGCGCCAAATTTGTTCCACATACTTTAAATGAAGATCAAAATTTATGGGGTGCAACCTAGGGAAGTAGTACGAGCCTCTAGAATTAATCCGAACTTTCCAAAACCAATTGTAACCAAGACGATCTACAAACAAAGCGTTAAAATGCAGTGGGAGATTCAAAATCATCATAGTAAAGTAATTATTCATCCTGAATTTATTCCAACTGGTCAAGCTGTCAATGGTGAATATTATTTGGAAATATTGAACGGTAAAATTGTGCCGGGTTCGCACTGAATATCATAATCCAGAAAGTTATATACCTATACTACCTATAGATTGTAATGCACAAGATTTTACTCATTGTTCTTCAATTTTGGATCAAAATTAAGAGTGTGTGTTGAATTATTTACAGTATTTACCTGATCTCGTACCTTGTGGCTTTTCGTCATTATCGAAAATTAAAATGCATTTGCGAAGACGTATTACAGGTTAATTTTTGTTGTTCTCATCAAACATCAAAAAACAACATTAATTATTACTTAACCTGATATTTTTTAAAACTCTATCCTCATATTACAATAATTATTGAACACAAATTTATAAATTAAAATTAGCCCTTAAAAACAAATATAAACACATTCACGTACGTACACAATCAAGAAACATATAGTTATACTTGCACACAAAATATAAAATGTAATAGAATAAATCTTGTTATACCCAAATACTAAATTGACTTTTTTAAAACTTTCCAACAGTATCTTTCACGTTTCGAGATATTTGCTCTGTCAATAAAATTACGAGAACGAAGAAACAAAACCCTAATTCTCTACACGATACGTTGTTTAAATGGCTTTCTCGATCGTTTCTATATTTTCCACACTTAAATTATATTTTGTATTTCGATTTTTTTTGTACATTTCACTTTCTACAATAGAATAAAAATTCAAGGATTAGGTATTATTTAAATTTATAAATTTACTCCCATTACAACGTATCCCATACAAAAGTTTAAATTTAAAACATTTATTGTAAAAGTCCAAATTCATAAATGAAAAAATCTTTCTTAAACTACAGTCCTTTAAAATTATTTTTTAAAAATAATGTGATCTATTAATGATTAAATATTAAATTAAATCTAATTATCGATTACTGCTAGACATATCGTTTCCATGGTCGCTGCCATTTCTTGTCCTATATTTCGAACGAAAATTGTTAGTTTTAGTTTTGAGATATTTCCCTAAGAAAAAGTTAGTCTATGTCAAATCAGGGCTGCAGGAGAAAATAAATTTTTTTGCGAAAATAATCGGACTTTAATAATCGTTAAAACCATTAATATTTTCTCAAACAGGTGTAAAGTTTTCAATTATCTCCACATATCACTTCGAATTCACAATTATTGTACAGCCCGAAAGAAGTATGTGTTGATTATCCATGTGTTGAAACTGTGAGCCAAGCCGTTACTTTAGGGAATATAAGGCAATTTTGCTGGGCGTTGATAATCGTATGCTTTCTCGATAGGCTTTCTTTACCCCTCAAGAGTTTAATTATTCCCCATTTACTAGAGCCGAAAGAATGGCCCAAAGGGTTGGGAACTTATAGTATCAATATCCTCAAATCTTTTTCCCAAATAAAGGCGAAAGATTTTAAGGAAGACGCTTCGACTAAACGCCATAAATGGTTTTGTTGAAATTTATTTTTCAGAATAATAATCTTTTTTTGGGAAGATTAAGAACGTTTTAAATTATGGTATGTTTAAAATCGATTCAAGAATATGTATTTTTGTAAAATCTAAGTGATATTTTATTTTAAAAGGGAGTGGAGAAGATAGAATATGACCAATTTACTTTGTTAACTTATCAGTTTATTTATAATAAAATGATAACTTAACAAAGTAAATTCATATTCAATATGTATAATACTCCTCTTCTGTTACGAAGTAATGGACAAATCCATCAATAAGATATTTTATAATCAAAAGGAGATTACCAGGCTTGATAGGAGGATTGTCTTTTAATATGTAAAAGTGAGTTAGGTGGGAATGACTTCTCCAAATGAACTTACGATTTGCTTTTCCATAGTCTGTTTTAAATTTCCTGAAGATTGCAACAGAGTTGAAAATAATTTGGTTGTGTTGGTGGCGTCTTTGGCATTTATATATACTAGAACTTTTCCCTTAATGTAATGTGACTGGTATATACAGGGTGTCCCAGTATTCCGTGTGCATAGAGTTACTGTGGATTTCTGGATGAAAATATTATCGTTTAACCCAACTTACTTTAGTCCAAAAATTCGTAATTTTTTAGATAAAGTGTGTGTGGTGCTTTTATTTTAGTTTTTCTTAAGTAGCTTTCTTAATAATTGTACTATTTGTAGAAGATTTGGTGCTAAAGGGTTTTCTGAGATGAGAAATCGAAATCAGCTCACAGTTTTGTTGTAAATTGTAGGGGGCGCCACTTATTGCACTATGTATACTTTTAAATTGTCATAACTTTTTTACACCACTCTGCATGATATTTTTAATTAAATATTCGTATTCTCCGCCTTCTCCTCTCTAAAAAAGCTCTTTTGGTAAATGTTGCTACGAGCACCAGTTTCTGGCATAGTGGGATGTTTTTATTTATTGATTACAAATTTATCAATTTATGGGTAATCTTTTATGCGCTTGACCAGCTGGTTTTTACATTCTTACTGTTTTGGCCCGTTGATCTTTAAATTTATTATTCTTGTTAGCCTGTTTACCTTTAAGCATGCTCCAAATTTCAAAAACTATTTTTTTTTGGACCTGTCCTAAGCCTGGATGAAGTGAGGATGGAATTAAAAAATGGAAACAAACATCCCTTTATCTCAGAAACTGTTGCAATATTTACCAAGACAGCTTTTTTAGACATTAGGAGGCGAAAAATACGAATAATTAATTAAAAATATCATACAGAGTGGTATAAAAAAGTTATGACAATTTAAAAGTATACACAGTTGAATAATATATTGTACAACAAAACTGTGAGCTGATTTCGATTTCTCATCTCAAAAAAATACCCTTATCACCGAATCTTGTACAAATAGTACAATTATTAAGAAAGCTACTTAATAAAAACTAAAATTAAAGTATAACTTTGACACCCTGTATCTCAAAAATTTACGAATTTTTCGACTAAGGTAAGTTGGGTTAAGGTCATGTTTTCATTCCAGAAATCCACAGTAACTCTGTGTACACGGAATATTGGGATACCTTGTACAGTGTTACACTTATATACATAGAAGGTAATATATAATAAATCAAGAATTTGGATTACGTGGGGAATTGGAGTTTCCGGGATTCGATAGAAATAACAGCACCTAAATAATCGGATATAATTAACTAATTTTGTCTAATTTTGAGTCTGATTACTATCCTCACAGATTCATCAGATTCTCTGATTGTCGGCAATTCTGCGAAGAGAATGGAAAAAAGTGGGTGTAATTTTATATATTATATCTGGGTGGAATATTCAAGAATTATAGACCATTAATAAATTTAAGCATTTCACTCATGTTGACATGCTGCCAGTATTATCCTCAAAGGAGTACAGGACGATTATTTTATTCATTGTTATTTTTGACCAATCATTTTCTTCAGGAAAGTATGGTTTTAATGATGGTAGAATACAACGAATTGTACTAAGTATGCATACCTATTACTCCATCGAAAGCTGACACAGTAGCTTTTGAGCCGACAGAGTGGTTGACACAATCAACGCTTAAAAAAGCATCCAGGTAGCGCTTTTCGAGGGATCTTTACGCATAATAGGTATGCGTACTTAGTACAATTCGTTGTATGCTATTATCGTATTCCGTAACTTCTGGGATAAGTACCAGTAAATTCTGTTCTCTTGTTTGTCAATCCTTGCCTGAATGACGAGCTGTGATACGGCGAAACGCGTTTCAGGATGAATTTGACGAATAAGAGAACGGTGGGTAAACTGCTGAAATATGGATTTCGTCCGTTTTTCAGTTATTTTACATTAAACTATATGGTTTTAATGCTTTTAGTTGAGCCTCCTAATCATCATATCAATTGGCTTTAATTCTTACAGCAGCTACATTTTGTAGGAGTGCAAACATAAATCTTTACGAAGTATGCAGGGTAACGAACTACTGGAAATATTTAGTGCACCTAATCGTTTATGTATTGAGAAGTTGTGATTCTCGTGAAATAACACGTAGTACGTTCGCACAATTAGCTAAACAAATTTACTTATGGAATATACTGTATTGTGTAAATATACACACTTTTTGAAAATAAAATGTTTCAAAAGATAATATCCAGTAGTATCACCTATTAGAATTTTGAGACTTTATGAGCAATAGTCGCAATTTATTATTATTCATAAAAAGTCAGACTGCGTCCGAAGTTCGTTCAAGTTACCTTCCATAGAGTAATTTACCTCGAAGGTCCCTATTCTTTTACTTTGGAAACCTTCTGCTTACCTTCCTGTAGCAGTATCTTGCTTTGTATACTTGCCTGCACAAACGACTTACTCTGACACCAGGCAGAGTGAATTCTAGCTATTTAGAACGCTCTGAGTGTTTCTTTTATATAGGTACCACCTATGTAACGTCCAATAATTGATTCTGCCTATAATAAAAATAGTAACACTAGATCCCATAAACGTTGATAAACTAAAAAAAATTGTGTCTTATCAACTAGACAATGAAACAAAAGCTTGTAGTTAAAATAAAATAGTAACAGTTTTTTATTATGTTACGAAACATCCCTAGTTTAATTCTCTTCCCTAAAGAAAATTATTAAAAAAGAATGTTTTTCTGCCTGTACCTGTATATATATGTATATATATATATATATATATATATATATATATATATATATATATATATATATTATATATATATATATATGTATATATATATATATATATATATATATATATATATTATATATATGTATATATATATATATATATATATATATATATATTTTATATATATATATACATATAACTATATATATATATATATATATATATATATATATATATATATATATATTATATATATATAAATATATATATATATATATATATATATATATGTTTATATATATATATATATATATATATATATATATATATATTATATATATATTTATATATATATATATATATATACAGTTTCCTGGCCAAATTATTAGACGCACTGCAAGATTTCATATAAGATATTAATTACCGAGTGATATTGTACTGTTTTATTATTTTAAATTGATTTGTTTTTTATTTTTATATTATCCAATCAATTACCTATTTATTTGACATAAATAAAACAGCATTAATTTAGAAAAGCATAAGTTTATTAAGTTTTAAAGAAAAGTGAAATTAATGTTAGTAAAAGTCAATATTTAGTTGAGCCACCTTTAGTCGCTATCAAAGCTTTAATTCTGCGCGGCATGCTATCAATGCAAGATTGTACTGTCTCCTGCATTTGAGGATGATGATTCCACACATGAATAATCTTTTCTAGGAGCTGGGTTTTGTTGGTAATCACATCTTTAGCCACTTCTCTTTTCATCAGCTCCCACACATTTTCAATGGGGTTCATATCAGGGCTATTACCCGGCCAATCCAACAGAGGGATATTTTTTCTGCCAAAAAAAGCTTAACAGACCGAGCAGTGTGGCAGGGAGCTCCATCTTGCATGAAAGTGAATGGTTCCCCATTTGGACACCATTCTCTGAGTTGCGGAATCAACCGATTTTATAATACTTCTTTGTACTGATCTTGCCTCATTATCCTTTGACGACGTACAGACGTCCAGTGCCCTTGCCGCTGATGACTGACCAAATCATCACTTTGGATGGGATGTTTAAACCATCGGGACGACACAATCAGGATGAAACTTTTCTCCATGACGACGACGCACATACTGAGCTTTATTCTGCAAAATTCGAATGTGCTTTCGTCACTGAAGCAGACCTGTCAAAAATAGGAAAAATATATAAACTTCCATGTTTTATTTGCTTTATTTAACTAAAAATGATAATAATGTATCAATTATTGATTAAATTGCTGTATCTTACGATCTCCAGAAGTCCACATCTTTGTCTTGCCATTGTTTGGCCCACTTCAGGCGCTTTGCTTTCATTGCAGCTGTTAACTTGGGCCCGACTTCCTGGCGGGGCGACAGGCCTTAAAATCTAATTCTTTCAATTTTCTTCGAACAGTGCGCTCAGAAGCATTTACGCTAGCATCCTGGAGTTTTGTGATTTTATTACCTTTGTGGTAGCAAATCTGTTTTCTACACAAATTTTCTTCAAACATCTCTCTGACCGTGGAGTGAAAAATTGGTTTTTCTACCGCATCTTTTCTTTCTTTTCGGGCTTAATTCCTTCCCTGACTCAATTTTCTTTTTTATGCGTCGTACACTTCTCGGTTTGTAAATGTTTTCGCAATCACAAGGGCCTTCACTTCAGCTTTTTTACGTGGTGAAAGATCGCCTTTTCTACCCATAATGATAATAGTCCAATTACTTTTTTAAAACACTGCATATAAAATAAACTAATAACTGAGTAGTATAAAAACTGTTAAACAAACAATCACAGTCCATAAAGCCACAGAAACACGTCCGTACCTGACTCGATTCCGATCGCGACTGATACAGGTTTGTA
>CM032447.1:173530909-173941358 GCA_019049505.1 Pachyrhynchus sulphureomaculatus | reverse complement strand
TCAATTAGTGCCAAATTTCAACTTTCTATGGTCAAATAGTTACGGAGAAAATCGTGTGTGACAGAAACGGACAGACGGATATAGACGAACAGATAGACACAACGAAGTGACTTGTAAGTGTTTTTGTTTGTGTTGTACGGAAAACACTAAAAATGGATTCGTCAGGAAAACACCACCTACAATAAAAGATATTCTTTACATATGTAGCTATTGTATTTAAGTGTGTCAAGAAACTAGCCGAACCTTTTGTGTGATTGTTTTTTTGGCAAAAAATTACGAATAACCGAAACATCTTTGTACCAGCAGAAATTAACTAAATTATGAGGCCATGTAAATTATTCAGCAATAGGCTATATTTACCTTTGTTTCCAGTCAGTTTCAAAAATTTTGCTTTGTCTTCATTTTCTTGGCCCATACAAGTCTCTTTTTTGAGCCATTACGTTACGTTTGCCTTTTATCGCAGATCTTCGTGGTGTGGATGCCCAGCTGTACAAAGTCTCCTCCTAATATTGGACGGCGATATTGCTACCCTTTTCACTTTCTAAAATTGTTAGAGAGTCTTTGCTTGTTTGCTTCTTATGTTTCTTTTTATCGCGCCATTTCTACAAGTTTTCTATTGTTCGAGGACTCAATTTAGGTTTCGGGGGCTTTCCGCATTTTCCAAGTCTATCTGAGACAAGATCCTACCTCCAACTTTCAAGCAAAAACTATTGATTTTTGGATAGTTAAATATGATGAGCCTACGTAGCTACTGCAAATTTATACTTTGTGTAATAAATTCTGCTCGTTATAATAAACACTGAATCCAGCCATTGTTTCTAGTTCTGTTTAATTTTTCCCATAGCTAGAATGAAATTGCCACTTTTTTAAAAAACAACAATTAAAAAATTAGAAACAAAAAAAAATTATTGCTGTTAAAAAACTAAAACATTAACTTATAAAAGTTTAAAATGCATACAAGACTGCATACAAGTTCTAAAAAAATTGTACAAATGTTGAAACAAAGGTGGCAAGAAAACGGAATTTATCACAAAACAAAACAACAGTTTCTAACATCTAACCTGACAGAGTGACCAACTAAAGAAGTGGTGATGCAATAGTCCCACCTCCTTATCATTCTATCAATTACATGAGGAAATTTTTTCATAGGAAAATATCCATAATACTAATATAATTTCCCTAAATCAAAAGGATTTGAAAACATAAAGTCAGAAAGCATCATAATTTGTACAGGGTCTGTAGTAAGAGTAACCTGTTTTCATCAATAGGGCGACATCACATATTTCAAAGTCGTCGTTGTGACAGTGATCTAAAGAATGTTCTTGAACATATTTATTTCCAAACGAGGTACACTTACAATATCAAGTCTCCCTGAAAGAAATGGTTGTTGCGATCAAAAAAACCGTGTGCCGAGAGGTGATCAATAATTAGACTGGCTCGGGAACATAATCCGAACGGTGGAACATTTAGTAACATTATTTTTAAAAATAATAATTTTTCCGATGTGTAGTTTGGTGTATATAAAATAAAGTTTATGTTTTATTTATTAATTTTTTTTGTTTAATATAAATGTTTTTAACCTAAAGCGATTATTGAGGTGAGAGGTAGACTTTTATTATTCTAGTATTTACAGAGAATAAGTTCTGGAATTCTTGTTGATGCAAAAGCAGTGAATATAGGAGTTAATATATCGTCCAATCACTTGTGGTAATAAACTAACCTTGTTTTTCAATTGAAGTAGCTTGAATTAGTACACAAGATTGTTACTAATTTAACAAAGGCTTTCAAATCATTTGAATGTTAACTTAACACTAATTCTGTATAAAATGATACCGAAACATTACATTTGTTTAACTGTGCCTATATACTTATTAGCTCCATATATGTACATGTAACGATCAAGGTCGCCAGATGTTTTAAATAAGTTATCTGCAAATAACTGATGATTCTCGCCCAATCTGATTGTGTAATATAAACTAAATATTATTGGAATATATGAAAAGCTTTTTTGGTAACTTATTTATATACTCAAATTTACTAACTGCGGCAATTTTATGCTATAACCTAATTTTATAAGCATACTTTCCAAATTGGCCGTTGTTTTTTCACAGTTTTTCAGTTGTTTGCTATATGAGTGCTGCATTATCCTAGTTAATAGTTTCGAATAATTATTCTTTAACTGTTGTTTTACAATAAAGTACGCATAGAGATAAATTACATGCCACAAAATTTAAATGATGGCATGATTTTGGCCTGCTGTGTGTGCGAATAGAGATCAAAATTGACAAAATCTACTACTAAGCTCTTCTATCTTCAGTTTTGCAGTCATCATGACATACTGTGCTGTAGTTTGATATCCAATAAATGTTTTTATTTCATTTATAAAATTAATTTTTTTCCGTAAATATCTGATGCGATCCAAAAGTTCCCAGACTAACGCTATGTAACAAGAACATGAAATACACTGGTGGGCAAAAAAAATCGACTCAAACTTATTTGGCTTCATTTAACATGGGATCGTAGAATTTAGTGTTCATATATTTTCACGAATTTTAGTATCATTTGAAAGCCCATTCTATTCTCTTTCTAATGATACGAAATTTCATAGCATACCTCATGCTTTTTTTGCTGATTAAAATGATTGAAAGAGGAAACAAGGAGAACAAGGATTGAAAATAGGGGTAAGAGATAGGAAAAAATTCATTAAATTTTTTAAATTTAACAATTAAATTTATTAATAAAAACCAAAATCAATATTTTGTATTACCCCCCCCCCCCGCCCCCCAGCCCTATTTACTGTTCCAGCCGGTTTTTCATGGAGCAGGTGAGCTTTTTCACCCCTGTCTGTGGGATTCTTCCTACTCTTCCTCCATCGCAACCTTTAAGTCCCTCAGCGATGCAGGGGCTGGATTTCTGGCTCGAATCCTTCTTTTTGAACTCAATCCCCACATGTGCTTGATCGGAGTGAGGTCACAACTCTTGCGCAGGCCAGTCTAATGTGGGTATTCCCACTCCCACCATGTATTGCCGCACCGACGCAGCAGCATGTCACCTCGCATTGTCGTGCATTAGCACGAAGCTATCGCCAACAAACCCAGCGTAAGGAACGACGTGTTTTCTACAGGATCTCCTCGATGAAGCGGTGAGCAGTTAATCCACCGCTACGAGTCTCATCAGTCACGAAAACCAAATCGGTTTTCGCATCCAGTGAAATGCCTCCCCACACCATGACAGAACCTCCTCCGTAGGCGACAGTTTCAGTAATGTAGCACTGCGCATAGCGCTCTTCAGGTCTCCTATGGACTAGTCTTCTTCCATCATTCCCATGTAGACACATTCGGGAGTCGTTGGAGAATAAAGCGGAGCGCGATTGATGTAAGGTCCAGTCGACATGAAGCGGTCGTCTCGCTCCGAGGTACACGTTCTTCTTCCTGATCCTGGGTCTTAGTGTAAAGGCGCCAGTCTCTTGGTAACTGGTCTGTGGACTCTGGACACAGCTGACTGGCTCAGGTGCAGTTGCGCAGTGACTATACGTTGGCTATGCCCTTTTTACAATAGCGCAATGACTTATGCCGTTTCTTCCGGGGTGCTATCCATTTTCCGATGACGTAATTAGTGAGCGGGTATAGCAGAGATGTTGACGGTTCAAGTTCCAATAAAGGAATGATAGAAAAATGCAGTTGCATGTGTTCATATAGGGATGAATAACGCGCAACGAGTACGTTGCTGAGTGAGCAAAAACTGTTCCGTTGCGTAAAACGGTTTTAATCAGTAAAACTTTCTGGAAATTCAGGTTTTTGGTATTATTGGAACTGTTTTGAAAATTCAATTTAAGGATTGGTGAAGGGAAATTGTTTGAGTCGATTTTTTTGCTCACCAGTGTAGTATTGACTAGCACCGATAGGTGCCGGTAGGAACATCCTTAACACTGTCGCATGACAAGTTCTGTATGTACGTTTGCTTAAAGCTCTAATTCGGTCTCATTGCGATTTCTACAATGAATATGAACTAAGAGCAACGCAAGTGTGTGAAATTTTGCCTAATTCGGGAAATGGTGCTACTAAAACGTACTAAATTATTCCAAAACCATCTAGGGGCGAAGCTCTAAAGCCGAACATATATTTTCGAGTAGTTTTTGCGATTTTAAGCCAATGAAACTTCGGTGGAAGACGCTGAGGGTTCGGGTTTGTCTTTGGTCGCAATAACGTTTAAAATTATGGCCAAAGTTCGACATATCATTCTTGAAGTCCATTTGAGCATTTTTAATGAACGTTCTATTTGTTTCGGAGCATGTTAGTAAATTTACACGAAAGAATGCACGAAATTACGGCTAAGATTGTCTCGCAAATGTTGACAATGAATCAAATTTTTTGTCGAAAAATTCCATGACTGTCATTCCTCACCCCCTTACTCGTCTGATTTGGCACTATGTGACTTCGGGCTATTCCCTTATATGAAGATAAAAATTAACGGAACGCTGCTTCAAAACGGTAGAGGAGATACAAAGCGGTGGTTCAGGCAGTGACAACACGACCTTCCAAAAAAATGTGGAAAAAAACGGTTGGATCGGTGAAGGGTGCGGGTAGACAACTTTGAAAGTGATGAAAAATGACCAAGCCCAAAAGAAACTACTTCAGATCTCATATCGTTAGTCTATAAAATTTTGAACGGAACCACGCATTTATAACAATAATAACAAAGTACCCGCATATTATAAAACGTCTCAAAAATATTAGAAAAATTACAAGATAAGTGAAATTCAGATACGTTTTATAATATTGATTTTTTTTCAAAATTGCCTTATATAGCAATTAAACAGGCAAATATTATAAATAATAAATAATAAAATAATGATAATAAAAATTATTGTAATGGAGGTAAAACATACACAAGAAAAATGGATATTAAACATGCAAATTTTCCCTCGTTGGGTCTTCAAATATTCAGTCTTTGAGTTTGTTTCTTAATTCTCTTTGATCTTCAAACTGTTGGTGGCAATTCTGAATATATTAAATTGTTTGGAATCTTATTTTCAACCATATAATGTAATATTGTATTGTTTATATTTTCAGTACGAATAGGATGAAAAGGCACTTACTGCGTCAATTATATCGAAGCTGTTTCTTGATATAGAAAACGCAAAAAAAAAGTGATCATGCATCTTTTAAAACTATCAAAAGATGCACATTCACATTGACTAGGTTGGACCATTTCATGGTACATAATAATTGTCGTCTATAATAAATGATTTGAAGCCATTTCTACAAGTTATTCTTGTTTATTGGGCAGCTTTCTACCTTAACAGGCATTCACGCTTGCTATATCATAGACATATCGGCGAGAATGTCATAATATCTGTCAACGTTGTCAAAGTACCGAAACACATTTTCTGGCTTTTTTTGAACAATACTATAGTGCTACGACGGACGTGATTATATTTCTGTAATGACTACTATACAGTGTGTCCAAAAAGTTTTATACAAATGGAGAAAAAGTTTATCTTACATATTACAAAAAATTTTATTGTAGATAAAAAGTTCTACATCACATGGAAATCCATAATCAAGCATCACAAGTTTAAAATATTTGATGGTATACAGCAGGGGTGCTCAAACTTGAACTGCTGGCGATCTACCTCAATATTGTTAGACTACGATCGATCGACTCTGAGAGGCTGCAAGTAAGTGTGATGCAGGATTGTCGTCTAGGTAGGGTGTATGGTGGCATAGATATTAAATTTTCCGCACAATATGCATTTTTTTAGTCAAGGTAAGTGTAGGTCTGTTCTAAAATGTCAATGAAAAACTCATAATTATTTAAAATTGCGAGTTTATTGGTTCTTACAAAACAAACGAGTTCTAGTGTCGAAACTTAACTAAAGAGTGACTTTGGATGTTGAAGCGTGGCACTGCATGTCCTCAGCATACTTTTCATAAGATGGTACGTTAATTACCGAGTGCTAATCGCAAGCATGATGACATATGTTCGTCAGTTAGTCGATTGCGATATTTTGACTTAATTATCTTCATTTCAGAAAATGCAGACTCTCACAAGTAAGTTGATCCAAACATTGCCGTCAGTTGAAGGGCGATTTGCCTTAGATTCGGATATTTATCTTCAGATATAAAACACCAGAATTTTGTATCAGATGCTGTGGTTTTGAGATGTTTGTTTGTTTGTTTGTTTGTTTCTGTTGGGCAGGGCGCATCGACAGCTAAGATCATTTAGCGCCCACTAGATCTTTGAGATGTATATCTGATATAATCTGCACTAACTCATTTTCAACAGAACATGAGTCCATGTTAAACTGACTTGCTATTTCAGTAGCTAATTCCTCAATGTTTTTACACGAAAAAGGATAAATGATGCGATATTTGCCAATTTACTGAAATCATAAAAACGTATTTCGAATTGGCCCAAAATATTTGATAATTCTGCCTCATAAATATCATAATTCAACTGAGGAATCCTTGCTTTCAAAGACGGAAAATTTTTCAGATCCTTTCTTTTCAGTTGATCTATCATAAGTTGCAATTTACTTTTGAATGCGTTTATTGCGCTAATCATCTCAATAATAGTTTTTCCTTTACCTTGAAGCTCCAAATTAATGGTGTTTAAATGCATTGTGATGTCTGTCAAAAATTCCAAATCAGTCAGCCATTTTCCGTTTTTCAGCATCTGAGTGTCATCACCTCTTTCGTCCAGAAAAGCTGTTATTTCGGGCAATAATTCTTGAAACCTTTCTAGGAATTTTCCGCGACTCAACCACCTGACGTCCGTGTGAAGAACTAAATCAGTGTGTTCAGCTGACTCACTATCTTCCAACTGCAATTTAAAGAGCCGTCGTTGCAAGCTACATGCACGGATAGAATTCACAATTTTTATTGCAATGCCCATAATCTCCTCCATGTTTACAACTTTTGAACACAAAACTTGTTGATGTATAATGCAATGGAAGGAGAAAAATGAAGGGAAATCATCATTAGCTCGACACAATGCCACAAAACCGTTTTTGTTTCCAGTCATTGCTGGTGCTCCATCGGTTGTAATGCACACTAGTTTATATATTGGTAGCTTGTAGTTTATTACAAAATTGAAGAAAACGTCATATATATGTTTGCCACGGGTCTTTCCTTTCAGAGGAATCATTGTCAAAAAACTCTTCCTTAGCCGACATGTCATTGAATACCATTCGAATAAAAATACACAGCTGGGCAGTGTCTGTCATATCGGTGGATTCGTCGAACTGTAAAGAAAAGTATGTACATTCCATGATATGTTTTAGTTTATCTGCCATGTCCTGACTCATGACTTCAACACGCCTTGTGACAGTCGGACGAGATAATTGAAGTTCTCTAATAGCAGACATAATCTCTGTTTTATTTTTAAAATCTCCAAATAAAGTCTCACCCGCTTCAATAAATGCTTCCTTCACAACCAATCCATCATCAAATGGTTTCTTGTGTTTCGCCAATATATGAGATATTTTAAATGACGCGATCGTTGCATCTTTTGATTGTTTGGCTGGTCTTGTGAACATGGTTTGTTCTTTTTTCAAACAAGTTATCAAATCACGTACTTTTCGTTTTCTTAATTCACTCTGTGACGGAAAATCCTTTTCATAGTTTTTATGAACCGTTTTATGATGCCTCTCCCACGCTTAGGTATTGCAACTGACGCACGGCAAATGAGACAAATGCACTTATCCTTTACCATACAAAAGAAAAATTCTTCCTCCCAATCGTTATTAAAATGATAAATTTTACTTTTCTTCGCCGCACTCATTTTGGACTATTTATTAATAAACTCTGTATCGATATATCGCCTTCAAGTTACAACTCAGACTGACTCCTATTCCTGCAGGCGCAACATTTATATCGGCGCGAACGAAGTCTCGAATATTCCCGTCAAACACGCCGCCCGAAGTTTCTAGAAAAATCGGCGGGAATCAAAAACGCGGCTTTTCTTTGACAAGTACCGCGCGTTCCTTTGATAAAGCCGCCTTTTGCCGCTAACAGGAGGTTATTACGATAAAAGAAAGTGATGAGGGGGTTATTCTGGCCTAATTGTGGATCGAATAAATTTTAGTAGTTTTTATTCATTACATTTTGTTTTAGTTACCTAAAACAAAATCTGTGAATAGTTCTATATCGGAATTTTTTTCTCGAGATCGACTCAAAAAGCACTTGCGATCGACTTGTCGATCGCGAACGACCGTTTGAGCGCCCTGGTATACAGGGAAAAAAAAAAAAATTATTTATAATTTTCAAAATAAAACGGTATTAGCACATATTTATTATGGATGTAATTGTTGTAAAGCAGATAAGAAGATTATCAAATTTTTAACAAAAATATGATACAATCAAAATCAGTGCACTAGTTTATAATTAATTTCGTTTTCCTTTATTCAATAAATAATCCGACAATTACTGACGTGTTTGCTGAGTTTTATTGAATTTTTGACTAAGAAGGCCACAAATCTAAACGTGAGCATAAGTTTTTAGTTCCTATTAACATTTTGAATTAATATTTTACTCTGTATTTGAATTTAAACACAGTTTACTCTTCATTGTAAATCATTCTTTTTTATTTTCCCTGTATACCATCAAATATTTAAAACGTTTAATGCTTGATTGGAGATTTCTATGTAATGCAGAACTTTTTATCAAGAATACATTTTTTTGTAATATGTAAAATAAACTTTTTCTCCATTTGTATAAAACTTTTTGGGACACACTGTATAAGTTGCCTGTCTTGATAATAGCACAGCTATAACCGCGAGTCCAGATTTTAAAATAATTTACTCTCAGTTATTGATAAAAGACTTTTTGTAATATATCTTAATTTGTAGGTTGAACTAATAAGTTTACATCGTATAAAAATGATACCTCTATGTGACTTCATTTTTTTCGTAGTATATAGTTTATTTGTTGTGTTTATTAGTTTTCGTATATGCTATGTATATTTATCATTTGTTTCAGACTCTAAAACTGAAAAAAAAAGAAGATGTTGATGAAAACAACAACATAATTTTGGTAAGTTGGTTAGTTTTATATATTTTATATTTCTAGGTAGTTTTACATTTGAGACTATTTGAATACCTAAGTATGACCAAAACCACGCTGGCGATAGAAGTTGTGAAAAACTGATCCCTATTGTATCCACGCGAGTACCAATGGAAATACATTCTGCCTATATTAGGGGTTCGCACATGACTACAGCAGAATTTGTAACTAGATATTTCTTGTATAAATATCAATTTATTTCATTTAAGGTGGTTGAACGTCCCAGTAGGCGACAGATTTTTTACAACAAAAATATTGTTTATGAAGGTTTGATTTTTTTGTAGTATTCGACGGTCTAAATATTAAGTATTCTCTTAGAGTGCGAAAACGGAGTAATATCTCTATGAATTAAACTACTAGTTAAAATTTCGTTTCCATAATTATTTGAAGCTTTCTCATTTATTGCCACAATTTAAGTAACAAAATAGCAAACGTTTTTTCCTTTACTTATTTCAAAAGTTCTTTACTTTTAATCTTAATTTTTTAATGTGGACTAAATATAGATAAGTACCAATGGGCACTTTGGTATTCGTTGTAAGCATTAACGGTATTTTAATGTGGTTTGTTTCTAGAGACCCTATCCATCTATCAGTACAAAAACTAGTTAGTAGCTAAAAAAAGTCATTACTTAAAGACAGTACTACTAACGATACAATGGCTTAATTGATAGAATGTAATCCGCCAGTTCGAAAAAGGCAAGTTTGAGATATCAAAAGTCTGCGGAAAGGGGCAGACGGAGTTCAAATATTATTTTTACAAGTCAGTCAATTTTCGCCTATATTCGATGGATTAAAGAAGACATTTTAAAATACCAGGAACATACCTTAATGGGGAGTTTCTATGGTGAAGTTTGCTTTAAGGGGAAACTCAAAACATTACTCTCGCTCCCTTCTATACAGCGTTTCCTTCTGTAAAAGTTTGTTAATAGATTTGTAAGTGTTCTCCAAAAGTTTTCTTTCATTAATATCTTAACAACTAACACAGTATCCGTATTTTTCCTGAAACCAACGTTCTTGGGACGACGTGTTGCAACGTCAGGGATGTCAGGTAATAGAAGAAAAAAGACAGATAACAGACTAGGAACCAAGGTTTTTCTGGTTGAATGGCTGTCAAGGGGTTGGACCCAAATTAAAAGTAAGAGCAATTTTAATAAAATCTTTCTTTCTCTCAGTTTTTAAGGAGAATGTTCTTATGGTACTAATCTGTCAATAACATAAATAAATAATAAATCTCGGATACATTAATTAAATGATAATCTCAAACTACATGTTCGGCTACCATACATATACAAGGTGGATCTAAAAAGAAGGCTATACTACTATATTCGCGCACCTGACCAAGATTGGTTTTTCTTTTTTTTTCTCTCTAAAAATATATTAGTCTATAACTGTTAAAAATATGATTTCTTAGCTACGCGTATTATATTCTAAAAAAAACTTCTTGGGATTAGAAGCATATTTTTATGATTTTTCTTTAGCCTGTACTTAAATATAACTCCTATATGTTTCTCTCATAAAACGAAACTAGAGAAAAAAAGTAATTATTAATTACTAGTTGCAAGGATAAGATGGTGTTATTGGTGTTATAAGTGAATTCTTAGAAACCATATTCGTATTCAACACACTTCATGAAGGTTTTACAGTTACTAATAGAGATAAGATCTTTAATTTCATATATTAATTACTCATAATATTGGCCCAAGACTAGGCTATTTCATTATTTGAAATCCACCAGCCAAATCCTTTAAAAATTGTCAAAGTCATAGCCATTTTTTTTTGTTATAATCTTCTTAGAGAGGGAAAGAAATTGATTGTTTAAATCAATAATTAAGTAATAAATTTTAACCAGAAATATATCAGGATTTGCCCTAGACAGGGTTCTGTTACCTAACATGGGTAACCTGAAGTGACAATAAAGACAGGACGATACACCTCCAATCAAAAATTGCTTACTTACTTACTTAATCCTTATGCCTTTCTACCTCTTTAAGGCCCGTGGAGTTGAGTTCCGTTCATATCTCCGATTATTATTATCTTATTGTTTGTATTGTCTATCTCTTCCTGTAAATCATTGAAAAATGTTCCCTCTCCTTAGTTCTTGCATTGCCATTTGGTCCATAGCACACAATTAAAGTACAGACTCCGTCCGCTCCATCTTCTTTTATTGCTATTTAGAGTATTCTCTCATTTACAAACTTTCTCCTTTTACATTCTTCATCTTCTCTTCTTTGACTACCATTGCCATTCCTGCCCCTGCATTTTTCTCCTCTTTTACTCCTGACCAGTACATCCAATATCCACTAGGTAATCTTTTGTATCCATTCTCTTTCCTTTTTGTTTCTGTGATTCCTACATAGTGCATTTGAATTTTTTTCAGTTCTTCTGTCAGTTCATCCTCTTTTCCGTTTATGCCCCTAACATTCCATGTTCCCAATTTACTAACTCGTTAATTATTTCCTATTTCTTTCTTCCTATCCATTTCTTCGGTTTTCGTCTTATTTATATTCCTTTCATTAGTCTTCCCTTCTGTATCCTTTGTCTTTGCTAGAGTCGTCTTCGATCTACCTATCTCTCTCCTTTTTCTCAATTTTTTGGCTTGATGGTCGTAGTGTTCTTTGTTTGTTCCTTCAGTTTTGTTTCTCAGTGTCCCATTTATATTCTCTTCCCCCAACTAATATTTTCTGATATCCCATTTTCACTCTCTTTCCATTCTTTCTCTTGTTCTCTGCTATATGCTCCAATTTCTTTTGAATTTCCCGTTCACCGTTTATTAAATCGTTGTTTATATAAACTCTCTCTCTCTCCAATTTCTCAGTTTGTTTTTATTTTTCATCAAAACTTTCTTATCTTTTTTTTTTTTTTTTTTTTTTTTATGGGTCTAGCACACGTGCTACAGGGAAGTCCCTAAAGCGCTACAGGAGCGACACGTGTGCGGAGAAAGCGATTCACGTTGTTCTTGAATCGCTGTAGATTGTACTCGATGGGAAACACAGTCCTGGGTAAACTATTCCAAAGGTATGATGTTCTCCATATAAAAGACTGCTTGAAAAAGCGTTGTACGAGGAGTAACAAGCTGAACCTCATACGGATGTGAAGTATTAGCGCGACGTGTACTTCTAACATGCACCGCTCTGGGAGGAATTAAGCGGGCCACATCCTTCGAACACTTTCCATGAAAGTACTTGTAAAATAGGCTCAAGTCGCCAACCGTTCTTCGATGTTCCAGCGAATCAAGGCCGTCGGTCAGTTCCGGGTTTCCAATCAGACGAACAGCTCTTCTCTGGATAGAATCCAATAAATGCAGTGTATGTTTGGGAGCGGAGCTCCAAACATGGGAGCAGTATTCTATAGTTGGTCGAATTTGAGCTTTGTAAAGAATTAAGAGTTGTTGTGGAGTGTAAAGCTTTCTGGTTCGAAACAATATTCCCAACTTTTGAGAAGCTCTCCTTGCTATGCCTGCAACATGTTCATGCCAGGACAAATTTGCTCCCAAATTAACGCCTAACAGAATGAGTGACGATGTTAGAGGGATGGAGTGCCCCGACATAACTATGTCGGGTTCTGCAACGTTAACTTTTTTAGAAAAAACTGCAGCCTGGGTTTTTGTAGCGTTAAATTCCACTTGGTTACTGTCACCCCAAGATAGAATTTCTTCCAGGTCTTTGTTAAGTTGAATGACTTCCTGCTGTCTGCGGATATTCGTCTGAGTAGTCGATGTCCGAGCGTTCAAAGTGAATGAAGAGATAAGTGTACTGTCATCTGCAAAGCTGTAGATTGGATTCCCGGTCTTTTCCAGCAGATCGTTAATATAAATGAGGAAGAGAGTAGGAGACAGTATGGAACCTTGGGGCACACCGGCGTTGATAGTGAAGGTATTAGAAAGAAATCCGTCGACTGCCACTCGTAAAGAACGCTCTCTGAGAAAACATGAGAGCCACAAACAGAACTTTTCAGACATACCATAAGAACGTAGCTTAGCCAACAGCCCATCGCGCCAAACACGGTCAAATGCCTTGGATATGTTAAGAGCAACCGCTCGAGATTCTCCAAAGTGTTCAATTGCGTTGTTCCAGACATGTGTTACATAAGTCAGAAGATCTCCTATTGATCTATTTTTACGAAAGCCATATTGGTGATCACTAATAATGTTGAATCCTTCAAGATATTTTAGAAGATGCTGATTGATACCCTTTTCCATGACTTTCGATATTATTGAGAGTAGTGCGATTGGTCGGTAGTTATTTGGCAAGGTCTTCTTGCCTTTTTTAGGTATCGGCTGAACTGTGGCACATTTCCAGCAGGAAGGAAATATTCCCTTTCTGTAGGATAGGTTGAAAAGTCTACAGAAAACTGGTGTTAGTTCCCTCGCACAGTTCTTGAGAAACTATGGCAGGTATTCCGTCAGCGCCAGAAGCCTTTTTGGTGTCTAGCTTCATCAAAATACGTTTTATGATACGCTGTCTGAAGACAATATCGGGCATCCTTGACTGCACTATGGGAATAGTAGGTGGTGTTTTTCCTTGGAAATCGACAGTAGAATGTGAAGCGAAGAGTTCAGCCAACAAGTTCGCCTTCTCAACAGGTGTCATTGCAATAGAATTATCTGGCCGTGTGAGTGGTGGTATGGTGGATTTGGTGAAATTTTGACTAACTGCCTTAGCGACTGACCAAAAGGACCTGGAATTGCCGGGACAAGCGAGAAGTTTGTTTCTAATCCGTTGATTGTGTACCTCCTTGGTTTCGTCGATAATTTCTTTGCATCTGTTCCTGGCACGAACAAAGATGTTACGATTTATGGTGTTAGGATGTTCACGCCACTGTCGGTATGCAAGATGTTTAGAAGCAACAGCTTCTTTGCATTTTAGGTCAAACCAAGGCTTGCCGTTGGAAGGGCATTTCTTCGAAAAAGGGATGTAAGCCTCCATACCGGCCAAAATAACATCGGAAACCTCCCTGGCGCAGTCAGATGGGTCGTCGGATCGAAAACAAACGTCCAACCAAGGGAAAGTTCGAAAATATTCCGTGAGATCTTCCCATTTAGCAGATTTGTAGTGCCAAATCTTGCGCGGTTTGGGGCGCCTCTCTGTCACTGATTGGTAGAATACTCGATGTCGAAAGTAGTTTATGGTCGGAAGAGCCTAACGGCGGATTTACGCTGACCGTGTAAATCTACGGATTGGTGGTTAAAAAAACAGATCAAGAAGACTGGCGAACTCTCCGTCTCGATCAGGGATCCGTGTTGGTTCATCAATAAGCTGAGTCAAGCCACAACTGAATGAAAATGATTCGGCTTCACGACCTTGTTCGTCGGTAGTATTTGAATATTTAAGCCAGTTAATGTTGTGGACATTAAAGTCGCCCAGGATGGTAATTTCGGCATTTGGATAGTTAATTTGTAAATGATCGATGGTGTCTGCAAGAGAAGCGAAAAGTGTTCTAAAGTTAGTATCACTTGGTGGTCGATAGAGGATACAGACGAACCTTGTGGTTGATTGAGTCGTTATTTTTAACCACATAACATCAACGTTTGGGGGCTCCAGAGCCTCTTCTCGTTGGCAAGAGAGGTCGCTTCTGACATAAAGACAGATTCCAAAGTTACGCCTAAATCGGGAATAGAAATCGTACCCAGGATAAAGATAGTTTACTGTGCTGGTCGATGAACTGACCTTAGTTTCACAGAGAGCGAGTACATGAGGTTTATTTGATTGCAGGTGTTGGTGCACTGAATTTATGTTCGAATTTAAACCTCGTATGTTGCAAAAATCCATTTTGAAATTCTGTTCTCTGTATGTCGACGCCCCTGAACCAGCCCCCACCCGGAGATCCGAACGGGGGGCTATTTTACCTCCGGAATTTTTTGTATCCAGGTGCCTCATCATGCTATTTGGTCCCACAGTCCGGGACATCGGCACAGCCACGAAACGTTTAAGCAACTTCACGCAGCCTAAGCCGATGCGATGGTATCACACCGGGCGATGCTGGTGGGATCTGGGCATCTACCATCTAAGTTGTTCTTTAAGTCGCCTCCTACGACAGGCAGAACATACCGGGGGGAGATATTCTATCCCGCCCCCCCACGGGGGCTGAGTTTTCAAGTTCTATCTTGTATCCTGTACCTTTGTGTCCATACTTCTTTCCATAAAATGTTCTACATCCATTTTCAGATCTGGTTTTCCAGCCCACTCATCCTCGAATCCATATTTCTCATGTTTTTTCTAATTGTCTTATTTTCCTCTTTTAATACTTCGTTCTCTTTTCTTAGTTCTTTCACCTCTTGTTGGTATCTGTTCTGTCCTGTTTCATTTCCTTTATGTCTAATATTAACTCTCTGATCATTTCTGTTAAGTTATCCATCTTATCTTCACATTCATTTTTCTGGGGTTCCTACCAGCTTTTTACTCCTCTTATATATTCCCATTGGCTTTTACCTGTCAAAAATCATATTACGAAATCACTTAATTGTTGTCATATTTGAATAATAACGAAACATTAGTTAAAAGTAAAATCTGTTGGATTCTGAGATTTAATTGCTTTATATCAATGAAACATTAGTTTCGGTAATAAACTATTTTTCTCTTTCTAGCCGCAGGAATTTAGGATACCACGACTCTATGTTTCGTAATAGCACATTACGTTGTTTTTAAACCGTATTTTAAAATTTCAGGTAATAAAAGTTTTTATAAGGGATATGAAGTAAAATACTATTAAATTTGGGGTCGCTAACGGCCTGCAATAAAACATGTACCGGTATACTCATAACCAAATAGTAGTTTATATATAGGGTGTTACGGAAATCACTGCATGTATTGCATTTGGCATCTCCTTGTAGTAAGACTGATTGCAGAAAATTTACCTTAAATAGCTGATCTCAATAATAAAAGTAAAAAAACGACCCTAAAGAAATGATGACATGAAGGTATTGTTTTTGCTCCGCCACTGGTAAACAAACCAACAAAACGTGACAATTAAAGTGTTGTTTAACGTATTGTACGAATAGCAAAAATGCTCCTGCGCCTTAGCTAGTTGGTACAATGGCATCCTTCCAGGTGCGGGCTGGTTTGACGGTAAAATCCAGTTTTGCCTTTTTTTAAAATTTTTTAAACATTTTTGAATTAAAAAAAAAAATATTGAATATGCTTCTACATGACCCCATGAGTCACCCGTTTCAATATATGCAGTAATTTGCATAACACTCTATATAAGCAAAGAAATCGCCGCTATTAGTTACAAACTAAAAAGTTTAAAGCAAAGCACACTCGCAACGAAGTTGTATAATTATTCACATTCCAGAAAGTTTTTAACTTACATTAACAGATATTTATATGGTTTCCTTTCGGTTATTTAGATCTATTTTAGAGAGAAAGCCAAAACATAAATGTCAGTTGGAAATAGCTATTTGCGTGAACAGTTCGGAAAGTGATTTAGTAGGACGAGTAAGCAAGTTTCAGAACGACGCCATAGGCGTAATCCTGAAAGTTTAGTAAGTTTTCAGGATCCTGCTACAACACTAGCACATTAAAGGTGTAACATATTTGGGCTCCATTAAAAATGGCTTTAAAAATAGTATATAATTAATAAAATAAATTATTTTTTTGTAAAGGATCTAGTCTTATTAGAGGTCAAAATGGTACTATAAGGTGTCTTTAAAATAAATTATGTAGACTGACGAAGGTTTCAACCCCTTGACCCTCATTCGTCCTTAAGATAATTAATAAATCACTACTTAATAAACTATTGCAGCAGCCAGACTAATAAATTGCTTTAATTTAATATTAAAATTTTATAATATGGCCATATTTTAGAATAGTATATATATATATATATATATATATATATATATATATATATATATATATATATATATATATATATATATACATATATATATATATATATATATATATATATATATATATATATATATATATATATATATATATATATATATAAGCACAATAGATCAATGATGGTCGCAGTGCAAAGGGCCATTTTGGGCCACACTCCCCTCTACACATTACATTACATATGTATATATATATATATATATATATATATATATATATATATATATATATATATATTACTGTGATCAAAAAATAGTAAAACTATTAAATTTAAATCGCCCGGGCATTTCCAAATCGGATTATCTTTTTTTCGTTAGGTTGGTAGGACCTTAGCTGCCATCTGTGTCAAATTTTAAGATCATAGCGTCAGTAGTTAATAAGATTTGCTTGCATTCGTTCAATAGCAAAAGTGCATTTTTCGATTTTTAACGTGTGTAAAAAAATTCAACAAAGAAGTTGCATTAAATTCTGTTTTAAAAATGGTTTTTTTCGGCTTCCCAAACGTCTCAAGAGACCGGAATTATGGGCCGATAACTCTTGGTTTTTTTCATCACGATAATGCGCCTTCTCACACAGCATTGGTTCTTCGCGATTTTTTCATCAAAAATTCAACTCATATCATTCCGCAATCGCCCTACTCGCCTGATGTAGCTCCGTCGGACTTCTAGCTATTCCCTAAACTGAAAAAACCGCTTCGAGGACATTGTTTTGAGTTGATTGAGAAGATTAAAATCGAATCGAAGAAGGCTTTAAAGGCCATTGCAGAAATCGAATTCAACAACTGTTTCGAATACTGGAAAAAACGCATAAATGTATCCGAGTGGGATTACCTTGAAGGGGACGAAATAAATTTGGAAAAATAAATAACCCCTTTGCCTTTGATTTCAAAAGCCTTACTATTTTTTTTGATCACAGTAATATATATATATATATATATATATATATATATATATATATATATATATATATATATATATATATATATACGAAATAATTACACTGGTAAGCAAAATTGTAACATTGTCGTGCCACATGAACTTTTATGATATTTTTTACTTTAATAGGTGGTTGGCAGTAAAAACAAACATTAAAAAAAATGTATTCTCTTAAATAATTTAAAATATTTCAAAAAACAATGACCTCTTAAACCAAAAATGTAAAAAAGTTTTATTATGAAGTTACGATCTAAAATTTTCTAGCAAATTTAGATCCTGGTTGGTTCCTTTTGATTATCCAACAGTAATCCGCCAACATATTTGGGTTCACGATTTCGAAAATAGCTGATTTTAGTTTCATGATCTAGCAAATTCCATCCTTTTAATCGAGATCCTAATAGTTCTGACTGCTTTTTTGACAAATTTAAATCACGAACCAAATCGTTTAGGTCTCCTTGAGTTATCAAGTGTGGCTTGGTTAGAATTTCTTCAAACTCAGAGTCATCGTCCTCATCAACACATTGTGTATCGTCAATCTCAACGAACGCAGATGCAACTGGTATAGACAAATTTTCACTTTGAGGGACTGGTCTCATGGTTGAAGGTAAATTAAGGTAAATAACTGTGTGTTTTCTCTTGAAATTTATATCATTTACGTCAGTAAGACAAAAATAGCAGTCTGAAATGTGATCCCTTGGTTCGGTCCAAATCCTGGGTACAGCAAACGGCCTATGACGGGACCCTTTCGTAGTGTTGGTTAAATTCTTCACACACGTTATGCAACAAATATAAGGGGCCCAGGATTTGTCTTGATGGGCCACAGCGAAACCAAAATACCGGTGATAACTCTCCAAGACCAGTTTTTTGTGAAATTTCGTCTTTGTTTTTTTTGAAAGTCAGTTCACCATAAACATAAAGAAAAGAGTTAGGATCGTTACTACACTTTCTCGACATGTTAACGCAGTTAATAAATCACAATATTTTGATGAAATCACAGACAAATAGTTTTATGACTATTTCTTCACGAACGTTCCTTTGCTTTTATTGCCGTAGTACTAGTTATAAGTATTACCGTATTACAAGAAAACTGAGGCTAATTGAAACAAAACAACTGCAGTTTAATAATGTGGGTAGTTAGCTAAAACAGTATTAGCTATCAAAGTTCGTGTGTCATGACTAGTATTGACCAATGTTATTTATCGTCCGTGAAAAACATAAATTAAGGGGCGAAAATCGCGTTCCTTGCGTGCAAAACTATAGACTACCCGAGCGTATCATCCATGAATCGCCCAACTAGAACATGCATGTTTCGCTCTATATAAGAACTCGTCTGCTAGCCTAGGTAAAGAGGCAAGTAGCACGCATCCAGTGTGAGCAGAACAGATTTAAAAGGCTACACCCAAAAATGTCAGTAGCCAACATTCCTCAACCTCATCCACTATTGGATGTTTAGCTCATCATCTCTTTAATATTTCATCTTAACTATGCCTTATTGGCGATTTTTTTTCGCAGGATCGCATTTCTAATCTCACCAAGGGGCAGCGTAACACGTAGCCACGATTCTAACCGGAGCAAATATTTATAGTCTGTGAAGAATATAAAGAAATATTTGTTTATGTAGACATTTTGTGCATTTTTAACCATTAGAGAAATAAAAATGACTATTTTTTTTCGGTTCGGCAAAAAAATATAGCAATTGTTACTACCAACTCTCTAACTTGAATACTTTCCCAAATAACGTTCATTTATAATCGGATGTACAAACAGGTATGCTTTTTCTAAGAATGACCTTCAATTATGGAATTTCTACAATAAATACCACGTTCCAACTTAATCATAACTCTTAGAAAGAAGTGAAAAGGAAATATTTTTGATAGACATAGCAATAATTTTAAAAAATCAATATAAACAACTAAATTTTGTCATAGCGATAAAGTCGCAGCTGCGCAGAAGAAGTATATTTATATTGAATAATCCCTATACTTTTAATTATCGTTAAGGATCAGAAATAGCGGATCGTATATTCATTTCAAAGTGAAACATAGTTAATGCTTTATATTAAACTAGCTTTTTTGTTTTTGATTCTATGTATGTTGCTTTATGTAGATGGCCGTGTTTAGAATCAAAATTTATATATATATATATATATATATATATATATATATATATATATATATATATATATATAACTATATATATATATGGTATGGTATATAAAAAACCGTTCTTCGATGTTCCAGCGAATCAAGGCCGCCGGTCAGTTCCGGGTCTCCAATCAGACGAACAGCTCTTCTCTAAATAGAATCCAACAAATGCAGTGTGTGTTTGGGAGCGGGAGCCCCAAACATGGAAGCAGTATTCCATAGTTGGTCGAATTTGAGCTTTGAAAAGAACTAACAGTTGTTGTGGAGTGTAAAGCTTTCTGGTTCGAAATAATATTACCAACTTTTGAGAAGCTCTCCTTGCTATACCTGCAACATGTTCATGCCAGTACATATTTGCTCCCAAATTAACGCCCAACAAATTGAGTGACGATTCTAGGGGAATGTTGTTCCCCGACATGACTATGTCGGGTTCAGCAACGTTAACTTTTTTAGAAAAAACTGCCACCTGGATTTTTGTAGCGTTAAATTCCACTTGGTTACTGTTACCCGAAGATAGAATTTCTTCCAGGTCGTTGTTAAGTTGAACGACCTCCTGCTGTCAGCGTATATCGGCCTGAGCAGCCGATGTCCGAGCGTTTAAAGTGAATGAATACATGCTTACTGTCATCTGTAAAGTTGTAGATTGGATTCCGGTCTTTTCCAGTAGATCGTTAATGCAAATGAGAAGAGAGTACGAGACACTAAGAAGCCCTGGGGCACACCGGCATTGATAAGGGCACACCCGGCGTTGATAGGGGCACACCGACGTTCATAGATTGTTGTAGAGGTTGGTCATAATTGACCAATTTTAATATTCATATTAAAGGAAAAAAAAATTAGTAAAATGTTCTCGTTGCTAAGTATTTTTAAAATAAATTTGAGTTTATGTAAGGAATAGAAATAGGTTGAGAGCTTAAGTTTGAAAATATTAAAAGAAAACTTATCTGAATGCTGGCTTGTAGGTAATAGAATATAGGTTTGGATATTATTATTTTTAAGAGCTTTGGTTCCCTCGCCCTTTTTTAAAAATAATTACGACAAAATTAAATAAAATATAGAACTTATCTTAACGTGCGGAAGGTATTTATGTGTAAGAAATATATCTCATGAAATGAAGTATATAAATATGACGCTTAAAAAAGTTAGTCTATTAATTTGTTAAAAAAACACTGGTTGGTATTTTTTTCCAACTCCAACTTTCGCACTCTCGTATCGCTCGTTTTCTACAATACGATTGCTGTCGAAACGGTATTAAAGATTTGTAATTGTATGCGGCAATATAAAACTTCACTTGCCACCCTGAGTAAGTGTTCTTGTCAGAATTTTTACTTTGCTTTCTACAATTTATAATGGTGATGAAATGTAGATGAGAAATCGTGATTCTTAAGATTAGATCTTGTCAAATTAGAGCAATGCTAGACGAAAAGTTCGAAAGTTAACGAACACCATAAGAGCTTCCGTTTCATATAATTAAAACGTAATATATTTTTGTAGCTTACCACTTCAGAGTAGCATGGTTGGTAAGATCTATTTTCATATTGATATTTTTCCTTGAGATTAGCAGGACACGATTGGATGCAAAAACCAACAACCAAGCTCATTGGAGACAACTTGGGGAGGCTTACATCCGACTATGCATGGAATAGGCTAATGATGATGACGATGATTTTTCCTTGTCTATTTTTTTTAATTCTGTTCGACTTTAACAAGATTTTCTGAACGCACCTTCATGGTCTGGGATTATTCCCAGCTAGCATATAGACACAGTGTTCGACTTAAGTTCACAGTCTTTTTCTCTGACGTTGAGCCTTTCGTCTAAAACCGGCCGTTTTTCACCGTATTTAACCCTTCTTTTGTTTACTTATTATTGTAACAAAATTAAAATCTGTTTTGTAGTTCTGAATGGCAAACTTATTTCTTTAGGTAAGTTCCAGATTTTTTTTCACGACTTCGTCCTTTTTCGATTCGTCCTGAAGTTCCAGTGAACGAGGCCGTCCCCAATTTTTTTTCAAAAGGCAAAATGACGTATTGTCTACAACTTATTCTTGGAATCATCTTGGAGCTACGTTCTCAAGTCGATAAGATAATACAGAGTGGCCCAAAATTACCGAAGGGGTTTGAGTTCATTATAACTTTTTATTTAAGACAATTATATATTTTTTTTTTAAATACAGTATATTAATGGAGAATATTTTTAATTTAATTATGAAAAATTATATCTCGCAAGTGGTGGCCATTTTCTGCTTCGCATATTCGTGCTCTTTCCAAAACATTTTCCATAACCTTTCGCAAAACTTCAGGTGTTATGTTGTTGATTTCGTCGCGTATATTGTTTTTTAATTGCTGGATGGTTCTAGGCTTATTAATATAGACTTTTCCTTTCAAATAACCCCCAAAGGAAAAAATCTGGAGCGGTTAAATCCGGTGAACGCGGAGGCCAATTAAAATCGCTTGTACGCGAAATAATTCGTTGATGTCGCGTAAAAGAGCCATTGTGTCCCTCGCAATGTGCGCTGTGGCTCCATCCTGTTGGAACCATACTTGCGGATGGTTTTCCACGGCTGGCCTTAAAAAATTTTCCAACATTGTCCGATATCGAACACCAGTGATGGAAACGGCGACACCGTGTTCATTTTCAAAAAAATATGGGCCAATTATCCTTTCCGACGAAACACCGCACCAAACAGTACACTTAAGTGGGTGTAATTGTTGCTGTTGAACTATTCTTGGATTTTCCGTAGCCCATATCCTGCAGTTTTGCCTATTAACGAACCCATTTAATTGGAAATGGACTTCGTCGCTCATAATTAAATTATGAATAAAATCATGATTTTCTTCTGCTTTTTGCCGGAAATAAATTGTATAATCAAGGCGTTGCTGGTAATCTGTCGGTTTCAATTCTTGGACAAGCTGAATTTGGTATGGAAACATTCTTATTGTATGCAAAATTCTCTGCAGCGACCCTCGTGAGAGGCCAAGTTGTGTCGAACGTCTCCTGGTTGATGTTTCTCCATCTTCCCGAATACTCTCCTGTACGCGTTCAATATTGTCATCCGTGTGCACCGTTCGTCGTCTGCCGGCACCAGGAAGGTTCCTTACTGCCCCTTGTTGTCGAAAATTTGCAACCAGACGGTTTATTGTTGACTCTGAAGGTCCAACCCGCACATTAAAATAACGACGATATGCACGCTGAGTCAAAACAATAGACCGTTGATTTGAGAAATAAAGTTCAACGATTTGGGCACGTTGTTCAATTGTGTACTGTTCCATTTTAAATTCCGCAAGTCTTCTTTACAAAATACTGAAAAGAAATAAAAAACAAAATTATAATAAAAAAGTTATAAGGAATTCAAACCCCTTCGGTAATTTTGGGCCACCCTGTATTATTTAGAAAAACTAAAGATAAACAAGATATTCAGTTGGTACAATATTCCTTCTTTCCTTTGCAGTTTGACGTCATGTTTAACGAATCAGTATTTTATTTTACTGTTTTATAAATAAATATTTTACTTTACACTATTTTGGGACTAAGAATTCTACACCTCTGTTTTACAACTAAAGATTTCACTGCTTTACGCCGGTTTAAGAATTTTTTCTCTTCTCTTTCTTCGTTCCGTCGGGTTGCTTAACAGCCTATATATTGCATTTCTACTATCACCACTATTGGTTATTTGTCTCCCTATTATAGTGATCCAAAAAGTGTTCTGGAGAACAGCTTAATGCAGGAGTATTGGTTGATATCCTGAGCATTGTTTTGCCGAAACCAGCACAAGAAGAATAATAAGACTAGTACCTATTTTTATCTGTTTATGACCATTATAATTATAAAAAAAATATATTTTTACACTCGCTATTTATTTGCGAATTTACTTTTGTGTAAATTAATTCTAGAACAATTCGATAGGAAGTAAAGGAAAAAGGGTTTTACACTCTTTTCCTTTTCTTTCTTTATATATACCATACCATATATATATATATATATATATATATATATATATATATATATATATATATATATATATATATATATATGGTATGGTATATATAAAGAAAGAAAAGGAAAAGAGTGTAAAACCCTTTTTCCTTTACTTCCTATCGAATTGTTCTAGAATTAATTTACACAAAAGTAAATTCGCAAATAAATAGCGAGTGTAAAAATATTATTTTTTTTTATAATTATAATGGTCATAAACAGATAAAAATAGGTACTAGTCTTATTATTCTTCTTGTGCTGGTTTCGGCAAAACAATGCTCAGGATATCAACCAATACTCCTGCATTAAGCTGTTCTCCAGAACACTTTTTGGATCACTATAATAGGGAGACAAATAACCAATAGTGGTGATAGTAGAAATGCAATATATAGGCTGTTAAGCAACCCGACGGAACGAAGAAAGAGAAGAGAAAAAATTCTTAAACCGGCGTAAAGCAGTGAAATCTTTAGTTGTAAAACAGAGGTGTAGAATTCTTAGTCCCAAAATAGTGTAAAGTAAAATATTTATTTATAAAACAGTAAAATAAAATACTGATTCGTTAAACATGACGTCAAACTGCAAAGGAAAGAAGGAATATTGTACCAACTGAATATCTTGTTTATCTTTAGTTTTTCTAAATAATACAGGGTGGCCCAAAATTACCGAAGGGGTTTGAATTCCTTATAACTTTTTTATTATAATTTTGTTTTTTATTTCTTTTCAGTATTTTGTAAAGAAGACTTGCGGAATTTAAAATGGAACAGTACACAATTGAACAACGTGCCCAAATCGTTGAACTTTATTTCTCAAATCAACGGTCTATTGTTTTGACTCAGCGTGCATATCGTCGTTATTTTAATGTGCGGGTTGGACCTTCAGAGTCAACAATAAACCGTCTGGTTGCAAATTTTCGACAACAAGGGGCAGTAAGGAACCTTCCTGGTGCCGGCAGACGACGAACGGTGCACACGGATGACAATATTGAACGCGTACAGGAGAGTATTCGGGAAGATGGAGAAACATCAACCAGGAGACGTTCGACACAACTTGGCCTCTCACGAGGGTCGCTGCAGAGAATTTTGCATACAATAAGAATGTTTCCATACCAAATTCAGCTTGTCCAAGAATTGAAACCGACAGATTACCAGCAACGCCTTGATTATACAATTTATTTCCGGCAAAAAGCAGAAGAAAATCATGATTTTATTCATAATTTAATTATGAGCGACGAAGTCCATTTCCAATTAAATGGGTTCGTTAATAGGCAAAACTGCAGGATATGGGCTACGGAAAATCCAAGAATAGTTCAACAGCAACAATTACACCCACTTAAGTGTACTGTTTGGTGCGGTGTTTCGTCGGAAAGGATAATTGGCCCATATTTTTTTGAAAATGAACACGGTGTCGCCGTTTCCATCACTGGTGTTCGATATCGGACAATGTTGGAAAATTTTTTAAGGCCAGCCGTGGAAAACCATCCGCAAGTATGGTTCCAACAGGATGGAGCCACAGCGCACATTGCGAGGGACACAATGGCTCTTTTACGCGACATCAACGAATTATTTCGCGTACAAGCGATTTTAATTGGCCTCCGCGTTCACCGGATTTAACCGCTCCAGATTTTTTCCTTTGGGGTTATTTGAAAGGAAAAGTCTATATTAATAAGCCTAGAACCATCCAGCAATTAAAAAACAATATACGCGACGAAATCAACAACATAACACCTGAAGTTTTGCGAAAGGTTATGGAAAATGTTTTGGAAAGAGCACGAATATGCGAAGCAGAAAATGGCCACCACTTGCGAGATATAATTTTTCATAATTAAATTAAAAATATTCTCCATTAATATACTGTATTTAAAAAAAAATATATAATTGTCTTAAATAAAAAGTTATAATGAACTCAAACCCCTTCGGTAATTTTGGGCCACTCTGTATTATCTTATCGACTTGAGAACGTAGCTCCAAGATGATTCCAAGAATAAGTTGTAGACAATACGTCATTTTGCCTTTTGAAAAAAAATTGGGGGACGGCCTCGTTCACTGGAACTTCAGGACGAATCGAAAAAGGACGAAGTCGTGAAAAAAATCTGGAACTTACCTAAAGAAATAAGTTTGCCATTCAGAACTACAAAACAGATTTTAATTTTGTTACAATAATAAGTAAACAAAAGAAGGGTTAAATACGGTGAAAAACGGCCGGTTTTAGACGAAAGGCTCAACGTCAGAGAAAAAGACTGTGAACTTAAGTCGAACACTGTGTCTATATGCTAGCTGGGAATAATCCCAGACCATGAAGGTGCGTTCAGAAAATCTTGTTAAAGTCGAACAGAAATTAAAAAAAATAGACAAGGAAAAATCATCGTCATCATCATTAGCCTATTCCATGCATAGTCGGATGTAAGCCTCCCCAAGTTGTCTCCAATGAGCTTGGTTGTTGGTTTTTGCATCCAATCGTGTCCTGCTAATCTCAAGGAAAAATATCAATATGAAAATAGATCTTACCAACCATGCTACTCTGAAGTGGTAAGCTACAAAAATATATTACGTTTTAATTATATGAAACGGAAGCTCTTATGGTGTTCGTTAACTTTCGAACTTTTCGTCTAGCATTGCTCTAATTTGACAAGATCTAATCTTAAGAATCACGATTTCTCATCTACATTTCATCACCATTATAAATTGTAGAAAGCAAAGTAAAAATTCTGACAAGAACACTTACTCAGGGTGGCAAGTGAAGTTTTATATTGCCGCATACAATTACAAATCTTTAATACCGTTTCGACAGCAATCGTATTGTAGAAAACGAGCGATACGAGAGTGCGAAAGTTGGAGTTGGAAAAAAAATACCAACCAGTGTTTTTTAACAAATTAATAGACTAACTTTTTTAAGCGTCATATTTATATACTTCATTTCATGAGATATATTTTCTTACACATAAATAACTTCCGCACGTTAAGATAAGTTCTATATTTTATTTAATTTTGTCGTAATTATTTTTTAAAAAAGGGCGAGGGAACCAAAGCTCTTAAAAATAATAATATCCAAACCTATATTCTATTACCTACAAGGCCAGCATTCAGATAAGTTTTCTTTTAATAATATTTTCAAACTTAAGCTCTCAACCTATTTCTATTCCTTACATAAACTCAAATTTATTTTAAAAATACTTAGCAACGAGAACATTTTACTAATTTTTTTTTCCTTTAATATGAATATTAAAATTGGTCAATTATGACCAACCTCTACAACAATCTATGAACGTCGGTGTGCCCCTATCAACGCTGGTGTGCCCTTATCAATGCCGGTGTGCCCCAGGGCTTCTTAGTGTCTCGTACTCTCTTCTCATTTGCATTAACGATCTACTGGAAAAGACCGGGAATCCAATCTACAACTTTACAGATGACAGTAAGCATGTATTCATTCACTTTAAACGCTCGGACATCGGCTGCTCAGGCCGATATACGCTGACAGCAGGAGGTCGTTCAACTTAACAACGACCTGGAAGAAATTCTATCTTCGGGTAACAGTAACCAAGTGGAATTTAACGCTACAAAAATCCAGGTGGCAGTTTTTTCTAAAAAAGTTAACGTTGCTGAACCCGACATAGTCATGTCGGGGAACAACATTCCCCTAGAATCGTCACTCAATTTGTTGGGCGTTAATTTGGGAGCAAATATGTACTGGCATGAACATGTTGCAGGTATAGCAAGGAGAGCTTCTCAAAAGTTGGTAATATTATTTCGAACCAGAAAGCTTTACACTCCACAACAACTGTTAGTTCTTTTCAAAGCTCAAATTCGCCCAACTATGGAATACTGCTTCCATGTTTGGGGCTCCGCTCCCAAACACACACTGCATTTGTTGGATTCTATTTAGAGAAGAGCTGTTCGTCTGATTGGAGACCCGGAACTGACCGGCGGCCTTGATTCGCTGGAACATCGAAGAACGGTTGGCGACTTGTGTCCGTTCTACAAGTATTTTCATGGAAAGTGTTCGAAGAATGTAGCCCGCTTAACTCCTCCCAGAGCGGTGCATGTTAGAAGTACACGTCGCGCTAATACTTCACATCCGTATGAGGTTGAACTTGTTACTCCGAGTATATGGTAACGCTTTTCAGGCAGTCTTTTATATGGAGAACATCATCCCTTTGGAATAATGTGCCCAGGGCTGTGTTTCCCACCGAGTACAATTTACAGCGATTCAAGAACAACGTGAATCGCTTTTTTCCGCACACATACCGCTCCTGGAGCCCTTTAGGGACTTCCTTGCAGCACGTGTGCTAGAACCATTTGAAAAAACCATCAATTTTAATCTAATAAATTCTTAAAACTAAGATTCTTAAAGTCTAAATTTCACCCACTGGTGTCCTTTAGTTGTTTCTGTCCGGCGATGGCCACTACACTACACTGTTTCTGCTTTTGATACAGCACTAAACTAGATCGAAGAATTTGTTCCTCTTCAGTCTTCCTTTCTGGTTACTCTGTTCGATTAGTTGAATGGCCTCGACGTTGACATGTTGATGCAATCTTGCTTCATGTTTCTGGGCGAAGCGTTTGATCTCAGTAGCAACATCATCGATTCCAAGGTCCCAATATTTTGCTAAAATGGACACATTATTCGTATTGTAGTAACAAACAATTCATAGCGATTAAGATTTATAACAAAAAAAATAATCAACAATAAAATAAAATTAATTTGAACTCTGTATTGGTTTGTAATGGGTAGCAGTAGATTTCTTGGCTAACCTACTTTATCGTCACGTCAGTGGGAACGTTAGCCAGACGGGATTACAGTATACGTAGGATCCGCACCACAGGGTCGGCAGATGTTACTCTCTCTCAGCTCGCTATTTTACGTTCTTCATCCTGCTTTCCGCTAGTCAGGACACACGGCGGGGGATAGCCTACCACCTATAAATATTTTCGTCGTATTGTGGTGCAATAGGCTCGTCAATAACGGCCTGCGAGTTTTCCAATCCAACTTCAGACCATTTATTTGATTCGAGACTTGCAAAGACTTTCCCTGAGTAGTCTACCTCTCCAACCTTCCGATTCAACTTGCCAACAACATGTGATTGGCAGTTCTCCATTGGTGTTGGCTTTCAGACTTTCTTCTAAGACCGACTTCAGATATTTGACCACCCGTGTGCAAACTGGAGGTGGGAAACTGTATCATTATTGTTAGCCTCTCACCATTAACATTCGTTCTCACAGTGATGTCGTTTTTGAGAGTTGGATATGTCTGTTGGCTACCAGCTTGACGTGGTATATGGCCTAGCTAAGCATACTTAATGAAATAAACCTACTGCCCTGCACGGGATCACACCCAACACTCTGAACATTGTAAGCTAAAATAGGAAGCCAGATTTTTCTAGTAGGTGCTTAATTATTCCCTGGTGAGTTAATAAGTAACTTGATTTACATACTAATAAATGACATTAGCGACATTTGTGCACCTAATCATAAATTTTCATACCTATTGTTGCCAGTCTGGGTGGTCTTAGTGGCTTAGCCGGCATAGTAACTGGTTGGTCAGTGTTCGATTCCGACCATCAGTGGGGTGTGGTGTGTACTAATAGGTAGTAGTTAATATAGGGCGTTGTCTTAGAAGTGCCGTGAAATACTCGTGTATATTCTAGAAACGTTGATGGATGTTATGGCATCAATATATAATAAGACTTTTCAATTTCCCCTCGTAAATATCTAGTAACTAAATTTGCCGAGTTTTTTAAGCCAGCTGCAGGTATAGTTATCCATAAAATATATGAGATTTGCTAATGGTGGAAAGAAAAAAAAACAACAGCATTTCATCTGGATTCTCATAAGGTGCTTTCGAAGCGCCATACAAATTTGCCCTATTTTATTATTAAATTTACTGTTTTTGCTAGAATTTAGACAAAAATAATCGATCACTTAGAAGCTGAAAGACAGTTTCGTTCGGAATATTCAAATCGATTTGACGTGGTATATGGCCTAGTTAAACATACTTAATGAAATAAACCTACTTCCCTGCACGGGATCGTACTCAACACTCTGAACATTGTAAGCTAGAATATGAAGCCAGAGCTGCGATTTTTTCTAGTAGGTGCTTATTTATTCCCTGGTGGGTTAATAAGTAACTTGATTTACATGCTAATAAATGACATTAGCGACATTTGTGCACCTAATCACAAATTTTCATACCTATTGTTGCCAGTCTGAGTGGTCTTAGTGGCTTAGCCGGCATAGTAACTGGTTGGTCAGTGTTCGATTCCGATCATCAGTTGGGTGTGGTGTGTACTAATAGGTAGTAGTTAATATAGCGCGTTGTCTTAGAAGTGCCGTGAAATACTCGTGTATATTCTAGAAACGTTGATGGATGTTATGGCATCAATATATAATGAGGCTTTTCAATTCCTCCCTCGTAGATATCTAGTAACTAAATTTGCCGAGTTTTTTAAGCCAGCCGCAGGTATAGTTATCCATAAAATACATGAGATTTGCTAATGATGGAAACAAAAAAAAAACAACAGCATTTCATCTGGATTCTCATAAGGTGCTTTCGAAACGCCATACAACTTTGCCCTATTTTATTATTAAATTTACTGTTTTTACTAGAATCCATTTAGACAAAAAATAATCGATCACTTAGAAGCTGAAAGACAGTTTCGTTCGGAATATTCAAATCGATTCCGTAGCGTGCCTTAGGGCCTATTTGTCTGGTATATCACGACAGGTAGAATGCGGTAACTAACCGGGTGATTAGCTTTCGTGGGGATGGCGATAATCTCGACGAAAGGATTTTTTTGTTGATTTAGGATTCATAAATATTAAGGGTTACACCTTGGCGCTCGGAAAAATAGGTATAAAAATAAAAAAGAAATTTCAATGCAGTTATTAAATATATAAAATAATTTTTCTTTTACACATATACACAGTAGTTTTACGAATAATTTTAAATAACAAATAAAAAAAAAAATTAAAAATGATGGCGATATGAGCCATCAAGTAGGACCCTCTTTTTAAAATTCTTGCTGATGGTGTCCTTATTTTCTCTGTCAGGCATCGTCTGAAAAATAAAAAAAAATTTTTTTTCTTATTTAGAACGATAATAGCTAAGATGTAGCATAGGAAAACATTCTTTAAATTTTTTTTTGTAGAAATGACAGCTGTTTGATTTTTATAGAAATTTTGAGTTTAAAAAATGTATAACTTATGAACGTGGCACCCAATAAAAAAAATCCTATGCTAAATTTTGACAAAACTGGTTAAGTTCTTCTACACCAGTTTGAAAAAAGTAGTTTCGAAAAAAACGCAAAAGAAAAAACAGTACGGCGTCAGGCTTTGACCGCTCGTGCCGGTCCGATCGCTACCTAAGTTCCGGGCCAACTCTCTGCCGTGCTCACTTCACTTCGGAAATAATTTGAATTTTGAAATGGTTAAAAGTTTAAAATATAATAATAAGTATAAACAATTTATCGAGCCAAAAAAAAATTCAATTTTTTGAAAATCTCAAGGTTGTAAAAAAATGCCCAAGAAATAAAATTATGTACTTTGTATATAGAGTGCTTTTTTTCCTTCTTCTTTCCCTTTGTATAAGCACGATTTGTCTCTTTTACAATGGAAAGGTTGCCACGCCAACGGTTTTAAAGGTTACACCCACTTGTCCTTTCTATTAGTAACCTAATTTTTGGTGGCATTCTCATTGGTCATTATATCTATATGTTGATTCCATTCTATCTTGCTGTTTACTACCCATTTCTTCTTAATTCGCCATCTCCTGATGAAGGTTGACGATCCAATGGCTAACATAGCGAAAACTGCAGTTCTAAAAATATCTATTGATGAGTAATTAAACTATCTTCATATGTCCTCTAACCAGGAATTTTGACGTCTTACAACCGATCTTCTTCCTTGTATTTTACCTTCGATGACCAGTCTCAGCAAGTTATACTTTGCTCCTATCTTTATATAACTGATATAACTAGTTTTTCTTACCTTTATAGTGAGCAGCAGTTCTGTGGATTTGTTTATTCGCCTAAGTACTTCAACATTTGTTACTCTATCCACCCATGATATCCGTAGAATCCTTCTGTAAACATACATTTCGAAAATCTGAGTAAATTATCAGCCACAATAACAGTGTCGTCTGCATAACGACTCTGTTCAAAATTATAAATAATGATATAGATTCTCCCGCTATTCTGTCAAGAATAAATTTTGGTGTGCCGCGTATACTTAGCAGACAATATAACACTTTTTATCTACCTACTCCAAAAACAAATATATAAAAATTTTTCCCACTTTTTTCAATGTGTGGTATGTATAATCAAGAAATGAGCATCGACTTTTTCAACACATCTATGTTGACGATAAGTAAAATATTGCGACACTGAAGGGCTGTGGCATCTTTCTTTTCTTATTGTTTTCATATCTAATTGTTTTTATTATTATTATTATTTTGATTGGAATTTGTATCTGCTTAACACTCTATTTTTGTATTATATTTTCTATGTATAGTGGTTTTTTCTGTATCTTCGGCCTTATAGTTGGGTCTTCTAACCTGTAAGGCATGTATGATAAATAAATAAATATTTAGGTTGTCAATCATTTTAATTCCCGTTGTAATCTGGGCTAGAGCTTCTTTGGAATTCGAATAGAGGTAGAAGGGAAGCGGAGACAAAATACATCCCTGTCGCAATGTTTTTTTGATAGAAGCGTCCTCCGATAGGCTTTGTTCGATTTTTACTTTCGATGTCTGATGCCAATACAAACTGGATATGATGTTAATCTCTTGGCGGTCGACACTTAGCATGTTTGACACAATCAAAGGCCTTACAATAGTCAATGAAACACGGAAGCACATTTATGTTTGTGTCCCTGTATCGTTGTATTAGAATATTAAGAGCGAAAAGCGCAAAATTTAACTTTCAAAACTACACGGCTTTGATTAGGCCAGCAATTCCTATGTTAGTGCCAAATTTCAACATTCTGTGTTAAATAGTTTGGAGAAAATCGGGTGTGACAGACGGACAGACAGACACCGAAGTGAGTGATCTTATAAGTGTTCGGTACGGAACACTAAAAACGAATATTAAGATCAGTTTACAAATAAATCATACGAGACTTTTGTGGGAAACAATAACAGAGGTGGCAGATAATAAGACAACAATGTAAAGAACTGACGAAAATTTATGAGAATTACCTGACGGAATAGTTTATAGCAAGTCATAAAACTAAATAAATTTATCTCTGACGTATACAACAGGGCATAGAGGTAATCATAAGGAGGCAGAAAAAGACGGATTAAAGAATACGGTAGTCAACGTCTAACCCCTGCACAGGGTAACATACCAGACTGGTAAAGAACTAGCGCAATTTACTCTTTTATTTGACAAAGGAGAGAAACCAGAATTAAGCAACTATCGAAGAATAAATCTATTCGATACAACATTAAAGCTCGGCGCCAAGTTATTACTAATGAAACTAGCAAAAATCATCAGTTACCCATTTAAAGATGAGCAACAGTGTTTCAGATTTAGGAGATCATGTGTTGACACTGTATTTATTTTACGCCAGATCGTAAGAAAACTAGTAAAATATAATATATTAGCTTACCTGTGCTTCGCAGATGTAACAAAAGTACTTGATTGTATCAAACTAGATAATATAATTGATTTACTGTGTAACAGAAATATATCTATCAACATAGGTGGGACAATCGAAAATAGCAAAAGATAAAGTTTTAAATATCTCAGATTAGAGATGATCATTTATGCAGATATTGAAGACAAGGTAAGACCACAAGCAGCAAAAGCAAATCAAATGGCAGGATGTCTTACTGATGTAGGATAGCGAAGCAAATACTTATAGTGAGACACGGAACCACGAATTTATAAAGCGATGATTCGGCCAACTATAATACAAAGGTGATTGGGGACCACAGAAATAGAAACATTCCTATGGATTGTTGGAAAAACCTTACTAGATAGAGAAAAAAGTGAAAACATCAGAAGACAGTCCCCTGTAGGAAAGCAAGAAACCGCGAAAAAGATGGAGCGACAACGCGGCTCCCGCTTAGAAAGCCGAAGAAAGAACATGCTGCAGGCCTAATAGTGCCTCATCCCTTCCGGATATTCTCTTCTAATGGTCTAATATTCATATTAATATTCTATTAACATGTAACCAACATTAGATCGCATAAGCAACCGCGGCAATGAACTGTGTACTTAAAAATAACTAACTATTTAAGAAGCACGGTATTAGACGCCTTCGTACCTGTTTTAAAAAACTAAACTCTCAAGAAGAAGTAATACAGACCCACAAGAAGATAGTGTGGGTTTACCCTGCATACCACCAAAAACTGCCAAAATACTTCAAATATTTACATTCGCATAATTTTTAACACTTGCAGTAAATTTAGCAATGCTTGAGATTACTAAAAGACATAATTCCCTTATAAACAGATGACGCTTTTAAAAATTTCCTGTTTATGTAATACGATATATATGAGGGAAACTAAGAAAACAACATGAAAGATATATATTGAGGGTGTTCCTGTATCCTGTGTACATAGAGTTACTGTGGATTTTTGGGATGAAAATATGATCATTTAACCCAACTTACCTTAGTTCAAAAATTCGTAATTTTTGAGATACAGGGTGGCAAATTTATACTTTTATTTTAGTTTTTCTTAGGTAGCTTTCTTAATAATTTTACTATTTGTACAAGATTCGGTACTAAGGGGTTATCTGAGAGAAGAAATCGAAATCAGCTCACAGTTTTGTTGTAATTTATAGGGGGCGCCACTTATTGCACTGTGTATACTTTTAAATTGTCATAACTTTTTTATACCATTCTGTATGATATTTCTAATTCAATTTTTGTATTTTACGCCTCCTTCTGTTAAAAAAAGCTCTCTTGGTAAATGTTGCTCCAAGCGACAGTTTCTGAGATAGTGAGATGTTTTTTTTTCGAATTTATCAATTTGTGGGTAATCTTTTATGTTCTTAGCCAGTTGGTTTTTACATTCTTACTGTCGTTGGCCCGTTGGTCTTTAAATTTATTATTGTTGTTAGCCTTTAAGCATGCTCCAAATTTCAAAGACTATTCTTTTGGACCATTCCTAAACCTGGATGAAGTGTGAAGCGTTTGCGAATTTGACAATGGAATTAAGAGATGGAAACAAATATTCCATTATCTCAGAACCTGTTGCTTTGGAGCAAAATTAATCAAGAGAATAGAGTAGGCAAGGTAAGGCCAAAAATATGAATATGTAACTAAAAATGGCATACAGAGTGGTATAAAAAGGTTATGACAATTTAAAAGTATACACCGTGTAATAAGTCGCGCCCCCTAAAATTTACAACAAAACTGTGAGCTGATTTCGATTTCTCATCTTAGAAAATCCCTTAGCACCGAATTTTGTACAAATAGTACAATTATTAAGAAAGCTTCTTAAGAAAAACTAAAATAAAAGTATAAGTTTGACACCCTGTATCTCAAAAATTACGAATTTTTGGACTAAGGTAAGTTGGGTCAAATGGTCATATTTTCATCCCAGAAATCCACGGTAACTCTATGCACACGGAATACTGGGAGACCCTGTATATAAAATAATTATATTGTATATATGTTATCTACTGTGGCTGAAGCTGTACACTACGCAAGACTGCAAAAGATCAACGTGAGAGAAAACAAAATTCTTGTTCCAATATCTAGTTTTTATAAATCATAGATTAGGGAATTACATTAACAGAGATATGAATTAAGGTCTGCATCACATACGGAAATTGATTCTTACACTGAGTTACTATTCTGTGAATGCCAATCAGGTATAAATACTTTGGATTATATCTCCTCAGGCTCATTTAATGCTGTGTTCTCGAAGGGTAATGCTCATTGAAAATACTTTGGGAAATCTTATTCTAAAATCAATTTATCACGGTGTAGTCCTACGAACCATGTTTTCTCATCTAAGCAAAATTGAGAAAGCTTCTATTTTATGGTAACCATTCTTTCTTTCACAATTACCTTATTGCACTAGCTAGAAACTTTTAATTTTCTGCAGTTCCTGTTTTACTGCTCATGTGTGATAAGGCAAAATTTGATCAAAGGTGGATTTGCATAATAAAAACCTGTAATTAAAATATATTACTTATCAAACAAATTCGTCGAGCTTATGTTTCCCGTATCACCCGTGGCGTGTTTTTCCGACAATAGATTTCGTATTAAAACTTTGTTTTATTGTGGGTGAAAATTTGCTGATAGTAAAGTGCAGATATTTTATAGAATAAGGTGAATTAATATTGCTGTGTTTGAAGTTCTTGAAATTATAGATCTAATTAATGTCAATTTATTGTTGATTATATCTATGAAGGTTTTTTATTTAAATATCCTACAATTTTCAATATTAATTCCTTTTTATATCAATACAACAAAGCGTGTTTTTGTAATGAGAAACGTAGTTAGTAAAGTAACAAACTACATAAATAAGTTCAATTTCAAAATATTTGGAATAAAAAGGTAAATTAGTATAATATACTAAAGCAATTTTTTACACTATAGATCCATTCATTCTTTAATTTAGATAATAAGAAGGAAATAAACTTCCTTTAAAATATTCTGTGGTATTATTTTATTTTTCTTGCTCCAGTCCTATGTAAATTTACATCGGTTTTTTATTTCTTCTGCATATCCCAGTGTAGTAGTTTCATTAGAGGTAATGTTCGAAGTGTTTCTCTTTAGTAACTTCTGCTGGTCGATTTTAAGCAAACAATTTAAGAAAAATGTTTGGAACAAAGTAATTTCAAGCATTATGTATTTGGGAAGAAAAATAAACATATCTAGTTTTAAAACTTTAACAGTAAAGAATGTTATTAACCTAGTTATGTATGGTATTTACGCATATAATATTTTCTTGTATAACAAACAGAGATCCTAAACTCTAGTTTTCTTTTTATACAAAATGTACCAAGTTTAATTTTAAATATTCACACTAAAAAAAGCAAATTAACAAATAAAAAGAACTCTTATTTACAATTTAGGTTTTAAGATATCGTCAAAAGGAAAAAAATTCGTCGCCGTTGAAGCAGAACTACGTAGAAGCCAACTAATGTCACTTTTTTTGAAACACTGATCATGTTAGAATTAGTAATCCAGATTTATGATTTAAATTTTTATAGATCATGCTGCACTACAAATCTGCTAAATAGTAAGAACTCATGAAATATTTTCGAACTTTCCCTTCGTTAGACGTGTGTTTTCGATCCGGCTCCCCATCCGACTGCGCTAAGGAGGTTTCCAATGTTATTTTGGCAGGTATGGATGCTTACATCCCTTTTTCGAAGAAATGCCCTTACAACAGCAAGCCTTGATTTGACCGAAATGCAAAGAAGCTGTTGCTTCTAAACATCTTGCGTACCGATAACAGAGTGAAAATCCTAACGTCGTAAATCGTAACATCTTTGTTCGTGCCCGGACAGATGCAAAGAAATTACGAACGAAACGAAAGAGACACACAATCAACCAATTAGAAACAAACTTCTTGTTTGCCTCTACAATTCCAGGTCCTTTTGGTCAGTCGCTAAGGCAGTTAGTCAAAATTTCACCAAATCCACCGTACCACCATTCACACGGCCAGATAATTCTATTGCAACAACACCTGTTGAGAAAGCTTGTTGCTTGAACTCTTTGCTTCACATTCTACTGTTGATTTCCAAGGAAAAAATACCACCTACTATTTCCATAGTGCAGTCAAGGATGCCCTGATGGAGTACCTGCCATAGTATTCAAAAACTGCACGAGACAACTCACACCAGTTTTCTGAATACTTTTCAACATACCCTACAGTAAGGGAATATTTCATTATTGCTACAAATGCGCTACGGTTCAGCCGATACCCAAAAAAGGCAAGAAGACCTTACCAAACAACTACCGACCAGTCACATTGCTTTCAATAATATCGAAAGTCATGGAAAAAGTCATCAATTAACATCTTCTAAAATATCTTGAAGAATTTAGTAATATTAGTGACCATCAATATGGCTTTCGTAAACATAGATCAAAAGGAGATCTTCTAACTTATCTAAAGCATGTTTGAAACAACGAAATTGAACCCTGTGGAGAATCCCGAGCGATTGCTGTTGATATATCCAAGGCATTGGACCGTGTTTAGCACGATGGATTGTTGGCTAAGCTACGCTCTTCTGGTATGTCTGAAAAGTTCTGTTTAGAGCTCTCAAGTTTCCTCAAAGAGGGTTCTTTACGAGTGGCAATCGTCGGGTTTCTTTCCAACCCCTTCACTATAAAACGCCGGTTTGCCCTAGGGCTTCATACTATCTCCTACTCTCTTTCACATTTACATTTACGATCTGCTAGAAAAGATCAGGAATTCAATCGACAGCTTTACAGATGACAGTACGCTTATGTCATCATTCACTTTGAACGCTCGAACATCGGCTACTCATGCAAATATCCGCTGACTGCAGGAGATTGTTCAAATTAACAAAGACCTGGAAGAAATTCTATCTTGGGGTGACAATAACCAAGTAAAATTTAAAGCCACAAAAACCCAGGCGGAAGTTTTTTCTAAAAAAAAATTAACGTTACTGAACCCGACATAGTTATGTCGGAGCACTTCATTCTTCTAACATCGTCACTCAATTTACTGAGCGTTAATTTGGGAGCAAATATGTATTGACATGAATATGTTGCAAGCATAGCAAAGAGAGAGTCTCAAAAGCTAGGAATAATATTTCGAACTAGAAAGTTTGACACCCCACAACAGCTGTTAATTCTGTACAAAGCTTAAATTCGACCAAGGATGGAATACTGCTCCCATGTTTGGGGCTTTGCTTCCAAACATACACTGGATTTATTGGATTCTATTCAGAAGAGAAATATTCGCCTGATTGGAGACCCGGAACTAGCGAGCAACATTGATTCATTGAAACATCCAAGAACGGTTGGCGACTTGTATTTTCATGGAAAGTGTTCGATGGATGTAACCCGCTTAATTCCTCCCAAAACGGTGCGTGCTGAAAATACATGTCGCGCTAATACTTCACATCCGTATAAACTTCAGCTTGTTACTCCTCGTACAACCCGTTTCAAGCAGTCTTTTATATGGAGAACTGCTTTTTCCGCACACGTATTGCTCCTGCAGCGTTTTAAGGATTTCCCAATTAATAATTTAACTTTTAGGATGCGAAAAGATGCAATTATAAATATTCTTCTTGAAAGGTGGAAGGAAGAAAGATTAATTAAAGTTGATCTTATTTGACCTAGCACCTAGAACGCTAATTAATATGATTTTCTGCCTGTCAATTGCCGCTTTGTTAGAGAACAAATACAAGCTCATAAAAAATAAAAATATGGAACAATTTAAAAACAGCTAAACCTATTTAGAGACTTTAAAGAAGGAAAAGGCTAAAAAAGAATTAATAACTATTTTAAAATAAAAAACCGGTCAAGTGCAAGTTGAACTTGCACAATTAGTGTTCCGTACGTTGATTGTTTTTAAAATAAAAAAATTTGTTAGAGTGGTATAAAATGATCAGTGACTTCACAAAACAGACCCCAAATGAGTTTTCAACAAAGTTTGTTTCCAATCTTTACTGAAAACTGGTGACCTTGAAATTTTGGTTTTTTTATATACCAGATAAATTAGTAAAGGTAATGATAATTTTCGTTCAATCTATACCTCGTGGAGAATATTCCAGGATTTTTTCAAAATTTTTTGATCAGTACTTTTCGAGATAAGGTAGGGGACAGCGATTTTTTCACGATTTTTTAAAAGTAATACGAAGAAAAGTGTGCGCAAGTATTACATTATATATATATTTTTTACTCGTGTTTTCACAAGCTTTCATTTGACACCACACTCGATGACCTAGTAAAAAATTTTTTTTTTTCACTTCCGATTTCACCCCTCAAAACGAATCCCTTAAGTCAAAATTTATGTTATGGTGATATAAAATGATCAGTGACTTCACAAAACACACACCCCAATAAGTTTTCAACAAAGTTTATTTCCAAACTTTACTGAAAATTGATGACCTTGAAATTTCTGTTTTTTTTTATTATATACCAGATAAATTATTACAGGTAATGCACTCGTGATAATTTTCGTTCATCTACACCCCGTGGAGAATATTCCAGAATTTTTTCAAAATTTTTTGATAAGTACTTTCCGAGATAAGGCGGGTGGACAGCGATTTTTCGCGATTTTTTAAAAATAATACAAAGAAAAGTGCGCATTATATATATATATTTTTTATGCGCATTATATATATATATTTTTTACTCGTATTTTCACAAGCTTTCATTTGACACCACACTCGATTACCTAGTAAAAAATTTTTGTTTTCACTTCCGATTTGACCCCCCAAAAGTAACCCTTTAAGTCAAAATTTAACTTTCAAAACTACATGGCTCTGATGAGGCCATCAATTCCTATATTACTACCAAATTTCAACTTTCTATGACAAATAGTTTCGGAGAAAATCGGGTGTGACAGACGGACAGAGACGGACAGACGGACATACACCGAAGTGATCTTATAAGTGTTCCGTACGGAACACTAAAAGGACAGAAAAGAACATTTCTGACCACATACTTAAATTTTCTCCAGTTTGAAAGAAATGAAAATAGACCTCTTATTTTAAATTTATAAAAGATCGTTTTAATACCTGCTTTTTAATAATTTATAAAATGTTGTCACCAAAATAAAGCTAAATTTTCGATCGCGTCAAATTATAGGCGTTGAACCATGAAAGGGGATAATTTGTATCGGCCATCCTTGGTATTCTCGTATCATCATCATTAGCTTATTCTACCCCCATAGTCGGATGTAAGTCGCTTTTGATCTTGTTCGTATCTTGATATTAGGAATATGATCTTGGAATCTAATATTTAGCATTCTCCTCTCTATTGCTCTTTGGGTTATCTGGAGTTTATATATCATTTTTATTTAAACCTTACGTTTGTATTTAAGATGTCCAATTTAAATATGGATTGTAACCTTCCAAACGCAGACCAAGCTAACGAAACTCTTCTATCCAAGTCACCCTTCAAATTATTTTTTGATATCTTGATTTTTGTACCTTTGCTATTCTTTCACCTTCTGTTAAGAATTCCTGGTTGTTATCTTCAGTTTCGTTGTTCAAATATGTATTTGGTTTTGGTGAAGTTTATTTTAATTTGTTTTTTTAATTATCGTACGTACCGTTTTAAATACCGATTTAGTCGTCGAACAGCAGAATCAACAACCAACTGACTGTCCCCAAACGTGAATTTTTTACCCTCAGAAAAATTGACAAAGTTGTGTCAAGTCAATAATGTCGATCTACTGTGCTAAAACCAACTTCTCTGATCATCAGAATTTTATAAAGCGGGAGTAACAAAGTTCTGGATCACTCTCACAAACCGCGAAATACTGGCCAAATATTACACATGTCTAAAATTGGGGCCCATGTCGCAATTTTAGGAAAATACTTTTGATGCAATAATTTTTAACTGTCGGACTCCAATAACGACGATTCTGATCATTGAAATGGCCGAGCATATATGCATTATCCGACACCAAGATATTGGCAAATATTGACAAGCGGTCAAACATTTTACTGTATTAACCAAATTGAGCCTCTGACAAAATCAGTTGGTTTTAAGTTTTACGAATAATGCGTTTTAATGTACTTCTTCTGTTATTTATTTTTTTTATGGGTCTAGCACACGTGCTACAGGGAAGTCCCTAAAACGCTACAGAAAAAGCGATTCGCTTTGTTCTTGAATCGCCGTAAATTGTACTCGGAGGGAAACACAGCTCTGGGCAAATTATTCTAGAGGGATCATGTTCTCCATATAAAAGACTGCTTGAAAAGGGTTGTATGCGGAGTAACAACCTGAACTTCATACGGATGTGAAGTATTTCTAACATGCACCGCTCTGGGAGGAATTAAGCGGGCTACATCCTTCGAACACTCTCCATGAAAATACTTGTAGAACAGACTCAAGTCGCCAACCATTCCTTGATGTTTCAGCAAATCAAGGCCGCCGGTCAGTTCCGGGTCTCCAATCAGACGAACAGCTCTTCTCTGAACAGTATTCCATAGTTGGTCGAATTTGAGCTTTGTAAAGAATTAACAGTTGTTGTGGAGTGTAAAGCTTTCTGGTTCGAAATAATATTCCCAACTTTTGAGAAGCTCTCCTTGCTATGCCTGCAACATGTTCATGCCAGAACATATTTGCTCCCAAATTAATGCCCAACGATGCTAGGGGAATGGAGAGCCCCGACATGACTAGGTCGGGTTCAGCAACGATAACTTTTTTAGAAAAAACGGCCGCCTGCGTTTTTGTAGCGTTAAATTTTACTTGGTTACTGTTGCCCCAATATAGAATTTCTTCCAGGTCTTTGTTAAGTTGAACGACCTCTTGCTGTCTGCGGATATTCGCCTGAGTAGCCAATGTCCGAGCGTTCAAAGTGAATGAAGAGATAAGCGTACTGTCATCTACAAAGCTCTAGATTGGATTCCCGGTCTTTTCCAGCAGATCGTTAATGTAAATGAGAAAGAGAGTACAAGACAGTATGGAGCCTTGGGGCACACCGGCGTTGATAGTGAAGGTGTTAGAAAGAGATCCGTCGACCGCCACTCGTAAAAAAAACGCTCTCTGAGGTAGCATGAGAGCCACAAACAGAACTTTTCAGACATACAATAAGAGCGTAGCTTAGCCAACAGTCCATCGTACCAAACACGGTCGAATGCCTTGGATATGTCAAGAGCAACCGCTCGAGATTCTCCAAAGTGTTCAATTGCGTTGTTCCAAACATGTGTTACATAAGTCAGAAGATCAGAATTAAAGTTTATGTACGTTGTAAAAATGTAATCTAAGATTTGGAAATGAATAAAATTTACCACATTTTAAGAATAGTAAGCTGTCGATATATTGATAATTAGGCAGATAGATTCTATCGATATTTTGATAACTAGCGACTTATTATTATTGATAAGTTAAAATTATCTATAAGTAGATTGCCTTCGATAATCGATAGGTAAAATCCATTATCACTTGTCCCTATTTGCTACACCAGGTCATGAGACGTTTAGAGAAAGATCAAGATTTCCCTGCTACGATCCTGTCCTAAACGCTAATCATTTATTTTATTTCAGTTCTCTCTCTGTGGTTTGTCGTATCGTAGGTTAGCAGACGTATTTTACTTGAAGGTATGTTTTTGTGACCTAAAAACAATAAAAAAAAGGCGTTATAAGGAATAAGGGGGGTTGTGTAAGAAACTATAAAGGGAAACAGAAGCGTTTAGTCTAGTGTCGCATAATTAAGGTTTTCTTTACAAACAAACTTTCATAAATTTTCTATATACTCGTAGATGGTTGGTCATCTACAGTGTAAATGGAATTCTAAAGTGGCCCATAGACGGTCAATATTATTGCGCAATAATTGGGTTTGTGCAATATAATTGAACGTGTGTAGACAGTATTGAAAGGTTGTGCAATAAATTGTACGAAATCAAAATTTGTTGAAATATATTGCGCAACCTGGAAAATGCTGTGCTGTCTGTGGACAGGATTGTGCAATGTCCCACCAGTCGGTATCAACGAGTGGTAGCCAACGCGTCGTGATGGCGGATAAAAAATTGGATATAACAGTTCATTTTGGAATTTATCGAAGTTTACCATGGACTTCCGGCTCTATGGGATGTTAAATGCAAAAATTATACTAATCGCGTTTAAAAAAGGTGAGCAATATGACGTGCTGGTAGAGAAATATCGCGAAAAATACCCGAATGCCGAGAGGCAAGATGTTGTCAAAAAAGTAAATTCTTTGCAGACTTCGTGTCTTTTTTTTCTTTTTTTTTTCGCACTAATAACGCCCACAGCAATTAAACAATAGAGTTCAGTGTCACTCAACATGACTTCACTTCACAATACCGGCGGGGAGTGACAATATTGCTAAACACATTGTACGTCTGTACTGGTGATCAGTAACCATCAATATCGCCTCCACGTGATTCTATTTATTGTACAAACCCAATTATTGTGCAACAATATTGAACGTCTGTGGGCAGCTGTCAAAATATTGTGCAATCCATATTGCACAATAATATTGACCGTCTGACAGTTGGAAGTTGTGACGTCATTTTTATTGAATAGTTTTCCCCAGGTTATTAGTTTAATTTTCGTGCATTCTTAGCGTTTCAATGATGAGACTGAGAAATATTTGGGCAAAGAAGAGTACGTAGAAAACAATTTTTTCGAACTACCGAAACAATGTTATATTTCATCAATTTATGTGTTTTGGATAATTGTATTTTCTTGAAAATATGTTTTGTTGCTATGTTTACTTATTTTTTACATTTTAATTTAAGACGTTAGACGTTAAAGTTTGATTTCAAGAAATTAAAAATCTAAATAATAATCGTCCGGACAGCTAATTTGAGAGACTGAATCTTTCTTGCTTGCACGATCAGATCATTTTAACTAAAGAACTATCTGAACTACATCTTAGTTTAGGGATAATTTTTTTTTGTTTCTGTTATAGGTTATTACCCCGATTGTAGTAAAAAAAAATCGGAGGTATCGTAATATATTTCCTAGCTAGGAAAGATGCCCTCGGGTTACTTCGTTAGAAGATTCCGAAAGATCTTTAAGTGTGATACAACCTGCAGTTACAGTTAAAAAGATTGCAGACAAGCTAAGTCCTTTTAAACAACTTAAGGAATCATTAGGAAAGAATATATTTGGCTAATTAGGGCCTGCCCCAAGGAAACCCAGATATTATAAAAAAGTGGTTGAAAGTTTTCCAAAAAAAACTTTGATATATGTACATTTCTTTAAAAAATTGTTAAAGTCAAATATTTCTTTATTATTCAGAAATTAGTAAAATTGTCTTACTTACTAACTTAGTGTTTTTTGGTGATATTTTATTTATTTGTTTTTACTTGGAAAAAACTATACAAAAAGAAACTTTTTAGAGAATTATGGTCCTTTATAGGCTCCGGAGGTGTTTAGAAGAGTCTATTGAAAGACAAGATATGTTCTTTGTGTTACAGCTACATCATCTATATTGCAGTATAAGTAATATGATAATAAGTAATAAACATTTTATTTGGAAATTTATTTGGAAAGAGGATTGAAGGAAAAAAGGGTCATTCTGTATATTTATTGACTGATATTGAGCTTACGCTATCGATGCATAAACGATTTCTATTAGATCAGTACAGTAAATTTGTCAATGAAGGAAGTCTTAGAGATCCTGTTATTGAAGATCTAGCTGGGGAAAATTTGCTAGGAAGAAAACGAGAAAAATTACCAAGAAATTAAAAAGGCAGGCGCAAAATGGAAAGGTAAAGATAGAAAGAGGCTGCCTTTAAAATATCTTAATGAAAGTATTGGTAATTTAAGTTGGATGCATTTTAAAGATGTAACGGAAAAGGCGGAAAACTGATCTTAAATATTTGAAAGATGTGTCTTAATTAAAAAATTTTATTTTTGATATTTTTTACGTAAATTAAAATGGTATTGTATACTTATTATTTGATTTTTGTATGTGTATTTTAGTTATTTATCTTTTACGAAAAGAAAGAATAGTTGAGGATATTGACTATTATTGGCTGTCTAAAATAATGATATATGACTACCACCACATACCTACTATTGACCATAAATTTTGAGGACCTAAATATAGATTTAATATTCAAATTTCGTTATATTTATCTGTTCAAAATTTTATTTCTTTATTTAGAGCTTTTGTTGCAAAGAAATTTTTTCAGCATAGCGTTAGATCTAATAATAATTAATTTAATTTATTATTGAAAAGTTTGTAAAGTTGATTCATGAAAATCTAAAGAATACAACCTAAAATTCATGTGTAGAACATGTCTTATTTAGTACACGTTTTGCGGAAGAGAAATATTGTTTTCTAACTTAAATTTTAAAATTTGGTGACAATAAAGTGGCAGATAAAGGGCATCTTAGGTACTGTATCCTTTATAAATTCTGGCTGGGGAGAAAAATAAGGGATGCTGTGAAAATCATTACAGTGCGCTTGTTGAAGGTGCTATTGATGATCACAAATGTCAAAAATGTTATAAAGGAAATTTTCATTACAATAAAGGTCTGTAAAATAGCCAAGGCCTTGTACTAACTTTTAATCAAAAAGCTGTACAAGTTCTTGTAGTTCAAAACTCCAAATTTTCCTAATATGAGCTTGCTACAGCTTTCAAAAACCATTTGTAACTACTCATGTTCGATTGGCAAGGTTAAAAAGTTTGGTAAATGGATTCCACCCGAATTTAACCAGGCCAACCGTAATTATAGTTATCACTTGCAATTCTTTCTTTTCACGTCACAATTGTTCACTGTTTTGGGAGCAAATTATGGCAAAAGATGAAAAAGGGATATTTAAATTTGAAAAGATTTCAGTGGTTTGGTACAAGTTCTGACTGGTACCCAAGAAAAGTGATGCAGTGCAAGTGATGGAGATTATTTCAGGCTACTAGAAAACAAGTGATTACCAGGTTTATTGTCAAAAATCGAAGAGATTTTCTCAAGCTCTAATTAAAGCAGAACCTGTACTGGTTAATCAAGAGGGCGTAATTCTTAACCATGGGAATGCTTAGCCACATACGACACGGATTACTGTAGAGAAATTGGATCAGGTGGCAAGGCCAGTTCTTTTTCAACCTCCGTACCCGACATTGCGGCTTCTGACTATCATGTGTTCCGTTCCTTACCGGAAGAAGACTTCTTCATGGAAAATATTATCGGTAACTTTATTTAATCAAAATATTAAGGGTTTTACACTATCGGAACTAAGAACCTACGAAACGTTGGGCAAAATAGTTAAAATTATTAGCAATAATAAACTGTGGGACTACTGATTTGCCGGACTAGCGCTGTATATCAAAAATTAGTATAATACGAGGCTGGTTTGAAAAGTCCGTGCAAAGTCCGAGAGATGGCACCACCGGCGCGTATCGAGGTCATGTTTAGTTAGTAGCATCTCTTGAATGAACGCACACCAAGTTTCAGCCATATTGGTCTATTTCTTTGTGTTTGGCATTGGTGTGAATCAAGGAAGTCGAGTGATTTTTAAGAAATGGACGAAAAAGAATTTCGTGTGGTGATGAAACATTACTTTATGAAAGGCAAAATGCCTCAGGAGACTAAAGAGAAGCTTGATAAACATTATGGTGACTCTGCACCTTCCATTAGAACAGTTTATAAGTGGTTTCAAAATTTTCGGACTAGCCATATGGGCACAAGTGACGCTGAACGTTCTGGACGGCCTGTGGCGGTTACGACTCCAGAAATCATTGATCAAATCCATGATATGGTGATAGATGACAGAAGAGTTAAGGTGCGTGAGATTGCTAGTGCTGTGGGCATATCGACTGAACGGGTACATAATATTTTGCATAAACATTTGGACATGAGAAAGCTATCCGCAAGATGGGTGCCGCGATTGCTCACGCTTGACCAAAAACGGAATCGTGTGAAGTGTTGCAAGGATGGTTTGCAGCTGTTCCAGAAGAATCCGGAGGACTTTAAGCGTCGTTTCGTCACTGTGGATAAAACATGGATACATTACTATACTCCTGAGACCAAACAACAATCTAAACAATGGGTTACCAAGGGGAATCTGCACCAAAAAAGGCGAAGACCGTTCCTTCGGCCGGAAAGGTTATGGCGACTGTCTTTTGGGATTCGCAAGGGATAATCCTCATCGACTATCTGGAAAAGGGTAAAACTATTACAGGTGAATATTATTCATCGTTATTGGACCGTTTGACAACCGAGCTGCAAGAAAAACGCCCGCGATTGGCCCACAAGAAAGTCCTTTTCCATCACGACAACGCACCAGCACACACCTCAGCAGTTGTGGTCGCAAAATTAATGGAAATAGGATTCCAACTCGTTTCACATCCCCCCTATTCTCCAGACTTGGCTCCCTCGGACTACTATTTGTTCCCCAATTTGAAGAAATGGCTGGCGGGACAAAGATTTTATTCAAACGAGGAGGTGATTGCAGACACTGATGGATATTTTGCAGACTTGGACAAATCCTATTATTCGGAAGGGATCAACAAACTAGAACATCGTTGGACGAAGTGTATAAGCCTAAAAGGAGACTATGTGGAAAATAAAAAAGGTTTACCCCAAACACATAAGTAGTTTTTATTTTTGCACGGACTTTTCAAACCAGCCTCGTATGTTATTTTCCCCAATTTTTATTTTAAATTTTGGCTTGAATGTTGCAAAACTTAGCTCAAAATTCTGAAAAAAATGGCATTGCAATGATTGCTTTTTCAAGAACAGAAGTTTTTAAATCTCATTTTTTATATGGAAGTCTAACACAATAAACATACCAGTATCAGCAACAGTTTAAAGACCATATACATATCAATATCAATTCAAACCTCAGAAACGATTCAAAGACTTCGTGAATTCATGGCAGAAAATTGCCATACATCATTGAAATTCATGGAAGAAGCGTTAAGCATTAATAGGGAAACAGTTTGAATGATTTTGAAAAAGAATCTAGGCAATTCACACGTTTGCGCCAAATTTGTTCCACATACTTTAAATGAAGATCAAAATTTATGGGAGTGCCACCTAAGGAAGTAGTACGAGCCTCTAGAATTAATCCGAACTTTCCAAAACCAATTGTAACCAAGACGATCTACAAACAAAAGCGTTTAAAATGCAGTGGGAGATTCAAAATCATCATAGTAAAGTAATTATTCATCCTGAATTTATTCCAACTGGTCAAGCTGTCAATGGTGAATATTATTTGGAAATATTGAACGGTAAAATTGTGCCGGGTTCGCACTGAATATCACAATCCAGAAAGTTATATACCTATACTACCTATAGATTGTAATGCACAAGATTTTACTCATTGTTCTTCAATTTTGGATCAAAATTAAGAGTGTGTGTTGAATTATTTACAGTATTTACCTGATCTCGTACCTTGTGACTTTTCGTCATTATCGAAAATTAAAATGCATTTGCGAAGACGTATTACAGGTTAATTTTTGTTGTTCTCATCAAACATCAAAAAACAACATTAATTATTACTTAACCTGATATTTTTTAAAACTCTATCCTCATATTACAATGATTATTGAACACAAATTTATAAATTAAAATTAGCCCTTAAAAACAAATATAAACACATTCACGTACGTACACAATCAAGAAACATATAGTTATACTTGCACACAAAATATAAAATGTAATAGAATAAATCTTGTTATACCCAAATACTAAATTGACTTTTTTAAAACTTTCCAACAGTATCTTTCACGTTTCGAGATATTTGCTCTGTCAATAAAATTACGAGAACGAAGAAACAAAACCCTAATTCTCTACACGATACGTTGTTTAAATGGCTTTCTCGATCGTTTCTATATTTTCCACACTTAAATTATATTTTGTATTTCGATTTTTTTTGTACATTTCACTTTCTGCAATAGAATAAAATTCATGGATTAGGTATTATTTAAATTTATAAATTTACTCCCATTACAACGTATCCCATACAAAAGTTTAAATTTAAAACATTTATTGTAAAAGTCCAAATTCATAAATGAAAAAATCTTTCTTAAACTACAGTCCTTTAAAATTATTTTTTAAAAATAATGTGATCTATTAATGATTAAATATTAAATTAAATCTAATTATCGATTACTGCTAGACATATCGTTTCCATGGTCGCTGCCATTTCTTGTCCTATATTTCGAACGAAAATTGTTAGTTTTAGTTTTGAGATATTTCCCTAAGAAAAAGTTAGTCTATGTCAAATCAGGGCTGCAGGAGAAAATAAATTTTTTGCGAAAATAATCGGACTTTAATAATCGTTAAAACCATTAATATTTTCTCAAACAGGTGTAAAGTTTTCAATTATCTCCACATATCACTTCGAATTCACATTTATTGTACAGCCCGAAAGAAGTATGTGTTGATTATCCATGTGTTGAAACTGTGAGCCAAGCCGTTACTTTAGGGAATATAAGGCAATTTTGCTGGGCGTTGATAATCGTATGCTTTCTCGATAGGCTTTCTTTACCCCTCAAGAGTTTAATTATTCCCCATTTACTAGAGCCGAAAGAATGGCCCAAAGGGTTGGGAACTTATAGTATCAATATCCTCAAATCTTTTTCCCAAATAAAGGCGAAAGATTTTAAGGAAGACGCTTCGACTAAACGCCATAAATGGTTTTGTTGAAATTTATTTTTCAGAATAATAATCTCTTTTTTGGGAAGATTAAGAACGTTTTAAATTATGGTATGTTTAAAATCGATTCAAGAATATGTATTTTTGTAAAATCTAAGTGATATTTTATTTTAAAAGGGAGTGGAGAAGATAGAATATGACCAATTTACTTTGTTAACTTATCAGTTTATTTATAATAAAATGATAACTTAACAAAGTAAATTCATATTCAATATGTATAATACTCCTCTTCTGTTACGAAGTAATGGACAAATCCATCAATAAGATATTTTATAATCAAAAGGAGATTACCAGGCTAGATAGGAGGATTTTCTTTTAATAGGTAAAAGTGAGTTAGGTGGGAATGACTTCTCCAAATGAACTTACGATTTGCTTTTCCATAGTCTGTTTTAAATTTCCTGAAGATTGCAACAGAGTTGAAAATAATTTGGTTGTATTGGTGGCGTCTTTGGCATTTATATATACTAGAACTTTTCCGTTAATGTAATGTGACTGGTATATACAAGGTGTCCCAGTATTCCGTGTGCATAAAGTTACTGTGGATTTCTGGGATGAAAATATTATCGTTTAACCCAACTTAGTTTAGTCCAAAAATTCGTAATTTTTTAGATACAGTGTGTGTGGTGCTTTTATTTTTAGTTTTTCTTAAGTAGCTTTCTTAATAATTGTACTATTTGTAGAAGATTTGGTGCTAAAGGGTTTTCTGAGATGAGAAATCGAAATCATCTCACAGTATTGTTGTAAATTGTAGGGGGCGCCACTTATTGCACTATGTATACTTTTAAATTGTCATAACTTTTTTACACCACTCTGCATGATATTTTCAATTAAATATTCGTATTCTCCGCCTTCTCCTCTCTAAAAAAGCTCTCTTGGTAAATGTTGCTCCGAGCACCAGTTTCTGGCATAGTGGGATGTTTTTATTTATTGATTACAAATTTATCAATTTATGGGTAATCTTTTATGCCCTTGACCAGCTGGTTTTTACATTCTTACTGTTTTGGCCCGTTGATCTTTAAATTTATTATTGTTGTTAGCCTGTTTGCCTTTAAGCATGCTCCAAATTTCAAAAACTTTTTTTTTTGGACCTGTCCTAAGCCTGGATGAAGTGTGGATGGAATTAAAAAATGGAAACAAACATCCCTTTATCTCAGAAACTGTTGCAATATTTACCAAGACAGCTTTTTTTAGACATTAGGAGGCGAAAAATACGAATATTTAATTAAAATATCATACAGAGTGGTATAAAAAAGTTATGACAATTTAAAAGTATACACAGTTGAATAATATAATGTACAACAAAACTGTGAGCTGATTTCGATTTCTCATCTCAAAAAACCCTTATCACCGAATCTTGTACAAATAGTACAATTATTAAGAAAGCTACTTAAGAAAAACTAAAATTAAAGTATAACTTTGACACCCTGTATCTCAAAAATTACGAATTTTTCGACTAAGGTAAGTTGGGTTAAGGTCATGTTTTCATTCCAGAAATCCACAGTAACTCTGTGTACGCGGAATATTGGGACACCTTGTATAGTGTTACACTTATATACATAGAAGCTAATATATAATAAATCAAGAATTTGGGTTACGTGGGGGATTGGAGTTTCCGGGATTCGATAGAAATAACAGCACCTAAATAATCGGATATAATTAATTAGTTTTGTCTAATTTTGAGTCTGAGTACTATCCTCAGAGATTCTCTGATTGTCGGCAATTCTGCGAAGAGAATGGAAAAAAAGTGGGTGGAATTAATATATTATATCTGGGTGGAATATTCAAGAATTATAGACCATTAATAAATTTAAGCATTTCACTCATGTTGACATGCTGCCAGTATTATCCTCAAAGGAGTACAGGACGATTATTTTATTCATTGTTATTTTTGACCAATCATTTCTTTCAGGAAAGTATGGTTTTAATGATGGTAGAATACAACGAATTGTACTAAGTATGCATACCTATTACTCCATCGAAAGCTGACACAGCAGCTTTTGAGCCGACACAGTGGTGGACACAACGCTTAAAAAGCAGGTAGCGCTTTTCGAGGGATCTTTAGGCATAATAGGTATGCGTACTTAGTACAATTCGTTGTATGCTATTATCGTATTCCGTAACTTCTGGGATAAGTACCAGTAAATTCTGTTCTCTTGTTTGTCAATCCTTGCCTGAATGACGAGCCGTGATATGGCGAAACGCGTTTCAGGATGAATTTGACGAATAAGAGAACGGTGGGTAAACTGCTGAAATATGGATTTCGTCCGTTTTCAGTTATTTTACATTAAACTATATGGTTTTAATGCTTTAGTTGAGCCTCCTAATCATATCAATTGGCTTTAATTCTTACAGCAGCTACATTTTGTAGGAGTGCAAACATAAATCTTTACGAAGTATGCAGGGTAACGAACTACTGGAAATATTTAGTGCACCTAATCGTTTATGTATTGAGAAGTTGTGATTCTCGTGAAATAACACGTAGTACGTTCGCACAATTAGCTAAACAAATTTATTTATGGAATATACTGTATTGTGTAAATATACACACTTTTTGAAAATAAAATGTTTCAAAAGATAATATCCAGTAGTATCACCTATTAGAATTACGAGACTTTTTGAGCAATAGTTGCAATTTATTATTATTCATAAAAAGTCAGACTGCGTCCGAAGTTCGTCCAAGTTACCTTCCATAGAGTAATTTACCTCGAAGGTCCCTATTCTTTTACTTTGGAAACCTTCTGCTTACCTTCCTGTAGCAGTATCTTGCTTTGTATACTTGCCTGCACAAAAACGACTTACTCTGACACCAGGCAGAGTGAATTCTAGCTATTTAGAACGCTGCTGAGTGTTTCTTTTAGATAGGCACCACGTATGTAACGTCCAATAATTGATTCTGCCTATAATAAAAATAGATAAACACTAGATCCCATAAACGTTGATAAACTAAAAAAAATTGTGTCTTATCATTTAGACAATGAAACAAAAGCTTGTAGTTAAAATGAAATAGTAACAGTTTTTTATTATGTTACGAAACATCCCTAGTTTAATTCTTAAAAAAGAATGTTTTTCTGCCTGTACCTGTATATATATATATATATATATATATATATATATATATATATATATATATATATATATATATATATATATATATATATATATATATACATATACACCTATATTAACCGAATTTCTAATGTGGCGGCCCATGGCTCCGTGGCGTAGTACTTGCTTACGGTGCAGAAGGTCTGGGGTTCCGAGGTCGCACTGTGGGCCAGGAATCTGATTTTTCGTTCAAAATTGTCTAGAGCCCTCAATTAGTAACGAAATCAGAATTTAAAAAAAAATACTCTTAAGCGAATTCCGGACAAACATAAGGAACCCGATTTGCAAAATATAACCTCAATTTTTTTTTAATTGCAAAAAGCAGCACGTAACCCAGAGGTGAAATTTCGGAGTTTACGTAATTTCAACTTTACGCGTTCAAAACGCGTTTCTGGGGTCGTTGTATCTATTTTCGGGGTCATTTTTACCATATGCACACTTTTGAGATGTGAAAATGAGGGTTAGAGGGGGAGAAATTACGACATTCTCCTGAATTAGAATTTCGCGTTCAAAATTCTAATTCAGGGTTTTGGGGGTCGCTGAACCTATTTTTGGGGTCACTTCGATCATATGCACCCTTTTAGGGGGTGAAAATGGGGGTTGGAAACTAGATTCAGCAACCTCAGAAACCCCCGAGGAGCCAGTTTTGAACACGAAACTTTAATTCAGGTGAATATCGTAATTTCTTCCCCTCTAACCCCTATTTTCACCCCTTAAAAGGATTCGTATGATCAAAATCATCCCGAAAATAGAAACAGCAACCTCCCGGTTCCGTGCTGGTATTTGCAATTTTAAAAAATTTTGAGGTTATATTTTGCAAATCGGCTTCCTTACGTTTGTCCGGAATTCGATTACGAGTATTTAAAAAAAAAATGTTTCTTTAATAACTGAGTGTTCTAGATAATTTTGAACGAAAAATCAGATTACTGGCCCGTTGTGGGTCGGTAAACCTATTTATTAATTTATTTAAGGATATGTGGCTTAGTTACATACATAGATAGTAGTTGTTGTAAAAATGCGATAACATCAGTGGCAGCACTAACGCGGTGTCTAAAACGTGCTGTACATACAAAAATGTATAGCACTTGGGCAGCGTTGAAAAGGGTAAAATCCCTACTCAGGCGGGGATATAAACGATAAAAAAATTTGTAATAGGAAGAAAAAAATTCTTTGTTATATATAAAACCATCCGTGCTTTAATTTTCAAGTTTACTTCCTATGCGAATGTTTAAACAGATCGATTATATTCATTATCAAAATAATATATCCTAATGAAAAAATAACCGGTCAAGTGCAAGTTGAACTTGTTCCGTACGTTGATTGCTTTTAAAATAAAAAAAATTGTTACAGTGGTATAAAATGATCAGTGACTTCACAAAACACACCCCAAAGGAGTTTTCAACAAGGTTTGTTCCGAATCTTTACTGAATACTGATGACCTTGAAATTTTTGTTTTTCTTTTTTATATACCAAATAAATTATTAAAGGTAATGCACTCGTGATAATTTTCATTCAATCTACACCCCGTGAAGAATATTCCAGTATTTTTTCAAAATTTTTTGTTCAGTACTTTTCGAGATAAGGTGGGGGGACAGCAATTATTCACGATTTTTTAAAAATAATACAAAGACAAGTGAGCCCAAGTATTACATTATATATATATATATATATATTACTCGTGTTTTCACAAGCTTTCATCTGACACCACACTCGATGACCTAGTAAAAAATTGTTTTTTTTCACTTCCGATTTCACCCCCCAAAACTAACCCCCTTAAGTAAAAATTCAACTTTCAAAACTACACGGCTCTGATGAGGCCATCAATTCCTATATTATTACCAAATTTCAATTTTCTATGACAAATAGTTTCGGAGAAAATCGAGTGTGACAGGCAGACAGACAGACACCGAAGTCATCTTATATGTAAGTGTTCCGTACGGAACACTAAAAATACGTAACTCATACCACAACGATTTCGTAATTAAATATTGAGTGCAAAGAACATTGTTATTATTATTATTAATATGATAAGTTCTATAAATATTATGGTTATATTACTCTTCTTTTGTTGATTTCCAACAATTCTCAAAAATCTAAACAATGTATTTACATATACTTTTAGCCACTGTGGCGGAGAGACAAAAAACTTGTGGTGGTGTAGAAAAGTAGTATAAAGGCTAATGAAAAAAAAAATTTAAGTAGGGAACTTTAAAAAACTGGATGTCAAATTCAAATTGTACGTGAAAAATGCAATGAAAAAGTTAGTTCTTAAAACAGATAGAAAAAAACTGTAGTTCTTTAGGCTGGCGTGAAATGGTGAAACAAAGCGGTAAAGTACTATCCTTAGTCGTAAAACGTTGAAGTAAAATTACGTAAAGAAAAGATAGAATATTGTTCCACCAGAATGAATTTTTAGGTTTTCTTAATAATTTTAGCTTGTCGACTTCACAACGTGCTCTCAAAGTGATTCCAAGAACTAATAGTAGACACTACGCCGTTTGGCCTTATGCAAAACATTACAATGGTCTCTTTTACTAAAAAAAATCACTGCGGTGAAAAGGAAAAATGCGGATCTTACCCAAAAAAAGGTGCACAGAACAAAAACTACACGCTGTTACACTGCCGCTGGTTTTTGGGAAACAGCTGGTTCCACACAGCCGGAATGTTGGAGAAAAACAGCCATAAACTTAGTTTCCTTCCTGATATGAAATCGATGTTATGAAATTATCTAATTCAAATGAAAGAAAGTACTAGAAAATAAATAAATTTAAGATAAACGTAATAATTGCAAGCGTGTCCCTTTGGCTCGACTTATTTCGATTAAATAATAAGTCTGTTTTTGTCAAACAGTAATTGAAATAGAGGGAGTAGAAAAAATGGTTCTAAAAAAGTGATCTACCCAGAACATGCAAAAGTGGAATTTCAAAATAAACATTGAACACAACAAGTTAATCTAAACATTTCAACTAGATATTTTAATTAGTAGGTTCTTTATGAAGAGATATTAATAAAAAAATATAGGTGCCACTGTAGGGTGCGGTCTACCTGGAAATCTTAATTGTTGCGTGCGGTCTACTTGCAATAAATATATTTCTAAGCAAAGCAATAAAATAATACGATGTTTCGTTATTAGTGACAATGACATGTTGCTATTAAGTATATTTCAAAAGAAGCCCTGCTTTTGCGAGATTTCTATAATAATATTATTTTTAACGAAGCTGCAGTCGTAACTACTTATGCAGAATAAAAAAAAACTAACATTTGTGATAGGTGTAGTGTGGAAATGCAAAGAAAAAGAAAACGCGATCGTGGAGGAGCGTTTCGTCCAATCTTACGTTGTCCTAGAAAAGTCTGCCAAACAACAAAATCGTTTAGAAGAGGAAATGAATTCTTCCATTATACGGATTTGAACGGCAAGTTATATTATAATTTAAGCTTATGTCATATTTTGAAATTGGTGTTTACGTTTGTGCACGACATTCCGAGTACAACATGTGAAAAACTGACCGGAAGGCCATCATATACCATAAGTGATTGATATAACATGTGCTGCGAAGTATGCTCCTCAATTGTGTCGGTCAATCGCAGAGGACAATTAATCACCAGCAACGACGATCCTATACAAATTGATGAAGCGCAATTCGCGGGTCGCCAAAAATATAACAGGGGAAGGCTCTTACAAGGTGATGAACAACCAGACTATGATAGCGATGTACCGGTGCAAAACCATCGAAACCATGGTAGACGAATAAACGTACCGTGGGTTTTTCGTTTGAAAATAAAACGAGAAGTACGATATTTTATTGTGGAATGGAGAGATGAAAACACATTAATGCCAATTATAGAAAGAGTGATTCAATTTCAAACACTTATTCATTCAGAGGATTGTCCAGCATACAGAAATCTTTGCAGGCGAGGCTTCGACCATCAAACCGTTAATCACCAGCAAAACTATGTTGATCCGCTCACACGAGCTCATATACAAGGTACAGAATGATTGTGACTAGATGCCAAAATTTACATCTTAAAGCAAATAAGGGGAGTACCATTAAATCATCTTCAATCACATCTGGACCAGTTATCCTCGAAGATATTAAGGAAGAATGAAAACGACCAATTTGTTAGCTTTTTAAAGGATGCCTGTGTTTATAGATATTAGTAGCAAATAGATTCGTAATAAAATCATTATTACCAACAAATTGTTCGTATTATCAATTATTATTGTGTAGTAATGTTATAGCAGGGTAGATCTCAAAATATATATGCAGAAGACCTTCTGTTAAAATTAGAAATAATGAGAATATGATTCTAAAATTCATCCTTCAAATGTAATACGAAATATTCGAAGTAATGAATCTAACCCCTTTAATTCTCTATATGTTTACCTATAAATAATTATGCTCAAATTTTGTTCATTACCCAACCAAAAACCAGTGAAAATTCCCGTAATGGTATTAAAATTATTCAAAATTTATTGATTTCGCCCCTTTTACCCCCTTCCCCCTTCCTGTAAGTGTTATCTAAGTACGAAATTTGAAATCGATATATCATTTCATTAAGCAGTTATCGGGTCAGCAGACAGAAAGACCGATAAATAGATCGATGGAAATGTTTTCCGTAATCCAGAGAATCTGAAAAATGTTTTTTTTTTTTTTACGAATACCATACTTCTTTTAGTAAGCGAAGTAAAAACATGATGTTATATACTTTTATTTGGGTAATTTTAAAAACTGAATTGTGAGAAGCTGCAAGTTTTACATGGTGGTAGGAATATAAAGCTAAAAAGTAAGTTAATTAGCAGAGTCACTAGCCTCAAAAACAGACTTAGTTGCTTTATTGTAATTTTGACAATATCATATTGAAAAAATATATTTAATCTAAACTATCAATGCAATAGCAGTAATTAAAGTTCTATTGCAATGTGACATTAGAACAAATATTCCGACATAAGTAGAATTTCACTATTTCTTACGATTGAACTCCACTTTGTAAATAACATTTCGCGTTCTCCCCTCTGTTTGTTTATAATTTCCATCCCCATTTAATGCTAAAATTCCTAATAACTTAAAAACTCATTTAAATTCTAACTTTAAAGCTTGTATGTATTACATAATTACGATAAGGCTTACTACATTAAGAAATGTTATAAATCTGTCAGCCATCTTGAGTAATTCCTTGTTGTGTAGTATACACTGTATGTTAGTTGTAAGAGTAAAATATTTTTTCAGTGTTCTGTACGGAAAACATATGGGATCACTTCTGTGTCCGTCTGTCACATCCGATTTTCTGTCAAATTTTTTAGAAAGTTGAAATTTAGCACTAGGAATTGGTGGTTTAATAAGAGCTGCTTAGTTTTGAAAGTAAAATTTTTTCTTCAGAAGTTTTGGGGGGTGAAACAGGAAGTGAAAAATTTTTTTTACTTGGTCATCGAGTGAAGTGACAAATGACAGCTCGTGAAAACACACACTCTCTCTCTCTCTCTCTATATATATATATATATATTTATATATATATATATATATATATATATATATATATATATATATATATATATATATATATATATATTTATATATATATATGATATAATACTTGTGCACACTTTTCCATGTATTATTTTTTTAAAAAAATGGCCAAAAATCTCCATCCCTCCACTCTATCTCGAAAAGTACTCATCAAAAAATTTTGACAAAATTCTGAAATAGTCTAAATAAAGTGCAGATTGAGTGAAAATTATCACGAGTGCATTACGTTTAATAATTTTTTTTTTATAAAACAACTATGTGGCATGACAGAATGGTGAAAGTTTGGAAAGTAGGGAATTTAATCAGGACTAAGAGCTATGAAATGTCAATACGTATTTGGTACAATCAGCAATATCATGATAACTGGTGACCAACGAATACGTACCGAAGACAAAATAATTTTATATTATTTGTTTATAAATAAAAAATATTTAGGTAGTAAATATTTGTTTTAAACTTTTACTACTAGATTCTAGTTTGGGCTATATTCATGTGTTGGGTATTAGCTAGCTAATTTTTAGTTCATTTGACCGAGTTTTTTTGCTTGTTACTTATAGTATTATTATAATAATGAGAAAGTGCCATTTTTATAGATGTCAGAAATATATTTCATTCATTATTTCCTTCTTTGTATTTAAATACATATTCATTCTTTCTCATAAAAATACCATGAGCGGTAGCAATAAATAAATTTTTATAAATATGTTTCGTTAGCTTTTTTTCTTCTTAAAACAGTGTTAATCAGCTGTTAGATGTTTATCTTTAAACAAAACAATAGGTATTGTATAAATAAAATACATGTTTAGTTAACTGATTTATCTATCACGAAAATAAAATATGTATTGAATGACGTACAACTAAAATATTGTCTAGAAAATTTAATAACAAATATGACCACATCTTATTTGTTTTATGGGTACATGAGTGATATATGCAGGTTGTACTCGTGAAACACAATCCTAGGTAATTCATGCCAAAGGAATTTCACAAAAATGGTTTATTTTTAAGTTATCCAAACGGTATGTTTTTCAATGGGAAACTTTATTTAGATCATTTTTCAATTTTAGTATTGATAAGTCATTAATTAAGAATATGAATGTATGTTTGCTTATACAACCAGTTTAACGTTTTGAATATATTTATCAAATAGATATACTAGCAAGTGCCTATGGCTTCATCAATATAAAAATAGTGACAAATTTCGGATGGTTGTAGCTTCTACTTGATGGAAATTCATTATAAATATGTAATATGTTTTTAGTCAATTTCCACTGGTTTATTTGTAATTGTGATGACGCGTTTCGCTGTCGATGCAGCTTCTTCGGATCTACATTTTATACTGTCAAATTAGGTTTAATGTTAAAATTTTATATTATTTTCTTAATTATAATATTACACCTATTTAAATTATATTGATAGTATTGGAAAACCCACACAGACATGGTATTAGGAAAATAAATTCAATAATGGTGAATTGTTTAAATCTACCTGGTCGTTGAGCAAAGTATCTGTAGTCCTTAATTGATTTATTTACATTGTTTCTAAAAGGTTTAGTTTTAAATCTTTTTGTTGGGTATGTAAAATTTTTGAAATTCTTATTAAACTTGTGATTCTCTGTTAAAAAATGTTTACCATATGTTGAATTAGACTTTCTATGGATGAAACTTTTTTCGTGTTTTGTAATTCTTTGTATAAATGTACGTCCAGATTGTCCTATGTGTGCTTTAGGACATGACCATGTTAATTGATATACTCCTGAATTATTATCTTTATTGATTTGCGGTTTGTAGTTTTTGAGGTATTTCCATATAGTATTGTTGACATTTTTTTGATTTAAAAATTTTCCCATTTCTTCTGTTGGTTTGCCGAAATAGGTTAAGCATTTGAATGTGATTTTTTCTGTCCTTAAAACATGGGTATATTTCTGAGATTGCCTTGTTTCTAAGTTTTTTTCTAACGATGTTATCGATTAAAGTAACTGAATAACCGTTGTTAACGGCTACTTGTTTTATGTAGTCTAATTCTTTAATAAAATTGTATTCTGATAAGAGGATATTAGTTAGTCTGTGTATAAAGCTGTGATAGGCCGCGAGTTTATGATGGGTTGGGGTGGTGAGAACTATTATGAATTGTGGTGTCTGTAAGACAGGGTTTGTGATATATTGCAAATTCATGTTTTTTCCTGGTTTTACTGATTGTTAATTCTAGGAAGTTGATTTTTCCCTTCGACTTCTTCTTCCATTGTAAAACTGATATTTCTATATAAAGAATTAATGTACTATTTCAAACTACTTTAAGGTATGCTTTACAGGAACGGACAGACAATGAACTCACTTTTTACAGTACATTAATTCGACTAAAAACAGTCTTTTATTATATAAAAATAGTGACGTTTTACTCCCTTTATTTATTTTTCAAACAGAGGTTACATATCTAATTTCGCCTCTAAAAAGATATCAGAATCCTTTAAACTAATGACTCCCTCCCTCCACCTTAAAGGACAAATTTTGTAAAATACTCAAACATAGCTCCAATTAGGTGTATCTAATATTAGACGTGTGTCAAATGTTGACTAAAAAATTGGAAATTGCGCATATCCGATTTCAGGAACTTATAAGTTATGGATATTCTCAAAAAGCCACCTTCCGTTTCCTCTGAAAAATTGAATTTGGGAAAATAATTAAACTTCTACTTCTACTTGTAGTTTCGGTAATAAGAAATTTACACCCTTTCTATAACCCTATCAACAATTACTGAAATTGCCAAAACACCGATTTTCAACTATAGCGATAGGAATATAGACAATCTTAAGAAAAGTCTTTCTTTCGCCCTCTTAGAGAATTTTGGCAAGAGATTGAATACGATCTACCAGATTTTCATAAAAAATAAACACCCTTTATAAAGTCTAAAATTATTTAAAACATGGAATTTATTGCTCCTTTACATCTTTCAAAATCGAATTTTGGCAAACGATCGAATAGAGGTGAACTTATTTTTAATGAGAGATTTCCACATCCATTTTACATTCTCCTCGGGGCTAAAAAGATGTCAAATTTTACACCTCAGACTTTAGAGAATTACGTATAATAGACATGTTAAAAAACCACCTCTTTCCCTCTTAAAGACGAAATGTTCACAAATGAGTTTACATATTTTTAATAACCAATTTACAGATTTTTAATAACCAACTTACACAAACATAAAGCACAGAAAAACGTATAAAAAATTGTTCCAGCTCAGGTATCCAGTGTACTTGTGTGGCTGAGGCTCTGAGTTTGAGTTCTTCAACAAAACATGACAATAATAGACATTCTTTAAAATAATAATATATAAAAAATGCAAGGTCTCTCTGTCTGTCCATTAGTGCGCTTATCACTCGAGAACCACTTGTCCGATTTACGTGTTTTTTTTTTAATTCATACATATGTATGTTCTCTGGTCAGGGTATAGAATATATTTTATTTCGTTAGGTAACATAAGGAATAAGCGGTGATGATAAAAGTGAATCAAGTCCATGAGAGCGGAGCCGCGGGCATGACTAGTTAAAATATAAAAGAACGGTCTATGAGAATTTATACAACAGTTAGTCAGCAAGAGGGATCATCATATGATCAATAATATGACGTTATAAGGGTACTACCCTAAGTCGAATAACTTCTTTTCATTTAATATATTACTACGACTAGCATAAAAACGATATACGGTCATTTTAAGATGTAACATACAGAAGGGTAAACTAGCAACCATTGTTAACTTTCATTAATTATTCCGTTCAATTCTTAAAGCTGCAGTTATTAACGTTACCTACAAATTCATAAATATGTTATTCTCTATTCTATAGTTGGGATTAATACATACTATACATCGTCTAAATTTGTAATTCCCTAAGCTAAGATCACCGATCCAATTCCTCTGATTGAGAACAACTGTTTGGAAAAGAGTTCCATAAAATGTTAATTATAGTTCATTCTTAGTTTTAGAAATGCCAGTATATATTTTCATGATGTTATTATGCAAAATAAAATAGTAATAACGCTTTTTCTAACTTTACCGATGTATGCTGGACACGTTGGCAAGAACGCAGATAGAAAATCACGTTTGTTTATGTAAAGAATACTAATAGTAAGCTAAAACTAAGCATTAGTATCAGAACAATTTTTTTTAAAATGCGAAATACATAAATACTTTTTAAAATAGTTATAACAAAATGCAAATATCATACAACGGTAATATACAATATTTTATAGAAGGAAAAGAAAAATTTCTATCCTAAATATATTTCTAATAATATACAGGGTATCCCCGTATTCCGTGTACATAGAGTTACTGTGGATTTCTGAGATGAAAATATGACCATTTAACTCAACTTACCTAAGTCCAAAAATTCGTAATTTTTGAGATACAGGGTGTCAAAGTTATACTTTTATTTTAGTTTTTCTTAAGTAGCTTTCTTAATAACACAGTCCCACAAAAAAAAAGTGGGGTATACTTTTGATGCGATATATCAGATCCGTAGTATTTTTGCCCGCTGATCACGAATCTGACGTCAGAATATCGCCATCACATCTCAATTTTTTTCTAACCTCAAAAAATAGGTAAAAATTAGTAAAAATTAAGAAAAATATACTCCTAAAAAATTGATTCAAGCTTTTTCATGAATCCAAAGATGTATTAATATGTATTCGGACACGCTAAGCTAATATTCATCGGTTGGATTGAGCCATACCGTTCTGTTTTCTATCTAACCTCAATAAATCAGACAGTGCTTCTCGAATGCAAAAACGAATTCAAATTAAAATTCAACCGATCCTTACCAAATTTGGTACACGGGGATTTTTTGGGTCGCTGATCACGAATCTGAGGTTGGATTTGCAAAATTCAAGATGGCAGATGTTTTCGCGCCATTTTGAACGCCGAGAAAATTCATCGGTCGATTTTTATTCTTCTACCTGCATCCAGGGTACCTCCACGTGGTGACGGTGGGCAACGGTGTTACTCCACTAACCAGCAGAGTCCCTGGATAACGGCTTAGATGCCGTCATGGCAGGTAGAAGAAAGATAATTACGATGCAGGGACTCGGAAACCCAGTATCGGCGGTTAGTCAGGGTGGGAAAGCGGGCCCGCAGCCGTCGTCATCCAGCGACCGTAGCTCTTCATGTGTGGGTGACTTGGCTCATATAGAGTATAATGCTACAAGAGAACGGTCTCACGGTACAAGGACTTTTCATAAGTGCGATAAAAAAAGTGATTCATTTTATTATATTTGCTGTCAACACGTATTGAGTAAAATGGGGTCACCGATAACGGACCTTATATAAGGATTGTTTTAACATTGAAATACAGCACCATGATACAGATTGGGTTCCCCACATCATTTGCAGTTCTTGCAAAATAATGTTGTACATCAATAAGAAGGCGATTAAATATTCCAGACCAGCAATATGGAATAGACCATACAGTGAAAATGATTGCTACTTTTGTATGAATGTTGTATCTAGGCATAACCGAAAAAATAAAAGCACTATTACTTATAACGATGTTTCGACAGTAACAAGACTAACTAAACTAATTCCGCCTCCTGAACCACTTGATGCTGATGTTATGGAAACAAATGATTTCACCTTATCAGTTCATGCCGAAAACATTGAGACTGTCGAAAAAGATTCAAACACTGTTACTAATGAATGTTCTAGTGACAACCTATCATATACTAGTGACACAGATAAAGAATTTCTACCATACAACCGTAAACCAGAACCAATACTCGTATCACAGTCAGAACTTAGTGATCTAGTCAGAGATTTAGGCTTATCCAAAGATGGTTCAGAGCATCTTGGTTCCTTTTTAAAGAAAAGACATTTACTTAAGCCAGAAGCTACGATTTCTTATTATAGAAACAGAGATGAAGAATTTCGAAAATATTTCACAATGGACGAGGAATTGTCACTTTCATATTGTACCGATGTAAAAGGTCTAACGGATGAATTTCAAAATAACTCATACGATCCTGAAGAATGGAGACTGTTCATTGATTCTTCTAAACGGAGCATTAGGGCAGTTTTGCTGCATAATACCAACGTTTACGCTCCCATTTCGATTTCTCATTCCACAGTTATGGAAGAGCAATATGAAAAAAATGAAGCAGCTTTTGATAAAAATAAAATATGCTGATCATAACTGGAAAATTTGTGGAGATCTGAAAATTGTAACAATATTGCTTGGCCAACAGTCAGGGTTTACACTTTATCCCTGTTATGAATGTCTGTGGAATAGCAGAGACAGGGAACGTCATTATAAGAAAAAAATTTCGCCAACAAGAGAATCGTTCACTCCTGGTAAAAATAATGTATTGTTTCCACCATTGGTAGATCCAGGAAAAGTTCTTATTCCCCCGCTTCACATTAAGCTTGGACTTATGAAGCAATTCACGAGAGCATTAGATACAAACGGCCCATGTTTCAAATATTTGCATAAAAAAATTCCGAAATTTTCTGAAGCTAAAATTAAGGCAGGCATATTTGACGGGCCACAAATAAGAAAATTGTTTCAAGATTCATTATTTGTTACTAAAATGAATAAAATTGAAAAAGCTGCTTGGCTTAGTTTTAAAGAAGTCGCAACAAACTTTTTGGGAAATAATAAAAGTCCTAAGTACAAAGAAATAGCCGAGAAAATGGTAAAAAATTTTCAAACATTAGGTTGCTTAATGAATCTAAAATTACATTTCCTGGACTCCCACATCGATGATTTCCCAGATAATCTTGGTGACTACAGTGAGGAGCAATGGGAACGTTTTCACCAAGATCTGAAAATCATAGAAAATCGGTATCAAGGACGATAGGATGACCATATGCTAGCGGACTATTGCTGGTCGCCAAAAAGAGAAACAAGTCCTCAAAAGCATTTGGGCAGAAAGCCTTTGAATAGGTCATTTGCGGAAAAAAGAAAAAGATACAGCCAAAAAAAGGAAAGTTAGGCGCGGGTCTAACCTTCGCAATTCTAGGGCTTAAGGGTCTACTATTTGAGAGTATATGGTTTAAAAGTCCTGGTTTTGAGTTTATTGGGTCTCATTTTTAAAGTTACAGGGTTATTGAGGTCTATTTTTTGAGGTTACAGGGTGTGGGAGTCTAAGGTTTCAGGGTTTAGGGTTTAAGAGTATCAGGTTTGAGGATTCCCCAACTGTATACCAAATTTGGTAGGAATCGGTTGGTTTTCAAAAATTTTGTCCGCCATCTTGGATCCGCCATTTTGAATTTTGCAAATCCGACTCAGATTCATAATCAGCAACCCAAAAAACCCCCATGTACCAAATTTGGTAAGAATCGGTTGAATTTTAATTTGAATTCGTTTTTGCATTCGAGAAGCACTATATCTGTCTGATTTATTGAGGTTAGAAAGAAAACAGAACTGTATGGCTTAATCCAACCGATGAATATTAGCTTAGCGTGTCCGAATACATATTAATACATCTTTGGATTCATGAAAAAGCTTGAATCAATTTTTTAGGAGTATATTTTTCTTAATTTTTACCTATTTTTTGAGGTTAGAAAAAAATTGAGATGTGATGGCGATATTCTGACGTCAGATTCGTGATCAGCGGGCAAAAATACTACGGATCTGATATATCGCATCAAAAGTATACCCCACTTTTTTTTCTTGTGGGGCTGTGTAATTATACTATTTGTACAAGATTTGGTACTAAGGGGTTTTCTATGATTGGAAATCGAAATCAGCTCACAGTTTTGTTGTAAATTGTAGGGGGCGCCACTTATTGTACTGTGTATACTACTCAGTATATATCACTACTACACCAAACACTTTATTGTTGCACTCGACGCATAACATATATATATATATATATATATATATATATATATATATATATATATATATATATATATATATATATATATATATATATATATATATATATATGTTATGTAGAATTTGACAGAAGAGGTGCTAATAAAATTTTATTTCCTATTGAGTAACGTGCATTTAAGTGAATATTCTATATAAAATAAAATAATTTTTCCTATTAAAATCCTTTATTTCTAAGACACATTCAAATTTATATAATTACATGTACCATATTTTTAACTTATTCTAAGAGTATACTCTTTACAAGAACGTATATTCTGTATGTACAAGGCCATTGATTATATTTGGACCACTCCTCTAACTCGCATGTTTGAAGAATCAGGAAATATAATAAATACAGAGGTTGTAGCTTTTTTTAAAGATATTTAACAGGGTTAGAACAAAGAGAATTGCACGTCGAATTTTGAGATAAGACACAAACTTCGTACTTTTTGAATATTGCATATTATTTTTCAGTTATAGACCCCTTAATTCTGGAAATGCTAATATATATTCTTATCGTTTTACTGTGCAAACTAAGGAAGAAAAAATGTTAAAATTTGGGTTATATTAAGAATTTTAATAGTAGTACGTTCAAACTAGAAGGGTGTGTAGTATGAAAATGTTTTTTTTTTATTTCGGAGAGTGAAAAACAAGATATACAAAACATTTGTTAACATAACATATTATAACTGAAAACACTTTTGAGAGAAAAGAAAAAATAATACAACCTGAAGTAAACTGACTGAATTTTCAGAAACTGAGAATAAAAAATTATTAAAAGGTTTTTCATTGGATCGTAAATATCTTATTATTACTGATACAAATAAATTAATAATTATATTAAATAAGTCTCCCATTTTGTCCAACGCACTTCCTCTAAATTCATTTTTGTCTTTCTATGGCAACCCAAAACTTCCTTGGTTTTGATTATTCAAAATTATGATTTTCTGTAATTTTCTCCCTTAGATTATTCGATGTCAAATTTCTTTCATTTCTTCACTTATCTTTAAAATGGATAGATATCCAACACAGTGAAATCTTGGCTATATGGTATAAATCCATACAGAGACAGTTTTATTTTAAAAATTGGTGACTGCAAGAATGTTGTGTGGCTGAGCGATATCCTGCGATCAGATTATTTGTTTTGTTTTCAAGATCTATTTAAATTTTTATTAAATAAAGTTGGTCTCATTAATCTATTATTCAATATATCGGACGAAACCAGAGTGCCCGAAAGTAAACGTTTCTTCCATTAAAGCCTTTGACTGTTGAAAAAACTAAGAAATTGTCCACACAATTTTATTAAAGAGTTGCACATCCTGTTCTATACGTTGCATCATCTCATGACAAAAGTCTAAACGTAATTTTTGTATTCTTGGACTAAATACTGTACTGGTAAAACTTTACATGCATAACAACCATGTTTTATTATAGAATTTTCATAACTATAATATGTGTGCCAGGTTGTTTCACAGTATCTGTTACAGAATGTTCTAAAATTTATGAAGTTGAAAATAATGGTTGTCCTTTTTCATGATAGTGAGGTACATTGAAAATAATGTCCAATTCTTCATTCTCTTTTTGAGTAATCCTTTCCTTTCGTTTAAATATTGTTTCAGTTAAGATGTGGCTATACAGGGTGCTCCAGTATTCCGTGTACATAGAGTTACTGTGGATTTCTGGGATAAAATATGACCATTTAACACAACTTACGAATTCGTAATTTTTGAGATACAGGGTATCAAAGTTATACTTTTATTATAGTTTTTCTTAAGTAGCTTTCTTAATAATTATACTATTTGTACAAGATTCGATGCTAAGGGATTTTCTCAGATGAGAAATAGAAATCTGCTCACGGTTTTGTTGTAAATTATAGGGGGCACCACTTACTGCACTGTGTATACTTTTAAATTGTCATAACTTTTTATACCACTCTGTATGATATTTTTAATTAAATCTTCGTATTTTCCGCCTCCTCCTGTCTAAAAAAAAGCTCTCTTGGTCTTGTTGCGAGCAACAGTTTCTGAGATAATGGGATGTTTCTTTCCGTTTTTTAATTCCATCCACACTTCATCCAGGCTTACGACAAATCCAAAAGAATAGTCTTTGAAATTTGGAGCATGTTTAAAGGCAAACAGGCTAACAACAATAAATTTAAAGACCAACAGGACAATAACAGTTAGAATGTAAAAACCAACTGGCTAAGGACATAAAAGATTACCCACAAATTGTTAAATTTGTAATCAATAAATAAAAAAATCCCACTATCTCAGAAACTGTTGCTCGGAGCAATATTTACCAAGAGAGCTTTTTTAGACAAGAAAAGGTGAAGAATACGAATATTTAATTAAAAATATGATAGAGAGTGGTATAAAAAAGTTATGACACTTTAAAAGTATACACAGTGCTAAGTTGGGAATGTGGAATCTTTGGCACAATGATACTACTCAGTATATATCACCACTACACCAAACACTTTATTGTTGCACTCGACGCGCGTAACATGGTTAGCGAAACGCGCGTCGAGTGCAACAATAAAGTGTTTGGTGTAGTGGTGATATATACTGAGTAGTATACACAGTGCAATAAGCGGCGTCCCCTACAATTTACAACAAAACTGTGAGCTGATTTCGATTTCCAATCATAGAAAACCCCTTAGTACCAAATCTTGTACAAATAGTATAATTATTAAGAAAGCTACTTAAGAAAAACTAAAATAAAAGTATAACTTTGACACCCTGTATCTCAAAAATTACGAATTTTTGGACTTAGGTAAGTTGAGTTAAATGGTTATATTTTCATCCCAGAAATCCACAGTAACTCTATGTACACGGAATACAGGGATACCCTGTATATTATTAGAAATATATTTAGGATAGAAATTTTTCTTTTCCTTCTATAAAATATTGTATATTACCGTTGTATGATATTTGCATTTTGTTATAACTATTTTAAAAAGTATTTATGTATTTCACATTTTAAAAAAAAATTGTTCTGATACTAATGCTTAGTTTTAGGTTACTATTAATATTCTTTACATAAACAAACGTGATTTTCTATCTGCGTTCTTGCCAACATGTCCAGCATACATCGGTAAAGTTAGAAAAAGCGTTATTACTATTTTATTTTGCATAATAACATCATGAAAATATATATTGGCATTTCTAAAACTAAGAATGAACTATAATTAATATTTTGTGGAACTCTTTTCCAAACAGTTGTTCTCAATCAGAGGAATTGGATAGGTGATCTTAGCTTAGGGAATTACAAATTTAGACGATGTATAGTATGTAATAATGCCAACTATAGAATAGAGAATAACATATTTATGAATTTGTAGGTAACGTTAATAACTGCAGCTTTAAGAATAGAACGGAATAATTAATGAAAGTTAACAATGGTTGCTAGTTTACCCTTCTGTATGTTACATGTTAAAATGACCGTATATCGTTTTTATGCTAGTCGTAGTAATATATTAAATGAAAAGAAGTTATTCGACTTAGGGTAGTACCCTTATAACGTCATATTATTGATCATATGATGATCCCTCTTGCTGACTAACTGTTGTATAAATTCTCATAGACCGTTCTTTTATATTTTAACTAGTCATGCCCGCGGCTCCGCTCTCATGGACTTGATTCACTTTTATCATCACCGCTTATTCCTTATGTTACCTAACGAAATAAAATATATTCTATAACCTGACCAGAGAACATACATATGTATGAATTAAAAAAAAAACACGTAAATCGGACAAGTGGTTCTCGAGTGATAAGCGCACTAATGGACAGACAGAGAGACTCAATTGAAGGAGTGTTTGCTTAAAATGGACATAATCTACTTCAATAAAATAAGTGCAATGCAGTTCTTATTTTAAGTCGCTATCTGTCGTGATTGTCTACCTAGTTGACATATTTTACCAATTATATAGTCTGCATCGACGTAAACAATTCCGTTTAAAATCCATTCGATAATTGTTGGTGTCCTGTATGGAACACTTATAAGATCACTTCGGTGTCTGTCCGTCTGCCTGTACGTGTCACACCCGATTTTCTCCGAAACTATTTGACATAGAAAGTTGAAATTTGTTACTAATATAAGAATTGATGGCCTCATCAGAGCCGTGTAGTTGGTTATTAAAAATCTGTAAATTGGTTATTAAAAATATGTAAACTCATTTGTGAACATTTCGTCTTTAAGAGGGAAAGAGGTTGTTTTTTAACATGTCTATTATATGTAATTCTCTAAAGTCTGAGATGTAAAATTTGACATCTTTTTAGCCCCGAGGAGAATGTAAAATGGATGTGGAAATCTCTCATTAAAAATAAGTTCACCTCTATTCGATCGTTTGAGAAAATTCGATTTTGAAAGATGTAAAGGAGCAATAAATTCCAAGTTTTAAATAATTTTAGACTTTACAAAGGGTGTTTATTTTTTTATGAAAATCTGGTAGATCGTATTCAATCTCTTGCCAAAATTCTTTAAGAGGGCGAAAAGAAGACTTTTCTTAAGATTGTCTATATTCCTATCGCTATAGTTGAAAATCGGTGTTTTGGCGATTTCGGTAATTTTTGATAGGGTTATAGAAAGGGTGTAAATTTCTTATTACCGAAACTACAAGTAGAAGTAGAAGTTTAATCATTTTCCCAAATTCAATTTTTCAGAGGAAACGAAAGGTGGCTTTTTGAGAATATCCATAACTTATAAGTTCCTGAAATCGGATATGCGCAATTTCCAATTTTTTCGTCAACATTTGACACACGTCTAATATTAGATACACCTAATTGGAGCTATGTTTGAGTATTTTACAAAATTTGTCCTTTAAAGTGGAGGGAGGGAGTCATTAGTTTAAAGGATTCTGATATCTTTTTAGAGGCGAAATTAGATATGTAACCTCTGTTTGAAAAATAAATAAAGGGAGTAAAATGTCACTATTTTTATATAATAAAAGACTGTTTTTAGTCGAATTAATGTACTGTAAAAAGTGAGTTCATTGTCTGTCCGTAAATTATTTTATTTTATATAGAATATTCACTTAAATGCACGTTACTCAATAGGAAATAAAATTTTATTAGCACCTCTTCTGTCAAATTCTACATAACATTATATATATATACAGTAATACCCCGCTTTACGCGAGGGATACGTTCCGAAAAAAATCGCGTTAACTGAAATTCGCGTATATCGAGGTTTATGATTAAACATAGTCAAAATTTAATACAAAAAAATACAAATCATTTTAATCAATCACTTTAATTCTAAGAACACTTTATGCAATACATACTCTTATTTTTTACGGAAAAATACATCTATTGTCTTTTGGGTAACGTTTTGTTTACGTTCTTGTAAAATACGTTCATAACACCCAACACTGTTTTTAATTGTTTGACACACGGTCAAGACACGGTCATCATTATTGTCTATACTCTGCAATATGTCCAAACCTGAATAAATTTTTGAAAGTGCATTTTGTATTTCCCCTGAAGATAAAACTTTCTCTTCTACTTGTTCTTCCTCATCGTAGATAGGATTATTCTGTAACTCGATCAGATCTTCATTGCTAATAGGATCGTCGTGCGTTGCTACAAGTTCTACGAGATCTTCTACCGTGACATCTTCAAGTTCAGACCCCTCAATCATTGCAGCAATGTCTTCAAGCACTTGTCTCTGCATCTGGACAATTCTTCTAGGTGCTTCCACTACATCTGGCCAAAGATTACGCCACACCCCATTCATACAACTCATTTTAACTTCCTTCCAAGCCTCTTCTATGTTGTGAATAGACTTCATAATGTTGTATGACTTCCACCACTCTCGCATAGACTGTCTTCCTTCCCCGTCAGTTTCATGAATTAGTTGGCTAAAAGTGCGGCGATGGTAATAAGCTTTGAAGTTTGCTATTGCTCCCTGGTCCATAGGTTGTAATATTGACGTAGTGTTTGGTGGAAGGAACTTTACGTACACTTTTAAGTCTCTGGGCGTATCAAGTGAGGTTGGATGTCCTGGGGCATTGTCTAAGAGTAATATAACTTTAGGTTCAAGCCCATTTCTGTCACAGTATGATTTGACTGATGGGCAAAAACTATTAGAATACCATTCTTGAAAAATTTCCCGTGTAACCCACGCCTTTCTGTTTGATCGCCACACAACTGGTAGACTTGTCTTGTCTGTGCCTCGCATTGCACGGGGTGTTTCTGAATGGTACACTAGTAAAGGTTTCAGTTTGAAATCACCAGTGGCATTACCACCCAGCAGAAGTGTTAGTCGATCTTTCGCAGCTTTGAAACCACTGGCTTGACGTTCTTCCTTAGAAATGAATGTTCGAGATGGCATTTTTTTCCAGTAAAGTGCGGTCTCATCAACATTGAAGATGAGACAAGCAGGAATTTTCTCTCGTCTAACGAAGTCTTGAAACTTGTCTGGAAACTCAGCTGCAGCTTGAATGTCCGCGCTGGCCGCCTCGCCTGTTATGTGGATATTGTGAAGATTAGAACGCTGCTTGAAACCGATGGAACCAGCCTCTGCTGGCAGCAAAAGTCGGAGTGGCACTCCCTTCTCCTTCTTTTGTTTTCAGCATCTCATACAAAGATTTTGCTTTTGTGCATATGAGATCTTGACTTAGTGGTGTGTTCTTCTTATTCAAATCTTCGATCCAGACTGACAGTAATTTCTCCATTCTTTCTAAGATAGATGATCTCGAACGAGAAAGTTTTGTTGCACTTATAGGTGTTGAACCTTCGCTGGAGATTTTAATTTTTTCCCGATTTTTATAAATCGTTCTCACAGTCGATTCTGAGAGTCCAAAATCTCTCCCAACAATTGTTGCTTTGCCTCCATTTTCCATTCTTCTTAACACTTTCATCTTCAATTCCAAAGTGACGCTTTTACGCTCTTTTTTCTTTACAGGCGGCATTTTTAACGTAGGGTTAAATTATGTATGTATGTATCTCCAATAAATATTAAAACAAAACTGCCAGCCGACCGAACTAACATTACGGAACAAATGAACACACGAAACGAACGAGGAAATCCCCATAGAACAAAGTCGAAGGACAGGGAATTCCCAATTCTTCAAAGAGAATATTCAGAGAAAGCGGGGATCCCCCCGCGACCATAGAGAAGTTAATGACTACATGAGCGCGAAATTTGAAATTCGCGTTATAGTGAAACCGCGCGTAACGGGGTCGCGCTAAGCGGGGTATTACTGTATATATATATATATATATATATATATATATATATATATATATATATATATATATATATATATATATTGAGATGCCAACAGGCCCAGCAATCTCATGCACTTACACTTTCCGATCATTTACCACTATATCGTGGATTTTTTCAATCATTTCTGATGTAGAACCTTATTTGGACGACCTGGACGTTCTTCATCAAAAATGCTTGTACGGAGGCGCTTGAATTCAGCTCTTCAATATTTTACGGTACATAAACTTTGCTGAGTTTCGCTTTTATCTTACTATTCATTTTCTTTTTCAAAAACAAATATTTTATCCCTAGTCGATATTCAATTTTTTTCTCTGTTGTAAAATCACAAAAGTTGTTCTATTTAAATGGCTGGCACTCACATACTAAAACACGCAACGACTTGAAAATTTGACAGGATTCTTGTGCAAGATTTACCTGATTGAGGTTATATTTATAACAATTTTAAATTTAATTGTTTATATTTATACAGGGTGCCCCATATGTATGGAATAATGATTCCACAGCATTTATTAATCAGTGTATCAAAAAAATGTTCAAATAAAAGTTATAGAGTGTTATACGGCGCACATGCTGACGTTGAAGATAAAATATTTTGAACTGTCAGTTCGAAGAAATTACGTCATCTTATTTTTTTTAAAACGGAAAGCCCTGTATATTATTTTACTTTTGAATCCTGCTAAAAAGTCTAGATATTGTTTGTCTAACATACCGTCGGTCTAAATTGAACTGTTTTGAAATTATTGATATTTGAAATTAAGGAGATCTAATTAAGAAAAGCTTAATTAAGCTTGCTTGTTTCAAACATTTACTCTCCGGTAACGACTTAACGCGTCAAAAATGATTTATTAAGAAAAACGTTTATTGCTGCATTTTGTGAAACTGCAATTTGAGCATAATGTCATAATTGTACATTTAACAGAAACTGAAAAAATCACTGTTAATGATGGTTGGTTACGGAGACCGTAGGAGAACACAACAGGAGGTGTGTGATCTTTTTATCGCAGAATATCGGAATCGAGAACCTATTACCCAATCCGTAGTTAACAAAACATTAAAACGATTTAGACAATCACGTCATGTTAGGGATCGTTCTAAATCGGGACCTCCAAAAGTTAAAACAAGCTATGATAAAAAGTTAGATGTTTTATTAGAAATTACAGAAAATCCCCATACAGCCACTCCTCAGCTTTGCCTAGACCACTGCATAAGTAAAGGTACCTTAAGTCGTATACTGAATGAAGAAAAATTGTATCCATACAAAACCATTCTATTGCAAAAATTATCTGAAGATGACTACGCAGACGTATTGAATTTTGCGAGGTCATGATGGAACGAATCAATAATGATCCTAACCTAATTCATAATATTGTTTTTTCTGACGAGACCGCATTTTGTCTTAACGGAAGAGTTAACAAGCATAACTGCCGGTACTGGTCTATTGAGAATCTTCACTGGATAATCGACAGTCATTCTTAAAGACCACAAAAGATAAACGAATGGGCCGGGATATGTGGACGTCATATCATTTGTCCCTTTTTTATCGATAGAAATCTTACAGGACAGTGGTATTGACAGTTACTCCAAGAGCAAGTTATTCCAACGTGTTTTTTCCCGATGAAAATAATTTGCATACCCCTAACAGGAATCTGTGGTAGCACCTCCTCACTATAAAATTAATGTTCGTAGATATTTGGATGCGATTTTTCCGAATCGATGGATAGGCAGAAGAGGTGCTGTAGAATGGCCTGCAAGGAGTCCCGACATTACGCTACTCGATTTTTTTTTATGGAGTCATTTGAAAACCAAAGTTTATCGAAGTCTACCTGAAACTGTAGAAGATTTTCAACAAAGAATTCAATATAAAGATCACCTCGGATTCGCTGCAAAACTCTGTTCAGGCTGTTTATGACAGATTGGGTCATTGCCTCGCTGTTAACTGGAGACATTTTGAGCAATTGTTACCTTAAAAATAAACTTAGAGTATTTATTAATAGTATTGTTTGTCTTTTTTTATTTTAAACTTAAAAATGACAATAATTTCAAAACAGTTCAATTTCGACATATATTATGTTAAACAAATAATATCTAGAATTGTTAGTAGGACTCAAAAATAAAATAATATACTGGGCTTTCCATTTAAAAAAAAAATCAACGTGGCGTAATTTCTTCGCATTGACAGTTCAAAACATTTTATTCTCAACGTCAACATTTGCGCCGTACAACACCCTATAACTTTTATTTAAACATTTTTTTGATACACTGATTAATAAATACTGTGGAATTATTATTCTATACATATGGGGCATTCTGTATATATTTTTTCAGTAGGAATAACTTCATGTTACTGTTTACGATAAACTTATTATTCTTTAATTGGCAAAATATAATTTTTTAATCATCTCTACCCATACATACATATATATATATATATATATATATATATATATATATATATATATATAGATATATATATATATATATATATATATATATATATATATATATATATATATATATATATATATACAAAAGCATTTCTCCCATATGTAAAAGGCATCACAGACAAAATAGGAAGACTTCTAGGAAAACACCAAATTGAGACCATTTACACAACGAATCAAAAAATTAAAGATTTTTTACTTAGACCAAAAGACATTATAGCCTTAGAAGACCAAGGTATATATGAAATTCCGTGTCAGGACTGCAGTCTTTCATACATAGGTCAAACAAACAGGAAAATTAGAGCCAGAAGAGACGAGCACAAAAACGCCGTAAAACAAAAATTCACCACCTCTTCTCCAGCACAACATGCACACAATACCGGCCACAAAATCGATTTTGACAAAACCAGCACCCTACAAAAAAGTGATAACCTATCCACTATCCAAAGAAGCCATAGAAATAGAAAAGAGACCCTACAACTTAAATAATCAGGATGATAGCCAACGTTTACCGAACTCTTGGAAACATATTCTATCCCAGTACCAAGTCCAACCAAGAGAAAACAATCATTCAACCATATGTTACTTCACCAACACAAACATTACAAAGAACCACAGGACCGATAACGCGCAGCCAAAGCCGAGCCTCTATTGGCCAGACCCGTCCAACCAATAGAGCCACGCCCCGAGCACATGAAACCAGCGCCCTCGGAGCCAGTCTCGACATTCAACGTCGAGACACCGACCAGTGATCAACGCTTTGAAAAAGATGGGTGAGATTCCATCGAATCGTCAGCGAAACCGTCCATCAAGGGACTTTAAGCTAACACGGGATATCCGAAAAACCACTACTAGATATATATATATATATATATATATATATATATATATATATATATATATATATATATATATATATATATATATATAGCTTTTATTTTAAAAGAAAATAATTTAAACACTTTTGGGCAATTTCGACAACAATAACTTTTATTAACAATTGTATTCAGACATCTAACAAAGCTGGCCGACTACCTCGGTTCTCTCTAAAACTATATTTCATAGTGCGTACCAAAATATCACTGTTACCTAAATCTCATTACGGTTACATAAACACTTTTTATAACGAGTGTGACAGATATGGCCTACCTGTCACATAAAACAAACTCAAGGGTTTGGTGATTTGAGACATCATCAATAACAGTAACTTAAGTATAGTTTAATCTACGTAATGTAAACAAGTCAGTCTGCCTGAAACCAATTATCAATAATTAATATTCTCCTTCTCATATTGCATCGTTCGGCCTAGCCTAATTTTTTTCAACCAAACCTGAAACGGGGGTTTTTCCATACAGAAAATGCTGACAGCTATCATATACGTATATATATATATATATATATATATATATATATATATATACATATATATATATATATATATATATATATATATGTATATACATATATATATATATATATATATATATATATATATATATATATATATATATATATATATATATATATATATATATACATACATACATACATACATACATACATACATACATACATACATACATACATACATCGTGTCCCCGCTGCTGTTCACCCAGGGATGCTTCCGCCACCCCAGCTGCCCCCTATTTTGGCTGTGTGAAATTTAGATTGAGTTAAATAGTCTTATAACATAAAGTTTAGTCTATAATAAGAGGTTGTGAGACGCTACTAAGTTATATTTCCAAGCAGACTGGCTAGAAGGGTTTTTATACTATACCCTTTTTTTAATCGAACCAAGAAGTCATTGTCATTCAATTAACCTATCTATTGTTATGATGTTATCAGTCTCCGCAAGCGACAGAATGTCTAGGCGTATTCGAAGGCCTAACTAAAGCGCAGTTTTATTCAGTTGAATTCAATTGAAAAAAAAACTCCAAAAAAAAAAACGAGCAGCAACAAATCAAAACATTCCATCTATCCCACCTTTCCAAATGACACGGCACGAATATTGCGTTTTTTATCCTTGTCACATGTGAAGTGTTTAACTGAGCGATATCAATAGTCTATACGACTTGTTAGTGCTTTTTAAAATCGCGGAAAGTAAAAACGTTTCGCGTTTCGTGGGAATTTCGCGGTTATTTCGAACTTTTACCGACGGAATTTATACCTATCGTTCGTGTTTTAGTTGTTAAGTTCATAAAAAAATACAACGCTTAATAATTATTTGTTTTAATTTCGTTCATTTGTGTAGTGATAGTTTAGTGATTGTTTAATGATTACTATTTTGGATTACCTTTTTTTTATTGGATATTTAATAAAAATTGTCTGATGTAAGTACTTAGTCATATTTACAAAATTAATTTTTTACATACATAATCTTATCTTGGCGAAATTTGTGATTAATTGTCTTTTAAAAATGCGACTTTTTTAAGGTACGTCAGGAATGTTTGTCGATTAAAAAAAATCACAATTTTTGCCCTGCATTATAGTTTGTAAATTTATTAGAATAAGTAAATATAGCAATAATATCAAAATAATACCTACCTGATTAGGTTTTTATTCTTAAGACAATATGAAGGTTAAAAATAATTACACTAAAACATGCTCCTTGTTTAATAATAAAATTTTACAATGCAATTCTGGAAATTATTCCGAGATGATTCCTAATAGTACCGCAAAATCATTACAAAACCTATAAATTAATATATGGTTCATATTCCTCAGATCCATTTACGTATTATACGAAATATGCAAAATTGATGATATAAATCTTCCAATAAAGTTCCTTATTAAATACGTACGGTTTATTACCGACATTCATATGTCAGTTGCATATAATTTACGCGAGTATTGCTAATTATAGCAAAAGGGAAGGGTTATGTTTATTTCAAAGAAAAGGCTGATTTATTTTACTATTTTTAGTGTTCCGTACGGAACACTTATAAGATCACTTCGGTGTCTGTCTGTCCGTCTGTCACATTCGATTTTCTCCGAAACTATTTGACATAAAAAATTGAAATTTGACACTAATATAGGAATTGATGTGGAGTGAACTCGGAGGTGAAAAAAATTTATGCCAGGTTATCGAGTGGAGTGTCAAATGAAAGTTTATAACAACACGAGTTTAAAAATATATATAATGTAATACCTACGCACAAAATTGCGAAAAATCATTGTCCCCCACCTTACCACGAAAAGTTTGAACAAAAAAATTTGAAAAAGTTCTGGAATATTCTCCACAGGGTGTAGATTGAATGAAAATTCAATTACGAGTGCATTACCTTCAATAATTTATCTGGTATATAAAAAAACAAAAATTTCATGGTCATGAGTTTTCAGTAGAGATCGGCAAGAAAACTTGAAAACTAATTTGGGGTGTTTGTGTGTTTTGTGAAGTCATTGATGATTTTATACCTCCGTAACAATTTTTTTTTTTTATTTTAAAAGCAATTAACGTACGGAACACTAATTGCGCAGTCCGACTTGCACTTGGCCGGTTATTTTTTTAATTCATGCACGACATTTTATTGGCTAAACTTAAATTTATTGGTTTTAATGTAAAGACTTATAAATGCTAGCTGATTATTGATTGTACAAGTATCAAGAGTGGTTTCTCAAGAATCTGTTCTTATGTAACTGCTATTTGTCTTATATGTTTTTGACTTTCATCTCTTTCAAGTATTTTAGTTTTTGTCGACAAAACTGACATTTATCACCCAGATGATTTAAAAACTTGTCTATCCTTAATCTATAAAGATCTGCTGAATATTTCTAAAACTATAAATGTAGCTTCACAATAAATGAAACAAAACTTATTTATTTTTAATCGGTCCTAAAATATTAAACGCCAAAAGAAAACAATCATTTTGACTATACACTTATTCTTGATGATAATTTTAGAACTTCTGTTTGACAGTTCGAAGTACGAGGGCGTGTGTTTCCGGTTGGCGCTTCTGAGGGCGAATTTCACGCGTTTTGAGGCTCCGGAATTTGGAACGGTGGTCCACAAACTGCTTGCTAGGGGTTCTAATCGCACAGGGGTTGCTAAGCCCTGTGTGGAGTGATTTCTAAAACGTCGGTTTGAGGTTATATGATTTGCGCAGGTGGTCAAACACGTGTGGCCGACCTTTTTGTGAAAGTTACCTAATCGGATCAACGGACCGACAGAAGACGGTAGCAGTTTCCCAAAGAGAACCTTTATTAGAGCCCATGAAGTATATGAAGAGCTTAAGCTAAATATTCAAAACATAGTATCCAGATTCACTTTGTTGTGGACCTTGTTGGGAATGATTTAATATAACAGAAAAATAACGGTTTTGAAATATAAACCGACATTCGGCCGAATAGTTCTGGCAACTGTGGCCGTAAAACGTATTAAGCGAGAGAGGGAGAGGGAGAGATGATAATTATATACTCCTGTGTTCTAAAAAAATCCTGGTATAACATTTTATCAATATTTGAATTTTATCAAATACTTAAAGAAACAAAGTAAATATAGAATTCTTTTAAAAAAAATCATGCATAATTATTAGAGATTACGAGGCTGGTTTGAAAAGTCCGTGCAAAGTCCGAGAGATGGCACCACCGGCGCGTATCGAGGTCATGTTTAGTTAGTAGCATCTCTTGAATGAACACACACCAAGTTTCAGCCATATTGGTCTATTTCTTTGTGTTTGGCATTCGTGTGAATCAAGGAAGTCGAGTGATTTTCAAGAAATGGACGAAAAAGAATTTCGTGTGGTGATTAAACATTACTTTATGAAAGGCAAAACGCCTCAGGAGACTAAAGAGAAGCTTGATAAACATTATGGTGACTCTGCACCTTCGATTAGAACAGTTTATAAGTGGTTTCAAAATTTTCGGACTGGCCATATGGGCACAAGTGTCGTTGAACTTTCTGGACGGCCTGTGGAGGTTACGACTCCAGAAATCATTGATCAAATCCATGATATGGTGATGGATGACAGAAGAGTTAAGGTGCGTGAGATTGCTAGTGCTGTGGGCATCTCGACTGAACGGGTACATAATATTTTGCATGAACATTTGGACATGAGAAAGCTATCCGCAAAATGGGTGCCGCGATTGCTCACGCTTGACCAAAAACGGAATCGTGTGAAGTGTTGCAAGGATGGTTTGCAGCTGTTCCAGAAGAATCCGGAGGACTTTAAGCGTCGTTTCGTCACTGTGGATGAAACATGGATACATTACTATACTCCTGAGACCAAACAACAATCTAAACAATGGGTTACCAAGGGGGAATCTGCACCAAAAAAGGCGAAGACCGTTCCTTCGGCCGGAAAGGTTATGGCGACTGTCTTTTGGGATTCGCAAGGGATAATCCTCATCGACTATCTGAAAAAGGGTAAAACTATTACAGGTGAATATTATTCATCGTTATTGGATCGTTTGAAAACCGAGCTGCAAGAAAAACGCCCGCGATTGGCCCACAAGAAAGTCCTTTTCCATCACGACAACGCACCAGCACACACTTCAGCAGTTGTGGTCGCAAAATTAATGGAAATAGGATTCTAGCTCGTTTCACATCCCCCCTATTCTCCAGACTTGGCTCCCTCGGACTACTATTTGTTCCCCAATTTGAAGAAATGGCTGGCGGGACAAAGATTTTATTCAAACGAGGAGGTGATTGCAGACACTAATGGATATTTTGCAGACTTGGACAAATCCTATTATTCGGAAGGGATCAACAAACTAGAACATCGTTGGACGAAGTGTATAAGCCTAAAAGCAGACTATGTCGAAAAATAAAAAAGGTTTACCCCAAACATATAAGTAGTTTTTATTTTTGCACGGACTTTTCAAACCAGCCTCGTACCTCAATACTAAAAGAAAACTAAAAAAATGTCGTTTTCATGATTTTAGTTAATTAAATTAAATTGCAATGATAAAGACGAATTGATCTGCCACTAATGTGTTCGCCAGGACTTGCATTTGTGAAAGATGGTGGTGGGATTTCCTAAATGCCGTATCTTTCAAATATCCATCTTGAGTTTAGACATTGACATATACGTCTAAAAACGGTAGCTAGTTGTCTTGTTCCATTTGTAAGGTCAACCGAATTCTCTGATAATTGGAGTTTAGATATTCTAGACAGATGAGAAATTAGTCTTTACCATATTGAATCCATAGCGTCGGTTTGAGACTTGCCGTCCTTATTTTGCTTGCTGTGCTACTTGTTGTTGGTCTTTACAAATTAATACGCTGGGTTATAACGACTTGACGTTGAAAACATCTATAATGTAGTTTAGGATTATGGTAAGAAAGCCTAAATCTAAAAGTGTTTTATGTATCATACGTATGACTTGGTTTTTTCTATTGTAATATGCTTAGTATGCATTTACTCAAGATTTGTGTATTGGAGAGCTAACGGCGCTATTATTAAGCGTGAAATATCATCAGTTTTTTAAATTTTGAAAAGTCCTTAGAACTTTTTTTGCTTAATTTTTCTTTAGGGATAAACTCGATATTTCCGTTGATACTCGTAGGTAGCTTAATTTTAGATTTTATCTTTTTCTAAATATTTTGTAAGGTCTGTGGAGAATGGTCTTCAAGGATGCTGGCGTTTTCTTTGGCGATGGATGCTTTCCTTTTTTGTCAAGTTTTTAACTCTTTTGCGGCTAAGTCAAACTTAGCTGATTTGGGTGATTTCGGTTTCGCTGATTGTTTATCTAGGGATGTGACGGTTGTTTCCAGGTTAGTAGTTATTTTTGCAATTGAGACTCTTTTTGGGGTTACAGTCTAATTAAAGCTTTTGCTTTTAACACTAGTTTCAGATGCCTAAAGTTAATTGTTTTAATATGAGGTATACTCTGTGAAAATTTGCTAGTGATGATTATTGCTGAGTTTGCTTTTAATTTTCTTGTCTTTAGAAGTGATTTCGATCGGTTTTCAGGCGCTAGTATCTCAAGAGTAGAGAGTCATGCTAGATGTTTTTCCATTCATGCAGCGCTATGTGGTTGGGCATTGTCATGAAATAGGACTACACTTGAAGTGACCATGCGGAGTCTTCCTAATGTCCAATAATGCGCATAAGCATTTATTATTATTCCTGGTTTCTTAAACTGAACCATTAAAATTATGTTTTTTTCCCAAAACGAGAAACGAAAGTTTGTTTGAACATCTTGAACTTGTTTAGAAAGTTCCTACACATCTATTACTCTAACTGATTTTTGATATCTGGATTATCATTGTGGATCCGCGCTTTAACGCTTGTCACAATTGTTTCCAAAAATTTTTCTTCGTTTTTTTGTAACGCAGCAGAATCGATTAGGCCTAAGTCATTCGCTCCGCCTTATAATTATTAGTCATCATCTTGAACACCCACCGAGCACAAAGTATACGATATCCAAGGTGTTCTGTCACAAAATTGTACAGTGAAATGAAATTTCAGTAAGTAAACACATACCTTTTTTTCATCGACTTACTACAAAATATTTTTCTTCCCTGACCACCTTCATCATGAACATTAGTACAGCATATATATATATATATATATATATATATATATATATATATATATATATATATATACATATATATATATATATATATACTTTTTTTCATATTCGAAAATTTTTGAAAAATTAAAAAAAATGGGGCAAAACTGCTTTTACCAATACACAAAATCAACCCGCCCATGAAAGGCCGCCATTGTACGAACTACCTTAGGTGCAGGCCTGTGTTGCCAAACAGACGATTTTCTTCAACAATTACAGATTCTCAAATAAAAATGAAAAATTTTACGTATTATGTGAAAAGTAATAATTCCTTGGTAACGCGCGAGAAAACTGGATCATTGCCCCTTAAGAGCTAATTTTGACATTTATGTTAACAGCTTGTAAGAAATGTAAGATTTTTTAATGTTAAAGTGAAAAGACGTATTTTTTTATTATTTTTAGGTACCTTAAATTGGTATCATGTTGGTGACCTGTAATATCATTACTACTATTATTATATAATTCATTTAAGACGTTTAATTTAACTTCAATTATGCTGTGTGCAGTGTACATCCATATGAAATAAATAAATAAATGTACCTTAAAAGTGCAATCGATCCCCATAAGAAATATATATTGTGCGTGACGTATTTATAACTAAACCAACTGCACCGAACGACACAATCTATAACAGTTGCTAATATATTCTACACTTTCTACAAATTTTTTAATTAACAAAACTATCCTTGTTTATATCTTTTAAAAAAACCTGCCTTTAGCGACGACATATTTCAAAATTTGTAAACGTTTGCTGTAAATAAATAAACTTAACGTAAATTTGACATTTTTGTAGAGGGCGCTGTCACGTGGCCACTCTCAAGTTGAGAGCCACTAAGCTGCCAACAAAGCCCTAGACGCGCTGAGAAATTCTTTGTTATCGGCCGATAAGAAATCCTTTGTCTGCATTCGAATAGAGCAAAGCCGGCATTTTTATAATGAAGCATATAAAATTTATGTGAATTGCATGTGTTAATATTTTTAATTATTATAATAAAACATGCAATATAAAACTTGTGTAATTAATTTGTTGATGTCAGAAAGTAATTATTTTAAAAGGTAACAATTTTTTTTTTTGCTAAATTTGTTTAGGAAAAACCTATTCAAATGTAAAAAACACTGTAGACCTTACACGCTGGTTAACAATCGGCGATATTATGCAGTTGCATGGTGCACCAGCGGCGAAGTGAAAAAAATATTCATGTTATCATTTCTTCCGGGTCGATTTTTACCTTTATTATTGAGATCCGCTATTTAAGGTGAAATTTCTGCAATCGGTTTTGTTTCAAGGAGGCGCTAGTCCCAATATGTGTAGTGAATCCCATAACATCCTATAAACAATTATATATAAAGTTTATTATATATATATATATATATATATATATATATATATATATATATATATATATATATATATATATATATATATATATATATATATATATAGTATATATAGGTTTATTCATTTATGTAATATATTTTTATTAGCACAAATAAACTTATTTATCAGTATTTACGTGTAAGACATTTAAAGAGGCGAAGAAGATGTTTTCCGTTTATTGGTATATCTTATCATTTAATTTAACTGGCGACATGATAAAAATTAAGACAATTAAAATTATTGTAAACTAATTTTATTTAGCGCCTAAACTAGTGGACCAATTTCAACCATCAATTCAACTGAGATTCATAAATAAATTAAGTTATAAAATTTTTTGAATAATTTAATATGGCTACTGTAATTTGAAACAAAAAAAAATGACAAAGACATAACTGCTCTCCAGAAGAAGTATATTATGTGATTTCCCACGATTGCCCAAGACAACTTTAGGAATATTTACTCTTCGAGATTAGAACTCTAAAATGCAATGAGGATTCTAGAATATGCCTCATGTAATCGTAAGCAAAATTTCGAAAACTCACTGGTCCAATGTCAAAAATGTATTATTTATATACTTTTGTATAGCATTTATGATATGCAGTACGGGTGGGAGAATCTCATGATCCAATTGTCAACACTATATCATAATGCACAGATTAAGTCGGATGACCTATTCGTTTTTTCTACATTTGTTTTTTGATAATAAACATAAACTTTTCATGGTGACCAGTATAAATCAAGTTGGCAATGCCTATTTAAAAATTGATTTTATTAGGGTCCCTTTGGGTGCTCTTAAACAAGACTGGCTTAGGATGTCAGCGGTTGCCGATTAAAAATTAAAATTATTAAAAATTTTATATTCATTTTTTGGATGGCCCTCTTTGTACGTAAATGTAAACAATGTTTTTTCTTTAAAAAAGCGTCATTTACGACAAAATGAGATGTTTAAAAATTGTTACATTAATCTAGATAACGACTGCATACAGTAGGTTCTATTTGAGTAATCCACCAGGATCTTGCAAATTGTAAGAAGTTTGGAAAGTGCTAATGGTAATTAGTAGTTTTATTTTTATGATATTTCAAACAATAATATGCATAATTACAACAAAATAAACTAGATTTAACTTTGAATGAGTACCAATACTTTTAAGAAAAAAACGGGTCAAGTGCAAGTTGAACTTGCGCAATTAGTGTTCCGTAAGTTGATTGCTTTTAAAATAAAAAAAATTGTTACGGAGGTATAAAATGATCAGTGACTTCACAAAACACACCCCAAATGAGTTTTCAACAAGGTTTGTTTCCAATCTTTACTGAAAACTGATGACCTTGAAATTTTTGTTTTTTTTTATATACCAGATAAATTATTAAAGGTAATGCACTCGTGATAATTTTCGTTCAATCTATACCCCGTGGAGAATATTCCAGAATTTTTTCAAAATTTTTTGATCAGTACTTTTCGAGATAAGGGGGAGACAGCGATTTTTGCGATTTTTTTAAAAATAATACAAAGAATATTGATCACTACAGTTAACAATATTTTATGCCGATCACGCTTCTTTTCAGCCCTTCTTCATGAACTGCTATGTCTTATACGGGGATAAGCGATCCTCTCGCTTTTGCCTGTGCTGCCTTTTTTTTGAAATGTTCCACAGATAATGAGGACCTACAGTTTAATACCGGTTGTAACTGGCCAAAGTGAGAGCTTTACCAGGAATGATACCACGGGTAGTTTACCATTGCCTTTCAGAGAGAGGCGACCATCACGTTGTAACGTTTTTTTTAGAGTTCCGTACCAAACACTTATAGGATCACTTCGGTGTCTGTCCGTATGTCTGTCGGTCTGTCCGTCTGTCACACCCAATTTTCTCCGAAACTATTTGTCATAGACAGTTGAAATGTGGTACTATTATAGGAATTGATGGCCTCATCAGAGCCGTGTAGTTTTTAGAGTTAAATTTTGACTTAAGGGGTTAGTTTTGGGGAGTGAAACTGGAAGTCAAAAAAAAATTTTTTTACTAGATCATCGTGTGTGGTATCAAATGAAAGCTTGTGCAAACACGAGTGAAAAATGTATATATAATGCAATAATTGCGTACACTTTTCTTTTTATTATTTTTTTTTTAAAATACCGAAAAATCGCTGTCCTCCCCCTTATCTCGAAAATTACTGATCAAATAGTTTTGAAAAATTCTGGCATATTCTCCACAGGGTGTAGATTGAACGAAAATTATTACCAGTGCATTACCTTTAATAATTTAACTGGTATATAAAAAAACAAGAATTTCGAGGTCATCAGATTTTAGTAAAAATTGGAAACAAAGTTTGTTAAAAACTCATTTGGGGTGTGTTTTGTGTCACTGATCATTTTATACCCCCGTAATAAAATTTTTTATTTTAAAAGCAATCAACGTACGGAACACTAATTGCGGAAGTTCAACTTCCACTTGACCGGTTATTTTTAATTTATTATTTTCCGAGCCGAAATTCGAACTCGGGTCTCCGACGTAAAAGGCAAAAACCCTACTTACTACGTTAAGTGCAATACCAAGCAATTAATAAAATATGGATTTTCATATTTTCTGCATAGTTTTTTTAAACTTTTTGTTATCCTCAAGGACCTGTGATGCGCTACATTGTACCATTCTAAATATAAATTGAGATTTCTGTAAATTATTCAATTTAATATTTTGCTGACCACGTTGTCGTACTTCACTTGATAGTAATAAAAATTGAAAAAAAAAATTACTTATGATCTTGCTCGGGCCAAATCTAGTACTAATTAGGCAGCTGCAGGTTATTTTTCTCATGCAACGAAAATTTTCAATGCTTTCGTGAGAAGAAAAATAATGGTGTTTTGTTTTAAATCATGTCAAATTAGAATAACTTTTCGATGTATGTTTCTTCAGTAATATTCCGCTTATTATTCAAATTTTCAGATTTCGCTGAACTTCAACTGATTTTTGAATGTACAGGGTGAGTCAACGATAGAGTATTTATTATATCATTTGTTTCGGGAATGACGAAAAAAATGTTAAATGCAATAGGCTTAGGGAATAGGTGCACAGTTTAAAATTATTTTTGAGTATACAGGGTACTTCAAAAAAGTATGGCCGATATAACATGTTTTTTTAAATGGAACATCCTATTTTCTAATTTATTTTTAAATTTTTCGTAAAATTATAACTTTTTTATTAATAATATTTTTATTTATTTATTTATTTATTTATTTACGGGACAGGCCCATTAACTAATAAAGATAAAATACAAAAGTTTACAATATAAATGACACTTAAAACTACTTAAAATTAAAGGCTAAAACTAAGAAATTCAGAAAAGAACCCCGATCTGCCTCTTAAAAAGTGACAAGGAGCTGGAGAACAATTCCAGTGATGGGCAGTTGTTTACAATGCCCATAGATCTTGTTATGAAAGTATTAGCTCCGTAGGTTGTCTTATGATAAGGTTTGGAGAAGGACAACGTAGATCTAGTATGTCTAGAGGGTGCATACAAATTAATCTGAGATAAAAGTTCTGGACAATTTACAATGGAATTTAAAATTTTAAAGAACATTACAAGATCGCGCTGAACTCTCCGGTTAGACAGGGTATTCAAGTTTAATACAGATGTCATGTCAGTTTTAAATAACTAAAAGAATCATTGTTAAAGAATTTAAAATTAATATGACGTAGAAATTTACTCTGAACAAGCTCCAAGCTCCTAGCATGGCAAGCACAAGGTGGGTTCCACACACATGAGCAATATTCCAAGAGAGGCCTAACCAACAAGCAGTACAGCATTTTTATAGAGGTAATGGATGAAAATTCTGATGAGCAACGCCTAATGAACCCAAGCATCCTCAGAGACCTAGACGTTACCTCGGTTATATGAGGAATAAAAACTCAGTGCCGAATCAAACCTAACCCCCAGATCCTTAACATTAACCACGGACACGAGGGAAGTCCCATTTATGCTGTAATCAAAAAACAATGAATTGCGCGATCTTGAGAAAGACATAGAGAAGCATATAGAAGTATTTAAAACCATACCGTTTAACTGACACCAGACACTAAGTCTATCCAAATCACTCTGCAATCCCACACAATCCTCAATCGATCCAACCGCCGTATACAACTTCAAATCATCAGCAAAAAAGCAAGAACCTGGAAGACCGAAAGCAGTCGGCCACATCATTCAAGAACAGGTTAAACAGCAGAGGCCCCATATGGGAGCCTTGAGGCACTCCTGAGGGCACAATAATGTTGACAGACTTAAAATTATTAGCTCGAACCACTTGAACTCTGCCACACAAATAACTCCTAATCCAGCCCAACAGTGGACCCGATATGCTACGGTTATTGAGCTTCTTAAGAAGAACACCATGGTTGATCCTATCAAAGGCCTTAGAGAAATCGGTATAGATGGAATGTACCTCACATCCACTCTCCAAGGTCCTCGACAGGTAGTCCGTATAGGAAATCAAGTTCAATTCAGCAGACTTGCCTCTCTGAAAACCAAACTGTTCATCTATTATAGATGGTCCCAAGTTAGATGCCAATACTTTAGTTACTAGGTTTTTAAATAATTTAGGAACAGTACTCAAAATACTTATTGGCCTATAGTTTGCGATATCTGCCCTGTCCCCTGACTTGAATACCGGGGGTGACAAAACTGGTCTTCCAATAGTCAGGAAAGTAACCCTCCTCCAATGACCGGTTAAACAACATGAATAACGGTCGCGATAATACGAAGCTACATGCCTTTAGTAATCCAGGAGGTAAACCATCAGGACCAGACCCCTTTTTGTGATCCAGCCTCGGGAGCCCCTCGTAAATTTCAGAGATTGAAATCTTAAATTTGAAGATATTATGAATATTAGTAGAGGGTAAGGCTGGATAATCTAGTAACTCATCAGAGTAAACAGAGCCGAAGTAACTTGCAAAAAGATTAGCCACACCAATGCCCATATCCACAGATTGTTCATTATAAAACATCCTAGGAGGAAGGTCATTTGTGCCACGCTGTGCGCCAACAAAGTCCCAAAAGCTTTTCACGTTATCTCTATAGATATATAAACAACATGGCACCTACGTGATAAATTCTTACACTGTGATCTTAAAGCAGAGAAGTAATAATAGTCCTGAGGTTCCCCAGATAATCTAAACCTCTTGTGTGCTTCTTTTTTACGAATTATTAAGTTTTTCAATTCAGAAGAAAACCACCTAGGGAATTTTCTACTAGATACCTTCTTTAACGGAACATACAAATCTATGGCCCCATAAAGTACATCATAAAAAATATTCAACATCTGGTTCGATACCGAACCCAGAAAATGAATTATCGAAATATAATCCGCAGACTTAAAATCATAATAGAATTCAGTACATTGGGGTGAAATAACTTTTTTATTAGTTATAAATATTAGCTTAAATTCAAGAGGTGGATGGAAATCATCCGGTAGGATCAGAGGATCATCAGCCATCCCCAGGGATAGATCATTTACATGGCTTAGAACCAGATCAAGAACAGAACCAGTTTTATTAATTACTTTATTCACTTGAAATAAATTATGAAAGGCACACATATTATATACCTAAACCTAGTAGTTTTTTTCTGATATTTCAATTTAAAAAAAAAAATACTAGTTTTCAGTTTCGTAAAAAATTGCCAGTAGCGCCATTGTTTTTGAAGGTGGAATACTCATAATTGGTATGAGCGTACTATAGAGATGAAAGAAAAAGATATATGTAAAGAAATTTGAGATAGATGCTACCGGGTGTTCAAAATAAATGTATACATTTCGACTATTTTAAATTGAAAAATCTCAAATTTTTTAAATAGCTCACCCTGTATATTATTATTTTTTCTGATAGATTTTGCAAAACCCTCCAACTTTTATTAAGCATATCATATACCTATTTCTAATAGTGTTCGATTTATTTTGAATTTTTCAAGTTTTATCCTTGTTTTTAATACACTTACTCGTACGCTATAACATCACATAAACAAAACAAAAATGTAGGCATTGTCAAATTTTGACATGTCTATTAAGCAAGTAAAAATAATTTTAATTTGTTGTAGTAAGTGACGTATAAAGGTAATACTTATGGATATTCCTAAAAATGAATTAATTGATATGGTGTATATACTGGGCGAGGCGGGAAAAAATTTTGGCAGTAAGGCTTTACGGAGCGAAGTACCCTAATAGACGTATACCATATAGAAAATCTTTTCAGTGCTTAATGGAACGGTTTGATGTTAGTGGTAGCGTTGAGTATACGAAATTGAAAGTAGTAAACCAGAATGCTACCAATGAGGAAAAAGAAATGGAGATTTTACTTCATGTTGAAGATAATCCCCATGTCAGCAGCCCTCAATTAGCTGACTTATCTGACATATCCCAATCTACGGCTAATCGCACCACGAGAAAATACAAGTATCATTCCTTTCATATGGAACTACACCAAGAACTTCAAGACCTTGATTTTGAACGACGAGTTAACTTTTATACCACCATGAATGGAGCAATAGAGGCCGATCCAAATTTTTTATCCAAAATGTTTTCTGATGAAGTTACTTCTCGTAGTAATGGAGCAGTTAACAGCCATAACATGCATTATTATTCAACAGTTAATCCATTTTGGGTCCGGGAAGTTCAAAACCAAAACCATTGGTATGGTATGGTAATGTATGGTATGGAATATTAAATTTTCGAATGATTGGTCCATATTTCTTCCGCGAACCGCTTAACGGATTTAGGTATCTAAATTTTTTGTAAAACGAATTACCCTAGCTTCTTGAAGAAGTTGATAACTTTGAAAGGGAACAAATATGGATTCAACAAGACGGAGCTCCTGCTCATTACCACCGGGAAGTTCGGGAATTTTTAAACGATCGTTACCCACAAAAAGGGATGAATTCATTCAGTGGCCCCCTCGATCATGTGACTTAACACCTTTAGACTTCTTTTTGTGGGGCTACATTAAAGATCGTGTTTATGTGAATCCCCCTACAACACCAGTAGATATGGAAAATAGGATACGGGATGCGTGCAGAACATTAACGCGAAAAGTGAAGGAAAATATAGTAAAACGACTAAACGTGTATTTAAGTAGACGGGTATATTTTTAAACATTTATTACGTCATAATAATTAATCATTAGGTAAGTTAAACTATATTAAAATTATTATTAACTATTTGTTTATATTTTCACAATAGCGTAAGTGTATTAAAAATAAGGGTAAAAATTGAAAAATTCAAAATAAAAGTTGGAGGGTCTTGTAAAATATATCAGAAAATATAATAATATACAGGGTGTGCCATTTAAAAAATTTGAGATTTTTCAATTTAAAATAGTCGAAATATACAAATTTCTTTACATGTGTCTTTTTTTCATCTCTATATAACATTCGTACCAATTATAAGTATTCTACCTTCAGAAACAATGGCGCTACTGGCAATTTTTTACAAAACTGAAAACTAGTATTTTTTTTTAAAAATTTAAATATTAGAAAAACTACTAGGTTTAGGTATACAACATTATTAATAAAAAAATTATAAAATTTTACGCAGAATTTAAAAATAAATTAGAAAATAGCATGTTCCGTTTAAAAAAACATATGTTATATCGCCCACACTTTTTTGAAGTACCCTGTATACTCAAAAATAATCTTAAACTATGCACCTTAACATTCCCTAAAACTATTGTGTTTAACATTTTTTCGTCATTCCCGAAACAAATGAGATAATGAACTTTACTCTATCGTTGACTCACCCTGTACTTAGTGAGATAAAGCAAAAGATTTGAAAAGAACTATTATCGGGTTTAAAAACAGATGTGAGGTTGAATTATAATTTAAAGAAAGGAAGTTGATGAACTAACTAATTAACTAATTACATACAAAAACGAAACAGGTGAAATACGAGGGTCATTCAATAAGTAAATAGACAAATAAATCTATCTAGCTCAAGGACGGTTGATTGGATTGCTACAAAGTTTGAGCTACTTTTCGACATAATCCTCTCAACGTTAATACACTTGTCCCACTTTTTTGCTAGGTTCTTAATACCTTTGGCGAAGAATTCTTTCGGTTGGCGTCGAAGCACTCTTGCACTTTTTCTTTCACTTCTTGACTTCACTTTGAGAGATCCGAACAGGTAAAAATCATGCGGAGCCAGGTTGAAGCAAGATCTCCCAATCCAGTTTTTGAAGCGTTTCTTGGGTAAGTATGAGGGTGGGCATTGTAAATGGTTCTGAATAATATTATGAACAGTTCCAACGCTTACCCCGACCTCCTGAGCTATCGTTTCAACAGTAATTCTTCTGTTATCACGAACAAGTCCATCGTTCACTTCGCTGCTCGTCACACACTCTTGTTCGGCCACTTTTGAATCGATCTATTCACTTGTAAACTTTCGTACGGTTCATGCGACTTTATCCATACTGTAATAACATTCTAGAATGTATTTCACCTCTTCTGCTACTAAAAATCTGATTACAAAACCCTGCTCTTCTAAGGTCCAGTCTTCCAGTGGACTCGTCATGGTAAACGGGGCATTTTGAGGTTATGTTTACATTACATGATCGAAGAACTGATTAAAACTCATCACAAGATTGCCAACTTGCACTCCTAGAAGTTTGGAGCGGTTTCGTTGAATGGGTTTAAGCTGAGACCAATTGCCTCTTTACTTATTGAATGATCCTCGTATATGACAGAACTGTTTAAGAAAGGAAAGACACTGAACCAAAAATACTAGAGATAATAATAAAAGACGAAGTTTCAATAAACAGAAAATATGTAGAAGAACTGACAAACAGAAGTTCAGGCCAAGATGTTGTTAAGGCTCCTTGAGCCTACCACGTTTCAATGGATGGATGAAATAATTGAAAAAGTTAATAAGAGGGGTTAAAAAGAAACAGAAATACTTTTTATGTTAACCACGCCGGATTCAGAACAGAAAACGAAGACTCTCTTTACAAGTTACTTTACCAATTTAATAAAAGAGCAAAAATTTGGAATGATAATATCGGCAACAAAAACAAGGTGCATAACAACATCTAAAATACCGTGAAGATATCAACTTGTTGTTGACAATTATGCAACAAGAAATAAAGTTTAATTATTTTGGCACAGAGCGACCGAGTTTTGATAATATTGGCAAAGAAGTGAACAACCAAACCGCAAATAATAAACATCTGCGACAACAATTTGACCTATACTAACGTACACAGTGAAAACCTGATCCGAAACATATAGACCAAGAGCTACGGGACAAAAAAATGGCGTGGGCAGTAGCAACTTGCCCTTTTGACAGGTTCATCTAGCACAGACCCTGTTCACCTTCCAGATATTTTAGGCCGTCGCTACTGGCCCATTTTGCAATAAGGCCCAATTCAAATATGCCATTTTTGAGGTGAACGTTAAGACCATAGACGTGGTACAGTATCAGAGATTTACAATCGCAAGACGCAGGTCAGCATAACGGATGACTGACCTTTAAAATTTACGATTGCCGTTTCACTTTCGGGTTTGTTTATTTTGTTACTCGAACACGGTAATAATGTCTTGGTTTAAAGGTAATTTATTTACTTTTTAGTGTTCCGTACGGGAACACTTATAAGATCACATCGGTGTCTGTCCGTCTGTCACATCCAATATTCTCCGAAACTATTTGACATGGAAAGTTGAAATTTCGCACTAATATAGGAATTGGTGGCCCCATTAGAGCCATGTAGTTTTGAAAGAATTTTGACTTAAGGGGTTAGTTTTGGGGGATGAAATCGGAAGTGAAAAAAAGAATTACCAGTTCTTCGAGTGGGGGGTCAAATAAAAGCTAGTAAAAACACGAGCTCAAAAATATAAAACATGATGTAGTACTTTCGCAGACTTTTCTTTGTAGTATTTTTAAAAAATTGCCAAAAATCGCTGTGCCTCCCTTATCTCGAAAAGTAATTATCAAAAAATTTTGATAAAATTCTGGAGCATTCTTCGCAAGGTGTAAATTGAACGAAAATTATCATGAGTGCATTACCATTGATAATTTATCAAAAATTTCAAGGTCATCAGTTTTCAACAAATTATCGAAACAAGCTTTGTTGAAAATTCATTTGGGGTGTGTTTTGTAAAGTCAATAATCATTTTATATCTCCGTAACAAATATGTTTATTTTAAAAGCAATCAACGTACGGAACACTAATTGCGCATATCCGATTTACACTTGGTCGGTTATTATTTTTAATACTTATTATTAATAATATCGATTGGAGATATTACAGGTATTCTAACAGAAATAAGATATTCCAACAGAAATAAGATTAAATATAGTTTTAGAGTAGGATATATATATATATATATATATATATATATATATATATATATATATATATATATATATATATATACATTTTAAACACTTACTTGAGTTTTACTCGTCTTTATATGCGTACTAGAGTTTTTCCTGAAATAGTATGCTAGAATAAGATTTTAGGAGCGGCTTTTACAGCAAAATTATTTGAAGGAAAATTTTATGTAGTAAAATTTTAGTTGCTGTTGATGTACCATTTTTTTCAAGATTGAGTGCGACTTTCGAAATAATTACCTAAGAGCACCAAAAAAATCTTACATATTGTTACATAGTTAAATTTTCACCATGTTATTGTTAACGTAACACTTCATGGTTCATTTCTTTTCCCTCTGCCTTTAAAAGTTAGACAAACAGTGTATTTCTACATGATAGTGCGTCCTCTCATTTTAGTTATGATGTACGTTATTATATAGGTCGAGTTTTCCAACGGATAGGTCGGCTGAAATGGATTAATTTTCTAGTCATCAAGATTACCAAACTGCAATTCCGTTGATTTTTACCTTTGGAGTTTCATGAAATATTTTGCCCCAAATTAACTTAATCGAATAGACGTAAAAATTATGCCCTAACCCTGTATATATTCTTTACATCTCAGACTATATACTCGTTATATTATATGTATGTACATGCAGTACTTTTGTCTTGAGTGTTTATTGCTTTGAAGATAGATTATATCAGATAAACGTGTAAGTGGAGCAGGTCGCCACTTTTTACTTAAATATTTAATTTTCGATTGCTGCGTGTGGGTAATTGTATTTTTGAACGAACAAGAACGTCTTTTCGAATTTTCTCTAAAATGTTTCAATTTAAAGGGGGCGATACAATTAGAAAGTAAAAACAAGCATGATTTTTGGGAATTTTTTTCAGGCGGATAGAATAAATTTATACTTTTTTAAATACGCTGTTTATTTAAATATACTTTCAGCTGAACAAATGTATTTTTTTACAAATAATATTTATGATTACGGTGGCATCGTTTCAGCGCATCCAATTAGTAGTTGTGCATTTGCGGGCAATATAGTACCTGCTGCAGTGAACTGAAAATGACCATTTTGAAATATATAATTTGTAGCTTCTATATGAACCTAAAAAAATCGCTTTTTCACTTTTTTAAAATATTTTTTTCAATGAAAGGGTTTTTTAGGTCATTTTCCAAAATATTTAGGTTCACATAGAAGCTAGTAATGTTACAAAGTAATAGTCAAAATTTTATTAAGACCAGTTGAATAGTTTTTAAATGAGAGTTTCAGTTTTGAAAATGCGGTTTCGAAAATAAAACGTTTAAAGTTTTGATGAGTGAACACTGATTAATATCTCCAACTTACCAGTTAATCAAAGCCTCTTCAAAGAAATTAGTAACGGTCTAAACGGCTGTAATACACATATAATAGAAATTAAGAAACTAAGGCCCCCGAGCGATCGCGTATACCTGCTACTTTCACTAGAGGCAAAAATGCTGCTCGAACGGTCATCCCGGTTATATACTATAACTTCTTTAAAGCTTGGAATTTCTTTCTAAAATTTTAAAAACATATTCTTAAGATGCTCTAATATTTTATGTAATTTTGTTTTTTTTTTGATTTTTCGAAAGTTCTAATTGTATCGCCCCCCTTAATGGCGTTACGAAGACTCGGGCGTATTATAATATACCTACAAGTTGTTGAAAAAATATAAAATTTTCAATATATAGACTTGAGTCCACAATAATTACAGAGAAAACAATTGTTAAGTATTTTCAGTTATAAAAGTCTGGATTTTTTGGTTGTCCATATATATCAGGTGTACAAGTATAAAATATGGATTTTTTTTTTTCTAAAAAAACATTTTAAATTCGGAAAAAAAAAATGATAAAAAGTGCTTTATTCAAAGTATGCTCCATCGCTTGTTATACATTTTTCCCATCTTTCGGGCAATTTGTGAATATCATGCCAGTAAAAATCTTCACCTTTGCTGAGAGCCATTCATCGAGCCATTTTTTCACATCTTCGTACGAACCAAAGCGCTGCTCAGCAAGTGCGTGACCCATCGATGCAAACAAGTGGTAATCGGAAGGAGCCAAGTCTGGTGAGTAAGCCGCATGGGATAGAACTTCCCAGCTGAGTGCTTCCAACGTGTCGCGAACTGGTTTTACCGTATGTGATGCAGCATTTTCATGAAGAAAAATGACTCTGTGTTGCCTCTTTTGGTATTCTGGCCTTTTTTCAAGCAGCGAACGGTTCAGATCGGTCAATTGTTGTTGGTAACGTTTAGTATTGACCGTTTTCCCCAGGTTTTAACAGCTCATAATAGACCACGCCCCTCTGGTCCCACCAAACAAAGAGCATCGTCTTTCTGTTAAAGCGATTCGGTCTTGCGGTCGATGTGGATGGTGCTCCTGGGTCTACCCATGATTTTTTGCGCTTGGGATTCTCAAAATAAATCCACTTTTCATCCCCTGTGACTATAGGATGCAAAAACTACTTCCTTTTGTACCGAGCGAGCAAAATGTCACACGTGTTTTTGCGCTTTTTCATTTGCCTGTCGTTCAACTCATGTGGTACCCATCTACCGGTCTTCTCTCGTAGCCGATTGGAAACAGCTTGTTGACTAACGTCCAATTGCTCGGCGAGTTGATTTTGTATTTGCGAATCATCTTCGTCCAACAATGCTTGCAATTCCACATCTTCGTATTTTTTTAGCGGTTTTCCACGTTCCTTGTCTGCAATATCGAAGTCACCACTTTTGAAACGCCGAAACCACACGTATCTTGCAATGGAGCATGTTCACCATAAGCTTTTGAAAGTAATCGGTATGATTCAACAGCAGTTTTCTTCAAATGAAAACAAAAAAATAAATGCTGTCCGCGAATGTTCTTTGTTCGGTATAAATTTCGACATATTGAACACAACAACACAACACTATGCACACACTTTTCCAATTTATCACTCATGCGCATCTGTCACTTGTTGATGACACAACAGAATGGCGCATTGTCAAATCTTTATAGCACAAACTGCATTGGAGCACCATCTGTTGTCTTTCATACTTGTACCCCTGATAATCTAGAATGCACACCTCCATGAAAACCAGATATAACAAACTCTTCTCAAGCTGAAAATATGCTAGACATTATCGTTTTTTGAGAAAATGAAGAACTAATATGGAAATACAGTGTTCGCCTGATTTTTTCGCTTTCACCAATTTCATTTTTAAGAAACGATTGCTTGTTAAATTATCTAAAGTATCAATTTTAAGATCTCAATACTTTTGAAGCCAGTTCAAATGACCGAAAGTTTAACTGAACGGCGCGACGCTCAACTTCCGTACAGCCTGCCCAATGTTTGGCTATGGTAGCATAGCCAACCTACAGACCGAAAGATTCAAGTTGGACAGTTCATAAGTCAGTCAAGTATACTATATGACTGACCTATTGCTCTTTAGTCACATCTACTCTTCTTGTACCCCTCTTGAGCATAACTTCATACTGCAGAATTGACACGTCTTTCTCACTCACGAAAATGATTTATATGAAATAATGGCAAACAAAAATAGAATTTTTCCTCTGATATTATATTACTATTTACCCTTTGTCACAGGATTAGCTTTAAGTTAATCTTCAGTTAATTTTAAGTTTATGGTCATGAAATATCTTAAGATCTAATACCTCTCTCACCACATTTTTACAGTATGCCCCAAAAAGTTTTATACAAATGGAGAAAAAGTTTATCTTACATATTATAAAAAAAAAAATTCTTGATACAAAGTTCTGCTTCATATGGAAATCCATAATCAAGCATCAAAAGTGTAACATATTTAATGGTATACAGGGACAATAAAAAATAATGATTTATAATGAAGAGTAAAATGTGTTTAAATTTAAATACAGAGCAAAATATTAATTGAAAATGTTAATAAGAACTAAAAAATTATGCTTACGTTTAGATTTGTGGCCTTCCTAGTTAATAATAAAGTTTAATTATGTTCGTTTACAGTAGTTTTTTTTTTGAATTTGTAACTAGGAAGGCCACAAATCTAAACGTAAGCATAATTTTTTAGTTCCTATTAACATTTTCAATTAATATTTTGCTCTGTATTTAAATTTAAATACGCTATACTCTTCATTATAAATCATTAGTTTTTATTTTTCCTGTATACCATCAAATATTTTAAACTTTTGATGCTCGATTATGGATTTCCATGTGATGCGGAACTTTTTATCAAGAATAAATTTTTTCGTAATATGTAAGATAAACTTTTTCTCCATTTGTATAAAACTTTTTGGGTACACTGTATAAAAGTCATTCTCTAGGCTAAGTTATTTAGGTTGCTGTCATGTAAATATCTGAAGACAAAAATATATAGTCATAATCTCATGTTCACCTCATTGTATAATAGTTATAGGTTTAAGCTCTTTAATTATTTATCAATTAAAGATTTTGGATTCTTATATGAATCGAGAAACATGTTTTTCGTTTACGTTTTTTTATCTGGGACCCCGAATTAACAAATTTGCTGCACTGTTGATTTTGACATTTACGTCAGTGAACAAACTTGCTTGGATTTTCCATTCCGCAGAGTTTCCGCTGAACAGATGCACTGCTTTGCGGACCCTTTGTTAAAACTGCAGTGTTTTGGTACCGGGATGATGATTTTCTCTATAAAATTTGAAAAAAGATTTTGCTTGTGTGGAGGAGTGAAATTTAATTCTTATTAGTTGTAAATTTCTTAGATATTTTACTTAAATTAAAATAGTATATAAGATTATTAGTAGAAGCAAATAAATAAGATTTATAATATGTTAGTTACGCATAGCCATTTCATGGTTAAAACGATTTCAAGGAACGATCGTAAACTAAGTAAAGAAATAATATAATCCTTTCTTAATATATTTTCTTAGAAATATTACTTGTAAATTAATAAAAAAATATTATTGTTTAACCGTAAATCCTCTAAACCCCTACAAATTTTACAAAACTTAAAACAATAAACTAACTAATACTAATTTTTGTTCATTCTGGTGGGTGGATTTGTTTGCTAAGACTCGAGTTAAAAAGCTGTTATAATCGAGCTTCGATGTATTATGTAATCAGGGAACTGAAGAGCTTCAAAATTTTACACACAGTTCCTTAATCTATTCCACATATTTTTAAGGTAAGCTCTTATTAAACTGTGCAACATTTTCGAGGTCATCGAATTTAAATCAGTTTCTGGAAGTGCCCACCCAAACTAGCAAAACCCTATTTGGGTTTTGGTAGTTTGGTTCGAATTTTTTTTTTTGCCACCATCAATTTTTTTGCTCGCGCTTTGGTTTTGCACGGTTATATCTCGTAAATTATTGGTAATTTCTCAATGCAATCTTCAGACGAAATGTTCTTCACACTAAAATACATAATTTTTGTGAATATGTTGAGGCCAGATTTTCACTCTTTCGGGGTGTTTTTAGTGCAGAAAACCCGAACAAATGCCATTTTTTCACATTTTCGACCATAACTCACAAACCGTGCATATTTTAGCATAACTGACAAAAATGTTCTCTGCATAAACACGAGTAACTTTGCTGAACATTGCAATAACCTACAACACAACAAACGTGCTGACACACAATTACCGGCGAGCCTCGGACGCAATAAAAGCTGTAATCGAGGGCGTTTTAGGGAAGAATCGTGTACAGCTAGACGAAATGAAGAGATTGGTAAAAACAATGCTCTCTTATTTCTATAAAATAAATTCATCCATGACATTAAAATTGCATTTTATGCACCATTACCTTGATGAGTTCTTACAACAATTACCCAGCGAATCCATCAGATCACCATGCCAATGGAAAAATGATACAAAGGAAAACAGCTGGATGCATTGCTTGCAGAAGTATGTTGGTAGAGTCAAAAGATATCCCAACATGAAGATGAAGGCACCGAAGAAGAAGATGAAGGACACACTGAAAGAGATATGCCTTTAAATATATTATCCGAAGAGGTCAAAACCATCGACTTCTCGGGCGGCTATAGAAATCGATTGAAAACAACGTTTTTTTTGCCTTTTTTTAATTTTGGATAAAAATGGATAAAAATTTGCGAAATAAACTTTAACACAAAAAAGATATATTTGCTGATGAAAGCTGAAGTTTTGGTGGCAAAACTCCTTACAACGGCCAAAAGAACTATAAGGATCGATTGTAGGTTATTGCAATGTTTAGCAAAGTTACTCGTGTTGATGCAGAGAATATTTTTGTCGAAGACAGTTATGCTAAAATATGCACGGTTTGTGAGTTATGGTCGAAAATGTGAAAAAATGGCATTTTTTCGGACTTTCTGCACTAAAAACACCCCGAAAGAGTGAAAATCTGGCCTCGACATGTTTACAAAAATTGTGTATTTTGGTGTGAAAAACATTTCGTCTGAAGATTGCATTGAGAAATTCCCAATAATTTACGAGATATAGCCATGCAAAACCAAAGCTCGAGCAAAAAAGTTGATGATGGCAAAAAAAAAAATCGAACTTAACTATCAAAACTCAAATAGGGTTTTGCTAGTTTGGGTGGGCACTTCCAGAAACTGAAGTCAGAATTTAGTTTACATTTTATGTGTCGCACTGTGTTATGTATGGGTTCATAGCTTGTAAATAGACCACCCCTCTTACTGGCTTATTTGAACAGTTAGGTAAAAATATTAAATAAAGAAATTCAATTCAATTTTGTTTATGGAATTACTCCAGAAAAAATCGCACATTGCATTTTGTGCAAATAACATAAACCTTATATATTTGACATTGTATTTACTATATTATTTTTCAGTTTTATAGAATATAAATTCTAATAGTGTTATTGTGCAAAATTAGGAAAAACTTAAGCTTGTCGAGCTCGTAAAACACGTATAGCAAGCACGCAGATTTATAATGCGCTTATGTTAAGATATAGTAGATATAGAATAATTGTTGGTATAAAAAAAAGGTAATCACAACGAGAATATATAAGATTTTATGGGAGGCGAAGAACAATCCCTAGCTTAAATACATTTTCAAAAAAATAAAACCCCATCTTAACTGAAATAAGGTTTAAACAGAAGAAAAGGGCTGCACAAAGAGGAGAAAATTACGAAGATGATGAACTGAAAATTAGTTCACATTTTCAAGTTACCTTACTATATTGAAAACTGAATAAAAACAGCCATTTTTAAATTTTAGTACCTATTATTATATTATAGAGAAATAATCTGGCAGTAGGAAAGTATTGGCTCCTCCACACAACATTGTCGAGTTATTAAAACATTCAACGAAAACCTTCACATGAAATTTCCATTTGTTCACAAAACTGTTTTTTAGTGTTCCGTACGGAACACTTATAAGATCACTTCGGTGTATGTCTGTCTGTCCGTCCGTCTGTCTGTCTGTCTGTCTGTCTGTCTGTCTGTCACACCCGATTTTCTCCGAAACTATTTGACATAGAAAGTTGAAATTTGGAACTAATATAGGAATTGATGGCCTCATCAGAGCCGTGTAGTTTTGAAAGTTAAATTTTGACTTAAGGGGTTAGTTTTGGGGGGTGAAATCGGAAGGGCAAAAATTTTTTTTTACTAGGTCATCGAGCTTGTGAAAACACGAGTAAAATATTCTCCACGGGATGTAGATTGAATTAAAATTATCACGAGTGCATTACCTTTAATAATTTATCTGGTATATAAAAAAAAACAAAAATATCAAGGTCATCAGTTTTCAGTAAAGATCGGATACAAAACTTTGTTGAAAACTCATTTGGGGTGTGTTTTGTGAAGTCACTGATCATTTTATACCACCGTAACAATTTTTTTTATTTTAAAAGCAATCAACGTACGGAACACTAATTGTACAAATTCAACTTGCACTTGACCGGTTATTTTTTTTAAACGCTCACTGTAAAGAAATTGGCCATTTTTATCATAGAGGAAATTTTTTGTTATAGGTTTTAGTTGAAATTCTCATTTAGTATGAAATTTTACTGTGATAGAGGTGGAAAAAGATCTACTCAGTGGTAGCCATTTTATTTTTAATAGATTTTATGAAGAAAAATTATTCAATTGGTCAATTCTGCATAAGTATTTATAAATTTTAACATCAATTTAAAGTTTCAGTTTTACAACTTTTTTAATATTTACGCTAAATTTCTAAAAAACATTTTTTTTATCTTATAAAAACAATTTTTTGTGAGTAATTTCATCACATTATTACTTTTTGAAACCTAAATATAGCGTTTATCAAACCGAATTAAGTATGTTCCTGGTTAAATATTTGCCCTTTTATCAAATAAAAAGAAACATAATTTAATAATCAGCTATTCAATTTCAATGGCTGATATATTTACTCAATATTATTTTTGATATATGTTTATTTGAGTTACAAAATAAATCGTAAAAGTTAATAAAAACACACCCATAATAAATCTGTAGTGTCGCATTCAACTTTCTTTAAATCAGGATAAAATTGAAACTAGTTAATTCAGCTTATAATTTATAATAATAATATTTGAGTTCCATTTTTATTTATTCTTATTTTAATGTTAATTTATTACTCCAAAAATAAATTTGATTTATGTTATAGAATTAATTTTTAAAAGCATACTTTGCATCAATTATCACAGAATTTTAAAAGTATGACTTTTTCAATAAAAAAAAGATCACTATAAGCCAAAAAAAATCTGAAAGTTTCCTTTTTTTTAGAAATTTCGCATATGTAAAGTTGACAGAAGAAAAACTTTGGCAATTTTGCCGATTAACGGAAGTCACTAGTCTGCCATCGAGTAAGTCGTTGTTCATCTTTATTGAAACAAAAGCTAATGCCAAATTTGTATACCAACTAAAAGTTGTATTCCAAGATAATTATGTCAATTTTGCAAAGCAACCAATAAGATAATACTAGAGCAATTTCTGTATTTATCAAACTCAAAATAGCATTACATGATAATTAAAAATAGTCTTAAATTGTATTGTAAATATCATGTATTTATATATATATATATATATATATATATATATATATATATATATATATATATATATATATATATATATATATATATATATATATATATATATATTTTATATATTTATATATATATTTATATATATATATATATATATATATATATATATATATATATATATATATATATATAGATTATAGAGAGGGAGAGAGTCTCTGCCTCATGACCTGGTGTGGAATCTTGCTGGAACGTTCCTTGCGAGTTGTCGAAGAGCCGCTAACTTTAGGGAAGCACTATGACTCCAAGATGCCACGACGATACACATCCTTGTCGATATTCATCCCCTGATCCACAAAAATCAGAGGAGTCTTGCTAGTCGCACAGATTTTTACCCTAGACAATAAACAATAATCAGACTTTGGTGGTTCTGCGCTTGTTTTACAGTAAACAAACTTCTCATCCATAGGAGGTATATTTGCCCAATTTTATCTTGTGTATCACTGAAGACATTGACGGCATCTCTGGAGTCGTATACCGTTATTTTCATCCGACACCGATTTTGGTCGACATACAATTTGATGACCTCGTGGTTTCCGGAAATGTTGATCGTGCGCTTATTTCCTCTTTCAAGATAACTGTCTTCATAGCCAATCTCATTGAATCAAATAATTGCCGTGGACACAATCTGCTGTAGCACATCGAGAAAACGCAGCAATTTGATACTGATGTTTTCCTTGATCATGCAACTCCAGAATAGCGTTATATGTGTATAATATTCGAAAAACACAAAAATATCAAACAATACTAACATGAAAGAGATGCTACTAGCACAAAAAATGAGGCGAATTCAGCGCTATAATTTTTTTTTTCTACACTACCTTCGTGCTAGACACATTAAGGTTCTTTCTACATTATAAAATTACACTGCGACTATTTGGAAAATGTAAATACTTGCAACAAAATATAAAGATTTTGCTTAAAGTTAAGGAAGCATATACCTAGCCAGTCAGGTAGGTGAGACTCGTAAGGTTCGAGTAATCATAAAATTTTATTTTTTCTCTGTATAATACTTTTACTCCAAAAATTGAGTTCAACAAAATTTTACACGGGCCTGGAGTACTCTATATAATTGTGGACTAAACCCAACAACAGTGTCTTTTAAAATATGTTCTTGTACCTTATGGTTGCTCCATACGCAGGCTGTAACCACAATAAAAAGTCATAATCACTCATGCGACTGCGGAGTCTCTTGGAATAAAGAAAATCTATTTCTAGCCCTCTCCAAGAAATCCTCTATGTCTTCGATGCTCCCTCAAACTAGCGTGTCTCTACACGTGCTACTTTACGTATTTCATACTTTTCGCTTTGTTTTAGAACCCCATAACTGCAAACTAGTTGCTTTAAGAACCGTCCATAAAATACAAGTATGGGAAAATCCCTACAAAATACATTAAAACATCAAATGCCCACTGGACCACCATTAACCCTGGCACAGGCATAATGTAGATGACAACATATTAGGTGTATTAACTAACTTTATATTTAACGTGGAGAATTTATTCAGATTTATTTTAAATACGTATATAGTGAGGCGTAGACTAGTTAGTTTGGGTTAGTAGTAGGTCTCTTCTGTCACTTCTTTATATCCTTCCCGGACACATGCAGGTCAATAAATAAATAAGCGATATGGGTACTGACCTATGTATATGCAGGTTGCTCGGCTACTTCAAGGAGTTTCTCTGTGATGCTTTAATTATATAAATTTTTTGATTTATTTAAAATTAGCTTACTAATTGAACACTGAAATACGTTTATATATTTTATAAACTCAATTGAAAAGTAGAAGCCCCTCTAAATAATTTTATGCTACATTTTATAATAAATATTAATATTTAAATTTAATTAAAAACTAATTTTTGAAATATAATTTCTTTCTAAAGCCAATGTGATCAAAATCCAGCCAATAACAAAATACTTATTATATTTTCGGTTGAATAAATAATATTTTTAGACATTTTCGCATGAGTTATGTTTGTGTTAGTTTGCTTGATATAATAAATTTTTCGGAAAACTATTAATTTGTCAAATTTATCTGTTTTTAAATAAATAGAAAGTTCAAAGCAGTATGAAATATTGATAAGACAAATTTTGGATATCAGCGGATTAATTTGTTTTAATTTGTTTACGCAGAAAACTGATAAAATTTAACTATAATAAAGTTTATTTCAAAATTATAATATTATTCTGATAATGCGACCTTGGATACTTTTGCAATTTCGGTGTTGGCTGGCGATTTTTAAACATTCACGGTAGGTAACAAAACCAGATTAAGATTTATTGAGGTAACCTTTTAATGCATTTTTAGTGTTTCGTACGGAATACTTATAAGATCACTTCGGCGTCTGTCCGTCCGTCCGCCTGTCTGTATGTTTGTCTGTCACTCCTGATTTTCTCCGAAACTATTTGACGTAGAATGTCGAAATTTTGTACTAATATAGAAATTCATCAGAGCCGTGTAGTTTTGAAAGTTAAATTTTGAGTTAAGGGGTCAGATAGAAATTATGTATGTATAACGTAACCCTTTCACACATTTTTCTTTGAATTATTTTTAGAAAATCGCGAAAAATCGCTGTCCCCTCCTCATCTCGAAAAGTACTAATCGAAAAATTTTGAAAAAATTCTGGAATATTCTCCACAGGGTGTAGATTGAACAAAAATTATCACGAGTGCATTACCTTTAATAATTTATCTGGTATATAAAAAAAAAACAAAAATTTCAAGAACATCAGTTTTCAGTAAAGATCGAAAAAAAACTTTGTTGAAACCTCATTTGGGGTGTGTTTTGTAAAGTCACTGATCATTTTATACCTCCAAAACAAAAATTTTTATTTTAAAAGCAACGTACGGAATACTAATTGCGCAAGTCCAACTCGAACTTTGGATCAGACAAGAACATATGACTTCTTTTAGAAACTGGATGAGCTAAGGAGGAAAATTTAACCTATATTTTAACTGAGTTTAAAGCAAGAAATTCTTTTTAGTATGGGTACTTAGAAGTTTTTGCCAGATGTACACTTTATTTTCCCAATGGTTAGGTATAATGATCGACTAATGTCATACTTCAGTTTTGACAAAAAGTTTTGAATATTACTGGGGAGTGTGCACATTTCCTTCTTCTTTTAATTATTGGACTGGGTTTTAATTATTTCGAAGTAAAAAATGACCACATGAAATCAAAGGTTGAACTAGGAATACGGTTAGGTTTTAAATTAGTCGCTGGAATCTACAGGATTGGTTTTGATTAATAAAATGCTGTCTAATTTTGATCGTATGTATGTACGAGGATGGATTGAATAGTTCGCGGCCTAGTAAAAAAAAACAAAATAAAATACGTACAAACATATTTTTATATTTCGACGTAGTCTCCACCTAGCTCTATGCACTTCTTCCACCTGCTTTTCAAAGCTTTCACACCTGTTTGAAAAAAAAATTCCTCAAGGTCTTCAAAATACTGGTTAACTGCAGCTTCGACTTCTTCATTTGATGAAAATTTCTGGCCACCGAGGTGTTTTTTTTGGTGTGGAAACAGATGAAAGTCCGAAGGTACCAAATCACGACAATAAGCCGGATGGAGCAGCAATTCGAAACCACAATCACGAATTTGAGCCATAGACTTGGCGTGTGAACGCGAGCGTTGTCCTGATGGAACAAAACTTTCTTTCTCAGTAATCCTGGGCGTTTCTCTTTAATTTCTTGACTTAAACGACGCAAAAGGGTGCAATAGTAAGTCGACTTTATTGTTTCGCCTTTCGGAAGGTAGTCCACCATAATAAGATCATCAGCATCCCAAAAAACTGACGCCATTACTTTTCCAGCCGACAGAATTGCCTTCGCTTTCTTTGGGGTCGGTTCACCAGATTTTTTCCACTGCTTGGATTGTTGTTTTGAGTCTGGAGTATAGTGGTAAACCCAGGTTTCGTCCATTGTCACAAACCTGTTAAGAAAATCTTGCGGATCAGCCTCAAACATCTCCAAACAATCGCGAGATATCATGAGTCGAATTCATTTTTGTTCAACTGAAAGCAATCTGGGGACCCATCTAGCGAAAACCTTAGAAAATCCGAGTTCGTTGGCAATGATGTTTTGTGTTCGTTCATACGAGATGCCTATAGCGTCTGCAATCTCCCTGATAGTTAATCTATGGTCTTTCAATATGAGATCACACACTTTGCTGATGTTTTCTTCAGTCGTAGACGTCGTGGGCTGGCCGAAGCAAGGGTCATCTTCGATGCTCTCTCGTCCACGTTTAAATTCTGCAACTCATTTTTTCACAGTGGTATATGACGAAGCAGATTGCCCTAGTGTTGTTTTCATATTAAATTAACTTTAATACGTAGATCAAGTATTAATAGTCAAAAATTGGAAATTAAATTGAAGTGGTTGTAACAAAATTAAAAACTACCTCAAAACCACTTTTTCGCAGATTTCTCGGAAAAATGTAAAAATTACAAAAAAATGTTTCGAACAAAATCGATAGATAATATAATTATCTACAAAATCTTTGTTAATCACTTTTCACGTATTTGCAATATAAAACGAGATATTTGCAATTGAAAATTGTTATTTGAGGCACTGCTAGCTAAAAAAATAGCCGAATCTGAGAAAATTTGCAAAAAATAAAAAAAAAATCATTATTTTTGAGCATTTTTTAAATCGTATTTACTTAACATAATTCACTTTTTCGGAGAGTTATTTTTATTGACTTTTTGAAAAGTTATAAACAATTATATTTTTTGAATTTCATTTTTTATTGTCAAAATTGAAAAAAAATGTTACATTCCTTGAAGTTTTATTTATATATAAAATTTTCAATTTTAACAATAAAAAATTAAATTCAAAAGTTTAAAAATAATGATTTTTTAAATTTTTTATGATTTGTTTTCAGATTCGGGTATTTTTTAGCTAGCTGTGCGTCAAATAACAATTTTTAATTGCAAATATCTCGTTTTATATCGCAAATACTTGAAAAGTGATTTACAAAGATTTTGTAGATAATTGTATTATCTATCGATTTTGTTTGAAATATTTTTTTGTAATTTTTATATTTTCCGAGAAATTTGCGAAAAATTGGTTTTTGGGGTAGCGTTAATTTTTTTTACAACCCCTTCCATTCAATTTCCAATTTTTGACTATTGATACTTGATCTACGTATTAAAACTAATTTTTGATCAAACATTCAGGCTTCAACTATGAATGAGCATTTAAAATTCTTATTTACTGGACTACTTCTGGCATCTTGGATTTCAATCTGTTCATATTTTTGTTTTCTTCGATGGTGTTAATTATTAAGTTTGTATTTTATTTTCTAACGTCCTTCCTTGATTCTTCCTTTACGGCTTGGTTTAATGTTTCACACTCATATGTACCTCTTTCTTTACGTTTTCTTTCTTCTATGAGTTTAATTGTTTCGGAAGAGAATTTATTCACTTTCTGCTGTTGGTAGGACATTTTCTTAATTGTTACTTCGACACTAGATGTAATTTTTTCTGTAAGTGAAACTAATGTTTCAACCTAATTTAAGTGTAGCTACAGCCTGTGTACAGTCATCGGAATAAAATGATAAGTATAAATGAACATAACAGAGCTGCTGGGTAGATTTAAATGCTCTTATAAACATAGCTATATAGACACTAAAATATGAAGGTGATATTCCCATAGACGACAGCTTGTGATTTCTGCGTCAGAAAGTTAGGCAGTACACTTACTCTCAACCCCGATAAACCTATATAGTGAAGAATAGCCTTCAGCATCTCATGCTGGAAGATATCGGGAATTCTGGGATAATTGAAGACCAGTTATATCGTCGGTGACGGTAAATATATTTTATCTATGACCTTCACTCAACCTACACTGATCAGTTGGCAGTACATGGTTTTTTATACGACATTCTCTATAAACTGGGTTTCCAAAAACTCTTCTAATATTTTTGAAAAGTGGTAGTACCATATACGGAGGGTAACTATCTATTTTTTTGATCCATATTACCGTCTTCTCCGGGAGACGGGTTAAGATGGTTAAAAGAGCGTCCAATATTGTTAGTTCAATATCCATGAGTTCTTGGAGTACTAGGCAGTTTGTGTGTTTCCGATGAGATGGAACGTCCATCCCTGTCGTTTTATATATATGTAAGAATATATAAGTTGGACAATGCATATTTATTTTAGTTTCAATTTAGGGTCGATTATTCATTCAATTATTTTTTTCACTATGATTTGTAATGAACATATTTTGGAAGATTTATATCATCATCAATCCGATTTTTTGTTATAGCGTTCTTCGCCTTCCGGTTCCCAGTTTCCATCTTCTCCGATCTTCCCAATCTCCGGGCCTTAGATTTCTCTCTGACATTTTCCTCTAAACATCTCCAAACCATTTATGGTTTCGTTCGTTGTTCTTGAATCGCTGTAAATTGTACTTGATGGGAAATACAGCCCTGGGCAAATTATTCCAAAGGGATGATTTTCTCCATATAAAAGACTGCTTGAAAAGCGTTGTACGCAGAGTAACAAGCTGAATCTCATACGGATGTGAAGTATTAGCGCGACGTGTATTTCTAACATATACTGCTCTGGGAGGAATTAAGCAGGCTATATCGTTCGAACACTTTCCATGAAAATACTTGTAAAACAGACTCAAGTCGCCAACTGTTCTTCGATGTTCCAGCGAATCAAGGCCGCCCGTCAGTTCCGGGTCACCAATTAGACGAAAAGCTCTCCTCTGAATCTAACAAATGCAGTGTGTGTTTGGAAGCGGAGCCCCAAACATGGGAGCAATATTTCATAGTTGGTCGAATTTGAGCTTTGTAAAGAATTAACAGTTGTGGAGTAGAAAGCTTTCTGATTCGAAATAATATTCTCACCTTTGAGAAGCTCTCCTTGCTATGTCTGCAACATGTTCATGCCAGGACATATTTGTTCCCAAATTAACGCCCAACAAATTGAGTGACGATGCCAGGGGAATAGAGGGCCCCGACATGATTATGTCGAGTTCAGCAACGTAAACTTTTTTAGAAAAAACAATGCCGCCTAGGTTTTTGTGGCGTTAAATTCCACTTGATTACCGTCACCCCAAGATAGAATTTCTTCCAGGTCGTTGTTAAGTTGAACGACCTCTTGATGTCTTCGGATATTTGCTTGAGTAGCCGATGTCCGAGCGTTCAAAGTGAATGAAGAGATAAGCGTACTGTCTCTGCAAAGCTGTAGATGGGATTTCCGGTCTTTTCCAGCAGATCGTTAATGTAAATGAGACAGAGAGTAGGAGACAGTATGGAGCCTAGGGGCACACCGGCGTTGATAGTGAAGGTGTTAGAAATAAATCCGTCGACCGCCACTCATAAAGAAAGCTCTCTGAGGAAACATAGGAGCCACAAACAGAACTTTTCAGACATACCATAAGAGCGTAGCTTAGCCAACAGTTCATCGTGCCAAACACGGTCGAACGCCTTGGATATGTCAAGAGCAACCGCTCGAGATTCTCCAAAGTGTTCAATTGCGTTGTTCCAAACATGTGTTACATAAGTCAGAAGATCTCCTCTTGATCTATGTTTACGAAAGCCATCGCTAATAATGTTGAATCCTTCAAGATATTTTAGAAGATGCTGATTGATAACCTTTTCCATGACTTTCGATATTATTGAAAGCAGTGCGGCTGGTCGGTAGTTATTTAGCTGTGGAACATTTTCAGCAGGAAGGAAATATTTCCTTTGTGTAGGATAGATTAAAAACTCTACAGAAAACTGGTGTTAGTTCCGTCGCACACTTTTTAAGAAGTATGGCAGGTATTCCGTCAGCGCCAGAAGCCCTTTTGGTGTCTAGCTTCATTAAAATACGCTTTATGATACGCGGTCTGAACACAACATCGGGCATCCTTGACTGCAATATGGGAATAGTAGGTGGTGTTTTTCCTTGGAAATCGACAGTAGAATGTGAAGCAAAGAGTTCAGCCAACAAGTTCGCTTTCTCAACAGGTGTGTCGTTGCAATAGAATTATCTGGCCGTGTGAGTGGTGGTATGGTGGATTTGGTGAAATTTTGACTAATTGTCTTAGCGACTGCCCAAAAAGACCTGGAATTGTTGAGACAAGTGAGAAGTTTGTTTCTAATTCGTTGATTGTGTGCCTCCTTTGTTTCGTCGATAATTCCTTTGCATCTGTTCAGGGCACGATCAAAGCTGTTACGATTTATGGTGTTTTTCATGCCATTGTCGATAGGCAAGATGTGTAGAAACAGCTTCTTTACATTTTCGGTCAAACCAAGGTTTGCCGTTGAAGGGGCATTTCTTCGAAAAAGGGATGTAAGCTTCCGTACCAGCCAAAATTACATCGCAGACCTTCCTGGCACAGTCAGATGAGTTGTCGGATCGAAAACAAATGTCTATACAAGGGAAAGTTCCATTTAGCAAATTTGTAGTGTCAAATCTTGCGCGGCTTAGACGCCTCTCTGTCACTAATTGGTAGGATACTCGATGTCGAGACCATGTCGCTTGGCCTTCCTCTTCTCGTCGCGTTGTACCCACTTTAGAACCATCTTTCGTATTCGATGTTCTCTCATTCTTTTCACGATTCTGTACCATATAATTTACCGTTGTTGAATTTCCTCAATAATCGTGGTTTTTACTTTCATTACATCTCTCATTTTTTCATTTCTAACTCTATCCATTCTTGACACTCCAGCTGATCTTCGTCAGTTATCCATTTCGAGTGCTATTAGTTTCTATTCCAATCATTTCGTCAGTTGCCAAGTTTCACAACCGTATAACACTATGCTCTTAAATACTGTTTTCTCTATGATGTTATGTTCTTCGACCACATAACAGAGTTTATGTGTCTTATGACCGCCTTTTCTTTACTTATGCTACTCTCCACTTCTCTTTTCTTCTACCGTCTTTACTTATGTTAGTTCCAAGATATAACACGTAGGCTGAAAAGTTTTTGGTCTGACACATAGATGTCGCCCTTTTCAAAAAATCCATATGATTTTTAGGAAGTAGATGACATTTCGACGATTAGTTTACAAGTTACAGTGGTTTTAGTGACGCTGCTTTTGATATTTTCAAAACAATGGAAAAAATCGAATTTCGTGTGTTGATTACACACTGTTTTTTTGTGGGAAAAAATACCGTTCACGCAAAGTAATGGCTTGATAAGTGTTACGGGAACTCTGCCCCTGCAAAATCACTCATCATTTACTGGTATGCTGAATTTCAACGCGGTCATACAGACACAAATGATGCTGAACGCTCTGGACGCCCAAATGAGGTGGTTACACCGGAAAACATAAAAAAATTCACAATTGTTTTGGATGACCGTAATTTGAAATTGCGTGAGATAGCTGACACCCTAAAGATATCAAAAGAAGGTGTCGGTCGTATTTTGCATGAACATTTGGATACCAGAAAGCTCTGTTCGAAATGGGTACTGCGTTTGCTCACAGTGGGACCAAAAACAACAACGTGTTGATGATTCTGAGCGCTGTTTGAACCTGTTTAAGCGCAATAAAAATGATTTTTTTTCATGCGATATATGACACAATAGTAGGCTGGGAAGGTTTTGGCCTCTGTAGTTTGCAATGAGGAGGGAAAAACCATCAGTAGCGAATATTATATAAAGTTATTGGGGCATTTGAAGGCAGAAAGAAAATGTGCTCTTTCATCAAGACAATGCACTGAGTCACAAGTCATAATTGTATGAATTGAAGTTCAAATTGCTTCCTCATCCACCGTATTCTCCAGATTTGACCCCCTAGTGACTATTATCTATTCACAGACCTCAAAAAATGCTCCCGTAAAAGAGACTTGGCTCCAGTGAAGAGGTTATTGCCGAAACTGAGGCCTGTTTTGAAGGAACAAATCCTTCTACAAGAAAAATATAGAAATGTTAGAAACGCGTTGGACTGGATAATATATAATAATAATAATAATAATCATTTATTAGTTCCAAGAATAACAATAGTTATAAACACAAAATGGTATGGAACATTGTACAAAGAACAAAAAGATAAAAGGACATTCACAAAACACATACATATGTTTATGACAAAAACAAAAGGCTTAGAAGAGCAGCAATAAAATGAACATTTTTATTCATAAGTTAAGTCTGTCTAAATCACTAAAGAAACTGTCTATAGCATAATAAGCTTTTGATAATACAAACTTCCGTATCTTTGTTTTGGCTCTTACTTGCGGTAATTTTCCAACGCTCTCTGGGAAACCATTAAATATTTTAACGGAAGAATATTGTACACCTCTTTGAATATAACTAAAATTACACATCTCAATTACAAGATCTGTTTTATATCTAGTTTCATAATTATGTCTGTTTTACGCATTTTCAAAGAGATCCTTGTTAATATGAACAAACATAAAGGAGTCCAATATATACATACTAATTAAAGTTAAAAGGGATTTACTGACAAAGACATTCCTACAGCTTTTATGATAATGCATCTTAAAAGTAGCTCTGATAACATTTTTTTGTAATTTAAAAATTTTGTCTACTTGGGGAGAATTTCCCCAAAAAATCAAACCATACCTGAACCTGGACTGCACGTAATCATAATAGGCCGTCGAGGCAGCATCAACGCCCACATTATTTGATAAGATTCTCAGTGCATAACAATATTTGGAGATACCAGCCGCGACATTCTCCACATGCTGTCTCCAATCAAGTCTAGCATCAATATTGACGCCCAGCAAAGACAGATGCTGAGATGTTTGAATATCGCTACCCCTGTAAGGAAACATGAGAAAACTGACCAACCCTCCTGCCAAAAACCAGACACTGTGTTTTTGAAACATTCAGTAGAAGGTCATGGGTTGTAAAATAACGCTCTAGAATTTCAAAGGCTCTCCCCACATCAGCGACTATCTCTTGTGGAGTGTCACCACTAAAGATCAGGTGTGTGCATATAGAACTGTAAACTTTCCTGTAATGTTAGCTAGATCAAAAACTTTTCAGCTTACTTGTTATATATACTCTTCACAAGCATCAATGACCTCACCCTTATTTAGAATATGGCTTCCTTGTTTTCTTCCTATACAGAAATATTTGGTTTTCTTGCAGTTAACTGTTAAACCTAAGTTTTTATAGTCTTTAAACAGTTTTCTTGCCATAAATTCAAGGTCTTCCTTGTCCTGAACAATAACCACCTGATCGTCGGCAAAATGTAGCGTGTACAACGCTGTTTTGATTTGCATAATATATTAAAAATATTGAGGGAAGTGATATGAATACTTTTTGTGAGATTACGTAAATTTTCTTTAATTTTATGACGATAGCCATAGCTACAGTGATTTACTCTGATTTTTTTCAGTATTAGCGGAGATATTCTCAAAGTTTAACCTATTTTTGTCAAATTACCGGTATGCTTCTTTCGTGTTTCATATTTATTTGACTATTACGGGAATAGTCAACAAGTTACACTTACCACGTGTTTTCTTCTCAGGACTTTTAATTGAGATCATATGAACATTATTGTCATTAATCCTCCTAACTTGTTATGTTCGAATCATACCCTAAACAAATACAATAAATATTGTTTATTCTTCTTTAAACAATAATATTAGCACATGGGTTGGGATACATTTGGAATAAGCCCCTGTAATTTTAGCTTTCCAGAAATAATTGGGTTTTCCATTCACTTTTAATTTTAAAATTAAAATTGATTGTTTGAAATGAATTGTGTAAATATTATGTTTTAGAAATGGATTACTTCGATATAGGACAAATGAGTCAGTTATCATTATGAGATGAATTCGACAATGTATTCGTGTTAGCAAGAGTTAAATATCTTTCAGAAGCCACATTATAAAATATCATCTATTTACCATTCTTCAGTGTGATGCATTGCAGATCTCGATCTTTGAAAGAAAGAAAAGATTTGCGTGACTCGTGTGCAGAAAAAGCTATTCACGTTGGTCTTGAGTGGCTGTAAATTATACTCAGTTAGAAATACAGTCGCGGGCACTTTATTTCAATGCGATGAGATTTTTCATATAAAAAAGTTCTTGAAAAGGATGATACAAGAATTGACAAGCTTACTTAGGAATGAGATGTATTGACACGACGAATATTCGTAGTTGTCACCTCCCTGAGAATAATATAGTACGGTTCATCTATCGAAAACTTCCCACGAAAGTACCTATAGCATATTCTCAAATTGTTCTTCAATGTTTTTAGGAATTAAAGTTGCTTGTGGGTTCTGGGTCTCCAATCACTACTGTCTTCTGAATAGACTCTCACAAATACACCGTATGCCTGGGAGTAATGTCCTGTCGTTGATCGAATTTGAGCTTTGCACATTTTCAAAAGTTGTTGTGGAGCCCCGGCTAGTATTAAGCCCTCCTTGCCATGCATGCAACATGTTCATGTCAGCAAAGGTCAGCAAAGAATTTACGCAGTACTCCCCTTGCAAACACAAGATTTTAACGTAAATACTAAATTTGACGTTTTCGTACTTATAAATAACCGGTCAAGTGCAAGTTGAACTTGCACAATTAGTGTTCCGTACGTTGATTGTTTTTAAAATAAAAAATTTTGTTAGGGTGGTATAAAAAATGATCAGTGACTTCACAAAACACACCCCAAATGAGTTTTCAACAAAGTTTGTTTCCAATCTTTACTAAAAACTGGTGACCTTGAAATTTTGGTTTTTTTCTATACCAGATAAATTATTAAAGGTAATGATAATTTTAGTTCAATATATTCCCCGTGGAGAATATTCCAGGATTTTTTCAAAATTTTTTGATCAGTACTTTTCGAGATAAGGTAGGGGACAGCGATTTTTCACGATTTTTTAAAAGTAATACGAAGAAAAGTGTGCGCGAATATTAAATTATATATATATATTTTTTTACTCGTGTTTTCACAAGCTTTCATTTGACACCACACTCGATGACCTAGTAAAAAATTTTTTTTTTTCACTTCCGATTTCACCCCCCAAAATTAACCCCTTAAGTTAAAATTTAACTTTCAAAACAATATGGCTCTGATGAGGCCATCAATTCCTATATTACTACCAAATTTCAACTTTCTATGACAAATAATTTCGGAGAAAATCGGGTGTGACAGACGGACAGACGGACAGACAGACGGACAGACAGACGGACAGACAGACGGACAGACAGACGGACAGACAGACAGACGGACAGACAGACGGACAGATAGACGGACGGACAGACAGACGGACAGACAGACGGACCGACAGACGGACAGACACCGAAGTGATTTTATAAGTGTTCCGTACGGAACACTAATAATTTAATCTAAGTGTTACAACTCCAGATTTCAAACCTTATGGTAAGGTATTATCTACAAAAGAAGAATGAATAAAAAAGAGGAATACGCTGCATTTATATTTGAGTTCTATCATTTTCCTGTACAGGGCGAGTCAACGAGAGAGTAAAGTTGATTATCTTATTTGTTTCAGGAATGACGAAAAAATGTTAAATACAATAGTTTTAGGGAATGTTAAGGTGCACAGTTTAAAATTTATTTTTGAGTATACAGGGTACTTCAAAAAAGTGTGGCAGATATAACATATGTTTTTTTTTTTTAAATGGAACATCCTATTTGCTAATTTATTTTTAAATTCTGCGTAAAATTTTATAATTTTTTTTATTAATAATGTTATATATCTAAACCTAGTAGTTTTTTCTAATATTTCAATTTAAAAAAAAAATACTAGTTTTTAGTTTTGTAAAAAATTGCCAGTAGGGCCATTGTTTCTGAAGGTGGAACACTCATAATTGGTACGAGCGTTCTATAGAGATGAAAAAAAAGATTGTAAAGAAATTTGAGTTAGATGCTACAGGGTGTTCAAAATAAATTTATGCATTTCGACTATTTTAAATTGAAAAATCTCAAATATTTTAAACGACACACCCTGTATATTATTATTTTTTTTCTGATAGATTTTACAAAACCCTCCAACTTTTATTAAGTATGTCATACACCTATTTCTAATAGTTTTCGATTTATTTTGAATTTTTCAATTTTTACCCTTGTTTTGAATACACTTACAATATAACATCATAGTTGCCAAGACAAAACAAAAATGTAGGCATTGTCAAATTTTGACATGTCTATTAAGCAAGTAAAAATAGTTTAATTTGTTGTAGTAAGTGACGTATAATGGTAATAGTTATGGATTTTCCTAAAAATGAATTAATTTATATGGTTTATATACTGGGCGAGGCAGGAAAAAATTGTCTTTTGGCAGTAAAGCTTTACGGAGCGAAGTACCCTAATAGACGTATACCATCTAGAAAATATTTTCAGTGCTTAATGGAACGGTTTGATGGTAGTGGTAGCGTTGAGTATACGAAACGAAAAGTAGTAAACCAGAATGCTACCAATGAGGAAAAATAAATGGAGATTTTATTTCTTGTTGAAGATAATCCCCATGTTAGGAGCCCTCAACTAGCTGATTTATCTGATACATCCCAATCTACGGCTAATCGCACCACGAGAAAATATAAGTATCAGCCCTTTCATATGGAACTACACCAAGAACTTCAAGATCGTGATTTTGAACGATGAGTAAACCTTTTTACCACCATGAATGGAGCAATAGAGACCGATCCAAATGTTTTTATCCAAAATAATGTTTTCTGATGAAGCTACTTTTCGCAGTAAGGGAGCAGTTAACAGCCATAACATGCATTATTATTCAACATTGAATCCAGTTTGGGTCCGGGAAGTTCAAAACCAAAACCATTGGTCGCTTAATGTATGGTGTGGAATATTCAATTTTCGAATTATTGGTCCATATTTTTTCCGCAAACCGCTTAACGGGCCTAGATATCTAAATTTTTGCAAAAAGAATTACCCCAGCTTCTTGAAGAAGTTGATAACTTTGGAGGGGAACAAATGTGGATTCGACAAGACGGAGCTCCTGCTCATTACCAACGGGAAGTTCGGGAATTTTTAAACTATCGTTACCCATAAAAATGGATCGGTAGGGATGGATTCATTCAGTGGCCCCCTCGATCAAGTGACTTAACACCTTTAGACTTCTTTTTGTGGGGCTACATTAAAGATCGTGTTTATGTGAATTCCCCTATAACACCAGCAGATATGGAAAATAGAATACGGAATGCGTGCAGGACAATAACGCCCTTTATGCTAAGAAAAGTGAAGGAAAATATAGTAAGACGACTAAACATTCATTTTTTCCTAGATTTTAAGACCATATAATGTTACTGATTTTTCACTTTATAAAGTACTTCTTTTCATTTTTGTATCGAGCGGTATATTAATCAGAAATTCCTAGCCGCTCGTTATATAGTGTGCTGTGCGGGTTTGCGACCGAATCTATCGATACGCCGGGATTGGTCAAATGTTTGTATCCGGAGTTTTGGTTCCGGCGTCGCCATATTACAGACAGAGTGCCCACGGCTTATTTAAGGGTCCGGAGGACGCGAATCTTGGCTTAGAACACCGAGCCGCCGCCAGGCAGTAACATCAAGCCGCCGCCAGGGCTTAGTACCATCAAGCCGCCAAGTGGCGATTTTCCACCGAGCCGCAGTAGAGGCTTACGACAATATCTACGAGAGCCAAGTTAAGCACGAGTTTTTTTATCATAAAGCCGTAGTGGGCTTTGTGTGTTTTCTAAATGGAGTAGCTAAAGTAGGCTCTTCTCAAAAGTGTGAAATCGGTTTTGTGTTCCATTGAAGGCCTAGAAGCCCGTAGGAAAACCGTAAGTTACCAGAACATACATCAATAAATATATTCCCCGCAAATAAGTGTTTTAACAGCAATTTGAACTGAAAAATCGCGAAGTGAAAATCACGACTCTTCGATTTCGGGTGTAGTCAAGATTTAGAAGTAAAATCTCTGATTTAGGGACTCTAATTTATAAAAACTACTTTTAGGCTAGAATTTTTTTGTATTCCTTAAAACTGCAAAGGTTGGAACTTTTATTTTAAATCATGAATAAATTTTTTTTGTTGATTAAAGCTAGTGTCTCACTGAATACCTATTTTTCTTTTCAGGATAAGAAAAGTTGTACTAGTATAATTCTTTTTAGTAATAACCGTAAAACACTTCAGTATTTTTTCATTTTTTTAACTGAAGTTAGATCCTTTCTATTTTAAAATGAATGGTGCCCAAAAATTTGTACAACTGAAGCTTTTTAAAAATAGAAAATAATTCCAAAAAGACGTATAACAATTATCTCTTACCCATATTTCTCTACCAAGGAAAACTGAGCTAGTGTTTGTTTAATTTCTTTAGTTCTTTTAAAATCATTATTCACTCAATTCATTCTCAGAAATTAAAAAGAGGTTGCAAGAAAATTGCGCCCACGCGTGGGAAAAACAATTTTCACAGGGTACAAAATGACGCCTCAAAAAACGGGCAAGTTCCCAGGTTACAAAATTCTAATAGACGGGCATATTTTTGAACTTTTATTACGTCATAATAATTAATCATTAGATAAGTTAAACTATATTAAAATTAATTATATCTGTTTATGTTTTCACAATAGCGTAAGTGTATTAAACAGGGTAAAAATTGAAAAATTCAAAATAAATCGAAAACTATTAGAAATAGGTATATGACATACTTAATAAAAGTTGGAGGGTTTTGTAAAATGGTCGAAATGCATAAATTTATTTTGAACACCCTGTAGCATCTAACTCAAATTTCTTTACACATGTCTTTTTTTCATCTCTACAGAACGCTCGTACAAATTATGAGTATTCCACCTTCAGAAATAATGGCACTACTGGCAATTTTTTACAAAACTGAAAACCAGTATTTTTTTAAAAAAAACGGAAATATTAGAAAAACTACTAGGTTGATGTATATAACATTATAAATAAGTTATAAAATTTTACGCAGAATTTAAAAATAAATTAGAAAATAGGATGTTCCATTTGAAAAAACATATATTATATCGGCCACACTTTTTTAAGGTACCCTGTATACTCGAAAATATTTTTTAACTGTGCACTTTAACATTCCCTAAAACTATTGTATTTAACATTTTTTCGTCATTCCCGAAACAAATGAGATAATGAACTTTACTCTACCGTTGACTCACCCTGTACACTGTTTTTGTTAAAAATGAAAATATTAAAAAAAGAATATAATCTTCATGTTCCGTTACTCCAAGAATCCTGGAAGGGACATGAACCACATTATATTTCAATTCTTCCCCCCTCACTTTTTTAAACTCTTATTACTTATACGGCTATAAATGTTTACGCTTAAAATTGTTTTATTTTCTTAACCAAAAGCCAGGAAAAAATCATATATTAAAACTATAAAAAATTTAAATATCTCCATCCTATTTGCAGCATTCTCCTGAAACCTAATCACTTAGCATAGCATATTTTTCTACTTAGAATTACAGATAGACAGATCGACGAGAGAAACAGACAGGCAGACTCACAGACTGATAAACTGATGGAAATTATAAATTATGTGTTTTGTGTTCTGAGATTAAAAATATACAAATGGGTGAGACAATTTCAAGCTAATGTAGTGTCTTATAAACATTTTGAAAATCATTTTAAAATTATTTAAATGGGCATTATACCGTACCTTGTTTAATATTTTGCCACCCGTCGCTTCTTCTTCTGGTATCATAACCGTTCAACGATCGTTGGTTTTCATGTTGAATATCATGTTGATGCTGATCGTTTTATCGACAGCCACTCGGATGAGTTGAACCGTAAATTTTCCTTACCACTGTCTCAAATTTTTCAACCAAGTTGTTCTCCTTCAACCCTGGACCACGTCTGCCTGGAATCTTTCCCTCTATAATCAGATGCAAGATTTCATATTTTTCTGGATGGCTCATAATGTGGCCAAAATATTTTAATTTGCGTCGCTTGATGGTCGTGACCACCTCCAAGCAAGAACGATGTCGTTACTAATTCTGTCCATCCAACTGATTTTCAGCAGTCGGCCTCTGGTCTAAGTAAGTTTATCTGTATATTTCATTGCAAGATAGTTTTTCATATATCTTAGACATTGACATCATCTGTATGTACTTCTATGATGTTTCCTTTTGCATTCAACTTAAATTGGTTTTTTCCAGAATGTATGCACACAAATAAAGCAACAAACTGTACTGTAACAAATATTCAGTCCTTTAATACATCAAACAATGTGAATTTTAAGCGTTGGCATTAAGCCCAATACATTTCTCGACATATGAAAAAAATGTATCTCGATGTCATGGCTGCCATGTATACATATCTGTATCATTCGATGAATAGGAATAATAATTTTAAAGAAATTCGAAAAAACGAAAAATAGACAAATCAGAAATATCTAGAATTTATTTTATTACAGTGAGATTCAAGAAATAAAGAAAAAAAAAATGAAAATGCCCTAAACCAAAGGACGAAACGTTAATTTAAGCTTAATTTTAAATACCAAATATTCATAAAACGAACCCAAAGCCCAAGAATTGAAAATAAATATTAATTGATGGTTCAAGAAAATTTTTAAGTACTATATATATATATATATATATATATATATATATATATATATATATATATATATATATATATATACTATATACTATATATATATATATATATATATATATATATATATATATATATATATAGATATATATATATATATATATATATATATATATATATATATATATATATATATAGATATATATATATATATATATATATATATATATATATATATATATATATATATATATATATATAGATATATATATATAGATATATATATATATATATATATATATATATATATATATATATATATATATATATATATATATATATATATATATATATATATATATATATATATATATATATATATATATATATATATATATATATATATATATATAGAGGCAGATACTCCTGAGGAACTTGCACTGTGTGTCATTTTGGAAGCTTGGTGTAGAATAAACCAAGTAGTATTTACCCTCTAAAACACAGCATATATGAATATGTTTATAATTAAGAAAACTGCTTCTAATTCCACAGATTTTCGGGCATTACTATCGACTCAACTCTGAGATATGGGAGCCATGTTGAGTGCATTTGTTCCGAATCTAATTCTGCATATTATGCTATTATTAATCTATATGATACATTGAACGAGTTAGATTTGGCCTAGCAGCCTGATGCAATAAGATATTTATGAGACAGAAAACAATTATGAAGCTCATATGTAACTTTAACCCGCGAAATGGCTGTAGACCAGTATTCATTTAAAAATCTCCTAACTGTACTAAATGTGAGGGTTTATTTAAAAGTCTTGTAAGAACAAAGTAAATAGCATTTTTTACAAAAACAAAAATTTATTTCTTAACATAATCTCCATTGAGCTCAGTACATTTAGTCCAGCGAGATTTCAAACTATGGTAATTGTTCTCTCAGGAACATTTACAGTACAAATAACCTCTTAATTCCACAAAAATTTCTTCCACCAAGCCAGGTTTTGACGTTGGGAAACACAAAATCCATTTGGGCCCAAATCTGGGGAGTAGGGGTGGAGAACTCGTGCATTTTTGCCACTGCAACGGCCAATGTGAGGGCAAGCACATTGTCCTGATGAAGAAATACTTTTTTGCGCACTAATCTTGGTCGGTTGTGCTTTAACTTATTCTGCAAATGGTCCAATAACGTTGCGTAATAACAGCCGGTCACTATTTTAAGGTTTTTCAAATAGTCAATCATAATCATACCCTATTGTCCCAAAAGAACAGTTGTCATCATTTTTCCCGTCGATAAAACTGTTTTCGCTTTTATCGGTGCACTTTTACCTTTGCCTATTCACTGTTTTAACTGCCAATTTGTCACTTACAAAACGACGCCAGAAGTTTTTTGGATTACACTGCAAGTTTTCCAAACACGATTTTGAAATGTCTTTCTTCGTGCGTGTTAGTCTGGAGTCAACAAATGCGTCACCAATAGCGCTCACTCAGCCTTTTCATTTTTAGAACTTCATGCAGGATATTATGTATCCGTTCATATGAGATGCTTCATCTTATCTCATGAAGCTCAATGCGACGATCTTCGATCACAATACCATATAGTTTATCGACCATTTCTTCAGAAAAAAAAACTTCAAATGGGCGTCCTGAAGGTGACGTATCTACAGTGTGGTCTTAAGTGCTAGTGCAGAGTCCCCAAGAAGTTCCTTTAGTTAATTTTCTATCTGGGCCGCAGTCAAATAAGAATGTTTTATCACTGCACTATACTCAGCTTTATCTATTTCTACGAAACGTATAACACCGATCACTTATGATAGCTGCCAACAAACAATTGCAGTTGCATCTGTTTGAAACTTTGAACAAAATCGTTACAAGACTCACGCCTATCAACAGTTATGTCGCTTAACAAAATTTCACGTAATTTAATAGAGATTTATCGGACTTATGAAACCAGACTCGTATGTATATTATCCTATATATGTTGTGTACACACTGCACTATGCATTTATATACAATACTAGGATTAATTCTTTAATCAGTGTTAAAAACTTAAAATAACATTTTTTGAAGTCTTCCATTGTGGTAGCTCCTTAGAAACTTACCTCTACTAACCGACCTCTTTTATATAGTAGAGGATGGATTTAAGCTATAAAGACACTATTAAATATGCCTTTGTTATTTATTTTGAGCACCACCTATTTTTATTCAGCAACTGTGTTTACCTAGCATAGAAATGGTAAAGTTAGGACCTATAAACATTGTTAAAATGAACAAAATTCAGGAGTCATTGTATTAGGCAATAAAAGAACAAAATTAACTTTAAAGAAAACCTAAATTTATTTGTAATCTCGTATGATACTGATATATACATATATATACATATTTATGGCCTTGGGTAGTGAAACAATTTTTTTGTTAGTCGAGCTTTCGAAATTATATTTATTTCTTCTTCAGGACATCTGGAGAGACAAAATTTTTCTTTTTCTTTATACTGTTAAGTGAAAAATTACTTTTTTAAGTACATTCATATGATTTAAAAAACAGAAAAAGAAAGAAGGCATGAGAAAAAAGAAAAATGATTGACTTACCAAAGTGGTTTTTTATAACAAAACAAGCAGTCATTAGCACAAAGGGACATTCCCCAGTATATTGTTGTTAACTACATAATATTATAATTAAAAGGAAAAAGTACAAGACGGCCAAAATGGCTGGCTTTGGTACTCTCTGCTAATCCCGTAAACCAGTAAATTAACAAAAAATTATCAATTTTTGGCTGTAAACAGGGAGTGTGATAGACCGATATAACTTTTATGTGGTAGAGAAAGACCGAAGATATTGATTCGTTTCGATCTGAGATATGCTTGCAATTATTTAAATGGCAAATGGTGTAATAAATAAAGATAGATATAGTCGTTGAGAATCTAGATTTTTTATTTCAATAGCGCATGACTCAACCTGCATACGGGGGATAACAGAAAGAAACAAAGCATTACAGTTTTCGGAAAATAAAATATAAAATAATAGAATAATTGGACGAAAAAAAAACATTTTGTCCATGTGTTATTCGTCTGGTGCAGGACGATCTGTTAGTGATTGGTATTTTTCTAATTCTAATTTGAGAATGTCACTGTATATGGAACTGAGTCCCTGGGTCTCACTCTTTTTATTCATGGTGTAGGGTTTCCGGTTAATATGGGCCATTTCTAAGAAAATTCGTTTGTAGTAAGAATCAGAGCGATCCAGGACCTCAGTCTCATCCCAGCTCATCCGATGGTCATTGTTAATGACATGTTGTGTTAAAGCACAAGATTGTACTTTACTTCTGCAGTCACTTTTGTGTGATGTAATCCTACCCTTCAAATTTCAATAGCGCATGACTCAACCTGCATACGGGGGATAACAGAAAGAAACAATGCATTACAGTTTTCGGAAAATAAAATATAAAATAATAGAATAATTGGATGAAAAAAAACATTTTGTCCATGTGTTATTCGTCTGGTGCAGGACGATCTGTTAGTGATTGGTATTTTTCTAATTCTAATTTGAGAATGTAACTGTATATGGAACTGAGTCCCTGGGTGTCACTCTTTTTATTCATGGTGTAGGGTTTCCGGTTAATATGGGCCATTTCTAAGAAAATTCGTTTGTAGTAAGAATCAGAGCGATCCAGGACCTCAGTCTCATCCCAGCTCATCCGATGGTCATTGTTAATGACATGTTGTGTTAAAGCACAAGATTGTACTTTACTTCTGCAGTCACTTTTGTGTGATGTAATCCTACCCTTCAAATTTCAATAGCGCATGACTCAACCTGCATACGGGGGATAACAGAAAGAAACAATGCATTACAGTTTTCGGAAAATAAAATATAAAATAATAGAATAATTGGATGAAAAAATACATTTTGTCCATGTGTTATTCGTCTGGTGCAGGACGATCTGTTAGTGATTGGTATTTTTCTAATTCTAATTTGAGAATGTAACTGTATATGGAACTGAGTCCCTGGGTGTCACTCTTTTTATTCGTGGTGTAGGGTTTCCGGTTAATATGGGCCATTTCTAAGAAAATTCGTTTGTAGTAAGAATCAGAGCGATCCAGGACCTCAGTCTCATCCCAGCTCATCCGATGGTCATTGTTAATGACATGTTGTGTTAAAGCACAAGATTGTACTTTACTTCTGCAGTCACTTTTGTGTGATGTAATCCTACCCTTCAAATTTCAATAGCGCATGACTCAACCTGCATACGGGGGATAACAGAAAGAAACAATGCATTACAGTTTTCGGAAAATAAAATATAAAATAATAGAATAATTGGATGAAAAAAAACATTTTGTCCATGTGTTATTCGTCTGGTGCAGGACGATCTGTTAGTGATTGGTATTTTTCTAATTCTAATTTGAGAATGTAACTGTATATGGAACTGAGTCCCTGGGTGTCACTCTTTTTATTCATGGTGTAGGGTTTCCGGTTAATATGGGCCATTTCTAAGAAAATTCGTTTGTAGTAAGAATCAGAGCGATCCAGGACCTCAGTCTCATCCCAGCTCATCCGATGGTCATTGTTAATGACATGTTGTGTTAAAGCACAAGATTGTACATCAATTCTGCAGTCACTTTTGTGTGATGTAATCCTACCCTTCAAATTTCTGGAGGTTTGACCTATGACCTTATTACAATTTGAACAAGGTATTTTGTAAATTACGTTCCAATTTTCATTTTTTAGGAGAGAAGTCTTGATTTTGGTGTACAGTTTAGAAATAGTTTTAATTTGTCTTTTATCAATTTTGAAATCAAACGGTTTGAAAATGAATGATGAAAAGTCTATCAGTAAAATTGTCAATATAAGGAAGAGAGAAATAAAAATTTTGATTGTTTAATTGAGTAGAGGACTGATTAATATGAATTTCTTGATTGTTACTTTGTATTGAGCGTTATGAAGTAAGTGTTTGAGGTTGTGATTAATATATTATTATATTTTCACTTGACAGTATAAAGAAAAAGGAAAATTTTGTCTTTTGAGGTGTCCTGAAGAAGAAATAAATATAATTTCCAAAGCTCGACTAACAAAAAAGGTTGTTCACTACCCAAGGCCATAAATATTTAAATATAGACTGCAGCCCCACTAAATTGAGAATATATTTTTCTTAACTAGTTAGTTGCGACTACTCCTGTCTTTCAATTTTGGAATGTAGGGACTTAAAAGAACAGGTGAACAGAATTAAGGTAACACACCTATCACTCGAAGTTCTAGATCAAAAACTAATCTTACGCTACCATCGACCTGCCGAAAACTCTTCCTGCTGATTCTACCGTGAACGAGGGCATATCCTATAGTACCATTCAAAAATAGTGCAAAAATAAAAAATTAGAAGTTATACCCAAATAAATATATTGACTGTATAGTGGACTGCAAACAGGAAATATTATGCCCTATTACTAATATAAGGTAAAAACTTAAAAAAAAAACTCGAGGTACAAAAAGAATAAGTCCTTTCAAGTAGGATAAATTTTCTGAAAATCTAATGAAATTTTGGTGGCCATACTATTACCAAACTTTTGTGATATCCTGGTAAAACCCCGTAGCGTTATGCAAAAAACGAAAAACTGTAAAAAATAAACACTATATCCTTATTGTAGTTGTGTAATTCTGTATAATTTAAAACATTATATAGTAAAAAAATTAAAAATGCTCTTTAGTACTTCATGATTAACATGGCTTTACATACAGCTGATGAAATTTTACATTGCTAAGTGTAAATACAATAGTTGATTTCTTAATAATCTAAATTTGTTGTTAATTACTTTTAAAATTATTTAAATTTTAACCTGTTTATATTTCTGCATGTAACATTTTTATACTTTGTATATGTCTTATTATATTTATGTACATACAGTACTATTTTATTTTTAGTGTTTCGTACGTACTTACGGGATTACTTCGGTGTCTGTCCGTCTGTCATACCCCATTTTCTCCGAAGCTATTTGACATAGAAAGTTGAAATTTGGCACAAATATGGAAATTAAGGCCCAGTTCAAGCCATGTCGCTTTGAAAGTTAAATTTTGACTTAAGGAGTTAGTTTTGGGAGGGGAAATCGAAAGTTAAAAAAAAAAACATCGGGTATACAATGAAAGCTGGTGAAAATATGAGCTAAAAAATATATATGATGTATTACTTTTGCGCACTTTTCTTTGTGTTGTTTTTAAAAACCGGCCGAAAATCGATGTCCCTCCCCTTATCTCGAAAAGTACTGGTCAAAAAATTTTGCAGAAATTCTGGAATATTCCCCATAAAGTGTAGATTGGGCGAAAATTATCATGAGGGCATTACGTTTGATAATTTATCTGGTATAAAAAAAAAATATAAAAATTATATTTACCGAGTGGCAAGTCACTTTTGTACCGAGATATGATTTTATTTTATTTTAATAGCGATCACCGTACGAAACACTAATTGCGCAAGTCCAACTTGCACTTGACCGGCTTTAAATTAATGAAAAGCCTCACCAACCACGTCACCGATGTCATTTAGTCGTTTTTATAACGTCTTCCGAAGTGAGCAATTTTCACTTAATCCACGGTGATTATTACGATTATTTTCCTTTTTTTTACCTACGTAGCTTATATACTCTGGTTTCCATTTCCTAAGAATAATAAGTAGTTCTATAGAGATATTGAAATGATTTCTAATTTTCTTAATCAGCTAATATTGTAGTTAATTAAATGCACCGAAATATTGCCGAATCCAGGTGCATGACTGTCTGCCGTTCTTCATTATTTCTTCTAAGGTAAAAAAGTAAATTTTTCTCTCCTACCTTCGCCGTAAGGGCGTTGTCTTATTTAAACAACAACTGAATTTTGATCATAATTGTTAACCTTCTTTAAAAAATACGCCATTGAGTCCCCAGAGCAGTACCCTTCTGTATTTCGAGAACTATTTATAATAACAGCGAAATTATTTAAAAAATATGGGTAAGAGCACCGTTTTATCAAACTTTTTTTTAAAAAATTAGACCATCTAAAAAAAAACGTTCAATTTATCGTTTTATAATCGATAAAATTAATACCAGATATATGTGGACTGAAAAAACGGCGCCAATAATGTCATTAGTAAGCTGTAAAAATGTCGCGAAAATATAAAAATATCCTGTACAGAAATAAATTGGTAGAGATAATGTGAAACTGTTGGATGAAAATGTTATTTTAGACTCTCTGTTGAAAGCGGTACTTTGTTCGGAAGCTAAAAATAATAGAGATCTATTGTGATGTTTGGAACGTTAAACGACACTTCGTACATTTTTTATTTTCACGATTTGTTGGTAAGCTTATGAGGAATGCATATAAGAACAGATATTTTCTAGTTAAAATAATATAGTTATGAAACTTTTCCACACTCTTGGTTATCAGTCGTTGCATTAGCACTAATATAGTACATAGACGGTAATAACAGCTCAATGTAAATATTACTTTCAGAATGAATATCTAATGAATATTTGTTTAAGTTTGGTTGCCCATGTTTAATTTTATTTATTTTATAGAGAAATATTATGTGAATTATCTGTAATTAGTATATAGCGGCTTAGCGGACAAGGATCATCAGTGTCGCGAGATACAGTATAAAGGACCGCTCTGGTGTGCCTTGTATCAATCACTAAACTATAGTACATGACAAGCTTACCTCTATTTGAAACTCTTCGGTGAGTAATAGGCACCGAGAGTAATAATTATCAACTGTTCCAACCCTAGCCTTAGTAGTAGCTCAGGTTAAGAACTATTCCTCAAAGGATAGTAGTAACCAACAGACTTCATGACTGTCATTTTTGCTTATAACTAGCTGACAAGCTTTAAATGAAGTGTTATATACTTGTTTGATGACTAATAAATACAATGCATGTCCATTTTCTTGAACCTTCTGTATTTTTAATGCAGCACCTACATTGTGTGTGCCACTATATATTGTTCTGTTTGTATTATAGAGTTAATAATATGGTTTTCAATTCTCCTGTGCATTGTAATAGTTCATTACCTTTAAAGCAAATTTATTTGATTGTTATAATAAAAAAGTATGATTTTAAAACATTTATATTGAAAATAAAAACTGATAATTGAAAAAAATGTTATTGTAACTCAAACTACAGCCTTTGGAAAATTATTATTTAAAAATAATATCAAATAAATGTGAACCGTTACTTTCTCGACACTCTTCTAACTGAGCAATGGACTTATTGATGACTGCTCGGCAAGTCGTTTCATTGGTCGCTGCCTTTTCTTGGCAAATATTGTTTTAGTTGTTCTAAGAAAAGAAGATTATAATTATACTATAAACTTTTTGAGATATCCCTAACAAGAAAAACGTAGGGTACGTGGAGGTCAACTAATGCCACCTATTTCGGAAATTAATTTCTTTGGGAAAATTTGTCGAATGAGTGGCAAAGATGTGTGTGTGTGTTGAAAAATGTCCAAAGTAATACAAGTTTACATTAAAACGTGATCATACATCTTAGATGGCCAGGAAACTGGCTTACTGGATCTATGCGAATGAATCACTCAAATGAGTTGTCATATTTCCAAAATTAAAAAATTCACTGGCTTTTTCAATGTCATTAAAGGACCAATCTAATGAGGTGTATAACATTATACTTGTAGTAAGCAGCTGAATATTTTATAAATTTGTAGTTAAAATAAGTTACATATAATGTATATAATATATAATAACTTACTTCTTTTTGAAGCGCCATATCTGATACGGACGTAACCGACCCTCTCGCATTTGCGTGTGATTGGTGCATTTTTAAGTCTTCCACAGATAAATGGGACCTACAGTTTATTGCCGTTTCTGAACTGAGAGAGCTTTACTAGGCATGATACTACGGCTGGTTTCCCATAGCTCGAGAGAGGTGACCGTCACGCTGTAAAATGTTTTTTTAATTTATTATTTTCCGAGTCGAGATATAACCTACTATTAAACTTAATACATATAAGTGACAGCACCGGTTCGTATCCACATCAGATTTTACTGCTATACCACGTGCGATCATTCGGTTTTTTTGCGATGTTGAAAGGAAACATAGTAAGGTATTTTTTTTTGCATAAGAAAGGCAGCAGCAATTCTGTCCAGTCTTTTCTACTAGTCCTTACCGCTTTCATTGAAGTTCATCACTGATTTGGCAGGAAACGATGTTGTGAATGACATATTTTGTCTATTGTATTTTTGTGTCAAAGGAAATGTATGGCGTCGTCCGTCTTGCTGAAGCCAAGTTCTCTGCCTACAACTGTCAAAACTTTGTAAACTGAGTGTAAAGAAGTTTTCAATGATCTCCATATATCTCTGTAAAGTAAAAGTTGTACGCCCTTCTCATCTGCGACGAATTATTTCACGTCCCAATATTGCGGCCTAAGTTGTCATTTTAGGAAGATGGAGCGAGTTTTAATGCTCTAATTTTGGAGTCGTCAAACTTCAGTAACTGTGATTTTACTTAGTTGAGTTTAATCCATGCATCAGCTGTATCTTCAATTCGTTATAGTGTTGGTATTTGAGAGAGTAGGATCCTCGCGAACTTTATTGTCTTATCCCACCTTTGCATAAAATTAAGTCAGTTTCTTCAAACTTCCGCATTTGCTGTTGAATTAGTTTCATATTTCGGGTGCCATTATGCTTTGTAAAAATAGTTTTATGATTACTGTGGAGAGGACGTTAATACAGGTAGCGCAAGAAAGGTTTATGATATAGATATAATAAACCTTAGATATATGGGGATATATAGGAAGCTGATAAGTGACATTTTGCATAATTTAGGTTTGTACTCAATTTCATTTTACTTCTTCATCTAATTTATCAATTAATAAATTGTTTAGTTACGTCAATACTTTCACTATACTTCTTATTTCTTGTAAGAAAGATATCAGCCTACCAATCTAAATCCTCTTAATATATTCCTGGTCCAAAAGATTTGAGTGAGTTTGTCTTGCCCGTGTAATTGACCTGCAAAATGTAATTAGATGTTTTTTCCTCGTTCAAGCAACATCGGCAATCTGGATCATCTTTGACCCTAAATTGAGTTTAGTCCTCATTCAGGTGGCTGTGACCATAAGGTCTTCTGTCAGCGTCTTCAGATATTTCAGGTTTAATTTCAACAGAGACTTGATATACTCAGGCTTCGAACCCCATGGTATTCTTGGACTGTCTCACTCCTGATGCTAAATTTCAGTTTCTCATGAACTTTTCGTTCAACAGATCTCAAGTCTTGGGACCGCGTAAACTTCTTAACCTTAAATTAACATTCTTACTTTTAAAACTTTTATAAGTGCTTGAAATAGAGACATTTCTAAACTAACCAACCCAAACCAATCTAACAATATACATCGTATGTAAATATATCAAAAGAAACGGGTTAAACGAACGAAAAAATCTAAAAATGTTTAAAAGATTGTAATGTAGGTGACCCCTATGAATGCTGATTTCATGTTTGTTTTTTCGTTAATTAGATGACAGACGTAAAAATGTAACAAAGAGATACCAAAATAGATACTACATTTTCTCAGACTCAATTACCATACATTCACGCCAAGGATATAAAAAAAGGTAATAAAATCAATTGTATTTTTAATGTGTGTGTGTTATGGTACCTTAACTAAAGTACGTTAAAAGTGTTTTAGTTTTTTTGATTGCTATTTAGGAACCTAAATAAAATGAACATGGAAACAATAGATTCTTCATCCATAGATAACTTACGATCTGTTTTTAGATTGCTTTCTAATAAAATACGGTAGAAAGTATAATTAAGCCAATGAAAAAAAAATTGTTGTTTGTTTGCAATTGCGTCTACCGTAACGGAGTGTCCATAAATATGTTTAAATTTGCTTGGCTTACCTGACAAATACAACGGATGGGAGGCGTACATAGTATAACCGAAGGCCCTGGAAGTTTAATTATTATGGAGAAATGTCATGAAGTAGAGCATGTCTTTCATATCGCACGAAGAACATTTTGCGTTGAATATCACTTATTCAGTGTAAATGAAACCCTGGGTACTCAACTGATAGAAAAATGGGTGCAGAAGTTGCATGAAACTGTATCTACTTTAATCAAATTTCGGGCATGGTGATCAAAGACATCAAGCAGCGATCCAAAGATGAGTAGAGTGCGTTCTAGTTTCAGTTACGAAAAGGACCAAGTCCTGCAAATGTACCCGGAAGTCCGTCATTATACATTTATACATGTATACATTTATATTTATATTCCTACAAGTTTCTAGGGTGCAAGCATGAAACCAACTGACACTGTTTAGATGCTTTTGAGCATCGTCTAACATCTTATTCACAGATCAAAAAGATGATGCCATTTTTTTAACATCTAAAACTAAACCATCCTAAACCTTAAGATTCCCTTATTTACTAATTTTTAGCTACCTCAGGCCTAGCTTAGTGAGTAACTTTCAATGCTTGTTTTCTTAAATTATAAGGTAAATCAACTAACCTAAAAATTTCATAAAATGGTCACTATTTATTTATAATTAGGGGTCATAATCTTTATTTGAGGTCCAGGTGCAATCACAGTCGGATGCTTTATCGTAAGAATCTTTTCTGACGCTTTTATTAGCTTCCGGCTGTAGTATTTCAGTCGGTAAAAGAAATTCGCAATTTTGTCTTAAATGCTGGACGTAAACATGAAAGTGGTGGATCTGTCATGAATATTAATCCATTTATTACACCCATGCTACACGATATCTTTGTGGAATTTCCGTGGTTTTCAGTTTAGATAATGAAAGCTTTTTAAGCAAAATAATTTATAATTAAATATATAAGGTGTCTGACGTGTATATGTGGGAAGAAGTGGTTGTGGAAGAAGGCTTCAAATATATCACGTTTTAATCCTTTCCTCGGCTCATGACGTTGCACATAAGTGTATTTATGCTAACTCAAAAATATTTTTTCGTTAAATTCGAATTGAATTGATTAGTTATTTGTGTTTTTCTCAACAATCGACTCTATACTGGATTGCTTAGAGTCAAAGATTATTTATTGACTAACTGTTAGCAATCTTGGGTCTGGTTATTACTAATTAGTTACTTTTGATGGTTGTTAGCTTGAATTATAAAGTAAATAAAATACATACATTTGATTAAATTATTACTATTTATATTTATTTATAATTAACCGCAATTATCCTTATGTAAAGTCCAATAACCATCGCGATGGGAAGATTCGTTAGAATTTTTTTTTTGTCTCTTTTATTACCTTTAGGCTGTAGTGTTTCGGTCAGTCAAAGAAATTTCAAAATTTATATTGATCTGAAATTGTAAATGTAGCCCTGAAAGGGTTTGGGGCGAGTAATAAACTATTTATTACATCCGTGTACGATGTTAGTTCTTGCAGCTTGATTTCAGCGCATGTAAGTTACTTGATTCGATCTCTATTTTGGATAATATTCAGTTGACGTTTTCTGCACCAACGAGGGATAAGGGCAGGGTTTTTGTATGCACTTTACATTATGTTATATTTGATGCTTCCCTTATATTAAATCTTCCTAGAAATTTGTAGGCTTTTCGCCACTCGGTCACTATTTTCTTCAAAATTTATTATAGGTTGTCTTGAGCGATAACTTTGTAGAACCCGAAAACTATTATGATAAATCGATACTCTTTGTTTTATGCCGTTGGTCACTGATTCTTGGATTGCACTTAAAATACCTAGGCTATTTGAAAAGTTTTCGGCCTGACACATAGATGGAGTTAGAAACAGTGAAACCATAATTGTATTAGAAAGTTCCATCCTTTATTCAAACACATGTGAAATTTTTTTCGATCTGTCAATTCATTCGAATAGTAGCAGCTGTTTAATATTGACGTCATTGATTTTTTTAAAATGGATAAAATTAAATATCGTGCAGTGATTACATTCTTTGTTTGGGATGGTTTAATACCACCAGAAATTCTTATTGTTAAAAGTGTATAAGGATGATGCATCAGTTTCACTTTCCTCTGTAAAGAAATCGGCTGCTCTTTTTAAATCTGGTCGTACCAGCCTCGAAGATGATCTACGCACATAAATTGCTACAACACCACAGATCATTCAACAAGTTCATGACATGGTGTAACATGATCGACGAGTGAAAGTGCGTGAAATAGCTGAGGGTGTAGGCATCTCAAAAGAATGAATTGGAAATATTTTGTATGAAGAATTACATATGAAAAAGCTTTCTGCAAGATGGGTGCCGCATTTGCTGACAATTGACCAAAACATTCGAATGCCTATTTCTTAAGCGTGTTTGGATCGTTTTAAGCAAAATAAAATTGATTTCAAGCATTGTTTCATAACTGCTGATGAAACATGGATCCACCACTATACATCAGACTGAAAAAAAATAGTCGAAACAATTGACTGAAGCCGGTGGAAGTACACCAAAGAAGGCAAAGACGGTTTTATTAGCAAGGAAGGTTATGGCAATAGTTTTTTGGGATTACAAAGGTGTTGGACATGCCAAATTCAATAAAAGCTAGTGAATTTGATCAATATGTACTGCCGATATTAACATATGGCACTGAAACGTGGGCTTTAAATAAAAGTATAATAAATAAACTCCAGTTAACCCAAAGAGCAATAGAGGGGAAAATGCCAAATATTAACCTCCAAGATCGTATTCCTAACATCGAGATACGAAGAAGATCAAAAGTGACAGATGTAATACAAAGAATTTGTATATTAGAGTGGAATTGGGCGAGGCATATCGCTAGGCTGAATGATAACAGATGAACACGCCGGATAGTTGAATGGAGGCCTAGAGAACACAAAAGATGCAGAGATAGACCACAGACAAGATGGACGGACGACATAAAAAGATTAGCAGCAACTAGGTGGATGATGATTAAATTATTGGACAAACGTTGGAGTAAATGCATTGGACTTTCAAGAGGTTATATTGAAAAATAAAACATATTTCACGGCAGAAAAAAAATTTCTTTCAAAATTGGTCCGAGAACTTTTCAGTCAGTCACGTGTCTCCAATGCGTTTGAAGATTTTCACTTTTTAGATAATTATAAATTTGTATTAAAATATTATTTATATTATATTAATTAAATGGTTGGAATATTGCTTAACATAAAGTTTTTATTCTACTGGTATCTTTTGTACTCTATACAATTTCGGTAAAGATACAGATAGCCCACAAGATCGGGTTGTCGAGGGGTGTTCCTCAGGGATCAATATTAGGACCTCTCTTATACATTATATATACGAATGAACTCAGTAGAATATCCGGAGAATTTACTATACTTTACGTAGATGACACTACATTGATCTTTAGTGAAGAGAGCCCGCACGCAATGCTGACCAGAGTGCAAGGAGCGTGCGAAGCTCTTGATGGATAGTTTTCGGCTCATGACTTATTAATAAACGCTCAAAAAACACAATGCCTATTTTTCGGCAATAGAATAGAAAACACTTTATCTTTTACATATCGAAATATTAATATCCAATCGTCCGAACGTGTTTCCTTCTTGGGGGTGGAAATAGATCAGAGACTGGACTGGAGAGCGCATATTGAGAATGTTGCGTTGAATGTTTCAAGGTATTGCTATGTTTTAAGAATTATTTCTGAAAATGTTGGAGTCGATGCTGCTCTGTCAGCTTATCATGCCTTCATACAGTCAAGAATAAGATACGGTCTTATCTTTTGGGCTAATTCACCGGAAATTGAAAGAGCTGTAATTTTTCAGAAAAAATGTATTAGGGGTATATTTGGAATGACGCCGCGTGATAGCTGTAGGGATATGTTTAGAGACAGAAAGATCTTAACCATTATTTCTATGTATATCTGGGACAGTTTTATGTTTGTTCACACCAACAGCGATATTTTTGAGACTTACATGAACAATCACAGGTATGCTACTAGACATAAATTGAATCTACTTCCCGAAAAGTGTAATTACAGCTACATACAGAAAAATGTTAATTATGTCATATTAAAGATATATAATAATTTCCCAGAGAGTGTACGTGCGTTATGTAAAACGGAAGTAAAGAGACTTTTAACCAAATATCTGCTTCAAGGAGCTTATTACTCATTAAATGAATTTTTCTTAAGTCCAGTTGAAATTAGCACAGGGCTGACATGGCTCTGTCAGCAGAGGTGGTTTCTTGTCTTTTCCGTTGTGCCTTTTATTTGATTGTGTCTTTGTTACTATATTGTAATTTTGCTTTTGAAGTGTTTTTACTTATTTACTATTTTTTCCTTTTCTTTTATTTAATTATAGGTTATTGTAAACTTAGTTAGCATTGTTTAATGCCTATTGGCTTATAAGTGTAACCTATTGTTACATGAAAACAAATAAATTATTATCTATCTATCTATCACGTTTTAATCCTTTTCTCGGCTCATGACGTCGTACATCGGTGTATTTATGCTAACCCGATTAAAAATATTTTTTTTCGTTAAATTCGAATTGAATTGATTAGTTATTTGTGTTTTTCTCAACAATCGACCCTATACTGGATTGCTTAGAGTCAAAGATTATTTATTGACTAATTGTTAGCAATCTCGGGTCTGGTTACTACTAATTAGCTACTTTTGATGGTTGTTAGCTTGAATTATAAAGTAAATAAAATACAGACATTAATTTTATTAAATTATTACTATTTATATTTATTTATAATTAACCGCAGTTATCCTTATGTAAAGTCCAATAACCATCACGATGGGAAGATTCGTTAGAAATTTTTTTGTCTCTTTTATTACCTTTAGGCTGTAGTATTTCGGGTGGTCAAAGAAATTCCAAAATTTATGTTGCTCTGAAATTTTAAATGTAGACCTGAAAGGGTTTGGGGCGAGTAATAGACTATTTATTACATCTGTGTACGATGTTAGTTCTTGCAGCTTGATTTCAGCGCATGTAAGTTACTTGATTCGATCTCTATTTTGGATATATTTACTTGTCGTTTTCTGCATCAACGAGGAACAAGGGTAGGGTTTTTGCATGCACTTTACATTATGTTATATTTGATGCTTCCCTTATATTAAATCTCCCTAGAAATTTGGATAATTGTAAAACCACAGAAGTTTCGAGCGGAAGTCCGGCTACTTAATTGGTAGGCTTTTTCTTCAAAATTTTTTATAGGTTGTCCTGAGCGATAACTTTGTAGAACCCGAAAACTATTCTGATAAATCGATACTCTTTGTTTTATGCCGTTGGTCACTGATTCTTGGATTGCACTTAAAATACCTAGGCTATTTGAAAAGTTCTCGGCCTGACACATAGATGGAGTTAGAAACAGTGAAACCATAATCGTATTGGAAAGTTCCATCCTTTATTCAAACACATGTAAATTTTTTTTCGATCTGTCAATTCATTCGAATAGTAGCAGCTGTTTAATATTGACGTGTCATTGATTTTTTTTAAATAGAAAAAAGTGAATATCGTGCAGTGATTAAATTCTTTGTTTGGGATGGTTTAAGACCATCAGAAATTGTTATTGTTAAAAGTGTATAAGGATGATGCATCACTTTCACTTTCCGCTGTAAAAAAATCGGCTGCTCTTTTTAAATCTGGTCGTACCAGCCTCGAAGATGATCTACGCACAAAAATTGCTACAACACCACAGATCATTCAACAAGTTCGTGACATGGTGTAACATGATCGAAGAGTGAAAGTGCATGAAATAGCTGAGGCTATAGGCATCTCAAAAGAATGAATTGGAAATATTTTGCATGAAGAATTACATATGACAAAGCTTGATGCTATGATACACATTCGAATGCGTATTTCCCAAGCGTCTTCGGATCGTTTTAAGCAAAATAAAATGGATTTCAAGCATTGTTTCATAACTGTTGATGAAACATCGATCCACTACTATACATCAGAGTGAAAAAAATAGTCCAAACAATTGACTGAAGCCGGTGGAAGTACACCAAAGAAGGCAAAGGAAGGTTATGGCAATAGTTTTTTGGGATTCCAAAGGTGGTTTATTGATCGATTATCTTCAGAAAGGTAAAACAATTAACTCTGAATATTATTGTAACCTTTTGAATCAGTTGGATGCAGAAATTCGTTGGAAAACATATACTTTAAAGAAGAAAAGAATGATTTTTCATCAAGACAATGCACGTTTTCCCACAAGTCTTTTAACGGTGGCAAAATTCAACGAATTAAAGTACGAATTACATCCAGCGTATTTACCAGATTTGGCTCCCTTTGACTATTGTCTGTTTGCAGACCTGAAAAAATTCCTTGATGGAACACGTTTTACATCAAATGACGAAGCTATTGCAGCCGTGGATGGATATTTTGCTGACCTTCCGGAATCACACATTAATGATGGTATTGATTACACAGGTCTGCAACAAAAATGCTGTCTGGATGTTTTCAACTCTATTTAGGTGTTCTGTTTCAACCTATGTAATTAGGTGTTCTGAAAACTAAAAAAATACTCAATAAATTCCAGAACGTCAGGTTATTTTGCAAAACACAAAATTTTATTATAAAAAAGGTTTTTTTTGGGCTAACTTGAAATCATAAATAAATAGGTACAATTTTATTTTGATTACTGTTTTTAAATGTATACAGGCCATAACTATCATTACTTTCTAAATAAAGAACTCCCTGTGTGAGCTAAATTAACAAACATAAACGTTGTAACCAGAACGTGCGCGCTCCGATAGTGTAGAAAGTGGCGCTGTACAATTACGTGTTAACTCGTCATTGTTTTATAGATCTTGGTTCAATATAGTGCAATATCATCTGTGTGGAAGTGTGTGAATTCGTCTGACAGTTTCTGTTATATTTGTGGCGAATATATGGTATTAAAGTAACAACTTAATATTACGGACTTTGTAAAAAAAGTATACTTCACGTATTTTGGCTTAAAACTTGGAGATCAGGATAAAGTTTGGGCACCTCATAAAGTCTGCAAACGATGTGTTGAAGACCTTCGAAATTGGTTTAGGGGCAAGAAAAAAGCTTTCCGATATGCGATTCTTATGGTATGGCGCGAGCAAAAGAATCATAGTGATGATTGTTACTTTTGTTCGTATAATGTGAAAGGGTATAATTCAAAATGGAAGCAGTCCATTTCATACCCCAATCTGCAATCAGCTATTCGTCCCATCCCTCATGGGACCGAAATATCAGTGCCCAAGGCCCCTGCTACCTTGGAAGAGATTCCAAGTTCTGACGAAGATTGTGCTGTACCTGAACCCGAGGACAAGTGAAGTTTTCAATTTGAAGATGACAGCAGTCCGAAATTGTTTCCCCAGGGCGAGCTAAATGATTTGGTAAGAGACTTGAATCTTCCCAAAAACGCTGCTGAGTTGCTTGGATCAAGGTTCAAAAGCAGGAACTTACTTTTGCCAGGAGTGTCTTCCTCCTGGTTTAGATATCGTGAGAAGCAGTTCACTTCCTACTTTGCCCAAGAGGACGAGTTGGTTTATTGTACCAATATTGAAGGTTTGATGGATACATTTAAGATCTCATACGACCCAGCACAGTGGCGTATTTTCATAGATTCTTCAAAAAGAAGCCTTAAAACAGTTCTGCTTCACAATGGCGGTTTCTATGCTTCCATTCCTGTCGGTCATTCCGTACACTTCAAGGAAACCTACAAGAACTTGAATTGGTTCTTTGCAAATTAAAATATAAAGACCACGGTTGGCAAGTGTGCGGTGATTTAAAAATCTTGGGCATGTTGCTCGAACAACAATCTGGGTTTACCAAATTCCCTTGCTTTTTATGTCTATGGGATAGTAGAGACCGAGCAAATCACTGGACCAAAAAGTGTTGGCCTCCGAGGGAGCTTAAAGTTGACGAAAAGAACGTCCTGCATGAAACTTTGGTGCCCCCTCATAAAGTTTTCTACCACCGCTTCACATAAAGCTGGGATTGATGAAGCAATTTGTAAAGTCACTTCCAAGAGATGGAAATTGCTTCAAATACTTAATATCAAAGTTTCTAGGCCTCTCGGAGGCAAAGTTGAAGGAAGGTGTTTTCGTTGGACCAGATATTAGATGGCTTATGGCTGATCCACAATTCAGCCTTTAAAGAGGTCATAGAGTAATTTTTAGGCAATAACAAAGACCCTAACTACAAACAAATCGTCAAAAGAATGTTAAAAGCATTTCAAGCTTTAGGTTGCCTAATGAGTTTAAAAGTACATTTTCTTCATTCCCACCTCGACTACTTTCCAGAAAATTTAGGAGATCTGAGTGAAGAGCAAGGTGAACGATTTCACCAACATATTAAGGAGATGGAAAAAAGATACCAGGGAAGATGGAGCGTCTCAATGATGGCAGACTACTGCTGGACGCTTCAGAGAGACCTTCCAGATGCTTCCTACAAGCGAAAATGTACCAAAAGGAGTCTCACTGGGAAAAAGAAATGTGTTTAGTGCTTACTAATGAATGTATTTTAGATAAAAAAAATAAGTTTTGTTACGCAATGATAAATTAAAAAAATTTTTTTTAGTCTTTTATCTTTTATTTTAAGATGATAACTAGATACCTACATTGTCAGAAAACGTGACGTTCTATGACAAAATGAGAGTCATTTTCGGATTCAGTACACCCAAAAACATAAGAATTACGCAAGAAAACCAAAACAGCTCTCAATTTTTTTTTGCAGACTTGTGTTATTTAGGACAAAAAATCGAAATATCAAAAAATAATTTGAAGGCTAACTTGGATAGAAGAGTCTCGTTAGCTTGGTCTGTGTTCGGAAGGTTACAATCTACATTTAAATTGGACATACCAAATTCAATAAAACCCAGAGTATTCGATGAATATTTACTGCCGGTATTAACATATGGCACTGAAACGTGGGCTATAAATAAAAGTATAATATATAAACTCCAGGTAACCGAAAGAGCAATGGAGAGGAAAATGCTAAATATTAGACTCCAAGATCGTATTCCTAACATCGAGATACGAAGAAGATCAAAAGTGACAGATGTAATACAAACAATTTGTATATTACGGTGGAATTGGGCGGGGCATATCGCAAGGCCGAATGATATCAGATGGATACGCCGTATAGTTGAATGGAGGCCGAGAGAACACAAAAGATGCAGGGATAGCCCACAGACAAGATGGACGGACGACATAAAAAGATTAGCAGGACACGATTGGATGCAAAAAGCAAACAACAAAGCTCTTTGGAGGCAACTTGGGGAGGCTTACATCCGACTATGGATAGAATAAGCTAATGATGATGATTGAATTATTAGACAAACGTTGGAATAAATGAATTGGAGTTTCAGGAAGTTATAATGAAAAATAAAACATATTTCACGTCAGAAAAAAATTTCTTTCATTATTAGGCCTAGAACTTTTCAGACAGTCACTTGTCTCCAATGCGTTTAAGATTTTCACTTTTTAGATAATTATAAATTTGTATTAAAATATTATTTATATTATATTAGTTAAACGGTCGGAATCTTGCTTAACAAGTTTTTATTCTACTGGTATTTTTTGTACTCTATACAAGTTCGGTAAAGATACAGATAGTTAGTGAATCAAACTCTTAAAGTTGAATAAATACATCATTATTAAAATACCAGCCAGTGCAACGTGTATGTGCTAAAGATTTTTTTTTCTGATGTGCATAGCCAGTTAACTTGTCTATAAGTGGATATAATAGTTTTTCCTTGACTCACGCTGACAATATTACTAATATTTTGAAAAACTTTGAGAAAGAAAACACAAAAGTGCATTAATAAACATCACTCACACCACCAGGTAATTCTATTGCAACGACACTTGTTGAGAAAGCGAACTTGTTGGCTGAACTCTTTGCTTCCCATTCTACTGTCGATTTCCAAGGAAAAACACCATCTACTATTCCCATATTGCGGTCAAGGATGCCCGATGTTGTCTTCAGACAGCGTATCATAAAGCGTATTTTAATGAAGCTAGACACCAAAAAGGCTTCTAGCGTTGACGAAATACCTGCCATAGTTCTCAAAAACTGTGCGAGGGAACTAACACCAGTTTTCTGTAGACTTTTCAACCTATCCTGCAGAAAGGGAATATTTCCTTCCTGCTGGTGGTGCCACAGTTCAGTAGATACCTAAAAAAGGCAAGAAGACCTTGCCAAATAACTACCGACCAGTCGCACTGCTTTCAGTAATATCGAAAATCATGGAATCATGGAAAATATCTTGAAGGATTCAACATTATTAGCGATCACCAATATGGCTTTTGTAAACATAAATCAACAGGAGATCTTCTGACTTATGTAACACATGTTTGGAACAACGCAATTGAACACTTTGGAGAATCTCGAGCGGTTGCTCTTGACATATCCAAGGCATTCGACCGTGTTTGGCACGATGGACTGTTGACTAAGCTACGCTCTTATGGTATGTCTGAAAAGTTCTGTTTGTGGCTCTCATGTTTCCTCAGAGAGCGTTCTTTACGAGTGGCGGTCGACGGATTTCTTTCTAACACTTTCACTATCAGCGCGTGTGTGCCCTAGGGCTCCATACTGTCTCCTTCTCTCTTTCTCATTTATATTAACGATCTGCCGGAAAAGACCGGGAATCCAATCTACAGCTTTGCAGGAGGTCGTTCAACTTAACAAAGACGTGGAAGAAATTCTATCTTGGAGTGATAGCAACCAAGTGGAATTTAACGCTATAAAATCCCAGGCGGCAGTTTTTTCTAAAAAAGTTAACGTTGCTGAACCCGACGTAGTCATGTCTGTCCATACCCCTAGCATCGTCACTCAATTTGTTGGGCGTTGATTTGGGAACAAATATGTCCTGGTATGAACATGTTGCAGGCATAACAAGGAGAGCTTCTCAAAACTTGTGAATATTATTTCGAGCCAGAAAGCTTTACACTCCCCAACAACTGTTAATTCTTTACAAAGCTCAAATTCGACCTACTATGGAATACTGCTCCCATGTTTGGGGCTCCCCTCTCAAAAACACACTGCATTTGTTGGATTCTGTTCAGAGAAGGGCTGCTCGTCTGATTGGGGACCCGGAATTGACCGGCGGCCTTGATTCGCTGGAACATCGAAGAACGGTTGGCAATTTGAGTCTGTTCTACAAGTATTTTTTGAAAAGTGTTCACCATACACTAGAGCGGTGCATGTTAGAAATACACGTCGCACTGATAGTTCACATCCGTATAAGGTTCAGCTTGTTACTCCGCGTACAACGCTTTTCAAGCAGTCTTATATATGGAAAACATCATCCCTTTGGAATAATTTGTCCAGGGCTATGTTTCCCGCCGAATACAGTTTACAGCGACTCAAGAATAACGTGAGTCGTTTTTTCCGCACACATGCCACTCCTGAAGCGCTTTAGGGACTTCCCTGTAGCACGTGTGCTAGACCCATAAAAAAAAATTCAAATTTTTCAACTAAGATAAAAAAAATTGATTCGGACTTAAAATATTACATTCAATATAAAATAAATACTATCGTGTATATTATAGGATTACAAAGGCTACCTTTCAAGTGTTTACAAAAACCATGAAAGGAAAAAAAAAATTGAAACAAATCGTTTTATTTTTCTTAAAATATTCGTGTTTAAGATTTATTATACACTTTTGCATGCACTCGAACCAATTCTTGAAACATTTTTTCCACTTGGAAGTTGGTACCTTAAAAACATGATTTTGGAAGGATTCAACCGCTTCTTGAGGTGATGAAGTTGCTGTCCACGCATTTTTTTTGACATTAGTTAACAAAAAGAAGTCGTTAGGCGATAAATCAGGTGACTACGATCAAGGAGATATTAATTCGATGTTTTTCTCTATCAAATAAGCAATTGTTGGATGTGCTGCGTGAGAGCTGACATTGTCATGATGAAGAATGATGTGATGTGGTTATTTTTTCTGATTTCATCGATGACTTCTGGCAAACAAATTGTTATATACCATTCAGCATTTACTGTTCTTCTAAAACAATGGATGCAACATGTCCAGTATAACCGAAGAAACAAGCGGTAGTTTTCTTGGAAGTGCTTCGCGAATGAACGAACTTTTATTGGATTCGGTTTATCTTGGACCACCCAAACAGTTGATCGTTGCTTAGTTTCCAACTCGTATGAATATATTCAAGTTTCGTCTCCTGTTACGATGTTGTATACGAATTTTGCATGTTCTTGGTCAAGTTTTTTGAGTATTTCCTTACACCAATTGACCCGAGCCTGTTTTTGAGTTCTGGTCAAATTATGCGGAATCCATCGGGAACAGATCTTTTTCACAACTAAATGTTCATGCAAAATCAAATGTACTGCAGTCTTCGATATGCCTAAGGATGCCTCTAACTCACGGTAAATCACGTGCCGATCCTCTTCAATCAGTGTTTTTTGGAACGACAACCACGATCATGACGAAATTCTGCAAACCAATTCTTTCTTTTTTAAACACTCCCTATAAAAAAACTAGTCGGCCAATTTCTGAGTTGCCACTGTTTTAACAATAACAAATGTCAATGGATGCAAATGTGAAATTTTACAATGGTAATGTCCCATTTCTATAGCGCCATCTGGTGGTCGTTTGTAAAAACTTAAAAGGCTGCCCTCGTAAAAGATGGTGGTTGATAACGTGTAAATTTAAAGCACTACTCCATACAGGATAAACAAACAAAGCAATAATAAATATGATGTCACATATATTTGACTATATTCTAAAACTATTTACTCGTAGGCAATTTTTTTAGTTCGACTTTTGATCGGTTTTGGTGCCCAAATATACATTAGTGCGATCGCACGCCTATTATTTCGAAGTCGAAGATGATCGAGAACTTTTTACACTGGAGACATCACGCACGCCTAGTCATTTGAGAATGGAGGTTCCCGTCTTGAAAGCATTTTTTTTTGGTAGGTAAACAGCGATGGAGGCCTGTTTTCATTATTCGTAGCAGTGCTGGAAGGCGTCTGTTGGAATACTATTTAGCCCATTGCCGTCAGTTATGCTCTTCTTAATTAGTACCAAAATGCCACATTTTTAAGTGGTTTTTAAGCTAGCAAAATAAAAAGCAATGATAGAGACTAAAATCTAGCGAGTAGATTGGCTGAAGAATCATAGCAATGGTTTTTTTTGGGTTGTCTGACGAGTGTTGTTGTAGTGCAGCATCCAAGTGCGAGCAATGCCTGGTGGTACTATTCGCTTCCTGAGTTTTTTTAAAAACTTCTCGATAGAAAATTTGATCGAAATTCCGTATGCATAATGCCCGTTCGACCAGTTTATATGTGCAGTTAATCACTGTATTCACCTGATTTAGCATCCTATGACTCATTTATCTTCCCCGGACTTCATGTGCCGATTAAAAAAAAACTATACGATACCATTTCTTATATTTAGCCGTAGTGACTACGACCCTCAACAGTATCTTGCATATAAAACTCATTTTGCGAATTATTTGACGGTTCCAAACGCTGTATTGAGAAGTATATCCTTTGAAAAAAATTATTTTGCCGGTTATAATTGGCATATATTTTACTTTCTATTAAAAGTCTGCTTTCTGTTTAGAGCAGGTTTGCATATAAAATTCAACGTCTAGCTGTGTGTATGTATTATGAGCTAAGAGTTGAGAGCGAATAATCCAATATTCATACCGGTTTCCTTCATGTTTAGATTCATTAACTAGCTAGATTTTTCACTATAGTTGGTTAAAGGTGGTTCTGGAACATCGGAAATATAGGAAAAATAACATGCAGTGATTTTATTCTACAACAATAGTGACAAATATTTACCCAGAGAGACATTTGATTTTACATTCGTATTATGTAAACAAAACAATATTCAATACTTAAAAACAAAATAGTTCTGGCAATCGAATAAATTAATAAACACTATCAGATACACACTGTGTATTTTTAGATAGTAGCATTATCGCGTTGTCTTAGAAGTGTCGTGAAATACAAATGTGTATGATTCCGCATCTAGGCAACGTTGAAGGATATTATGACATCACCGTCAATATATCTCATTACAGAAAAAGGGTAAGAAGCCCTATAGTGGCAGGAAGGTGGATTAAAAAAAAAAGAAACTGTATGATACGTCACCGTAACCGCCATAATGTTTCATGTGAATTCAGATTAATTTTATTATGTTTTCATTTATCTGTAAAAAAATAATGGTGAGCAATGGAATAATTCTGTATTATTCTTGGAAGTTACTTGTACTAATCAATAATTTAAAGTCAGTTATATCGAATATCATTACGTAAAACCGACAGATTTATTTACGTATGTTATATCTCTGACGTAGCAAGGTTTTAGTTTTAAGTACCCAATAAATTTTTGTTTTTAATAATGTTTACTGTAAAATAATGATAAAAAAAATGTTTATTAATGATTTTGATCAAAACTGAAATTTCATAGACGTTGTAAAACATAAATATACATAAGAATGTGTTACTTTACTACTTTCGCAAGCTCATAAACACGTAACAACATTTATTTTTGCGGCCTGTTAAAAACGAAAGGGAATAGCTCGCTTTTAAATAGATAATGTATAATGGGGTAACTTAGGACAATTTTTTGAGTTTATATGTGTATAAGAATAGTATAGCCAAAATAATATAGTTTAATTCAATTTAAAATAATGTTTAACTAGTAAATTTTGTTCCATAAAATATATTGGTGATCATCATCCGACGCGGTACTATGACCAGAAATCAAAAGGAAGTTTCACCTTTTTTAAAGCTAAAATGGTCTAAATAAGTTCTAAATGATAACATTAGGATTTTGTTATTATTTTTTACGAAATTCTTTATTTATAATATATAATAATAGTTGTTTCATGAAATGAAAAAAATGTATATAATAGTATTTTTAATTTCATTCAATGTTTGGCTCGGTCATAGCTCAATTCTTAGCTAAAATTACAAAAATATATTAAAAGCTTAATCTAACCCAATCTAAAATTGTGAACATAATAATTTTACATATCTAATAAATAATTTTAAAATCTAAACAAAATTGAGGATTTTACAATAAAAAAAATTATAAATATATAGGGTAGGTACACCAGTAGCCGACCGAATAACGTTGAGGTTACGTTAGTCGTAGCTTTAATGAAATTTGTCATATTATTTGGACTCTTTAGGCAGCAATATATCGAATTTCAACCCTTTACTTTACATGAGTGCATTTTGAAAAATTATATAATTATTTTTCTGGCGAATCAATAAACAAATAATGTACGGACGTAACAGCACCAGTTGCCGACATGTCTACGCCCCAGTAGTCGACCACTCGCTGAATAGTTGAAATCTACAGCTCTAAATTAGGTAGTGGGGTATTTTTCCGATATTTCCAGAGAATAATAACATCATGTTTCTTTTCCCAACATGAATTTTGTTATCGAATAATTGATTGACAAATCGGTTTCAAAACGTCTTTCGTCGTTGTCCGATGCCTAACTTCCATTATTTTCTGTTATTCCATTGGTGGTCGTTTACATCCCTGGAACTCATTGCTTTTGCTGTCCCCTCCTTCCATATCTTCCTGGGCCATCCTCTCTTCTTGCGCTGTGGTGGTACCTATTGCATAGCAACTTTAGGTAGTCTGGTGTCTGCCATCCCCTGCACGCGTCCATACCATATTAATTGTGCTCGCTCAATGTCCATCGTCAGTGATCCATCGACTCCCATCTGTTGACTGACATCTTCGTTTCGGATCTTATCTCTTCTTGATATTCCCAGTATACGTCTGAACACATCCATTTCGGTTGCTATAAGTTTTTTTCGATTGCTTTCACTAAGTCTCCATGTTTCTGCTCCATATATTAAACTGCTTTTTATAATTGCTTCATATTTATTATATTTTCGCCTTTTCCCATAATATATTCAATAATATCTCGTTCAAGCAGCTTATCGTTCTTCGGGCTTGTGCAATTTGCTTTTTTATTTCCCTATCATCCTTTCCGGTTATGTCGAATTCCACATCGAGATATATATATATTCTGTACATGACTTTATCTTGTCGATGTCCAGTTGTATGTCGGACGGTATCGCTCCTATCCGGAGGTATTTCGTTTTTTTTCCGGTGTTAAGCTCCAGTTCCCATTTCCTATACACCTCCTGGATCTTACGGGTCATATACTCCACATCTGCGAACTGTAATGTGTACAGACATGTATCTCCTAGAATAATACCCATTACATTACATTTTCTCCTCCACGGGCGCAGAGCCTGAGCCACATATATCTTGAAAAGTGTGGGTGATACACAACATCCCTGACGTAAACCTTTATTTATTGGGAAACTTTCTGAGAGAGTATTGCCGATCTTTATCCTGGTTGTTGAACCCTTATACCAATTTTTGAGGGCTTTCAATATGGTGTAATTCAAATTAGTTGTCTCACAGGTTTTCCACAGTTTCTTTACAGGTACAATATCGTATGCTTTGTGTAGATCTATAAACATAAGGTGGGTCTCCTGGTTAGTGCTCGTTCTTTTCTCTATTACTTGTTTTAAATAGAATACGTTATCAGTGCATGTCCTTCCCGCCTTTCTTCCTCCTTGTCTCTGTACTCCTGTTCAATTAGATCTCTGATAATCCTACCATACACACGGCTCAGGGTACTCGTCACTGAAATGCCTCTGTAATTCGAGCAATCTAATTTATTACCTTTTTTATGGATAGACGATATGTATGTCTCTTTCCACTCGACTGGTACCGGAGCCCCATTTATGTATTGGTTTACACATCAAGTAAGTGTTCGAAAAGGCCCCCTGTCCGTCCATTTTTCAGTTGTTGCACTGCCTTCCCGAGTGTGTTAACATCCGCGGTTATCGGTTCGCCCTCTATTTCTACCTCCGTGGGGGTAGTTAGTATACTCTTCTCTATCTTCAGTGAGCAATTTTTCATAGTAGTCAATCCATTTTTTTGTTGGTATGAGTTGTATACTTGCTCGGTTTTTTTCCGTTGCTCTCACATTTGTAATGAATTTCCAAGACTCGGAGCATTTTGTACCGCCCAAATATGTAATGATCTCCGTGCATTTCTTATCCCACATTTCCTTCTTTACTGTTATTACTTTCCTTCTTGTTATTCGCTTTGCCTGTGTATATTTATCTTTTGTAATTTTGTGTTCAACCATTTCTGGTAGAGTTGTTTCTTCTGCGTCAATCTCGTTGTTCCACCAAAGTTTTTTACTGTGGCTTTCTGTTTTTATCCCGATTGCTTCTTCTGCTGCGCTCTTAATGCTATTTATAATGTTCTTATATACGTTCTCTACCGTATCTTGTTGCGTTATAAAGCCTAATTTTCCGTTCACTCTGTTTTGATATAAGTTCTGGGTTCGAATGATGCCATTAAAAAAAAAAGTTAATTTTCACCGTTTGTATTTTTCATAACTGATCTTTATATTTCATATAATATATATAACGATAATCATAGCCGTGAATTAAAGCATTTCGAGTTTAAATCTAGTCCGTACAATGACATTAAAAATACTTAGAGTCAAAAATATAAAACTACATTTCCTTCTCGGAGCCTCGGTCCTCCTTGCTTTAGAGCCCGCTTCTTTTTTTTCAATTCTAGCAGCAGCAGCTTGTTCCTTTTATAATTGTATTTTTTTCTTCTTCTTCTGCTTCACAATTTGAATTTCCTCTTTTTTCCTCAACTCTTCTTCTACAGACTCACGCCATGCCTTTGACGAAACAGCAGAGACTTTCTTTTTTAGCTTGTGTTTATGATTTGCATAAATAAAGCTGGGGTAGCAGAGATGTAAAGAAATGCTAGTGTCAGATGTTTTTTCGATGATAATTTCCGGAGAACTTAATTATGAAACAAAAATTAAATCTAGGTTGACAGCTCGTAAGTATATCATCTCCACTTGAAAAATGCAAGAGATATGAGAAAACAAATTTTCCTGACTGTGTGGTTATAGGCTCTACAGGCTCATCAATCTTCATTGAATCGTCTAGTAGAGTACGAACATTAGCACTGGAGAAATCATTATTCTCTGGAATAAGGCTAGAAATATATAAATAAAAGTAGGATAACCTCATAGAAATATTAATTCAAAATTGAGAATAAAATTCAAATACCTGGGCCATCTAAATATAGTGATGGTCCAGTAATTTATTGAGCAGTATCGTTAGCCAGTCGCAAAGGGTTAAATAAGAAGCATAGGCGGAAAACTATTTTCCCAATCCTTATCCTATTTTTTATGATCCCCTTTTTTTCAGGTAAAAAATGCATATGAGACGCTCAGCACATCTAGTGTCCCAAGTGGGTTGCAACTCGCGCACTTGAGATTAGTGGAAACAACTGAAAAACCCATTCATTTATTGCTTTATGGTCAGCGACCATAAAGCAGTAAATTTCCCATATATAAAATCTCAGTTAGTTTATGGTGGGTTTTTCCCAGATTTCCTCACCGATCAAATATCTGAAATCCACATGGAACACCTGGAAATCCATAATTTTATGATGGTCGACTACTGGAAAAAAAGAAAACACCAGGCGTCCAGTAGTCCACCGGCCTATGACGACTACTAGAATTACTCACAAAATCGACCCCAGTAGTCAACCGCTCACAAAACACGCAGCTCTCGAAGAACTGAAGAAACTGCGAGTTCTAACATTTTCTGCACTTGCATCTTGCCTTGAACATCTTTATTTCGAGTAAAACAATAGTTTTCCAACGTTTCATGAACATCCCAAGCGCATCGACTGTACGCCACGAGTACCAAAAAATTAACTATACCGCCTCTTCTCGACCGGCCCAAAATCTTTTTAAATTCCCTTTCTCGATCCGTCGATAAGGGCCCTGAAACTGATTCTGGATTAAAGTTGGGAAGTTCAACTATCACTTGAATACGACGCAATTACAAGAAAGAGGACTATGTTATAAATCTAGTAAAACAATATAGCATCTATTTTGAGAACCTTCTTCAAAATGCGAACTTAGTAAAATTTAGTATTTTATTATTATTATTATTATTATTTTTAAATACTGATATACTAAAATTTCATTACCAAACTGAGAAAAAGAGTACTGTCAAATTGTATATATAATACATACCTAAAGCTATGCCGTCAGTTGCATGCAAAATGCGCCGAAATTTTTAACCTGAATAAATAAATAACACCATATGTGGCAACTGGAAATTGTTAAAACTTAAAAAGTTTAAACTAAACCTCCAACTTTTATTTGCAAACAGTTTCTATTACTGGCTTAATCTAACTCATTTTTTAAAAATATATATTTTTTTAATAATATATGATTAATATTATTTATATGGTAAAAAAATTAAGTTGAAATAAACCGTTTAAAAGTACTCACTCTAGGAGATTTTTTAAAATTCAATAAAATAACGAAAAATAATAATTAAAAAATCAGTCAAGAAAATTGTCGAGTGAACGTAGCGAAAGTCAACTTTCTAAAGATGTAGGGTATCGATGGATATACGAAGGGACGATCAATAGTTATCTATCTTTTACCTTTCACCTGCATGGGCCTTTATGCATGAGTTTGATAACATAAGCTTTGTTAGTTATTATTTATATACTTACCTATTAACGTTACCAATCTCAGACACAAAAAATATCAATAATATATCACTAATAACATCGTCTCCCGCCAAATCAATTTAAATGAGTGAGGTAAGGACAAGCAGAAAACATTGGGCAAAGTTTCAACCCTCTCTTATGGAAAAAGAGTACTGTCCATGCAGTGGCGCCAAAAACCTAAATGATCGCTCATACTCGTATTCTGCTAGTAAAATCGGTTATAGATACGTGCCGGTGTTGTCACTCATATTTATTAATTTCAATAGCAAGTTGTATGGAATTACACATGACTTATTAAAGTTCAAATTTAGAAAATATTATATAATGAATATTATAGTATTCTTAATATAATACTATTTAGTTGCTTCTCTATTGACTAAAACTATGCATATATAGCGAAAGTCGGTGAACCACTGAATATTTTAAATTTTAAAAATCTGGAAACACATTCAACCAAATTGTAACTCATCGTTTTTAGTCGTCCTTCCTTGAGTCTATTGTTAATCTTTGATAGGGTTTAGATGTAAACAAACGGAGCCTTGCTACCAACTATATTAAAAGTGCCCAGCAAGCTTCTTTACGAATGACAGTCGACGGATTTCTTTCTAATACCTTCACTATAAACGCCGTTGTGTTCATACTGTTTCCTCCTCTGCTGGCTCCATACTGTTTCCTACTCTCTTTCTCATTTAAATTACTGTTCTGCTGGAAAGGACCACGAATCCAATCTACAGTTCGTGCAAATATCCGCAAATAGCAGGGGTCATACAACCTAAAAAAAAGGCCTAGGAGACATTCTATCTTGGACTACAGTAACCAAGTAGAACTTGACGCTACAAAACCCAGGTGGCAGTTTTCTCTAAAAAACTTAACGTTACTGAAACCGGCATAGTTATGTCGGGACACACTGCATTTGTTGAATTCTATTCAGTAGCTTGCATGCTTTGATGATTACACGAATTCGAGGCTTAGTGTATAGTCGCTCATTTAACACATGGCGTTCTATTTATATTTTTTTACAATGTTACGAAACTTGTAATATGTATATATGAAATTCTTTATCCTACTTTACCAAGTGTACAAGTGTGAAATGCGGATTTCAGACAACAGATGGTGCACCAATACAGTTTGTGCTATAAAGATTTGACACTGCGCCATTTTGTTGTGTCATCAACAAGTGTCAGACGCGCAGGAGTGATAATTTCGAAAAGTGTGTGCATAGTGTTGTATTGTGTTCAATATGTCGAAATTTATACCGAACAAAGAGCATTCGCGGACAGCATTAATTTTTTATTTTCATTTGAAGAAAACTGCTGTTGAATCATACCGATTACTTCGAGAAGCTTATAGTGAACATGCTCCATCGCAAAATACGTGTGAACGATGGTTTCAGCGTTTCAAAAGTGGTGACTTCGATGTTGCAGACAAGGAACGTAGAAAACCGTCAAAAAAATACGAAGATGTGGAATTGTAAACATTGTTGGACGAAGATAATTCGCACACACAAAAACAACTCGCCGAGCAATTGGGCGTTAGTCAACAAGCCGTTTCCAATCGGCTACGAGAGATGGGAAAGATTCAGAAGACCGGTAGATAGCTACCATATGAATTGAACGACAGGCAAATGGAAAAGCGCAAAGACACGTGTGACATTTTGCCCGCTCGGAACAAAAGGAAGTCGTTTTTGTATCGTATAGTTACAGGCGATGAAAAGTGGATTTATTTTGAGAATCCCAAGCGCAAAAAATCATGGGTGGCGCACCATCCACATCGACCGCAAGACCGAATCGCTTTGGCAGAAAGACGATGCTCTGTGTTTGGTAGGACCAGAGGGGCTTGGTCTATTATGAGCTGTTAAAACCTGGGGAAACGGTTAATACTAAAGATTACCAACAATTGACCGATTTGAACCGTTCGCTGCTTGAAAAAAACGCCAGAATACCGAAAGAGGCAACACAAAGTCATTTTTCTTCATGACAATGCTCCAGCACTCAGCTGGGAAGTTCTACTCCATGTGGCTTACTCACCAGATTTGGCTCCTTCCGATTACCACTTGTTTGCATCGATGGGTCACGCACTTGCTGAGCAGCGATTTGGTTCGTGCGAAGATGTAAAAAAGTGGCTCGATGAATGGTTCGTAGCAAAAGGGGAAGATTTTTTCTGGCGTGGTATTCACAAATTGCTTGAAAGATGGGAAAAATGTATAACAAGCGATGGAGCATACTTTGAATAAAGCACTTTATATCATTCTTCCGAATTTAACATGCTTTTTTTAGAAAAAGAAATCCGCATTTTATACTTGTACACTTGGTAAATATAATATAAAATATTTTTCAAACTTACCTCCGTACATATTTGATCTTCATTAGATTCTTTGCGATATTGTGCCTTTACAGAATGTTTTTGCAAACATGTCACATGTAAAACGTTATATGCATTTGCTAGAATCTTGCCTTTTTTACCATAAAAATACATCATTCATCGACATAATTTTTAAATTTGTATTCTCACTGTTTTTAATTTTTTTTTTTTCAATAATTTTCGCATTCCTCTTTTAGGTATATTTATATGAAGAATGAACTTTCCTAGTTATGATTAAAATAAAATTTACACAGGGTTATTGAGGTATTCATCAGCTGGGTGGTGTGCTCAGAGTCAGAGTCAAAGGGAGTGGTGAGGTTAGGTAAGCCAACTGGACATCGGGCCAAGAAGGGTGGTGCGACAAGACTTTCAATTCAGTGTGAATTTATTATTAGTGCAGCCTTTTCAATAACCCCAATGAAGAACACTAGTATTAAAATATACTAAAAATTTTAACTTAAAACCGTTACTCGATTAACAATAATAATAATTTAGGATCAAAAATTACAGAATGTAATGTTCAATGTATGTTCAAATGTTCAAAATACACGACCTGCTTTCTATACTATTTTTCTGTTATGTTTAACTAATTAATTGAAACTATGAGAAAACCTGTTTAAATTAATATTTAAAACTTAACCAACGAGAATTAGTATTAAAGACCACAACATTTTATTTAGAAGTTACATTATTGTTATAAAAATACACTTAACAATTACCAATAATAGTCGGGGTTTAACGGAACATAACAACTTCGTTTAACTACTATTCCCACCACCTACTATTCCCACATTGCAGTCAAGGATGCCCGATGTTGTCTTCAGACAGCGCATCGTTAAGCGTATTTTAATGAAGCTAGATACCAAGAAGGCTTCTGGCGCTGACGGAATACCTGCCATAGTTCTCAAAATCTGTGCAAGGGAACTAACACCAGTTTTCTGTAGACTTTTTAACCTATCCTACAGAAAGGGAATATTTCCGTCCTGCTGGAAATGTGCCACGGTTCAGCCGATACCTAAAAAAGGTAAGAAGACCTTACCAAATAACTACCGACCAGTTGCACTGCTTTCAATAATATCGAAAGTCATGGAAAAGGTTATCAATGAGCATCTTCTAAAATATCTTGAACGATTCAATATTATTAGCGATCACCAATATGGTTTTCGTAAACATAGATCAACAGGAGATCTTTTGACTTATGTAACACATGTTTGGAACAACGCAATTGAACACTTTGGAGAATCTCGAGCGGTTGCTCTTGACATATCCAAGGCATTCGACCGTGTTTGGCACGATGGACTGTTGGCTAAGTTGCGCTCTTATGGTATGTCTGAAAGGTTCTGTTTGTGGCTCTCATGTTTCCTCAGAGAGCGTTCTTTACGAGTGGCGGTCGACGGATTTCTTTCTAACACCCTCACTATCAACGCTGGTGTGCCCCAGGGCTCCATACTGTCTCCTACTATCTTTCTCATTTACATTAACGATCTGCTGGAAAAGACCGGGAATCCAATCTATAGCTTTGCAGATGACAGTACGCTTGTCTCTTCATTCACCTTGAATGCTCGGATATCGGCTGCTCAGGCGAATATCCGCAGACAGCAGGAGGTCGTTCAACTTAACAAAGACCTGGAAGAAATTCTATCTTGGGGTGACAATAACCAAGTGGAATTTAACGCTACAAAAACCCAAGCGGCAGCTTTTTCTAAAAAAGTTAACGTTGCTGAACCCGACATAGTTATGTCGGGGCACTCCATTCCCCTAGCATCGTCGCTCAATTTGTTGGGCGTTAGTTTGGGAGCAAATATGTCTTGGCATGAACGTGTTGCAGGCATAGCAACGAGAGCTTCTCAAAAGTTGGGAATCTTATTTAGAACCAGAAAGCTTTACACCCCACAACAACTGTTAATTCTTTACAAAGCCCAAATTCGACCAACTGTGGAATACTGCTCCCACGTTTGGGGCTCCGCTCCCAAACATACACTGCATTTGTTGGATTCTGTTCAGAGAAGAGCGGTCCGTCTGATTGGGGGCCCGGAATTGACCGGCGGCCTTGATTCGCTGGAACATCGAAGAACGGTTGGCGACTTGAGTCTGTTTTACAAGTATTTTCATGGAAAGTGTTCGAAGGATGTAGCCCGCTTAATTCCTCCCAAAGCGGTGCATGTTAGAAATACACGTCGCGCTGGTGCTTCGCATCCGTATGAGGTTCAGCTTGTTACTCCACGTACAACGCTTTTCAAGCAATCTTTTATATGGAGAACGTCATCCCTTTGGAATAATTTGCCCAGCGCTGTGTTTCCCACCGAGTACAATTTACAGCGATTCAAGAACAACGTGAATCGCTTTTTCCGCACTCGTGTCGCTCCTGGAGAGCTTTAGGGACTTCCCTGCAGCACGTGTGCTAGACCAATAAAAAAAAAATAAAAAAAAATAAAAAAAAAAATTAATATTTAGTGGGACCGCCGTTGGCCTTGATAATCTCCTGTAACCTTTTTATCATGCTTGCAACTAGCTTTCTAGTAACTTTTGCTGGCATGTTTTCCCTTTCGTTCAATATGCTGTTGTTTAATTCTTCTCTATTTGAAATATTATGTTTGCAAACACGCCGTTTAAGTTCCTCCCATAAATGCTAGATGGAGTTAACATCGGGTGATTGAGGAGCTGCCGTTGCACAATATGGATCATCCATTCTCGCACCAAGTTCGCGGTATGTTTCTGATCATTGTCCTGTTAGAAAATATATATTTTTTTAAGTGATAATTTTTGGACATATTCTCTTAAATTTTCTCTCAAAATGTTCAGATAAACATGCTGATTCATGCTACCATTAATAAAATATAAATTTCCAACCCCTCCAGCGGACATACATCCTCAAAGAAGAACAGCGCCACCCCCTTGTCTCTCCGTGGAACAAATGTTTTTAATATCAAATTCGGTGTTCTCCTTTCTCCAAATTTTAGTTCTGCCATCAGACCCAAAAAGGTTAGTTTTAGTTTCATCACTAAAGATTACGGATTCTCAAAATTCAGGAGGTTTAATAACGTATTCCCTAGCAAATGCTAACCACTTTTTGCGATTAGCTTCCGAAATCAACGGGTTCTTCCTGGCTGCACACCCCTTATAGGCTAATTTCTCACTGTTTGTGAACAAACATTTTTCGAAAATAGTTCCCGTACTTCTTCTTTTAATTTTGGTGCACTTTTCCTGGGATCTATAATTATTTGTCTAACAATACTGGCTGGCTGGTATACAATGTACTGAACAGTAGCATGCGACTTTTTAACAAGTTTTCCTATATTTCTGTACGACTTTCCAACTTTCCACAAATCAATTATGATCTTTCGAACTTGAAATGGAATTCCACAATTTCTCTCGCTCATTTTTAATACTACTTAGAAAACTTACTGCAAAATTACTAGCAACAAGTGACAGATTATAAAGTATGGCCGAAAATTATTGATTTGTTTTCAGTTTAGGAAACTTGATTAAATTCGGCTGATTATAAGGTGTTTTTGTCAATACAGTTTTTGAGTGTATGGAGACTCTTTTGACTTTAATTTTGTTTACATTTTTATAACAATGATTTAACTTCTAAATAAAACGTTCCGTAGTTGTTTTTAATTCCTCGTTGGTTAATTTTAAAATATTAATTTAAACATGTTTTCTCATAGTTTTAATTAATTAGTTAAACATAATAGAAAAATAGTACAAAAGGTAGTGTATGGAGACTTTTTGGACTGACTGTATATTTGCATACATTTTTAAAATTAGTTTTAATCGTTCTTTCAACTACACAGTTAGTTTGAATTGGCATAATTAAAAAAATGGGCTCCAAAGTGATATATTTTATGGTGAGGCAACGAGGGTGAAGTCGCGTCGAGAAATCGGTCTAATATAAATGTTTTCAAAAAATACTGACTAGTATGTCAAGATTATGCTAGGTTTAGCATGTCTTCTTACTACATCTTCTAAACCTCGTCTGAAACTATTTATTTCAGATGCATAGAGGAACTCTCCCTAAATAGCCACCTCATTCAAAGGGCCTCTTCATAAAAGATTTCTACTCGATTTTCGACGTTAGACCTTTGGGAAATATTTTTACATCATTTTATTATGCATTTAATAAAAGCATCTTTTTACAAACCTCGCATGCATTTAGAAACAACATTTTATTTCCGTTAGAACGGAATAACTAGGAATATCATTTATACGAGGATCGATTGAAAAGTTCGCGGCCTCACCAAAAAATAACTATAATATTTTTATTATAGTATCCTTAATAAGTTCATACTTTCTTTGGTTGTTACAGTATAAAAGTTTGTTGCTTTAGAATTTGTGGTTTTTAGGTTAGAACGAGTTACTGGAAAAATGGAAAAAATTGAACAACATGCGGTCATCAAGTACCTGTTTAAAAAAGATTAACACCAAAGGAGATCCACGATGATATGAAAAGAGAATCTGCTCCGTCATATGCCACTGTGAAAAAATGGATTGCAGAATTTAAACGTAGACGAGAGAGCATCGAAGATCACCCTCGTTCCGACCGGCCCACGATGTCTACGACTGAAGAAAACATCGGCAAACTGTGTGATCTCTTATTGAAAGACTATAGATTAACTATCAGTGAGGTTGCAGACACTATAGGCATCTCGTATGAACGAACACAAAACATCATTGCCAACGAACTCGGATTTTCTAAGGTTTCCGCTAGGTGGGTCCCCAGATTGCTTTCAGTTGCACAAAAATGAATTCGACTCACGACTTCTCGCGACTGTTTGGAGATGTTTGAAGCTGATCTGCAAGAGTTTCTTAACAGGTTTGTGACAATGGACAAAACCTGGGTTCACCACTATACTCCAGAGTCAAAACAACAATCCAAGCAGTGGAAAAAATCTGGTGAACCGACCCCAAAGAAAGCAAAGGCAAAGGACTCTGTCGGCTGGAAAAGTGATGGCGTCAGTTTTTTGGGATGCTAAAGGTATTATTATGGTGAAAAGGCGAAACAATAAACTCGACTTACTATTGCACCCTTTTGCGTCGTTTACGTCAAGAAATTAAAGAGAAACGCCCAGGATTACTGACAAAGAAAGGTTTGTTCCATCAGGACAACGTTCGCATTCACACGTCTGTTGAGTCTATGGCTCAAATTCGTGATTGTGGTTTCGAATTGCTGCCCCACCCGGCTTATTCTCCTGATTTGGCACCTTCGGACTTTGATCTGTTTTCAAACATAGAAAAACACCGTCGTTTACGTCAAGAAATTAAAGAGAAACGCCCAGGATTACTGACGAAGAAAGTTTTGTTCCATCAGGACAATGTTCGCGTTCACACGTCTGTTGAGTCTGTGGCTCAAATTCGTGACTGTGGTTTCGAATTGCTGCCCCATCCGGCTTGTTCTCCTGATTTGGCACCTTCGGACTTTGATCTGTTTCCAAACGTAGAAAAACACCTCGTTCGTCAGAAATTTTCATCAAATGAAGAAGTCGAAGCGCAGTTAACCAGTATTTTGAAGACCTCGAGGAATCTTGTTTTCAAACAGGTGTGAAAGCTTTGGAAAGCAGGTGGAAGAAGTATCTAGAGCTAGGTGGAGATTACGTCGAAAAATAAAAATATTTTTGTACGTATTCTATTTTGTTTTCTTGACTAGGCCGCGAACTTTTCAATCCATCCTCGTATTGACTAGTTATTTTAAAGAATATTGATTAAATTTATACATTAAACTATTGTTTTAAATATTTACAATGTCTTAAACTTATAATAATAAACTAAATAATATGATGTCATTTCATCGGAAAATGAATGTTGAAATAAAAAGAAGTCACAGGATGCTGAATCAGGTGACTACGGCTAGTGATACAATCTTCAAGCAGGGTGTGGGTCATGGTGTTCAAAAGCTGTCTCACAATGTCTTAACGGATCACATTTCATCAGTTGTAACGATCGTTTCAGGAAGTCTACATTCTTCGGAGTGGTCAAAATGTTGTGCACGGTTAATTTTGTAATCCTCAATTCATTCTCAATTGATTTGGCTAATAAGTTGAATTTTCTTTACAAACTTTTTGAATGTCAGTACAAGCCGATTTTTCGTTTGAGAAAAACTATGAAATGCTTAAACCAAACCAAACGAAGCATTTGATATAATTTTCTGACCGTTCATCTCAACACACTGCCATTTTTACCACTATAACTAGCCAATTATGGAGTTGAGTTTCGGATCGCGAAGTGTGTACATGTGAATCGAACGTCCGACAAGGTCAACTGGTTCAACGAGCATTATTACGGTGGTGTTTCGATCTATTTAATTATTTTGTCGATTACAAATGAAAGGGACTAGAAATAAAACAGAGTGTAGTGTTAAAATTAAGACAATAAGTAAAAAATTTGGAGGTTTATGAGAATAACTCTGTAAAATTGTATGAAGCTAACGAAACGATAAGCGACCACCTTCATCGTTTTACTGTTTACGGTGATAAGAAATATATGGTAAACAACAGTTTTTTTTCTCCCATGTTTGAAAATGGAAAAAAAAACTAGGAACAGACGTAAAGTTTTTATAACAGAAAGAACAATGATGATTATACCTCAGGAGACTCGAAAAGAGGAAGAGTCGAAGAAAAAGAAGAGCCAGTGGGATTATTCAAGAAGAGTAAAAAGCTGATAAAAACACCACAGAAAGAAAAAAACGAAAGAGTAGATAAGATAGACAATTTGATAGAAATGATCAGAGAGCTAATGTCAGATATAAAGGATATAAAACAAGATCAGAAAAGTTAGCAACAAGAGTTGAAGGAACTAAAAAATGAGAATGAAGTATTGAAAGAGGAAAATAAGATAATTAGAGAAAACATGAGAAGTATGGATATGAAGATGAGTAGACTGGAATAAGACAACGTAAGGAATGAAATTTAAAGCGAATAGCCAACCAGATCTGAAAATAGGTGTAAAATATTTTATGGAGAGGAGTATGGATACAAAAGTACAGATTAAAGATGTGTTAAAAATAGGAGCGACTACGGCTGGTTTGAAAAGTCCGTGCAAAGTCCGAGAGATGGCACCACCGGCGCGTATCGAGGTCATGTTTAGTTAGTAGCATCTCTTGAATGAACGCACACCAAATTTCAGCCATATTGGTCTATTTCTTTGTGTTTGGCATTCGTGTGAATCAAGGAAGTCGAGTGATTTTCAAGAAATGGACGAAAAAGAATTTCGTGTGGTGATTAGACATTAATTTATGAAAGGCAAAACGCCTCAGGAGACTAAAGAGAAGCTTGATAAACATTATGGTGACTCTGCACCTTCGATTAGAACAGTTTATAAGTGGTTTCAAAATTTTCGCACTGGCCATATGGGCACAAGTGACGCTGAACGTTCTGGACGGCCTGTGGAGGTTACGACTCCAGAAATCATTGATCAAATCCATGATATGGTGATGGATGACAGAAGAGTTAAGGTGCGTGAGATTGCTAGTGCTGTGGGCATCTCGACTGAATGGGTACATAATATTTTGCATAAACATTTGAACATGAGAAAGCTATCCGCAAGATGGGTGCCGCGATTGCTCACGCTTGACCAAAAACGGAATCGTGTGAAGTGTTGCAAGGATGGTTTGCAGCTGTTCCAGAAGAATCCGGAGGACTTTAAGCGTCGTTTCGTCACTGTGGATGAAACATGGATACATCACTATACTCCTGAGACCAAACAACAATCTAAACAATGGGTTACCAAGGGGGAATCTGCACCAAAAAAGGCGAAGACCGTTCCTTCGGCCGGAAAGGTTATGGCGACTGTCTTTTGAGATTCGCAAGGGATAATCCTCATCGACTATCTGGAAAAGGGTAAAACTATTACAGGTGAATATTATTCATCGTTATTGGACCGTTTGAAAACCGAGCTGCAAGAAAAACGCCCGCGATTGGCCCACAAGAAAGTCCTTTTCTATCACGACAACACACCAGCACACACCTCAGCAGTTCTGGTCGCAAAATTAATAGAAATAGGATTCCAACTCGTGTTACACCCCCCTATTCTCCAGACTTGGCTCCCTCGGACTACTATTTGTTCCCCAATTTGAAGAAATGGCTGGCGGGACAAAGATTTTATTCAAACGAGGATGTGATTGCAGACACTAATGGATATTTTGCAGACTTGGACAAATCCTATTATTCGGAAGGGATCAACAAACTAGAACATCGTTGGACGAAGTGTATAAGCCTAAAAGGAGACTATGTTGAAAAATAAAAAAGGTTTACCCCAAATACATAAGTAGATTTTATTTTTGCACGGACTTTTCAAACCAGCCTCGTATATACAAGATTGTACTTGGAAACACGGGAGATAAAGAAGCTGTAATGAAAAATAAAAACAAACTGAGAAACCTAAGAAAGAGAGAGAGTTTACATAAACAATGATTTAACAAAACATGAACGAGAAATTCAGAAGAAATTGAAGCATATAGCAGAGAACGAAAGAAAGAATGGAAAAAGGGTGAAAAGAGGATATCAAAAAATTGTAATCGAAAGAAGAGAACATAAATGGGACATTGAGGAAGAAAAACTGAAAGAACAAACAAAGAATACTATGACCAACAAGTCAAAAAACTGAGAAAAAGGAGAGGATAGGTAGATTGACGACGACCCTGGCGAAGGATACGTAAGAGAAGACTAGTAAAATGAACACAAATAAGAAGATAATCAAAGAAATAGATAGGAAGAAAGAAATGGGAAATAATTATCGAGTTATTAGGTTGAGAACACAGAATAATATGGGTAAAACGGAAAAGAGAATGAACTGACAGAAGAACAACAAATGCACTATGTAGGAATCACTGAAACAGAAACGAAAGGAAATGGATGCAAAAAATTTAGAAGGAAAAGCTTACAAAAATCAGTATAGAGACATAATATACCGGAACAAGATACAGAACTCACACAAACAGAAGAAACTAATACAGAAGAAACAAAAGAGGCAATCGGCAACTTAAACAGGATGGAAGGATATAAAAGGAAATATGGAAAAGACAGATATAGAATAACTCAACTAAACGAGCCTTACACTTCTAACAAAAGGGGTAGAAAGGCATAAGGATTAAGTAAGTAAGTAAATAACTAGCCATTTATTGAAAAAGATGACTTAAAACAGTTGAATACTGACGAAGATTGTTACTTTCAACAACAAAACGATGCAAGAACTAGGGCTAGTATTTTCGAAAAATTCAATTTCTGTATGGATAAAGGGCGTTGATGAACATTGAAGGAATTGTAGATAACTTCAACTATACCGCATGTTCTCGTGACAGAGTATAACTTATTTTGCTTCATACCTAGATGCTAAATAGCTTTAGGGACCGTTACCGACAATATGTTCGAATTAATTATAATTTATCCTGAGGCAACGCTCGATACGTGTTATTGGGTTCATTGTGGATAAACAGTTCTACACGCCTAATTTTCTGGGAAATATGTTTGTAATCATCTACTTAGAATCAGGAGACTAATTACATTTAAGAAGGAAAGAATAACCGGGTTAAAATAGATAATTATAAAATCGATCGGTTCGATTTTTGAAAATATTGTGTATACTAATAACAAGTTTCAGTTAGAAATGCTATTTCAAAAAATACTTTAAAAATATTATTTCTAATTTATTTCAGAAAGTATCAATCGTATTTCAGACCAGTAGGGTTTTATTTAAGATTTAGGTTACTTACGAGTAGGTCTCGTTCTCGGAAGTCTGCGACATCATCGAGCGTGTGACCAGACTGAAGTAACGTTAGACAGGACACATAGCCAGAAGTAATTCTAAATGTACCAAAGCCCTAATACAGGGAAACAAAGAGAGGTGTTGGACGACCGCAGAAGAGACGGACGGACGACATCCAGCGACATGCGGGAAAAAAAATCAAAAACTACATTCAGACCGCCCAGCAAAGATCGGCCTGGAAATCTCTGGAAGAGGCCTATGCCCGTGAGTGGACTTCTAGGGGTTAAAGAAGAAAGAAAGATGAGTAGTTCAATTTCAGGAAGCGTCAATGTTACTGAGTAAACATTTGTATTTCAGGCTAGTTAAATTTAAAATGGAAAATAAAAATATTATTTCAGTTTAATTAGTTATAGTTCAGAAAATTGAATAGGTATTTCAGGTAATATCAAATAATTTACAGGAATCATTAATTGTAGTTCAGATTGTTTACATGGATCCATTGATGGTTGACGGATACTCATAGGAGGATAAATGTGAATACGTAATGTGTGTTCGAAATCATTTGGACAAACTATGTTAAATAAAATCCTAAGTGTTTAATTAATTGAAAAATGCAAAGTCGACATGTGGCCTTTACTTCTACAGACTCGACTATTCGGCCTTTACTTCTATAAGACTGCACAACAACTGGTAATTTGAAGTTGTTGGTCTCCGCATAACCCTAATTTGAGGCCGATGAATCTGTTCTCGAAGGGATATTTAGCTCTCCAGAATAATTAAAAGAAAATAACTGGCAGCGATCACGGAAACGACGTACCGAGCAGTGATAAAAAATTTTACCAGTTGCCTACAAAAGTACCGAAAACATAATAAGTGACATAAGAAGATATTGTTTAAAAGAAAAATTACATGAACTCTCATTTATGGCTCTAACATATGTGCACCTGCAGGGAAATCCCTAAACCGCAACAGGAGCCACGTATTTGTGGAAAAAGCAGTTTACGTTCTCGGTGGGAAACACAGTCCTGAGTTAATCATTCTAAAGTGATGAGGTTCTCCATATAAAAGACCGCTTAAAAGGGGTCCGAGGAGTGACAAGCTGAACTTTGTACAGATGTGAAATATTACCGCGTCTATTCCTAGCATGCTCCGCTTAGGCTATATCTATCTAACACTCTTCGTGAAAATACTTGTAGAATAGACTCAAGTTGCCAACCGTTCTTCGCTGTTCCATGGAATTAAGATTGATGGGGAGGTCTGAATCACCAATTAGGCGAACAGCTCTCTTCTAAATAGAATCAAACAAATGTAGTGTATGTTTTGAAGCCCCAAACATGGGAGCGGTATATTCCATCGTTGGTCGAATTTGAGCTTTGTACAGAATTAACAATTCTTGTGGAATGTCAAGCTTTCTAATTCGAAATACCAATTCCAGCTCTTTAGAAGCTCTCTTTGCTATGCTTGCAACATGTTCATGTCAAGTCATATTTGCTCCCAAATTAACGTCCAGCAAATTAAGGGACGATGCTAGAGGAGTGGAAAGCCCTGACATAACTATGTCGGATTCAGCAACTATTTTACTATTTTGGGTTTTCGTATCGTTAAATTTTTCTTGGTTACTGTCACGTCAAGATAGAATTTCTTCTTCTTTGTTAAGTGGAACGACTTTCTGCTGTTTGCCGATATTTGCATTAGTAGCCGATGTTCGAGCGTTCAAAGTGATTGAAGAAATAAGTGTACTGTCATCTGCAAAGCTATAAATTAGATTCACGGTCTTTTTTAGCAGATCGTTAATATAAATGATAGTAGGAGTGAGAATGAGGCCTTGGGGCACACTGGCGTTGATAGTGAAGGTTTTAGAAAGAAACCCGTCGACTGCTACTCGTAAAAAATGCTCTCTGAGCAAACACGAAAGCCATAAGCAAAACTTTTTAGTCATACCATAAGAGCGTAGCTTAGCCAATAATCCGTCAAGCACACTCGAAGTGTAACCGTTCGAGATTCTTCAAAGTATTCAATTGTGTGTTCAACATGTGTTACATAAGTTACAAGATCTCTTGTTGATCTTTGCTTACGAAAGCCATATTGATCGCTAGTAACATAGAATTCTTCTAAACATTTGAGAAGATTGATGGCCTTTTCCATATCTTTCCAACTTCCATAATTATTGACAACTATGCTACTGGTCGGTAGTTGTTTGGCAAGGTCTTCTTATCTTTTTTAGGTACCGGCTGAACTGAACCACGTTTTCAGCAGGAAGAAAATATACCCAGAAAACTGGCGTTAGTTTCCTAGCGCATTTTTTGAGTACTATGGCAGGTATTCCGTCAGCACCAGAAGCTTTTTTTAGTGTCTAGCATCATTAAAATACGTTTTATGGTAAGCTGTCCGAAGATAATATCGGGCATCCTTGACTGCACTATAGGAATAGTTGGTGATGTTTTTCCTTACAAATCGACAGTAGAATGTAAAGCAAAGTATTCAGCTAAAAAATTGGCTTTATCAACTAGTGTTATGTTGACTGGCCAAAAGGACCTGGAATTGTGGGGCAGGCAAGAAGTTTCTTTTAGTTCTTTGATTGTGTGCTTCCTTTGTTTCGTCGATAATTTCTTTGCATCTGTTCCAGGTACGAATAAAGATGTTTTGATTTATTTCACGCCATTGTCGGTAGGCAAAATGTTTAGAAGCAACAATTTCTTTCCATTTGCGGTCGAACCAAGGTGTGCCGATTGAAAGGCATTTTTTCGAAAAAGGGATGTACGCGTTCATACTAGCCTAAATGACGTCGGAAACCTCTTTAGTGGTGTCAAATTGGTCGTCGGATCTAGAACAATCGTTTAACCAAGGGAATGTTCTCATATTCTATGAATTCTCATTTAGCAGATATGTAGTATCAAATTCTGCGCGGTTAGGCGCCTTTCTGTCACTAATCGGTAGGAATTCGCTGTCGAAAGCAGTTTATAGTCGGACGCACCTAACATCGGACTTGCAGTAACAATATAAATCTCTGGATTAGTCGCTAAAAACAAGTCATTTTTGTTTTGATATCATTACCAAATCACTAGAAGCTAAAAACAACTTGCAGTATGTTTAATGAATTGCGCATTTTATTATAGAATTTTGGCATTATATAACTAACTTGATATAACTATGTTATGAACTTTGGAAGTAACTTTTTCAAATACTTAATGACGTCTAGCAATAAGTTAAATTCAAAAATTTTCGTTATGGATAGTTATTGATAAATCAAAAATTATCGACATTTGATGATTACCGATAATTATTTGTAATTTTTGATACACCACAAAAGGGATTATATCAAATCAATACTATGTTAGAACTCAAAAATATTGCAAAGAGTTATAAAAGAAGCCAAAAGATTGTCGAATAAGCAATTTCTAAATAAATCTGAAATTAAAGTGAAAGCCACCTGGCAACTTGTCAAAGGCATAACTGATAGCCGTTGCAATAGTGAAAAATCAGTTATAAAAAATTTTTCAGAAAAATATAGTGACCCATTTAGGATTGTAAATAATTTAAATTTGCATTTTCTCAGTGCTTGCCCACATTTAAATTCTAACCATGTAAACACATTCTCTGGTCAGAGTTCGGCGTGCTCCCTTTATCTTAGGCCCACAGATTGTTACGAAGTATTAAGAACGATTAAATCTTTAAAAAACAAAAAATCTGTGGAGGACGATAACATACCAGTTCTAATTCTGAAAGAAATTGCACAATTGATCTCTGAACCATTATCCTACATAATAAATCTATGCTTCACAACAGGAAAATTTCCTGATCATTTAAAAAATGCTCTGATAAAAGCTATACACAAAAAAGGTAACCTTGATGATGAAAAGAATTATAGACCAATTTCTCTTCTTCCTAATATCAGTAAAATTTTTGAAAAAATAATCTACAGCAGACTAATAAATTTTTTGGAAGGAAAGTCGCTTATTTCAGAAAACCAAAATGGCTTTAGGATGGGTAAGTCTACTATAAGAGCCATATATCAGGCTTTATCAAATGTATTTAATTCATTAAACAATAAAAAGCTAACTTTGGCTATGTGTATAGACCTGACAAAGGCATTTGACAGTGTCGATCACAATATTCTACTTTTTAAGCTTGAAAACTATGGTATCAGGGGAAATGCCCTAGACTTAATGAAATCATATCTGGAGCATATAACCCAGCAGGTTGTAGAGAGTGATTCTTATGGTAGACTTATCACTTCTAACATGCTTGAGGTTCCCAGGGGTGTGCCACAGGGATCCATCCTTGGACCCTTACTATATATAATGTACACAAATGAATTATGTAACGTTACTGAGCAATGTACTATAATGTATGCAGATGATACAACATTGATTTTTACAGAGGATAGCACGGAAAGGATGACGGAAAGTGTGAGGGTGGCTTGTGACGCTCTTGACATGTATTTCTTAGCCCACAACCTGCTGTTAAATGTATCAAAAACTCAATGCTTTGTTTTTGGAAATCGTGTTGAACAGGCTCTTACATTTTATTATAAAAACAAAGAATTTAAAAATTCAGAAAACATTTCTTTTCTTGGCTTGACGATTGACAGGCGGCTGGACTGGGGAGCGCATGTTATGGCTGTGTTGAGCGTAGCTAAATACTGCTATGCTCTAAAAGTGGTGGTTCAGCATGTTGGCACTGATGCGGCCATAACGGCCTATCATGCATTTGTTCAGTCCAGGCTGAGATATGGTTTGGTATTTTGGCGTAATTCGTCGGAAGTCAAAAGACTGATGGTTCTTCAAAAAAAAATGCATACGAAGCATATTTCAGATGAACTATTGAGAAGCCTGTAAATCAGTATTTATTGAGTATAGGATTTTGACGCTTATTAGCATGTATATATTAGATTCTTTTACATTTATACAAAAAAATAAAGATCTGTTTGAAAATGCTGTACACAGTCACACTTATACAACCAGACATAAGGCAAACCTATTGATTGAAAAATGTAATTTTACCTATATACAAAAAAAAAAACGTACAAATGATAAATATTTATAATAGTTTTCCTTTAGCAATTCGAAATATGTCTTATGCTAAAGCAAAGAGAAATATCACAAATTATTTGTTGAGCAAAGCATTCTACACGCTGGGAGAATTCTTCAGTGCTTCTGATAAGAATGAGATAGGATGAGACATAAACATTGTTGTACTAAGTACTTTGTTGTGATGCTTGTATATACTAAAGTATCTGTTTAATGTTGAATTGTATTTTGTCTAATTTTTAACAATGTGTTGTAATACCTAATATGATTGAGTAATTTTAAATTTTCATGTTATTTAATTTTTAACGATGTTCCATAGTGCTATGCACTTATTGCAAACTGTACTGTTGCTAGGAACAAATAAATGCTCTATCTATCTATCTATCTATCTATATTTACCGATCTATCTATATTGATAATATATACATATATTGATAATTATTCATATATTGCTAGTGATTAATATATCAGTTTGAGAAGTTACATACTAAACCTAAAAACATGATATTATATTGAAGCAGTGCATTTAAGTCCATTGCAAAAATTTAAAATATTATTTGCCTGGGCTACGTTTGGAGAACGGTAAACATTTTGGACAAATTTATTATTTTAAATTATGTTAAATAAAGGAATAGTTCTGTTTTCTATTGATCATTTGAAAAATGTCATTGGTAATCTAATAATAAATAGTTAGTTAATATGTTTCTACCTATCGATATATCGACAGCTATCGGTATATCAATAATCGTTGACATATCGATAACTATCGGCATATAAATAACAACCGATATATTGGTAACTATGCCAGCTTCAGTTTAATGAGTTAAGAGCCTGCATAGCAAACCGATGGTCGCTGGTTCGATTCCGACAGTTGGATCGATGTTGCAGAAATGCAAAACGCCCATTGTAGCACTATCGTCTTGTCTAAAAAGTGCCGTGAAATACAAAATGTATGTTTCGTTACCTGGACAACGGATATTATGACATCCCCGTCAATATATCTCATTGAGATATAGTAAATTAAAGGGTAAAGAGCCTTATAGAGGCGGGAAAGTATACGATAAAAAACGATAAAAAAATCGATTTACTATCGATCTTTATCGATATAACGATACCTATTAATATATAAATAACTATTAACCTATCGATAAGTTACAATTATCGATAAGTAGATTGTCGTCAATTATCGATAGGTCAAATCCACTCCATGACATCGGTATAAACTACGTAAATAAAAGCCTAAAATCGATATGGTGACGCTATCTTTTGTTAGAACATGTTAGTCTCTACACAATAGTCTTAATCATAAAAACCACAAGGAAATAAGTAATTTACTTAAAAAACTTTATTCATATTCATTCAAATTCAATATTCTTAGAATCTAATGAACAGACTGTTTTAAAAATAAATGTTACCATTCAAAAATAATGTGCAAATATCAAGGTTATGCTATAAATGGAACCTACTTCAAGATTTTTTACTGTAATAATTTTATCATATGCATTAGCTGTGCCAGATGTTTGAAGTTCATTACTTGAAATGCAGTTAAATTACATACCTAATTTAAAACTTTAATATTGCGAATTTAGCAATAAATGTAAAAAACCGTAATGGGCTGAGCAGCAATATCAGCCTTTACACCTATTTCAATCATCCTATTTCTGCAACTATAATTCTAGAACTAACCTAAATTTCTTATGAAATTAATCGGTGGGTACGAAGGGGATGACTACTCTCTCTGCAGATAAAATAATAAATAAATTATAAAAAACGCCAACAAAAGTTATCATTTTTATCGGAAACGTATTTTGTTCAGGAACTGTTAACCAACTTCTCATTTTTTTTGTACGAATCTAATATTTATTTTCAATGTTGAGAAGTATTATTTATTTTGATATTACGAGTATTTTCTAATATCGTCTTGGCATTGCAGGTTTTCTTTTTTTTTCTGGAAACAACCTATGCACACCGATATATGTAGAATTCATGCATAATATTGGTCGAAGTTTTGAGCATTATATCGGAATTAGTCAGGAAATAACAAATAATTCCTGAAATATTTTCTTACTGATTCAAGATGGTCGTAGGTGTAAGCTCCTTACTGCCACTATGTCTGTAAAAAATGCTCCCCTTTTTTACAGGATTGTTTGTTTGCGAAATATCTTCACACCTCCTGTCTTCGATTATACGTGAGGTTTAGGTTTTAAAGTTCAAGTTTAGGAATGGGTTTGTTTTTATGAAAAATCTATCTGTCCCCGCTTATCGAATTTTAAATTGGGTAAGTTGTTGAAGTTTCACTATAGGAAAAGATTTTTTGAATGTCCCATCTCCCCCTTCGGGTGTCAAAGAGTCTTTCATCTTGTTCTATGCCCCTAATTGTGGCTTAAAGTCATCCCATTAACCACATAGGTTAAACAAAATGAAGTATTTTGGTTTTTTCAAAAGATATCTAGAGTTACGACATGGAGGTCTCTACTTTTTTAGTTTTAATCATGGCACAAACTAAGTCGAATAACAGGATATGTCGGTGTAAAGAGCCTCTTCAGCGTCATCATGATTCTACGTCTTCTTCTGTTCGTTTCAAATATATTTAATTATTATTATAAGGTAATGATGATCCGCCTTAAAAAAAACATCATAACTATTTTAAAACTCGGCATTGGCAGATGGACTACTTAATTTAGATAATTTTTTTTATATTTGTACAGGGTGAATCAACGATAAAGTAAAGTTCATTATCTCATTTGTTTCGGGAATGACGAAAAAATGTTAAATACAATAGTTTTAGGGAATGTTAAGGTGCATAGTTTAAAATTATTTTTGAGTATACAGGGTACTGTTTTTTTAAATGGGATATCCTATTTTCTAATTTTTTTAAATTCTGCGTAAAATTTTATAACTTTTTTTTATTAATAATGGTATATATACCTAAACCTAGTAGTTTCTCTAATATTTCAATTTAACAAAAAAAATACTAGTTTTCAATTTTGTAAAAAAATTGCCAGTAGCGCCATTATTTTTGAAGGTGGAATACTCATAATTGGTACGAGCATTCTATAGAGACGAAAAAAAAGACATATGTAAAGAAATTTAAGTTAGAAGCTACAGGGTGTTCAAATAACTTTATACATTTCTACTATTTTAAATTGAAAAATCTCAAATTTTTTAAATGGCACACCCTGTATATTATTATTTTTTCTGGTAGATTTTACAAAATTTTAATATAGTTTAACTTATCTAATGATTAATTATTACGATGTAATAAATGTTGAATACACATGTTTAGTGGTTTTATTATATTTTCCTTCACTTTCCTTAGCATAAAGGGCGTTATTGTCCTGCACGCATCCCGTATCCTATTTTCCATATCTACTGGTGTTGTAGGGGGATTCACATAAACACGATCTTTAATGTAGCCCCACAAAAAGAAGTCTAAAAGTGTTAAGTCACATGATCGAGGAGGCCACTGAATAAATCCATCCCTACCGATCCATTTTTGTGGGTAACGACCGTTTTAAAAATTCCCTAACTTCCCGGTGGTAATGAGCAGGAACTCCGTTTTGTTGAATCCCCATTTGTTTCCTTTCAAAGTTATCAACTTCTTCAAGAAGCTGGGGTAGTTCGCTTTGCAAAAAATTTAGATATCTAGGCCCGTTAAGCAGTTCGCGGAAAAAATATAGACCAATAATTCTAAAATTTAATATTCCACACAATACATTAAGCGACCAATGGTTTTGGTTTTGAACTTCCCGGACCCAAAATGGATTAACTGTTGAATAATAATGCATGTTATGGCTGTTAACTGCTCCATTACTGCGAAAAGCAGCTTCATCAGAAAACATTATTTTGGATAAAAAAATTGGATCCGTTTCTGTTGCTCCATTCATGGTGGTACAAAAGTTTACTCGTCGTTCAAAATCACGATCTTGAAGTTCTTGGTGTAGTTCCATATAAAAGGGATGATACTTGTATTTTCTCGTGGTGCGATTAGCCGTAGATTGGGATGTGTCGGATAAGTCAGCTAGTTGACGGCTGCTGACCTGGGAATTATCTTCAACATGAAGTAAAATCTTCATTTCTTTTTCCTCGTTGGTAGCATTCTGGTTTACTACTTTCCGTTTCGTATACTCAACGCTACCACTACCATCAAATCGTTCCATTAAGTACTGAAAAGATTTTCTAGATTTTTTTTATAGGTCTAGAACACGTGCTGCAGGGAAGTCCCTAAAGCGCTCCAGGAGCAGCATGTGTGCGGAAATGGAAATGGAAGATGGTATACGTCTATTAGGGTACTTCGCTCCATAAAGCCTTACTGCCAAAAGACAATTTTTGCCCGCCTCGCCCAGTATATAAATCAAATTAATAAATTCATATTTAGGAAAATTCATAATTATTACCTTTATACGTCACTTACTACAACAGTTTAAATTATTTTTACTTGCTTAATATACATGTCAAAATTTGACAATGTCTACATTTTTGTTTTGTTTTAACAACTATGATGTTATAGCGTAGTGTATTAAAAAGAAGGGTAAACATTCAAAATAAATCAAAAACTACTAGAAATAGGTATATGACATACTTAATAAAAGTTGGAGGGTTTTGTAGAATCTATCAGAAAAAATAATAATATACAGGGTGTGCCATTTAAAAAATTTGAGATTTTTCAATTAAAATTAGTCGAAATGCATAAATTTATTTTGAACGCCCTGTAGCATCTAACTCAAATTTCTTTACATATATCTTTTTTTCTTCTCTATAGAATGCTCGTACCAATTATGAGTATTCCACCTTCAGAAACAGTGGCGCTACAGGCAATTTTTTACAAAAGTGAAAACTAGTATTTTTTAAAAAAATTTGAAATATTTGAAAAACTACTAGGTTTAGATATATAACATTATTAATAAAAAAAGTTATAAAATTTTACGCAGAATTTAAAAAAAAACATGTTTTATCGGCCGCACTTTTTTGAAGTACCCTGTATACTCAAAAATAATTTTAAACTGAGCACCTTAACATGCTCTAAAACTATTGTATTTAACATTTTTTCGTCATTCCCGAAACAAATGAGATAATGAACTTTACTCTGTCGTTGACTCACTCTGTATATCGATGTTATTTCGTCCCATGTAATAGCAGTTAGAGGGCCTAACTCTACCCAGTTTATCAATATACGAAATTGGAAAAATTGGGCCTATCAAATTTAAAATTGTTGTGTAATACTTATACGAGGTGTTCTCTAAGTTAAAGCATTTATTTTCACCGTACTCCTTAAAATAAGTTACTTCGTCCAATATAGCCTATACACAAATTGAATAATAAGGGAGATATCGACGCTTGAAATTATTTAAAACACAAAGTGCGTGCCTGAATAAATTCCCATTTCGATGCTGATTTAAAAGGTTTTTAAAAAGGAACTTTCATCGCAGCCTTCGCTTTATTTTTTATTTATTAAATAAAAATTGGATATTTGTCAATCGAATACAGCAAATAATATCACGGTCCGAAGATTCTAATGTGTAATTTACAAGGCACTTGAAGAAGAAGAAGAAAAATCCTCCAACTTAAGAATCATCCTGTATAATTTATTAAGGTCGGAATCAAATTGTGCCATTGATGGTAAATGCATGTTTCAGTGTTCTGGGTTTTTAAGATATTCAATCACTAGACAATAATAATTTTTTGGCACATAATCCGCTTGTTAAGTCGTATTAGCTTTACTTGACCAGTGGCGTGACTTGTAAAGGAACATTAGTTAGTTCACCACTTTGCCTCAAGGACCTTTCGCTTGTACTCTAATTGTATCGAGCCTCTACAAAATTTTAATTTTTAATGATTGTTGTTCTTCACTGGGGTTAAATACTACGGAATTTTGAACTAATAATTTACATCTCAATTATCTTAATATCTATGCTATGCGAATGACACTGTTGTTACCATTCCACAAATCGTCGAGAAACCAGGCGTTGTGAATTTATTTGCACATTCTTACTTATTACAGGTTCCAAGTTCCGTAGAGACGCAGTACATATCTTTTGAATGAGTATGGCTATAAAGTGATAAAGGGTCTTTCAGCATTCCAATCGAAGTTAACACCGGCTCAATTTTTTGGGAGACGTTTGTAATTCTGCGGTGATTGAACGACAACCATTTTTATGAGCTTTTCATCGATGGAAACCTGCATGGCAGTGGAAATTGATTAAAACTTTCTTAAATTTTACTGTATAAAGTGCTTAGGTGAATTTTGGTGTCATTATTTGATGTATTTGATTTGATGCAACGTCTAGTCTGGTTAGCATGGCATTGCTTTACTCTGGGAAAGTATATTTTACATTTGAGAAGCATAATACTTATTCTGGTACTCAGAAGAATCTTGGACCTTAGTCTTTTGTTTAATTTCTTCGGTATGTAGATGGAAAGCACATACCTGGATGAATTCAGTACATTTGTGAGTTTCTCTTTGACATTTTGCAAGTCCATCTGCATGACTACTTGTAGATCATTCGTAAAGAGACAGTAGCTCTAGTAGTCAGGACAGGTGAATAATTTGTACATAAATTAAATAACATTGGAGTAAAAAGGCAGTTGTGGTAGTTCATTTTGTTTACTTTCTCTATCTACTGGCTTTTCAAATTAAAGTGACAAATAAGGGTTTATTCTGCATCGTCGATCCTGTGATCTGGGTTAAGTTGTAGTTTGTGGTTAGTGTGCGCATTTTTGTAAATAGCGATCTGTGTTTAGCGATGGCGTATGTGGCTGAGAGATCGCCCAAAACTGCTTAAGTATAAGTTTTTCGTTTCTTCTTAATAGCTTAAATAAAGGTAGGGACCTAGCTTGTGCCTGATTTTCTTGGTCTGAAACTTGCCTATTGGCGAATGAGGTTTTGTTAAACAGTTATCTCTATATGTCTCTCATTTTTTGTGAATATTGAGAGGTGGCAGGTTGAGAGCTATTAATCGACATCAAACTTTTAGCAAGATCATATTTTAATATTAAAAAGAAATATTTAATTTTATCGATCAAACTGAGATATTTCATCACGCATGCAGCATAAAAACCAGTACCCGGTAAATATACTATTACATCGAGTAATAAGTAAATCTTTTTTAATGTTGTATTTCGTCAGTTTTGTAACCAACGGTAATCAAAAGAGGCACGTTATGACCCAATTAACAACCTAATAAAATTTTAGACTATTTGAGATAGTGCCAAAACACATTTATTTTACATGTATTTTCGTTTTTGTTTGTTTTAAATACTTAATCAATTGAAATATAAAATAACCGGTCAAGTGCAAGTTGAACTTGCGCAATTAGTGTTCCGTACGTTGATTGCTTTTAAAATAAAAAAATTTGTGACGGAAGTATAAAATGATCAGTGACTTCACAAAACACATCCCAAATGAGTTTTCAACAAAGTTTGTTTCCAATCTTTACTGAAAATTGATGACCTTGATATATATTTTTTTTATATACCAGATAAATTATTAAAGGTAATGCACTCGTGATAATTTTCGTTCAATCTACACCCCTTGGAGAATATTCTAGGATTTTTTCAAAATTTTTTGAAAAGTACTTTTCGAGATAAGGCGGGTGGACAGCGATTTTTCGCGATTTTTTAAAAAATAATACAAAGAAAAGTGCGCGCAAGTATATCATTATATATATATTTTTTACTTGTGTTTTTGCAAGCTTTCATTTGACACCACACTCGATTACCTAGTAAAAAAAAATTTTTTTCACTTCCGATATCACCCCCCAAAACTAGCCCCTTAAGTCCAAATTTAACTTTCAAAACTACATGGCTCTGATAAGGCCATTAATTCCTATATTATTATCAAATTTCAACTTTCTATGACCAATAGTTTCGGAGAAAATCGGGTGTGACAGACAGACGGACAGACAGACACCGAAGTCATCTTATAAGTGTTCCGTACGGAACACTAAAAATAACCAATATAATTACTATTAATACTACATTAGTGTATAACTTTTGTAACGTGTGGCTAAAAAAATCGTGACAAGTGGTTTTCATAGGCCCCTTTTCAAACTAACTATATATATATATATATATATATATATATATATATATATATATATATATATATATATATATATATATATATATATATATATATATATATATGTATATGTATATGTATATATATATATATGTATATATATATATATATATATATATATATATATATATATATATATATATATATATATATATATATATATAAATATATATAAGCTAGTGAGCAAAAAAATCGACTTAAATGATTTTGCTTCATTTAACATCGATCCCAGAATTTAATTTTCTTCTCGTTATTGGAACTTGAACCGTCAACATCTCTGCTATACCTGCTCACTAATTACGTCATCGGAAAATGGAAGCCTCGAAAGAAAGGGCACTACCCTATTGCGAGAAGCATAGCCAATGTGTAGTCGCTGTGCAACTCCACCTGAGCCAGTCAGCTGTCTCCAAAGTCTACAGACATTACCAAGCGGCGCCTTTACATGGAGACCAGGATCAGGAAGAATAAGTATACCTCGGAGCGAGACGACTGTTTCATTGTCAACACAACTCTAAGAAATCGTCACTTGACCGCCGTTGAGGTCCAGTAGGAGCTTCGACAAATTCGTAGTCAGCCTGTCAGTCATCGGACAGTCAGAAGAAGACTTAAAAAAGCTAACCTAACTCCGAACAGACCCGCTAACGGACCCAAATTTACATCAGCCCATCGACAAGCCCGACTCAGATTTTCCCGAGAACATGTCCACTGGACCTTAGAGCAATGGCGCTTCGTTTCAATCTCCGACGAGTCCCGAATGTGTCTACATGGCAATGATGGAAGAAGAAGAGTCTGTAGGAGGCCTGGGCAGCGCTACGTGTAGGGCTGCATTACTGAAACGGTCGCCTACGAAGAAAGTTTTGAGGAGGCAGCTCACTGAATGCGGAAACCTATTTGGTTTTCGTGATCGATGAGACTGTAGCGGTGGATTAACTGCTCACTGGTACATCGAGAATATCCTGTAGGAACACGTCGTTCCTTACATTGGGTTTGTTGGCGATAGCTTCTTGCTAATGCACGATAATGCGAGGCGACATGCTGCTGTATCGGTGCTGCAATACCTGGCGAAAATGGGAATACCCACATTAGACTGGCCTGCGCGGAGTTCTGTCCTCAATCCAATCGAGCACATGTGGGATGAACTCAAAAGATGGGTTCGAAGCAGAAATCTAGCCCCTGCATCATTCAGGGACTTAAAAGTTGCGATAGCGAAAGAGCGGGGAAGAATCCCACAGACAGTAGTGAAAAAGCTCACCGGCTCCATGAAAACCCGGCTGGAAGCAATAATAGGGGCTAGGGAGATAATACAAAATATTGATTCTGGTTTTTATCAATATATTTTAATTGTTAAACTCACAATTTGATTATTTTTTTCTTTCTCTTACCTCTATTTTCAATCCTTGTTCTCCTTGTTTCCCCTTTCAATCATTTTAATCAGTAAAAAGCATGAGGAATGCTAGAGACTAGAATGGACTTTCAGATGATATTAAAATCCGTAAAAATATATTAACACTAAATTCTAAGAACCGTATTAAATGAAGCCAAATTGAACTGTTTTTTTTTTTTGCTCACGACTATATATATATATATATATATATATATATATATATATATATATATATATATATATATATATATATATTTATATTTATATATTATATATATATATATATATATATATATATATATATATATATATATATATGTATATATATATATATATATTATATATATATATATATATATATATATATATATATATATATATATATATATATATATATATATATGTGTGTGTGTGTGTGTGTGTGTGTGTGTGTTATGAAAATCGTTTAATATTTATACAAACTATTATCTATTAAATGTCAGCCGAACGGTTTTTTTTACTGTTTAATAGTAGCTTCAAAATATATATAATTAAAAAGTTATTAAAATACTAGGATTCAATTATTATGAAAAAAGTACGCTGCCAAATCTATTTTTGTTGTTGATTTCTGAATACCACTCAAATTATCATTATAATAAATAAATAAAATCAACAGTTTACACCTTGTGGCCGACATTGAAATAAATACTTTTACACTACCCATTGAAGTAATAAATTTTTTCTTACTTATTTTCGACTGTTTATGACGTTATTCAGTTATTTTTATAATGTGAAATTTTTAGTTTATTATTAAAATGCAAAACTTCAAGTCTGATTGATTCCTAAAGGATCAGCAATGGATTTTTATATTGCAAAGGTAATACCAACAGGACCAATTGGGTATGAAACTCCTAGTTAAACACAGTTAACATTGTAAATTCCACGTGCTAGTCAAGAAAGCAATCATATATTCATTTCTTTAAAGTCTATCTATATATATATATATATATATATATATATATATATATATATATATATATATATATATATATATATATACGTGTATATATATGTTACAATAAAGGTTTCTAAGCTTTTAGAGTTCCAGTGCTAGAGAGAATTTCTTTTATGAGAAACACCGCCCTCGGTTGTCGAGTTCTCATCCTTTGCCTTTAGTGTCCTCATTTTTTTCCTGCATGACGTCAATGATAAAAACGTATCGATGAATAAGTTCTCTAGTTCCCGGTAAATTGTTTCAAATTTTCTTATAAAAAAATGCATCCGCATAGAATGAATGTGTAAAAATAAACAATCATTTTAATATTTTAAACACATCAAATAGATTTTATTACTGTTTATTATTAGTTGTCATATTAATTATAAAAGTAATGCCATGATTATATTTTCCTACTGTAGCATGTACTATTTACTGATATTAAATTAGATTGATTCTCAATATTGTGTTTGGACATCAATGTAACCAAAAATCATTAGTTGCAGTCTTGAAACCATCTTATTAACGTTCACACATGCATAACTAGTCCGGAAAGTACCTTCAGTAAAATATATATTGATCGTATGTGTAAGCACTGCGCATAGAATTTCTGCAAGTCCTAATGAAGTATTAAAAGTGTTTCGTCTGAACCATTCGAATTAGAATTTTAAGCGAAACAATTATATTTTTTACTTAATAGTTTGCTATGGTATTAAAGTAAACTGTAAAACTTATTTGTGGTAATGTTAAGTTAACAAAACTCCACAAAAGTATCTGATGATGTTTCTACTTCACTGCAATACATGTTGAAAGGTATTTTCAAAAAGCCGGCAAACACCGATGCTCGGACGAACACTTCCGACCCCCCACCTACAATCTGCGTAGACGCCCACGTATAAAAGATGGCGACCGCACGTCGTTTTCTTAGTTAGCTTCGAGCGGCAGCAGCAGCAAGATCACAGTATCGAGTAGCAGCAGCAGCTTTAAATGTCCATTGGAGCTACCGGCCACATGCTTTCGGAACCGGGCTTGCCACTGCCTATAATGTGGTATTGTTCCACCTAAAATGGGGGACGAATGGTGACTTTATATTTTATTTAGGCCTGTATTTATAGTCGTTTCTTAGAAAATTAAGTAACACTTAAATAAGCTTATTCGAAGCTTTCCAAATGCCTCTTTGAAGTATCTAAATCATAGTCAGTTTTATCACTCTTGAAGAATAATTCTTAAAGTTATTGGAGTCATCGGCAAGTTTATATTTTGTGTCAAATTTTAGCGTTATTTTTTTATTTTGGCTATAATCTATTTTTTGAACTGATTTTGTTAAATTCGACTTGACAGATCCTGTGGTTCTGACCAACATAGGATGCCACGCAGTATGGTCCGAAAAAAATGATCACGCCTCACGTCTCTTCGGTCACTGATCATCGACCAAATTAATTTGCCTGAGCAATCTGAAAGAACTAAGTATAACTGTCCCCTGCATCTTCATTGCAAGTGAATCAGACATGACAGAGCAAGCTGGTATCTTCTTCAGGTTCTTTGGAAATGTGTTCCTAATTCCTCTTAAATCTCTTATGACTAGGACGCCCATTTTACTAAAAAAGTTTTTCCTCCTCTTTGATTGCTATTTTTGTTTCTGCAGGCGCTGGAAATTCAATTACATAAATCTTCTTTGTTGTTTTACCGAGAAGTACTATATCAGGGTTATTGGCTTGCAAACGCCTCGTGATCGAAATTCCAGTAAATGCGACATATGTCAGTTTTTATATATAACCTACTCGATTTGTCCCGGAAGATACGAAAATCGAGGAACGTTATCAGCACCGTACGAATGTCGAAGATGGTAATATAGAATACTCAAGGCGGCACTCTGACGGTGGGTGTGAGAGGATATAACGTGAACGAGGCACGTTGAAAGTAAATGTATCAGTAATTCTGGTTTTTTGTTGCATGCCTTACACTTAATGTGGACTAGTTAGGCAAAACGATTACGAGATAATAAGATATAATAAAGATCACACCATCCTGATAAGCTAGTAAAAATTCTTCGGTCTCTGACTGAACACTTGCCAACCAACGAAATGTTAGTTGTTTTGACAGCCATAGTTAACCAATGTTTCTATAAAACACTGCATACTAGAGTTTTTCTATGTCGTGCCTATAAAATTGTTGTTGTTTTGCTCTTTTAAGTTTAAATAGTTCTAAATCTAGTATGTTAATTTCTTCATTTTGTTGTTCGATGACGTCGCTAAAATTGGCTGTCAGACCAGTTCTGGGGTGGAAGCGGAACTCTTTGCAATTTTATACACTAATCCTACCACAGTTCGATCATGCAGACACTCTAAGCTCAAAAGTCCTCTTCCACCTTGACGACGTGAAAGGTATATTCGAGGAACAGAGGTTCGAAGATGGAGACTTCTATTCATATGCCCGATTTTTTGTGTGCTAACATCCAAATCTCTCAGTTTTTTTTCACCCACCTCACTACTCCAAACGATTAGAAAAGTACCGATTTAGCCAGGTATTGGTAGCAGCAACATTATTACGTCCTGTGAGTTCTGATGACCAGATCTTTTTTAGTCGTTTTCTGTACTTGCTGCGAAGTTTTGTTTTTAATAGTTGCTGGTCTTACATGCAATGTTGTACAATGCCTATATAGTTACATGTTTCCTTGATATATAAATGATGTAGAATGTTCCCATTATATAACTGTGTGTTCTTTAGATGTTCATGAAAGCGTCCTCTGTCGAACCTGACCTTTATCCAATCCAAATTCCATACCAATATTCCTCGTATATTCTTCAACTACTCTAAGTAATTGATTTAGGTTTCGTTTTGAAGCAGCATAAAGTTTAAGATCATCCATATATAATAGATGAGTAACCTTATGGCTGCTATTTCCTAGTGGACCACAATTATACCCACGGGCTTGGCGTAGAGCAACTGAACAGCGAAATATAAAAAGAATAAAAGTGGGCTTAATGAGTCTAAAAGTTACCGGCTCAGTTTCTACTTTTTGAGAGGCGTCAGTTTTAATCTTCATAACTTGTGAAGGATCAATTCGTGCGATGTTTGGTCGAATGATTTTTTGCTCAACGCTGCAACGTAATATCTTGACCAGCCGGTTATAATAAGCTGAGTAATCTGATGTAGATGATACGAGAGAATATTTTATGACAAGATTTAACGCATGTAATCATTCTAGAATCTTTTGAGTTGGTCAGGCCATCCGTTTTTGGAATCAGTACGGTTTTACCTCAACAAATCTCTCAAAAATCGTTGTTCTTCACTTGGTCCTTGTTACTTATTCTATAGATGACGGAGTTACAACTTTAGGGGTCTCTTTTTCTAATAAGCGAAATGGTTGTGTGAGGAAGTTTTATTTGCTTTGCGAGGCGTTTCTTTATCATCACTAGAGCTCGTAAGCATTGTAGACAGTGCTGTTTAATGGTATTCAGTTGAGTATGACGAGGCTTCTGTGCTATTTTTCTTACTTTGGCACTGAATGGGAGAAGTTTCTTGCCTAGTCTCCTGAGAGACCTATTCTACATGCTTGGCATTTTTCTTTATTGTATTATCTACCTCAGTACATTATTGGTTTGACAATAACTCCGAGGCAAGACGGTAAAGTAGAAAGTTGTTTAGTGCCTCGATCGTAACATTTTCTAAAAGTTCACTTCCAAGTCGTTCATTAGCATTTGCTGAGTCTCGTGGCTTTATATATAATATTTCACGGATTTTGACCTTTTGCTCGTGAAATACAACATCGTTGCTTAGGGGAATGACTTATATAGGGTGATTTATTAGCTGATCCACTGCTTCAGGTTGTTTTAGAGGGGTTTGAACGTAGCACGATCTGCGAAGATATGCCACGTAGTCTCGCAACCTTTAACTCGGGATTTTTTGATGCTCTGGATATTTTTCGTACTAGAAACAATGTATAGGGGCTATATATCCTTTACGCGTCGGCGCGGACTCTTGGCATCTGTCAGACAAGTCATCCCTGAGTCATCGAAGTCTACTCGAAGCATCCTTATTTATTGCCAGGGTTGTCATCTATGGACATCCGTCCTGCAGGTCGTCTCCATCCTGTCGAGATTGATTGTCAGGAGCTTCTACCTCATGGTTCTTTGTAACAACGGATTATTCAAGTTAACGATGGAGTGTTGACCCATCGGTCTATATGGGTTATTGATGTTAATTGTAAGACCTTGAAGTTCGGTGGCTGTACCGTCTTACTTCGCTGTGATTTCGGGTAGCTGATTTCTCTAAGCAGGAGAAACCAGGCCAGATGGTTATAATTATTGTTTCTTCTTTCTCACATTTGGTCAATGTGGTTCCATGTGACAAACGCTATTACCATTGTGTATTAAGGAATGACCTGACAATGTTACATGTTTTCAAAATCACTGACTTCTGAATGTTTCTATGTATGTTTGTGTTGAGTCCTATTTGTACTAAGTGTGGTGTGATTGTTGTTGGTGTAAGGCCTGTGGCTGATATGATGAGGGGGACAATGATTACTTTTTCTTGTTTCCATAACCTTTTTATTTATGTTGCAAGGTCTGTGTATTTGGAGATTTTTTCTGTTTATTTCGTTTGGATTAATTATTGTTATTATTATTATTATAGAAGAATCAACGTTAGGCAATTACTAACTGATTTATTTAACCAAATAACCAATGATATAGCCCAGGTGCCAAAGACTAAAATTTGTAGAAAAGCTCTCATTAAGTGTTACCTGGCTGAGTTTTTTCAGAATAGGTACTTTTTGGGTGTAGAATACAATAAAAAAGAGTTAACGATATTAATGTCTCCGCTAAGCCTACAAAATCCAAAATATTTTGGATTTTGTAGGCTTTGTTAGACTTTTAAAATTTAAATTAAATCGAGCTTCAATTTAAATATGTGGCGGATATTGAAATCAACTCAAAAATATCATCTATATGATTTTCAAGGTAGCTTCTAAGCTTCACGTCTACCAAGGAGTTATTTTTTAGTGTTCCGTACGGAACACTTATGGCATTACTTCGGTGTCTGTCTGTCCGTCTGTATGTCTGTCATACGCGATTTTCTCCGAAAACTTGAAATAGAAAGTTGAAATTTGGTACAAATATAGGAATTGATGGCCCAATCAGAACCGTGTGAAAGGTAATTTTTCACTGTTTTTTTTTTTTAAATGGAATATCCTATTTTCTAATTTATTTTTTAATAATAATGTTATATACCTAAACTTAGTAGTTTTTCTAATATTTCAATTTCTTTAAAAAAATACTAGTTTTCAGTTTTGTAAAAAACTGCTAGTAGCGCCATTGTTTCTGAAGGTGGAATACTCATAATTGGTACGAGTATTCTATAGAGATGAAAAAAAATATATGTAAAGACATTTGAGTTAGATGCTACAGGATGTTTAAGATAAATTTATACATTTCGACTATTTTAAGTTGATAAATCTCAATTTTTTTAAATGGCACACCCAGTATATTATTATTTTTTCTAATAGATTTTACAAAACTCTCCAACTTTTACTAAGTATGTCATATACCTATTTCTAATAGTTTTCGATTTATTTTGTATTTTTCAATTTTTACACTTGCTTTTAATACACTTACGTTATAAGATCATAGTTGCCAAGACAAAACAAAAATGTAGGCATTATCAAATTTTGACATATCTATTAAGTAAGTAAAAATAGTTTAATTTGTTGTAGTAATTGACGTATAAAGGTAATAGTTATGGATTTTTTTACGGAGCGAAGTACCTTAATAGACGTATACTATCTAGAAAATCTTTTCAGTGCTTAATGGAACGGTATGATGGTAGTGGTAGCGTGCAGTATGCGAGACGGAAAATAGTAAACCAGAATGCTACCAATGAGGAAAAAGAAATGGGAGATTTTACTTCATGTTGAAGATAATTCCTAGGTCAGTAGCCGTCAACTATCTGAATTATCTGACATATCCCATTCTACGGCTAACCACACCACGAGAAATTACAAGTATCATCCCTTTCACATGGAACTACACCACGAACTTCAAGACCGTGATTTTGAACGACGAGTAAACTTTTGTACCATCATGAATGGAGCAATAGAGGCCGATCCAAATTTTTTATTTAAAATAATGTTTTCTGATAAAGTTACTTTTCGCAGTAATGGAGCAGTTGACAGCCATAACATGCATTATTATTCAACAGTTAATCCATTTTGGGTCCGGGAAGTTCAAAATCAAAACCACTGGTCGCTTAATGTATGGTGTGGAATATTAAATTTTCGAATTATTGGTCCATATTTTTTGCAAAACGAATTACCCCAGCTTCTTGAAGAAGTTGATAACTTTGAAAGGGTACAAATCTAGATTCAACAAGATGGAGCTCCTGTTCATTACCACCGGGAAGTTTGGGAATTTTTAAATGATCGTTACCCACAAAACTGGATCGGTAGGGATGGATTCATTCAGTGGCCCCCTCGATCATGTGACTTAACACCTTGAGACTTCTTTTTGTGGGGCTATATTAAAGATCGTGTTTATGTGAATCCCCCTACAACACCAATAGATATGGCAAATAGGATACGGGATGCAGGACAATAACGCCCTTTATGCTACGGAAAGTGAAGAAAAATGTAGTAAAACGACTAAACATGTGTATTCAAGTAGATGGTCATATTTTTTAATATTTATTCCGTCATAATTATTAATTAGATATGTTTTCACAATAGCGTAAGTGTATTAAAAACAAGGGTAAAAATTGAAAAATTCAAAATAAATCGAAAACTATTACAAATAGGTATATGACATACTTAATAAAAGTTGGCGGGTTTTGTAAAATCTATCAGAAAAAATAATATGCAGAGTGTGCCATTTAAAAAACCTGAGGTTTTTCAATTTAAAATAGTCGAAATGTATATAATTTATTTTGAACACCCTGTAGCATTTAACTCAAATTTCTTTACATATATCTTTTTTTCATCTCTAGAGATCGCTCGTACCAATTATGAATATTCCACCTTCAGAAACAATGGCGCTACTGGCAATTTTTTACAAAACTGAAAACTAGTATTTTTTTTTTAAAAAATTAAAATATTAGAAAAACTACTAGGTTTAGGTATGTAACATTATTAATAAAAAAGTTATAAAGCTTTACGCAGGAAAAATAAATTAGAAAATAGGATGTTCCATTTAAAAAAACATGTTATATCGGCCACAGTTTTTTGAAGTAGCCTGTATACTCAAAAATAATTTTAAACTGTGCATCTTAATATTCCCTAAACCTATTGTATTTAACATTTTTTCGTCATTCCCGAAACAAATGAGATAATGAACTTTTCTCTGTCGTTGACTCACCCTGTACGTATTGATCGAACACTCAGGCTTTTATTGTATTTGAGAGGTCCAATTTAAATGTAATTATAAACTTCCGAACACAGACCAACCCAACGAAACTTTTGTATCCAAGTCATCCTTTAAATTATTTTTTGATATTTCGATTTTTTGTCCTAAATACATGGATGTTTGTACCTTTCCTATTCTTTCACCTTCTTCCTGGATGTTATCTTCATTTTTATTGTTCAAATATTTAGTTTTGGTGAAGTTTATTTTTAGATCTATTTCTTTATTCTTATTATTCCATCAGCATTTCTTGTAATTTTTCTTTTGTGTTGGCGATCAGAGTGACGTCATCTGTGAACCATAAGTAATTTAACTCATCGTCCATTAGTATTCCTTTATTTTCCCATTTTAGCGATTTAAATATGTCTTCTATAGCCAACTTGAACAGCTTTGGGGATATTGAATCGCCTGGTCTAATTCTCCTTTTGATTTTGATTTCATTCGTTTTTTCTTCAAGCATTATTTGTGATGTGACATATATATATATATATATATATATATATATATATATATATATATATATATATATATATATATAAATAAATATATATATATATATATATATATATATATATATATATATATATATATAAAGGGTGTTTTTATAGAGGTATAAAACTTTAAGTTGGCAACACTTTTTTAACTGGCGGCCATTTTGTCAGCTGTCAATTAATTTATGTTTAGTTTGGTTTGACATTTCAACAGGAATAGACTGACGCCTGAACAACGCTTCCAAATTGTGCAAATTTATTTTGAAAATCATGGTTCTGTTCGAAATACGTATCGCGCACTACGTCCATTTTACGGTCAACATAATCGTCGATCAGAGCAATTAATTCGATTAACTATGGAACGTTTTCGCACCACGTTTACTCTAAATGATAATACGCATCCACAGAGACGTCGTACAGTGCGTACAGAAGAAGTCATTGCTGCTGTAGAGCGTAGCGTAGAGAAAGACCCGAATCAGTCTATCCGCCACGTGCACAGGAATTGGATATGTGTCCATCCACTTTACGGAAGATTTTGCGGAAAGATCTTGGTTTGCGTGCTTACAAAATCCAACTCGTGCAACAATTGAAGCCACGCGATCACCTAGCAAGGCGTAGATTCGGTGAATGGGCTCAAAACAAGATTGCCGTTGATCCCGATTTTCATAAGCGAATTTTGTTTAGCGATGAAGCTCACTTTTGTTTGAATGGATACGTCAATAAACGTATTTGGAGTGATGATAATCCTCAAGTGTATGTTGAGACACCGTTACATCCAGAAAAACTGACTGTTTGGTGTGCTTTATGGGCTGGTGGAATCATTGGTCCGTACTTCTTTAAAAACGATGCTGGTCAGAATGTTACAGTCAATGGTGACCGCTATAGAGCCATGATTACTGACTTTTTCGTTCATCAATTGAACAACCATGATGTGCAGGAGCTGTGGTTTCAACAAGACGGCGCAACATGTCACACAGCTCGTGCCACAATTGATTTATTGAAAGAAACGTTTGGTCATATGCCAGAAGTCATATTTAAATTATAATGCCAGAAGATTATCTTTCGAATAAAGTAAATTTCATGTCAATTTAAAAAATTCATCTTTGTTTTATTCCATTTCAAAGTTCTATATATATATATATATATATATATATATATATATATATATATATATATATATATATATATATAACACATGGGCTGAAAAGTCCCGGGCCTAACAAAGAAAACACGGTTTTTTTGGTTCAAAATTAGCTTTATTCATCAACGTAATCTCCATCAAGAGCAACGCAATCATTCCAGCGCCGCTCTAACAATGGCCAAACACTGCTCAGAATCATCAACACGTTCTTATTTTTGATAAACAGTGGGCAAACGCGGCACCCACTTTGAACAGAGCTTTCTCATAGTCAAATGCTCATGCAATATAAAGCCAACACGTTCTTTTGATATCTTTACGATGTCAGCTAACTCACGCAACTTCACTTTTCGATCATTCAAAACGATTTTATGGATTTTTTTGATGTTTTCTGGTGTTACCGCCGCAATCATTTGGACGTCCACTGCGTTCTGCATCATCGGTGTCTCTACGACCACGTTTGAAGTCAGCAAACCAACGTTTTATTGTTGTTTCTGATGGAGCGGAGTCCCCATAACACTTTTCAAGCCATTGCTTCGCTTGAACGGTATTTTTTTCCCATCAAGAAGCAGTGTAAAATTAAAACACGAAATTGTTTTTGATCCATTGTTTTGAAAATAACAAAAGTAGCGTCACTCTTAGCACAATAACTCACAAACTAATGAATAGAATATCATGAAATTTTAACAGCTGTCTTTTGAAGGTTAGTATTAACTGAAAAAAAGGTGACTGCAATAAAACTAGCGCCATCTATGTGTTAGGCCCGGGACTTTTCAGCCCATGTGTTATATATATAAGAATTGTGTATGTTTTGTTGACTCTGCTGTTATCTAAAGAGTCAACCATTGCTATCCACAAGGTGACCTTATACCAGGTGTACAAGTATGAAATGCGGATTTCAGAGAACAGATGGTGCACCAATGCAGTTTGTGCTATAAAGATTTGACACTGCGCCATTTTGTTGTGTCATCAACAAGTGTCAGACGCGCACGAGTGATAAATTGGAAAAGTGTATGCATAGTGTTGTGTTGTTGTGTTCAATATGTCGAAATTTATACCGAACGAAGAGCATTCGCGGACGGCATTAATTTTTTGTTTTCATTTCAAGAAAACTGCTATTGAATCATACCGATTACTTCGAGAAGTTTATGGTGGACATGCTCCATTGACAAGATACGTGTGAACGATGGTTTCGGCGTTTCAAAAGTGGTGACTTCGATGTTGCAGACAAGGAACGTGAAAAAAACCGCCAAAAAAATAAAAAGATGTGGAATTGCAAGCATTGTTGGACGAAGATGATTCGCAAACACAAAAACAACTCGCCGAGCAATTGGTCGTTAGTCAACAAGCTGTTTCCAATCGGCTACGAGAGATCGGAAAGATTCAGAAGACCGGTAGATGGGTACCACATGAGTTGAACGACAGGCAAATGGAAAAGCTCAAAAACACGCGTGATATTTTGCTCGCTCGGTACAAAAGGAAGTCGTTTTTTGCATCGTATAGTTACAGGGGATGAAAAGTGGATTTATTTTGAGAATCCCAAGCGCAAGAAATCATGGGTAAACCCAGGCGCACCATTCACATCGACCGCAAGACCGAATCGCTTTGGCAGAGACGATGCTCTGTCTTTGGTGGGGTCAGAGGGGCGTGGTCTATTATAAGGTGTTAAAACCTGGGGAAACGGTTAATACTAAACGTTACCAACAACAATTGACCGATTTGAACCGTTCGCTGCTTGAAAAAAGCCAGAATACCGAAGATGCAACACAAAGTCATTTTTCTTCATTACAATGCTCCATCACATACGGCAAAACCAGTTCGCGACACGCTGGGAAGTTCTACCCCATGCGGCTTACTCACCAGACTTGGCTCCTTCCGATTACCACTTGTTTGCATCGATGGGTCACCCACTTGCTGAGCAGCGCTTTGGTTCGTATGAAGATGTGAAAAAAATGGCTCGATGAATGGTTCGCAGCAAAAGAGGAAGATTTTTACTGGCGTGGTATTCACAAATTGTCCGAAAGATGGGAAAAATGTATAACAAGCGATGAAGCATACTTTAAATAAAGCACTTTTTATCATTCTTCTGAATTTAACATGTTTTTTTATAAAAAAAATCCGCATTTCATACTTGTACACCTCGTATTCATTTGCTTTTTCCACTAGTAATCTAATTGTTTGAAGTTGGTCCAAAACGCTGCATCTCCGTCTAAATCCCACTTGTGCACGTTGTTGTTAACTGTCTAATTTGTTCGTTAATCTATATGTTATGATTCTGTGAGGATTTTGTATAATACCGATAACAGGCTCTAATTCTTCAATTTAAATTTGTTCCCCTTTTTAAAAATAAGCTCAATCAAGGCGTTTACCCAAGGTGTTGGTATTTTACTCTCTATAAGGCATTTGTTAAATAGAGCCTGAAGAGATTGTATTATCGATACTCCTCCATACTTTATCATTTCTATAGTTGTTTCATCGTCCCCTGGTTCTTAGTTGTGCATATGTTGTATGGTGTTCATTATTTCATTCGTTGTCACATCGGGAATTTGTTCAGATTTGTAAGTGAACTATTCAAAAAATTTCAAAAAACAGGTGATAATTTATCTGATATATAAGAACAAAGATCGGAAACAAACTTTGTTAAAAACTCATTTAGGGTGTATTTTGTGAAATTACTGATCATTTTATACCTCCCTAACAAAAAAAATTATTTTAAAAAGGCAATCACCGTACAGAACACTAATTGCGCATGTCCGACTTGCACTCGCTCGTTTTTTAGTGTTCCGTACGGAACACTTATAAGATGACTTCGGTGTCTGTCTGTCTGTCTGTCACACCCGATTTTCTCCGAAACTATTTGTCATAGAAAGTTGAAATTTGGTAATAATATAGGAAATGATAGCCTCATCAAAGCCGTGTAGTTTTGAAAGTTAAATTTTGACTTTTGGGGGGTGAAATCGAAAAAAAAATTTTTTTTACTAGGTCATCGAATGTGGTGTCAAATGAAAGCTTGTGAAAACACGAGTAATATATATATATATATATATATATATATATATATATATATATATATATATATATATATATATAATATAATATAATATAATATAATATAATATAATACTTGCGCACACTTTTCTTTGTATTATTTTTTAAAAATCGCTGTCCCCACCTTATCTCGAAAAGTACTGATCAAAAAATTTTGAAAAAATTCTGGAATATTGAACGAAAATTATCACGAGTACATTACCTTTAATAATTTATCTGGTATATAAAAAAAACAAAAATTTCAAGGTCATCAGTTTTCAGCAAGCAAACTTAATTGAAAACTCATTTGGGATGTGTTTTGTGAAGTCGCTGATCATCTTATACCACCGTAACAAAATGTTTTTATTTTAAAAGCCATCAGCGTACGGAACACTAATTGTGCAAGTTCAACTTGCACATGACCGGTTATTTACTATAAAACGAAAAAAAACCAAGATAAATTCAAGGTCTAGAAACTCCTTTTACTTACTACTTATTAAAGTAGCCATGATGTTAGAGTAATGGTAAAAAGTAACCTATAAAGTGCACGTTTTAAAATTTTTAATTTGTAATTTGTTGAGGACAAATTTCAAAGCAATTATTTATAAGATATTAATTACGAGAGATAAATTTATAAAAACAATGACCTTAAATTTTTAAAAGTGTTTAAGATTAGTCGTCAGTGATCCGTTATTCCGGGACATATTAAGTTACCTTATATAAACAAATCAGACTAGGTGAAAGGTACTTCAATTTTAAAACAATTAACTTGGGTTCTGTAATAGCAGTTTTATTTCGACAGAGGGTTATTACATTCGCGATGTTAAATACTGCTTTCATTTAACAAATTAATGTTATTTCACGCCGTTTCGTTATGCGTGTATTTTTATAGTTTACATATCAGCGTCGTAGGCATGTACACTGATAAAAAAGATTTCTTTAGATCTGAAGATCTCTTGAAAGAGTATATTCTCAACAATTTTTAGACAGCTTGCGGACTAAATTATTTAAATAAACTCTTGAAGTATTAATATGATATTTTTTACTACGTCTACCTAATTTGTGAAATCTGTTGATCTTGGACAACAATCCGAATTGTGTGTCTGCGTTATAAGGAGGCGCCGCTTTACTTTATTTGAGCCTTCTTCTTCTTCTTCCAGTGCCTTATCCATTTCGGACGCTGCGCTTTGAAACAGCTGAACAGACGTAAGTCCGAACCATTGTCGTAAGCTAATTAACCAAAAATGTCTTCTCCCTGGACCTCGTTTGCTATATATCTTTCTTTTTTTTTTTATGGGTCTAGCACACGTGCTGCAGGGAAGTCCCTAAAGCGCTCCAGGAGCGGCACGAGTGCGGAAAAAGCGATTCACGTTGTTCTTGAATCGCTGTAAATTATACTCGGTGGGAAACACAGCGCTGGGCAAATTATTCCAAAGGGATGACTTTCTCCATATAAAAGATTGCTTGAAAAGCGTTGCACGCGGAGTAACAAGCTGAACCTCATACGGATGCGAAGCACCAGCGCGACGTGTATTTCTAACATGCACCGCTTTGGGAGGAATTAAGCGGGCTACATCCTTCAAACACTTTCCATGAAAATACTTGTAGAACAGACTCAAGTCTCCAACCGTTCTTCGATGTTCCAGCGAATCAAGGCCGCCGGTCAATTCCGGGTCCCCAATCAGACGGACCGCTCTTCTCTGAACAGAATCCAACAAATGCAGTGTTTGGGAGTGGAGCCCCAAACGTGGGAGCAGTATTCCATAGTTGGTCGAATTTGGGCTTTGTAAAGAATTAACAGTTGCTGTGGGGTGTAAAGCTTTCTGGTTCTAAATAATATTCCCAACTTTTGAGAAGCTCCCCTTGCTATGCCTGCAACATGTTCATGCCAAGACATATTTGCTCCCAAACTAACGCCCAACAAATTGAGCGACGATGCTAGGGGAATGGAGTGCCCCGACATAACTATGTCGGGTTCAGCAACGTTAACTTTTTTAGAAAAAACTGCCGCTTGGGTTTTTGTAGCGCTAAATTCCACTTGGTTACTGTCACCCCAAGATAGAATTTCTTCCAGGTCTTTGTTGAGTTGAACGACCTCCTGCTGTCTGCGGATATTCACCTGGGCAGCCGATGTCCGAGCGTTCAAGGTGAATGAAGAGACAAGCGTACTGTCGTCTGCAAAGCTATAGATTGGATTCCCGGTCTTTTCCAGCAGATCGTTAATGTAAATGAGAAAGAGAGTAGGAGACAGTATGGAGCCCTGGGGCACACCGGCGTTGATAGTGAGGGTGTTAGAAAGAAATCCGTCGACCGCCACTCGTAAAGAACGCTCTCTGGGGAAACATGAGAGCCACAAACAGAACCTTTCAGTCATACCATAAGAGCGTAACTTAGCCAACAGTCCATCGTGCCAAACACGGTCGAATGCCTTGGATATGTCAAGAGCAACCGCTCGAGATTCTCCAAAGTGTTCAATTGTGTTGTTCCAAACATGTGTTATATAAGTTAGAAGATCCCCTGTTGATCTATGTTTACGAAAACCATATTGGTGATCGCTAATAATATTGAATCGTTCAAGATATTTTAGAAGATGCTCATTGATAACCTTTTCCATGACTTTCATATTATTGAAAGCAGTGCAACTGGTCGGTAGTTATTTCGCAAGGTCATCTTACCTTTTTTAGGTATCGGCTGAACCGTGGCACATTTCCAGCAGGACGGAAATATTCCCTTTCTGTAGGATAGGTTAAAAAGTCTACAGAAAACTGGTGTTAGTTCCCTTGCACAGTTTTTGAGAACTATGGCAGGTATTCCGTCAGCGCCAGAAGCCTTCTTGGTGTCTAGCTTAATTAAAATACGCTTTATGATGCGCTGTCTGAAGACAACATTGGGCATCCTTGACTGCAATATGGGAATAGTAGGTGGTGTTTTTTCCTTGGAAATCGACAGTAGAATGTGAAGCAAAGAGTTTAACCAACAAGTTTGCTCTCTCAACAGGTGTGGTTGCAATGGAATTATCTGGACGTGTGAGTGGTGGTATGGTGGATTTGGTAAAATTTTGACTAACTGCCTTAGCGACTGCCCAAAAGGACCTGGAATTGTTGGGACAAGCGAGAAGTTTGTTTCTAATTCGTTGATTGTGTGCCTCCTTGGTTTTCGCCGATAATTCCCTTGCATCTGTTCCGGGCATGAACAAAGATGTTACGATTTACGGTGTTAGGATTTTCACGCCATTGTCGATAGGCAATATGTTTAGAAGCAACAGCTTCTTTGCATTTTCGGTCGAACCAAGGCTTGCCGTTGGAGGAGCATTTCTTCGAAAAAGGGATGTAAGCTTCCGTACCAGCCAAAAAATCCCTGTATTACCAGCTGCAAGAGACGATATTTATTATGTCTCATGACGTGGCCACAATATTCAAGCTTTCGCCCTTTAATTGTGAGTGCACTTTCTTTGTCATAGCCTATTTGGCGCATAACTTGTAAGTTGGTGATATGTTTGGTCTACGAAATCTTCAGAATCTGACGGTAGACCCAAATCTCAATGGTTTCAACTTTCTGCATTAGTGTTTCCGTCATCGTCCACGATTCTACACCTATAGCAAAACAGGGAATACGTAGCATGTGGCGAATCTAACTTTTAGTCGGAGTGCAAATCACTGCATGTAAATAGTCTTTTCATACCGTTAAAAGATTCTTGACTTTATTTCCACAGATTGGTCCCACTTTGCATTAACCAGTGTCTCTAAGTATATATAGGATTCTACAGGTACGATTATTTGACTATTTAACTGAGAGCTGTCTTGCTGCTTGTGGAGACCATACTCATCGCTAACCCTTTCAACAAGATTTTGAAGTTCATCGATGTTACTGGCCAGCAAGACGGTATCTTTGGCGTATCTTATGTTGTTAATCATCTCGCTATTTATTTTGATCCCTGTCTGTGAGGCACTGAAAAGACTCAAATATGAAGTCTTTAGGTTAGCGATACTTCGAAACGAAAATGTTCTCAAGTAAAAAAAAAAGTTTTTTTAGTAGGTTATCGAAAACACCCAACTTTAGGTCAGGAAAATGCGCTGTTTTTATTAACAATTTAAACGCTGTTACACCAAAGGTGGTATTAGACGAAGGAAAGGTATCGAGCAAAGCTGCTTTTACTTTAAGCAAATAACAAGCTTCTGGTTTTAACTCTACCAATGAGATATGCACACATAGAACGCACACTTTCATTTACTTCCATTATGCCAGTTTAAGTGGTGGTTTAAAGTCCATGATAATAGATGGCCTCTCGTTCCTAACCAATCAAAATGCTTAATTTAAGTCACTCTTAAGATGGTCAACCTTTGTTTAAGCTCGTCTCGTGCAAAAAATCAAATAAGGCAACTAAAAGTTCAACGACCTCTGAGGCGCGACTTGTGAAATTAATTTTTAAGTCATATTGTAATTAAAATTTCGTTCCAACCAAGTTTCGAAACCACTTACTAAATATCTTTAATTTTACAAAAATGTTGGACTCTTAAAGGTTTTTAGGTTCTACATTATAGATGGCGTCTGACGAGAAAGACGTACACTTTTTAGGCAGTTGAAGAATCTGAGTATATTTCAAACTATGACACTACTTAACTAGCTAAATTACTACATTATATATCGTATGTTTAGATTCAGATTTTCAAATAATAAATATAGCTTCAGCATGTTTAGAATACACTTTAAGCTTGTTTTCTTTGTTGAGCAAGGTATTTTTACATATTAGGTGAAAGTTTGTTGAAGGTTTTAAACTAAAGAATGCTTGAACCGAGTTTTGCTCTAACTAGGAACGCTAAATATATCTCCAAGATGAGAATTACGGGAATCTACTTTTAAAAAAAAAGTAAGAGGTTGGCTTTAAGTTTAAAATTTGTTTGAGAAGCCTAAAACTGCCCCCCCCCCAGGGAAAACCAGCCAGACTGTTTTTTATTGTCAAAAATGTGGTCATACTTATTAAGACTATAACTAAACCCAATACAGGAATTCTGTAGCCCTTAAAAATTTAGTATATTTTTTTTGCGATAATGTTTGCTGGTAAATTCCAAACCAGTAAGACAGGTTAGATCAGGGATGTCAAAGATGCGGCCCGCGGGCCGTATCCGGCCCCCGGGACGTATCAATAAGGCCCGCGATCGCAATGAAGAATCATAATTTTTAACAACCGTATATTATATACTATATAATTAAATAAATAAAATGTTATAATAATTCAGTACATTTTTTTTATTTGAATCTGGCCCGCCTACACATTCTAAATTTAATATATGGCCCTCTGCAAAATTGAGTTTGACACCTGGGTTAGATAGTCTACCCTCTATCGACCACCAAGTTGATACTAACTTTAGAACACTTTTCGCTTCCCTTGCAGACACCATCGATCATTTACAAATTAACTATCCAAATGCCGAAATTGCCATCCTGGGCGACTTAATGGGCTTAAATATTCAAATTCTACGACAAGGTCGTGAAGCCGAATCATTTTCAATCAGTTGTGGCTTACTTTATTGACGACAACACGGATCCCTGATCGAGTTTGCCATCTTCTACTCTTTTTAACCACCAATCCGACAGAGCGTAAATCCGCCGTTAGGTTCTTCTGACCATAGACTACTTTCGAATCGAGTATTCTACCAATCAATGCGCAAACCGATTTGGCACTACAAGTCTGCTAAATGGGAAGATCTCATGGAATATTTTCGAACTTTCCCTTGGTTGGACATTTGTTTTCGTTCTTGCGCCAGGGAGGTTTCCGACGGTATGGAGGCTTACATCCCTTTTTCGAAGAAATGCCCTTCCAACGGCAAGCCTTGGTTTGACCGAAAATGCACAGAAGCTGTTGCTTCTAACCATCTTGCATACCGACAATGGCGCGAAAATCCTAACACCATAAATCGTAACACATTTGTTCGTGCCAGGAACAGATGCAAAGAAATTATCGACCAAATCAAGGAGGTACACAATCAACGAATTAGAAACAAACTTCTCGCCTGTCCCGGCAATTCAAGGTCCTTTTGGTCGGTCGCTAAGGCAGTTAGTCAAAATTTCACCAAATCCACCATACCACCACTCACACGGCCAGATAATTCTATTGCAACGGAAAAACACCACCTACTATTCCCATAGTGCAGTCAAGGATGCCCGATGTTGTCTTCAGACAGCGTATTATAAAGCGTATTCTGATGAAGCTAGACACCAAAAAGGCTTCTGGCGCTGACGGAATACCTGCCATAGTTCTTAAAATCTGTGCGAGGGAACTAACACCAGTTTTCTGTAGACTTTTCAACCTATCCTACAGAAAGGGAATATTTCCTTCCTGCTGGAAATGCGCTACAGTTCAGCCGATACCTAAAAAAGACAAGAAGACCTTGCCAAATAACTACCGACCAATCGCACTGCTTTCAATAATATCGAAAGTCATGGAAAAGGCTATCAATCAGCATCTTCTAAAATATCTTGAAGGATTCAACATTATTAGCGATCACCAATATGGCTTTCGTAAAAATAGATCAACAGGAGATCTTCTGACTTATGTAACACATGTTTGGAACAATGCAATTGAACACTTTGGAGAATCTCGAGCGGTTGCTCTGGACATATCCAAGGCATTCGACCGTGTTTGGCACGATGGGCTGTTGGCTAAGCTACGTTCTTATGGTATGTCGGAAAAGTTCTGTTTGTAGCTCTCATGTTTCCTCAGAGAGCGTTCTTTACGAGTGGCAGTCGACGGATTTCTTTCTAACACCTTCACTATCAACGCCGGTATACCTCAAGGCTCCATACTATCTCCTACTCTTTTTCTCATTTATATTAACGATCTGCTGGAAAAGACCGAGAATCCAATCTACAGCTTTGCAGATGACAGTACACTTATCTCTTCATTCACTTTGAACGCTCGGACATCGGCTACTCAGATGAATATCCGCAGACAGCAGGAAGTCGTTCAACTTAACAAAGACCTGGAAGAAATTCTATTTTGGGGTGACAGTAACCAAGTGGAATTTAACGCTACAAAAACCCAGGCGGCAGTTTTTTCTAAAAAAGCTAACGTTGCTGAACCCGACATAGTTATGTCGGGGCACTCCATTCCTCTAACATCGTCACTCAATTTGTTGGGCGTTAATTTGGGAGCAAATATGTCCTGGCATGAACATGTTGCAGGCATAGCAAGGAGAGCTTCTCAAAAAGTTGGGAATATTATTTCGAACCAGAAAGCTTTACACTCCACAACAACTGTTGGTTCTTTACAAAGCTCAGATTCGACCAACTATGGAATACTGCTCCCATGTTTGGAGCTCCGCTCCCAAACATACACTGCATTTGTTGGTTTCTGTTCAGAGAAGAGCTGTTCGTCTGATTGGAGACCCGGAACTGACCGTCGGCCTTGATTCGCTGGAACATCGAAGAACGGTTGGCGACTTGAGCCTATTCTACAAGTACTTTAATGGAAAGTGTTCGAAGGATGTGGCCCGCTTAATTCCTCCCAGAGCGGTGCATGTTAGAAGTACACATCGCGCTAATTCTTCACATCCGTATGAGGTTCAGCTTGTTACTCCCCGTACAACACTTTTCAAGCAGTCTTTTATATGGAGAACATCATCCCTTTGGAATAGTTTGCCCAGGACTGTGTTTCCCACCGAGTACAATCTACAGCGATTCAAGAACAACGTGAATCGCCTTCTCCGCACACGTGTCGCTCCTGTAGCGCTTTAGGGACTTCCCTGTAGCACGTGTGCTAGACCCATAAAAAAAAAAAAAAAAAATTTGTAGGAGCATAATATATATTCTCATGAAAATTTAGTAACTTAAGTTTGTCATAGGATTTTTGAAGAAACAAGATCTTGAATTTTCATGTTATTATAAATTGAAATACCAAGCTAGTTACAAACAATGACATACTTTACGATGACATTGTTTAGTTCAATATAAAGATTGTATTGTTAGAAATTAGAATACTTTACTTGCCCAATATCAGTACCGAATTATGAATTTTGATATCGATTGCAAATTTCGAAAAGGCAATTTTTTATATCTTTCAGAAGTTAGAATAGACATCTTAGCTTACACTAGGGTGAATTGCTAAGTCTAGTAAATTTCTACGAAATGTCGGAAATTTTGTTAAGCCGAATGACTATTGGTAAGCGTGATTCTGCTAACGGTTGTGTTCAAAGTTTCACACATATGCAACGTGTAGGTGTTTGTTGGCAGGCATCGTAAGTGGTCGAAATTACATGTTTCGTAGAAATGGATAAATGCGAGTAGCGTGTAGTGATAAAACATTTTTAAAAAAGTGAACTGTGGCCCATATAAAAATTAAACTAAAGAAAGTTCATTCGGATTCTGCGTCAGCGCTCAAGACCATTTATTACTGGATAAACGAATTTAAACGTGGCCGTACGAGGACTGTAGTTGCTGTACATTCAGGATGCCCAATTGAGGTTTCCTCTGAAGAATTAGTCTAGAAAATTTATGGTATCGTGATGAAAAATCGCCACATTAAGCTTCGTGAGATTGCTGAGATAGCAGGCATCTCATATGAACGGGTACCTAATATCGTACATAAAGTTCTAACAATGCAAGGGCTTCTGAGACATTAAAAAATTGGAATCTCGCTGAACAAAATGTATTGAACTTAGTTGAGATTATACTAAAAATAAATATTTGTTTTTGTAAAAGATAGTATTTACTTTGTTTTTTACTAGACTTTTCAATCCACTCTCGTAAATATCGATAATAATGAATTTTGGAAAGTTCTTCAGTATCTCCCCAGTATCATAGACAGTAAATCACTATTATATTTTTTATTAAACCTTTCTTAAAAGCTTTCATGATAACTCATTTCAATTTTAAAATTATTTTGAAAATAAAATTTATAGCTGTGATGAGCCAGGAGAAAAGTTAAACTACTCTAGAGTACAATTTATTGTTAGTCATATTTAATGTATGAAACATTATACTCCTTCCCTTATGTATAAACATTTGTCAACACAAAATTTTTTAACTGTTTTCCCCAACTAGCCGAAAACCATCACTGTACCACCAACCAAAGCGCCAACACAGAATAATATAGCACTACGTGATATGTCATTCTGACTGAGGAAGCGATATTGGTGTATACATTAAAAATCCATAAGCGTTAAAGTAAATCCCAAGATATAAGATCCTTCCTTTTTGCTTTTTCAATGGGGCAATAAACGACCCTATTATTATTTCAAATGCATCATGTAACCGGTTGTGAAAAATACGTCATCAGGAGAAAAATATATTCTATGTATAAAGAGCAGTTGGTGCCGACACTAGACAAAATAAAATTAAGACTGGTGCAAGATGGGACCAATATACATTGTGGCCGATTAACCCTTCACAGGGTTCTCTTAAGAATGGGATTCACGTTCCGAAAAATCAACAAAAGGCAAGTAGTGATGGAGTCACAAAGATTACGAATTTTGCGACATACTTATTTACAAGAAATTGAAAAGTATCGATCAGAGAATTGGCCAATAGTTTACCTTGACCAAACATGGTTCGATACCCATGACACTGTGCAAAAAGGGTGGGTTCACCAGTAGTACAAAATGTCAGACTAAATCACCTTCAAATAAAGGTAAACGAATAACCATTTTGCATGCTGGATCTGAAAAGGGTCGGGTTTCAAATTGTCTACTATTATCTGCAAAATATATAAAGGATTCTAGTTTGGACTATCACGAAGACACGACATCAGAACTTTTTAAAAATTGGTTTCAAAATTTCCTTTTGTCAAATGTTTCCGAACAGAGTGTTATAGTTATGGACAATGCAAGTTACCATAGTCGCCTACTAAATAAGGTTCCTAATGCAGCCAAGACCAAATCGGAAATACAGGAATATATGTTAGTTCTAAAAAAAGTGATCTTTTGGAAGCTTTGAAAGACTATAAAATCAAAAAGAAATATGTTTGTTATAGTATGGCTGAGAAAATGGGACACACTGTTTTGCGGCTTCCTCCATATTATTGTGTGTTTAATCCAATTGAACATATTTGGCATTAAGTTAAATCAAAAATAAGGACACAAAATGTACTTTAAGCGTGTCAGGGGTTAAATTAGTAAAAAAAATTGTGAAAGCTGGAAGAATTCCATTAAGCACGTTGTTAAAGTTTCATATATTTATGTAAATAATATAAAACCACTGGTAATTACCTCAGCTGATGACAGTGATAGTGAAACCGAATTAGGCTAAGTTAAAATATATTTTTATTTATACGATATGTCCCCGCTTGTAAACTCCATTCATTCAAACTGTATATTTGTACTTCTTATCCATTTGTTTTTACATGCCTCTATAAATAAACATCTCCAAAAACACTTATAATTATATTTATATGCATTAATGAATAAAATTCTTAAGTCCATCTCTGCAACCTATCATAAATAAAAGGTAAAATTTTTTATATTGCCCACTTAAAAGGGCAAAAATCAAGATCTTATATTTTGGGACAGGCTATAACAGAATTATTATTTAATATTATTATAAATACTGCAAATTTTAATTTGATCATTGGATTATCATATAGATTTTATTTGGTGAACAGTTTTCATGCGTTTTCCCATAATTCTCAAGTAAAATTTCTAAATTCAGTATTGAATTTTATGTAAAATTCATGATTGTCTTTTAAGTTCATTGTAGAAGGTATTTTTAACTCACTCGAAATTCAATTGATTTTGCGAAAAAATATTGTCAATTTTCAAATATATCTTGAACGCTGCATATACAAGACAAGATTTCATAATTTAAGGTATCTGTTTATTAGTAAATTTTTATTAAAGATATATATTTTTTTTTTGAAACACGCATCTTTATATGATAATATAGAATATTATAAGCTTAGGACCATAAAAATTAATATTGTATGTACCTGGAATGTAAATACTGGATCTACTGCATTAAAAATATTAGTAAGACCCTCCATAGTTAACGTGCATCGTCTATGTTGAATTAAAATAATACTAGTTTTGTACAATGTATCATTTTTGAAGTGGTAATAAAATGGCAAGGCCTTTTAGAACACTAAATAATCAGTAGCTGAAAATTTAGAAACAATTTGGACCAAACCAAAACCCGCCAGTACTCTAGTTTAACAAATAAAGTAGAAAAATTAGAATTATCGATTTTTTTGTTACGTATTTAGGACTGAGGATTGAAATACCTGTTCAAATTCATATGAAATATCGATGGAATATAAAATCGTATAACTTTAGCACATTTTAAAAAAATTCAAAACCTAAGAAAGAAATATATATCAGCTATTGTATCCAAACGATCTTTTGATGATTTGTCAAAAAGTGTTTGAACCGTGAGTCCTAATTAAAGATAAATAGCATTAACACACCCATGTTTTTTATGATATGGAAGTAATTGGAGTTTTTGCGAGGTTAAGAAATAGTCCAAAATGGACCAGAATTATCCAGTTTTGTATTATGTAAGTATTTGGATCGATTTCTGTATAGCCAAGTCCTAAATCCTAGAATCAATAATTCCATTTTTGCAACTATATGGGGAAAATTTTGGTTCTGAAGGGTTCTGGCGATCTTTAGTATTGTCCAAGATGGTGCGAAAGTGTCTATCAATCGGTGATAGTATCATTTAACAATATTCTATGATTGTTTTAGCAATGCCGGCATAAAATTCACAGCCTAGAATTTAAAAAATTGCGTTTTTTACACTACCTTGCCGGATATATTCCGACACAATGACTCAACCATCTGGGTTTTCTAAAAAGGCTATGTGATATTCAAGATTAGATATAAAAACCTATAATTTGCGACCAACCCGAGCCCTGGAATTGCTTTCTATTTTTGGGCTGAGGGGGGGTGTTCGAGTTTAAAAAGTTTATTCGCTTTTCTGTTTCGTTTATTTATGCTTCTGCCATTTATGATCATTTGCAGAATGAGAATTTTTAAATCTTGATTTATTAAAATACATTCCGCAGTTTAGGTTCGACCAGAGATTAAAGAAACATACACTCATAGCGGTGAAAAATATTACCCTCCTTTTTTCACGAAGTCGAGTAACTAGCAGAATATATTGTTTTGATGTTATTGCTATATAGAAATTATTAAAAATTATATTTATTTATTTTGTGCAGTAAGATTTCTTCTATAAGATGTTATGTTGGGAAACATTACATTTTTTTTAAATATTTGGCAGAGTCTAAACAGAAAATTTCCATAGTCTTTTAATGATAAGTAATATATTTGTCGTCCGCCCACAGGTGAAAAAAATAATTTTGAAAAATTACGCAGCCTAAAAAATGGATTGCCAATGGCGTCCTCAAGGTCAACACTTAGTTTTATTTTGTCTTACGTCAGTTGTAAAGCAAAAATAAAAACAGAGTCCATTTTACTTTTTCAAGCCAAGGTCAAACTCTTTGGGAGGCAGTTTCCTAACCTGATAATGGTTCTAAATATTTTATTATTAAAATTTGCTATATATATATATATATATATATATATATATATATATATATATATATATATATATATATATATATATGTTACAATAGAGGTTTTCACAAATGGTGGAATGTAATAAATCAAAATTCCGGGTTCCACTCCGTTCGTCTAACAATGAATTTTCACGGCGTTTCGTCAAAATCTCATTTGGCATTTTCAAGTGCTCCCGTTGCCGCTGCTACTCGATACTGCGATCTTGCTGCCTCTGACTTCGTGGTCTGTAAGAGGATTTGTTGAGAGGTTATGCATGACTTTTTTTGTTTCTAGTTGTGGATCAGTGTGGCGCGTATCTTTTCCACTGATGTTTTCTAGCTTCTAGCATAGGACAGTAGACAAACCACAAAACACTCTGGCAGACATCCTGGGTAGCCCCAAGGACAAGAAAAAAAAAAAACTGGAAATCCATGGAGTTTACAGCATTCCATGCGGAGACTGCCACAAATTGTACATAAACTGGAAATCCATGGAGTTTACAGCATTCCATGCGGAGACTGCCACAAATTGTACATAGGGCAAACAAACAGAAGTATCTCCACCCGGTTCCAAAAACATAAAATAAGTATCAAAAACAAACAAACAACTCATACTGGTCACAACATCAATTTTGAGCGATCTAAACAAATAGCCTCGATTTCACATTATGAAACACGCATAGTCAGAGAAGCCTTGGAAATCGAAAAAGAATGCGCAGCGAGTGACAGCGGCAGCAAGATCGCAGTATTGAGTAGTAGCGGCAGCGGGAGCACTTGAAAATGCCAAATCTGTCAAATTTAACAAGTGATGAATTTTCGATATTGTATTTGACTTCTTCACAAAAAACTAATTTTGGGAGTGAAAGAATTTTTTTAATATGCCAAATAAGAAAATAATAAACCGAGTGAGCTACTTAAAAGTTAAAATTTCATTTAATCACTTAAATACCCTATATATCGGTAACGACTAAAAATAAATATTATATGACTATGACATTTAAAAAATCCTAGATGGCCTTGTAATCTGTAAAATTTGACAATTGACAAATCTTTTGACATCATTTTTGGCTTCTCCATAAAAAATTAAGGTTACTACTAAAGGACTTTTTCTAATATGCCCAATAGGAACATAGCAAATCGAGTTGGCCACGTAAAAGTTAAAATTCCGTTCAATAACTTGAGTTCCGGAATATCGGTAACGACTGAAAATAAATATGAAGCATTATATATTTTTTGCAAACAGGCTAAAAAAACCTTTAGCAATGAAAAATCCGGAAATTTCCACGTATATTGGTTGGATGACAGGAGCAATTTTCTAAAACCTTCCGAAGAGATTCAGAAAAGAAATTAATAGAAAACCTACTGCACAAAATTTATCTTTACAATTTTAAAAGTTTATCATTTATTTTTGTTTCTTTTTCAAAAATATAGAATTCTGGAACAAGGTCAATAAGAGTCTACAAAAATCAAATAACTGATGAATGAATATTAGTTACGTAAAATGGTTTCGGAGGAGTCATGTAATACAGAAGACGAATACCGTACGGATCTGGAAATCATTAACAACAATTACTGGGAATCAAATGAGATTAAAAAATATGTCATTAGAAGATAAATTAACCCAAGATTCTAATGATATCAGTTCTCAATTAGAGAATAATAATGAAAATTCCAACAATAATAATTTCGTGGTTAAAATATTAAATGATATTATAAATGCTGCCATTGATAAAGCTGATAGTGAAACTGTAATGACAAGAGAGAAACATCTTAGCAAAGATGAAAAAGAAGTCCGCGATTTTAATCGAACTACCTCCATAGTGATACAGGATTGGGATGACGAAGATACCATTGAGTGTAGAAACAACTTTGTGGCGGTTAGTGCTTTACAACGCAGTGCTAGTGAACGGTTGATTCGGAGACCGCGACTTAGTGATGGAAATGCAAACAATCACGTTATCAAAAAGGGAGATGGTTCTAGTGCTTTGAAAGCTCCTAAGGAAAAGAAGAAGAAAAAACTTTCCTTTAACTCACTTTTTCACATTAATAAAAACAGAAGTAAGGAGTACCATAAAAACGATGAAGAGGCTGAAAAGTATGATAGCTTTTCGAACCAGCTGCCAGTGTTTAAGGGAGGTTCTCTTGGAAAATCTAAAAAATATGCTTCCGCCTTAGAATTGACTAACCATAAAGTCTTGAAAATTGAAAAAACCTTCCTTCTTTAAAAAACTAGCTACAATTAGTGATGAATCAACAAATTTTCTTCGGCGATCCTTAAGTTTTAGAGATGTCAGAAAAAAGGATAAAGTATCATCTAGAGAAAAAAATCACTGAAATAAAGAAACAAGAATGGCGCCAGTCACTCCAGTCTTTAGTGGAGAGTGATACTAGTGTTAGTTATAAAGATTTGAGTTTTATTAATTATGACGCACTTGATGAGTTCAGTTATAAGGAGCCAGTGTATTTGAGACCTGGAATTAAAGAGGAGAGCTATATTGGAAGAACTCAAAGTATGAGAGAGAAGGTAAGTTGTACTGTCATAAGTTGTAGTACTTCCAAGAAATGTGTGTATGTCTGGGTATGCATATGTGTGTGTATACATGTGTCTGTGAGTGAGTGTAATTAAGACTGTCAAAAACTACAAATTTAATTTCTTGAAAATGATATATTTTATAAAGCCTAAAAGACCATTATTCTAGTTTCTAGTTCAAAATTTTAATAAATAAGCATACCCTTTTTAAATATTAGTAACAGTATACATTAAAATTTTTGATTTAATGTCAAGAATTGGAATGCAAAACCGCTATAAAAGATGATGACTTATTTTTGATATTTATGTGAATTTATGCTACGGCCGGTATCTTGGATTCTAATAAATTAATTACGAGAGTGATTCAGAGATTTTATTAATGAAACGTTCACCATTGTCATACATGAGAGCAATCCTCTGATACATGCTTAAAATAAAAAAAATATGAGAGAGAGAAAGAAAAAAATTTCATTTTGACTTTTTTGGTTTGAGCGTGATTAGAATTTTAGATTTGTTTTTTTCTTTTATGCAGCATAAAATCTTGTCGTGCCAAAAGCTATCTGCAGACTAGTTAAAAAAATTAGGGAAATATTTTCGTTAATACGTAATTTAAAAAGAAAGTAAACAAATATGGCAGAACCATGTCTACACGTAAATTAAGCGCTTGAAGATATATAATTCTTGTGTACAGTTGATACTAATATAAAAAAAGGCATATTATTTATAAATATTGTCCCGCTCGGGAGACGGCCTTTTGGTTTGTCTTATACGGAAAATTATAAGCAAGCGGCTTAAAGTTGTTTATTATCTTATTAAATATTAAATTTTGTTAATTGCTGTTTGGAGTTATTGATTCAATATGGTGATTGGGCTTACGATGGAAAAGAAGGAACTGTTATCAAAACAAAATGGATCCTCCGCCAAATGGAAGAGCGGGAGAAAATTGAGTAAATAAGCCTAAGTAATCATTTATATAACAATTTTTAGTAAATTTTCCAGTTTAAAAATTTCGTATTAGGGAATATTTATTATTTACAGGCTCTGACGATATAAAAATTATATTACTTCAGAATATTTCCTAAGAACGAGAAAAACTCACTCCCATCAATTTGTGTGCTTAGCGTCTACTAAGGTTTAAACCATTAATCATGTTTTTTTCGCTAAAAACAATAAATGAAAATTTGGTCCATAAATTTCTTTCAGTTTTTAACAAAAAAAAAAAAAAAAAAAAAAAATAAACTGATTTTATAGTTTGAACCTAAAGTAGAATATACATGTACTCGTAAGCCCCACAAATTGATGTGAGTCAAATTTAAAATTTTTTCTTTGCTAAAGAAATATTCTGATAAATACAATTTATCGAATCACTTCGATATCTATATGTCTGTCCTTCCGTCCGTCTATGTAGTTTTGAAAGTTAAATTTTGACTTAAGGGGTGTTAGTTTTGGGTGGTGAAATATGAAGTGATTTTTTTTTTACTAGGTCATCGAATGGACTGTCAAATAAAAGTTTGCAAAAATATGAATTCAAAAATATATATGATGTAATACTCGCGTATACTTTTCTTTGTATTAATTTGAAAAAGAAGGACCAAAAATTGTTGTCCACCTATCTGTCTATCCACAGAAAATTTTTAAAAAAATTCTGAAATAGTCTAAATAAAGTATAGATTCAAAGAAAATTATCCCGAATGCATAACATTTCATAATTTTTCTGGTATAAAAAAAACATGAAAACTGTGTTCCTCGACACAATGGTGAAGGTTTTGTAATATACTTTCAAGAACATTATTGGTCGTTCGCGGCTACAGTATTAAGACAAAATAATTTTATTTTATTTGTTTATAATTAAACAAGTATCTAGGTAGCAAATATTTGTTTTACACTTTTATTACTAGATCCTATATTGAGCTAGATTAATTTATTGACAATTAGATAGCTAAGATACTATAATTGTTACACATTATTAACTAAGAAAAAAACATAAAAATACATATTGGATCTTAAGATATATATATATATATATATATATATATATATATATATATATATATATATATATCATAGTCATATATTATATATATATATATATATATATATATATATATATATATATATATATATATATATATATATATATATATATAATATATATATATATATAACATATATATATATATATATATATATATATATATATATATATATACATATATATATATATATATATATATATATATATATATATATATATATATATATATATATATATAATTTTTATGTCTTCAGGGCATGTAAGTGGTAAAATCAACAGTGGTTTGCAGAAGAAAGTACCAGTTTTGTATTTGATCTATTAATTTGTTCCAAAATAATTATCGTAGATGCCACCTTCCAATTATAGAACTAACTATAACTGCATATAAAGCACAGGTTTAAAAAAAATTAAAATATCGCGGCGATATTGTTATAAAAAATACAATTCTTGCTGTATCCAACATAAATTTAGTAGATCGTCTTAATACCTATATATAATATAAGAGGCAGAAATCATCTTTTCACATCAGGCAACATTGAAGGGGAGTGGGTAGGAACAGTCTTGTCAGTGCTATCAGAAAAATTGAGTCAACCCCTGTCTATTGCAGATTCTATGAGCTTTCTGGCCAGTACCTGTATAGGGTTCCTTGCCCAGGGTTACGAGTAACGTCTACAGTGACTGCTATGGCGGAGAGGATGGACTTAGGTAGAACAGGCGGAAGTGGCAACCCAAATAAATGAACATTGGGCAGCTGTTATATCATCACTGGACCGAGGCGGTAAAATCACATCAGCTCGATACCGGACACTCGCAGGTGGCTATCACATTATGATTAAACCGGCTGACGATGCTGCAGTGTAGGAAGCCAGGGGACACTATTATAGTAATTTTCACTTCCACGATAGACAATCATACTGAATACAAATACAGAAACGGCCACTAGTACGCGGTAGGCCTCAACTGGCCAAGAAGTATTAAGAATACCCGCGGGAGGTCCTACCCGAAAGTGAAAAATAAAGTTTTCAACAAGATTAGAATAGGAACATGGCATATAAGGAGTCTGTACATGGCCGCCAAACTTGACAATGGAACTAGTGAAATGTAGATAATGAAAATAGACATTCTCGGCATCAGCATAGTACGATGGCCAAACAGCGGCAAGAACCAATCAAATTCTTACGCAATATACTATTCAGGAAATGAACACCCACTACATTCCAGTGAATTTGGCATTATCCTTTCACAGAATATCACTGGATCAGTAGTTGCATTTATTCCACGTTCTGCTAGAGCAATGCTTATTAAAATGAAGTCACAGCCCGCAGATATCAATATAATACAGACGTATACCCCAACAGCCGATAAACCTGATACAGAATTCAAAGCCGAACGAAATTAAGGAACTCTTAAGACACACCAAGTCCTCCGAAGTGCATATGGGCGAATTCAACTCCAAAGTAGGAGAAGTAGAAGTTGATGGGAGTTATGGTCTAGGACATAGAAACGTCGTGCTAGTAGATACTTTAATACCAGGAATTACTAACACCTGGTTTCAATTACCTCCTTGTCGACTTTATACCTGGCAGTTACCTCAGCACAACAGAAATAATATAGTCCGAAACCAGAATAATTTCATTTTGATAAACCATATATATATAGGTCTTACGATCCAAATTCTCTAGAGATAGAACAAAGATTTTCAAAATAAAGAATGAACAGGATATTAGAGTCAATAGCTGCAATGAAATGTCCAGGAGTTCTATAAAACACTGTACAGTTCTGGATCCAACAGAGATCAGGATCGTAAAACAACAATTCAAAACACAGGATCAGAAGAAATACCTGAAATAAGCCTAGAAGAACTGAAAGTTGCGTTGCAACAAATGAGGAACGGTAGCTGCCCGGGCGAAGATCGAATCAGCAATGACATGTTAAAGATAGGAGGTGAATCGCTGCTCGAAAGTGTACGATAAATATTTAATGCAAACAAGAATCTCAGATAGCTGGTAAAAGTCAGATATTGTACAAAACAGAAGCTCGAGATAACATAGAAAACTATCGACTCTCCCACTTATATAATCTACTGACTAAAATAATAACCAACAGACTATCAAGCAGGTTAGGTTAATATCAGCCCTTCGAACAAGCGGGATTCAGGAAGGGTTATAGTACCGTCGAGCATCTTCAGACCCTTCGTACTCTCATCGACAAGTGCACAGAATACAATGTATCTCTATTCCTGGCCTTCGTTGATTACCGTAAAGCTTTTGACTTGATAAAAACCTGGGCAATTCTGAAAGCTATGGATAATACAAGGAGAGACTTTAGATACTCAAATTAATATATATATATATATATATATATATATATATATATATATATATATATATATATATATATATATATAAACCTGCTTCGCTACAAATAATCATTGACGAGAATATAATGACCGTTAATATCCGTACCGAAAGGGGAGTACGTCAAGGGGACACAATTTCACTCAAACTGTTCACTTTAGCGCTGGACGATATGTTTAAAAATCTGAACGGGCCTGACAAAGGAATTAACATGGATGACGTACAACTCAACCACTTAAGGTTCGCAGACGACATTGTCATCATTAGCGAGACAGCAGAGGAACTTCGAATCATGTTGCAAGAAGTCCATGAAGCTTCCTTAAAGGTTCGACTAGAAACTAACGCAAATAAAACCAAACTAATGGGTCCCCGAGACATAGATGTGACTATTGCCAACCAATTGCTCGAAAACGTGCACTCGTACATTGATTTAAGACACAAGATCCAAGTGAGAAAAGAGAATCAAGATGCGGAAATCTCCAGATAAACAAGTCTTGGATGGGCAGCATTCGGTAAATTGGGACATATAACGACGTCACCAGTTATCCCAATAAATCTTAAAAGGAAAGTCTTTAATAGTTGTATAATGCCTATTCTCACATATGGTCTATAAACTACAGCACTAACTGGCAAGTCGGCTTACAAGCTTCAAACATTCAAAGAGCAATAGAAAGAGCCATGCTTGGAATAAGCCTTAGAGACCGAATCCGAGAAAGAACAAACGTACCGGATGTATTGGAAAAAGTAGCACGGCTAAAGTGGCAATGGGCTGGCCACATTGCCAGACAATATCCGAATAGTCGGACTAACAAATTTTATATAGGAATGGCGTACCTGGAGTAAAGACAAATCCTGGAGCTGACATCAAGAGTGATCATAACCTGCCAGTTGGTAATTTACAAATAAAATCAAAAAAACTGGAAAATTCCACCAACCCCTCCGTAGATATTCAAAAAATCTGATACATAGAACAATGATCGAAACGCAGTATTCGGTATAATACAGAGAAGAAAGAGGTTGGGGGCAGGAACAGAAGAAGGATGAAGATTTGGATACTGGACATAATGGAGCAAAGAAGAGATTACAAAAACAAAAACTCACAAAAGTATAAAGAGATAAACAGAAATATTCAAAGAAAGATTAAATAGGGAAAGGGGGGAAAAATGTAAAGAAATCGAAGAACTGGAAAGGAAAAATAATCACTTCTCTCTAGATAAGAAAATTTAAGAGGTGACAGGGAAAACAGTAAAAAGATTTAAACATATACGTTGCTGGACGATAATAACAAAACCATTATAAATGCCGATGACCTCAGGACATACTAGAAATCATATACTGAATATCTCTTCAAGAGCACCAAATCGCACCAATTTGACATAACGAGAGATCTAGAAAGCTCTCCCAAAATATTGAAAGAAGAAGTTATAAAAGCTCTAAAGAACAGTAGGACTGGAAAATCTACTGGACTAGATGGTATTCACACAGAAATAATAAAACTGCTGGGAGAAGAAAACTGGCATGCCGGTACGAAAAAAGCGGGCGCAAAAAGATGTAATGAATACTAGCTTATCAGTTTGATGAGTCACCTCCTTAAACTGTTCCTCAAAGTCATGCATTCAAAGAGATGTAGAAAATATGAGGAAGATATCAGTGGATCACATTTTGGATTTCGTCGGGCAATGGGATCTCGAGAGGGTTTGTTTTTTCTGAACATTTTATTGTAGAAGTGTAGAGATCGGCAACGAAAGGTGTGTATATGCGTTATAGACTACGTACAGGCGTTCGGCCGAGTGGACTAAGTGAAACTTTTAGAGATACTGGAGACAAAAAGCTCAACACATATGACCTTGAAATCATAGAAGCCTATATTGGAACTAAGTAGCATACGTACAGTATAATGGTATGAACAACTTTTGAAAGAGGAGTCCGATAGTGTTGTATGTTATCACCATTGTTGTTCAACTTATACTCTGAACATATTTTCGAAGAAGCACTAAAAGACCTAACAGACGGCATTCAAATCAACGATCAGTTACTGAATAACCTTACATAAAGCCATGACACCGCTATAATAGCAGAAGGTCCTGAAGACCTTCAACGTTTGCTGGATAGGCTTATCGAAGTTGGAGATCAGTACTACCTGGACATAAACACCATCAAAACGGAAGTACTCATAATATCGAAAAACCCAGAACCAACTATAAATATTAATATTAATGGAAAGAGGATTGCAGTAGTGGATAAATTCAAATATCTGAGTACCTGGATAGACAGCTGTTTGGATCCTGAAATGGAGATTGGAACTAGAATTGAACAGGTAACAGCCACGTTTAATTTGATGAGTTCATTTTGTGCAATCGCAACCGGAGTTTAACCAGTCCATATCGATTTGTAAAACGCATCGTGCGTTCATTTCTACTGTATGGCTGCGAGGCATGACTATGAACAGAATTGATGTTGCCAGATTTTGAGAAAATTATGCAAAAACATCAATTCAAAACTTTGCTACGTAAAGGTAGAGTACATTCTTAAAAAAAATAGTGCTTTAAAATAATATTTTATTATCGTTGATTTTTTAAAATTTAACTTAAACATGTTCTGAAAGAGGCAATGTCACCTGATTATATTGTAGTAAATATAAAATTCTCTCATAGTTTTTTAAAATACGAGCGTGTTTTATTACATTATCTACTTAGTCATAGAAATACGTCATGCAAAAAAATTGCTTGTTTGTCAAAATACTATCGCTGTTCTAGTACTTTGATGAAATTTTGTTTGCAATTTTTGCGTTTTTTTTTTGAGTCTAGTAATTTAGAGGGTTGCGTAATTATAAAGTTTCGTACTAAAGGGGGAAATGGACCAAAAGTTGTTCATGAAAAAATATCCCAGGTGTACGGTAATTTTGGTCTAACCAGATTTGATAAGGCCTGGATTCAAATTATGGTGGCCCTAACTGAAGAAATCATCAAGCCTATTGAAGATTTGTTGCTGTCAGATCGGCGAACAAAGATCCCAGTCCTTGCACCATAGCAGAAACTAGCGAGGAATGAAATTTCTTAAGAATATTTGGTAACATTTTAGAATCAAGAGTTCTTCTTATTATTATTATTAATAGGACGCTGTCCTGTTTACGGGTTCGGTGGTGATTCCATTGATGATGATATCCAGCGTTGGATCCATCTTTGTCATGATCGGCCCGGTTGTCTCTTTCCGGGTGGCTTGTTATCCCTACATATCTTTACCAGTCCTATATTTTCCGTGCGTATAATGTGCTCGTTCCATTTTTTACGTCTCTTTCTTGTCCATTTAACTATGTCTTCTATGCCGTACCTGTTTCTTATTTCCGTACTTCTCATTCTATCTCGTAGCGTCACCCCAAGGATGGATCTCAATGTTCTCATTTCCGTCGCTCTTGTCATTTGTTTTGTCATTTTTGTCTCTGCCCGCGTCTCTATTGCATATGTCGCTACTGGCCTCACTATGGCCTTGTATATTTTTAACTTGCTCTCAGTGCTCATAAACTTATTATTCCAAATAATATCTCGCAGGCTTCCTTATATTTGTGATGTTTTTATGCGCTGTGCACGTGTTTCTTGACTTAAATCTCTATAGGGTGCTATTTTGACTCCTAGGTATTGAAACTCATTTACTTGTTCGATTATTTTTCCATTCAACTCCAATTTACATCTTATCGGATGTCTGGCAATCACTAAAGTTTTTGTTTCCTCAACGGAAATTTCCGTATTTTTTTTTTTATGGGTCTAGCACAGGTGCTGCATTGAAGTCCCTAAAGCGTTCCAGGAGCGGCACGTGTTCTGTATTTCTTGGCCGTATTGTGGAACTGTTGTAGGAGTTTTGTAGTTTTATTTTCTTCATTCGTTTCTAGTTTTAACTTGTGTGATATTATTCGTATTTCGTATTCAACTGCTGTTGAATTATACCGATTACTTCGAGAAACTTATGGTGAACATGCTCCATCGCAAAATACGTGTGAACGATGGTTTCGGCGTTTCAAAAGTGGTGACTTCGATGTTGCAGACAAGGAACGTGGAAAACCGTCAAAAAACTACGAAGATATGGAATTGCAAGAGTTGTTGTTAGTCAACAAGCTGTTTCCAATCGGCTACGAGAGATGGGAAAGATTCAGAAGACCGGTAGACGGGTACCACATGAGTTGAACGACAGGCAAATGGAAAAGCGCAAAAACACGGGTGACATTTTGCTCGCTCGGTACAAAAGGAAGTCGTTTGAATTATTGTAATTATTTGCTGTGGTACATATTCTTCTCTTAGTATGTTTATAACATCTTCAAGCCTAATTCTGTCAAAGGCCTTTAATAAGTCCACAAAGTACATGTATGCAGGTGTATTGAATTCCATCGCTTTTTCATTTAATTGTCTCGCTATGAAGATTGCATCAATTGTGCTGCAGTTCTCTTCCTAAAGCCTTGCTGCTCTTGACTTATTATAATGTTTTCTTCTAGCTTTTGTTGGATTATTTTTGTAAATAATTTTAGTATTGAGTTCAATAATGTAATACCTCGATAACTGCTTCGTTGTGCTTTATTTTCCTTCTTAAAAATGGGTATTGTAAAGCTCTCTTTCCGTTCCTGGGGTATTATTCCTTCAGTTCTCGTTTATATTCTTTTTTCTCTTCTGTATCATTTTCCATACCTTCTTCTATACAAATTACTTTTCATATTTCTTGTGAGTTGTTCCCAATATACCTTTTTTATTCTTCTAATTTCCGTATTCACTTCGTTTCGTATTATCTGATACTTTTCGTACTGTTATTCAGTAGGATTTGTTCTATAAGCCAGGTACGACTTCTTTTTCTTCTCTGCTAGAATTTTCACTTCTTTTGTGAACTAAAGATTCTTGTAATTTGCATAAATGTTTACTGTTCTTTTTCGTACTACTTCCTTCGCAGCCTGTATGATAGTATGCTTAATCTTTTCCCATCTTTCTTCTACTGAAAATGCTTCGTATATTTCGTTTTCTTTTAGTTTCACTTCCCGTCTATTCTTGTATAACAGTTTGGTGCTCTCGACATTTAAACTTTCTACATTATATTTTTATACGTAACATGGTTTGTGTTTGTGTGTTATTATGAATTGTTTTAACCAATTAGACCTGGATGTTCTATAAGGATCCTACCACGAAGCAGGAGTCTTCCAAAGAAAGCAAAAACGCAGTCATATTCTGGAAAGTTGAAAGTAAGGGTTTTTTTTAGTCTGCGAAGAAATTTTGCTTATCGAATATATGAAAGGGGGTCCACATTAAAGGAGGAGTTTACGAAGGGATAATCTAAAATACGAAGCAGGTCATTATAGAAAAATGTCTGAATTCATGTAGAATCATAACTTAACTGTTATAACTGCAGAGTACACAATTCATGTCATTACCGAAAGCTGAAGTTTCTGTGGAGTTACATCCACCCTATAAACTTGATTTAGCACCCTACCATTTCTTGTTCTTGTTGAAGGAAAATCCGAAATTGGTAAGGTAGTTAAGGACTGCTGTAGTGCTGTTTTTTTGAGGTGTAAACAAAAAACTTTTTTTAGACGAAGACAAACAACTTGTTCTAAGTGCATTAGTGTAGACGGTAGTTATGTAGAACCTTTTTTTTAACCTTTGCGAAGTTCATAACTAGGTGGAACTTAAACACGCAATTAAATTTAGAATGATCCATTTCTAGTTAATCCAAGTTTATTGTGACGGTTTCAGCATCATTACAATCATTTTTAAAATAATTAAGCTAAAAAATGATCTAATCTGAAAGACCAAGTAGTTTGTGGCACTTTGGATATACTTAATAAATTAATGAATAATACATTATTTAAAGAATTAATTACAATCCAGATAACGTACATGGTATTATAAAAATGGTTTAGTATAGTGCAACTGAAAGATCGAATATCGAAAGAAATTAAAAGGATTAAGAAAATATAATAGTGATATATGGGGCCTCTCAAAAGTAAGTCAGGAGACTTAGTTCAAAAATTGTGAAACTTTTATACGGACGAAGGTGACCTTCTCGCCTTTGTACATTAATATACGTAGAAAAATTAGATCTATAGACAGGAACTTATTAAATACACATATTTAAAATTATAGTCCATATTAGCTAGTAAAAAAACACTTTTGCCTATTAGTTAAACAAGAACCAAATATCTCTAAGCTTCCAAATATGTAACCAAAAGCATTTTTTATACATTTTTTACATAAATGTATGTAATTTTCTCTAAAAATCTATTTAAGGAACACGCACTTTGTAAATAATTTTTTGTATTTTTTTTGCGTCAATAATAATACCCAATTGCTGCCTTATGTTGGTGATAAAGGATTTCTTGTCTATAATATCTTTTCGTTGGAACATGGTAAAGATAAAAATTTAAAAAAAGTTTCAAAAATGTTTGCAGATTATTTTTTCCTAAAGTAAATTTGTCTAAGAAACATTTAAAATTTTTTACTTGCGGTCTTTTGGATATATTCTTACGTAAACAACTCTTACAAGCCAATTATAGCTTGTCTTTGGATGGAGCTATTAAATGTACGAGGGCCACCTTTTAAGTTTTTACAGAAACAATAAAAGGAAAAAAAAATTTGGGACAAATTGTTTTATTGTTTATCAAAATATTTGCCTTTAAGATTTATATACTTTTCCCTGCATTCGAACCAATTCTCGAAACATTTTTTCTACTTTGAAGTTGGTACCTCCAAAACATGGCTTTGGAAGGATTCAACAGCTGCTTGAGGTGATGAAAATCGCTGTCCAATTTTTTTTTTTTGACATTCGGGTACAAAAAGAAGTCGTTAGGCAATAAATCAGGTGAATACGGGCAATGTGAAATTAATTCGATGTTTTTCTCCGTCAAATAGTCAATTGTTTAACGTGCTTTGTGAGAACTGGCATTGTCATGAGAAGAATGATGCGAAATTTTCGGTTGCTTTTCCTGATTGCATCGATGGCTTCTGGCAAACAAATTGTTGTATACCATTCAGGATTAAGTGTTCTTCGATCCTTTAAAGCACTGGTTGCAACATATCCGATCATTTTCTTGGAAGCGCTTCGCAAACGAACCACTTCTGTTGGATTCGGTTCATTTTGGAACATCCAAACAGTTAATTGTTGTTTAGTTTTCAGCTCGCACGAATATATCCAAGTTTTGTCTCTTGTTACGATGTTGTATATGGATTTTGCATGTCCTTGGTCGAATTTTTTGTGCATTTCCTTACACCAATTGATACGAGCCCGTTTTTGAGTTTCGGGCAAATTATGTGGAATCCATCGGGAACAAATCTTTTTCACCGCTAAATGTTCCTGCAAAATCCAATGTACTGCAGTCTTCGATATGCCTAAGGATGCCCTTATCTTACGGTAAGGCACATGCCGATCTTCTTCAATCATTTTGTGAACAGCATCGATGTTTTTTGGAACAACACCCGATTTTGATCGACCTTCACGAAATTCATCGTTGACGGAAGCATGATCACGACGAAATTTTGCGAACCTCTAACTGTCTTTTCTGATGGTGAGTCATTACCAAAAGTTGAACGAAGCGATTCGAGGCATTGTTGTTGAATTAGACCTTAACTAAAATCGTAAAAATCATCCAACGAAAACCTTCACGTTAAATTTCCATTTGTTCACAAAACTGTTTTTTTTTTTAACGTTCACTGTAAACAAACCACTCGGCCAATTTCTGAGCTGCCACCGTTTTAACAATAACGAATGTCAAATTTTGCAAAAATCTCAATAGCGCCATCTAATGGTCGCTTGATAATACTTAAAAGGCTGCGATCGTAGTACTGTGAAAACTCACCAAAGTAATCGTTCCAAATATGTTACACTTGTATTCAAAATGTGCCAAAAGGGTTTAAAAAGTTATAAGAAAATACGAGTGATGCTCTATTTAGTACGAGTCATGGTAAGGTTTTGATTTTGCATACCTTAAAATTTGGCAAGAGTCGACAAAGGTAAAGCTGATAATAGTTTGTAGTTATCTCTAGACCCCATTAGTTTATTAGAAATTGCAGTCAAACCAGCTAGTGCACAGTATTTCAGCACTTTATACGCTATTAGTGGATTTTGGAATATTGCGTTCTTTATCTATCAGCGATTTATATATAATGTTTTTAGAGCTTCTATATGGATTATGGTTAACACTTGAGTTATTGCATAAATCTATTAAACATGTTTTTGATATAGAAAGAGTCTAACTTTACATTGACGATTTTAAAATTTCCGGCAGCCCAAGAGAAGAATAAGATAAGATATTCTTAAAGAGACTGAGACTGGTTAAGGAGAATAAAATAAGTTTTAATAAAAATAAATGTAAGTTTGGTGTGATGTAAATAAAATTATGCGTTATAACATAATACAAATGGTATTTTATCAGACGAATCGAAAAGCTGTATAGAAAACATACCTATACTAGTGGATAAATCGGAGCTTCAACGTTTTTTAGTATGATAAACTATACATGTCGTTTTAATTTATATCTTGCAAAATTGAATTTATCTTAAAGGAATTTTAAGTAACTTTAACTAGTAAGAAAACATGCTTGCAACAGAACCTATATTACAATACCTACTGTAAACTGTAAATTCTATAAATTCTTTTAAAGATAGAATACGCAATATTTTTACATAATAATTTACAATGTGCATACACTTCAGAGTAAATTTCTAGTATTCAGAAAAACTAGGTGCAAACTGGAAAAATTGTACTGTTCTGATTATCTGCGAGAAACTTTCTTAAGACATTTATAGATCATAATTTACCGTAAAACCGAACCATGAATCATTGATGTCCCTCAGCTTCAGAAAATGAGTAACACATTTCCACGTTAGGCAGAAAAAATTCTACTGATAATGACTTCAATTTTAATATGATATTAACTTTAAAAATCAAAAATTAAAAGATCATCGGGTGGTTATTTTAAGGGTTGTAATGTTAAAAATGTGCCGTTAATTATATCAAGGTGATGACTCATACTGACATTAGCCAAAAGAATAGATAAAACAGCATGCAGAGAATATTGCATCCATTTGTAAAACGTACCCAACTTTTTAAAATAATAACCATATTAAGACATTGATTACACAGGTATATAAAATAAAAAACAATTCTTCTTTTAAGTGAATGCTGAATCCAAAAAAATCATAAAAAGAGACATCCACCGTGAGGCTTTTTTTTCAGAAAATACACTTAAAGTTGCCAGAAAATTAAAAAAAAACGGTCAAGTGCAAGTTGAACTTACGCAATTAGTGTTCCGTACGTTGATTGCTTTTAAAATAAAAAATTTTGTTACGTAGGTATAAAATGATCAGTGACTTCACAAAACACACCCCAAATGAGTTTTCAACAAAGTTTGTTTCCAATCGTTAATGAAAAGTGGTGACCTTGAAATTTTTGTTGTTTTTATATACCAGATAAATTATTAAAGATAATGCACTCTTGACAATTTTCGTTCAATCTACACCCCGTGGAGAATATTCCAGAATTTTTTCAAAATTTTTTGATAAGTATTTTTCGAGATAAGGCGGGTGGACAGCGATTTTTCGCGATTTTTTAAAAATAATACAAAGAAAAGTGGGAGCAAGTATTACATATATATATATATATATTTTTATACTCGTGTTTTCACAAGCTTTAATTTGACACCACACTCGATGACCTAGTAAAAAAATGTTTTTTTCACTTCCGATATCACCCCCCAAAACTAACCCCTTAACTCAAAATTTAACTTTCAAAACTACACGGCTCTGATGAGGCCATCAATTCCTACATTAGTGCCAAATTTCAACTTTCTATGTCAAATAGTTTCGGAGAAAATCGGCTGTGACAAACAGACAGACAGACAGACAGACACCGAAGTGATCTTATAAGTGTTCCGTACGGAACACTAAAAATGAATTTTAATAAATAATGTAAAACTGTTTAATCATTAAAATTATGGAATAAAACTATTATTTCGGACATCTTTAAATGTTCTGAATCTACATTTACCATAAAACTTAAAACTTTTACATTTTAGTGTTAATGTTTAACAAAAAAGCACGCATACACCACCTTTAACTAAGCTACATAGCAAAATGCTGTTTAAATATATATGTGCAACTGTTAAATCAAAAAATTGTTTTTAATTTTTAATAATACTGAACAAAACTATCAGTTCCAGTGCTTTTGAAGTTCTTAATCCGGACGGACGTTGACATAAAAAAAATAAAGTTTATGTTCAGTTTCAACAAACAAAAAACTAGCTTTTAACACTTACAAAGGTGCTATCTGGTAGGTAAAATGCTTTTTTAAGTAATTAAATGCAAGAGCTAAACAAGAATTTTTTTTTTCGAACAATTCGAATTTGATATTAAAGCATGGCAATTTTAAGTGTGTTTTCTAAATAAGCCTCACTGTTGATGTCTTTTTTTTACAATTTTTTTGGATTCAGCATAAAGAGATACTTAAGAAAACACATGCCTCACTTAAAAGACAGAATTTTTTTTTTTATACCTGTATTATTAATTATTTTTAGTAAATGTTTGTTTACAGTTGGTTACGATATATGGTATATTGATAGAAAGATGTATTTAGTGGCAATTAATTATTCCTCTAGGCGTGTAGACGCATAGCCAGGTGCTCTTGAATCTCTCTTCTCTTCATGTAGTACTATAAGAAGGCATAAAAATGGAATTCTTCACATTAATGGCAAACCAACTAGTATTTTTGTCAGTTTAAACACAATAAGGTTCATAAGAGGGTGGTAAAAGTCATATTAAACATAAAATCGAACAACATGAACCCCATAATACTTAATTAATAGGAACTGCAATACGAGGAAACAGATTGGAGATACTGTAATAATCTGAACTTCAGCTAAAAGCTCGAAGTTATTACTAGGTATAAACACGAGTTAAAATTCGGACAAGGAACTAGAAAAGGTATGAATAACGAAACAAAATCAGTTCAGTATTCTATTAGACAATATGCCACTATATTTCAAGCAGAGGTATATGCAATAATACGATATGCAATAGAAAATAAAAAGAGAGCCTATAAAATTAGGACAATCAATATTGTGGCTGATAGCCAGGCATCACCGTAAGCCCTTACAAGCCCGAAAGGGAATTCCAAACTGGCTTGTTAATGCCAAAATGAATTTAGAGATCTAGCTGGCTACAATGCAACAGGGTTATGCTAATGTAGGTGCCCAGCCACTCAGGAAATCAAGTTAATGAAAAGGTTGACGAAATGACAAAAAAGAGACATCATCCCCATATTGGTCCTAAATCTGCCTTGATAGTATCAAATAACATACAAAAGAATGTATAAACTAGAACTATTGGAGGAACATTTTCCAGGACGGATATATCAAAACCTTAATTATTACACCATCTGCTGAGGAATTACTGACTCTGCTTAAATCAGCTACGAATAATTATGGGTCTAAGGACACAGGTTTGCACGCTGAATTACACTTACATAAAATGAGGCTATACGTGTACGTGTAAGTTATTGTACAGATTGCAATAAAGACACCTATTATTCAACTTAAAGGCTTTACATCTCAGAAGATAACGGCGTTTTAGGCGACCAAACATGGATTTAGAAAAATACGTCAACCAATTGGCCTTAGGTTTTTACAAGCTTGTACAAGAAGCAAGAGTGCTGATTGGTATAAAAGAAATGGGGAAAATTAAACTAAACCAATGTGACTGCCGTATTTCCGAAGATGTAATTCAGACGCTTCCGAAAAGGTATTAGTGTTCCGTACAGAACATTTATAAGATCACTTGGTGTTCGTCTATCTGTCTGTTTGTCTGTGACACCCGATTTTGTCCGAAACTATTTGACATAGAAAGTTGAAATTTGGCACTAATATAGGAATTGATGGCCTCATCAGGCCCATGTAGTTTTAAAAGTTAAATTTTGACTGAAGGATTTTTATCAGCTCATCGAGTGGGTGTCAAATGAAAGCTTGTAAAAAGACGAGTTCAAAAATATATATCATGTAATACTTGCGTACAATTCTCTTTGAATTATTTTTGAATAATCGCAAAAAATCGTTGCCTCCCCCCCTTATCTCGAAAAGTACTGATCAAAAAATTTTGAAAATATTCTGGAATATTCTCCACAGGGTGCAGATTGAACGAAAATTATCACGAATGCATTCATTACCTTTAATAATTTATCTGGTATATAAAAAAAAAATTTTATTTTTCGAGGTCATCAGTTTTCATTAAAGATCGGAAAAAATTTTATTGAAAACTCATTTGGGATGTGTTTTGTGAAGTCACTGATCATTTTATACTTCCGTAACGAAATTTTTTATTTTAAAAGTAATCAACTTATGGAACACTAATTGCGTAAGTCTAACTTGCACTTGACTGGTTATTTTTTTCTAGTCTAATTTTTCCAGGGATAACACCCGTAATTGAACACGATTCTCAATTTAATTATGTCTATTATAAATACTTTTCAGAATAATAGAATATTTTAACTTAAATTTAGTAGTCCGCGTAATTCTTTGCCAAACAGGTATGTTGTACAAGCCAAACAGACAGTTAAAAGATTACTTAATAAAATAATATATTATAAATTTTGGTTTTGCATAATTATCAAAATACACCTATATATCAAATGGGATTTTCTCCGTCTGAATTACTTATGTCTCGTAAATTTTTGCATTTGGCTGCTTATTAAAATTCAGAAACCTAAACCTCATTTTATTGATCACTACGACTTTTTTTAAATATAAAAATGAAATAAAATAAGCAAAAAGTATATGCCAAAAACAGGCAGTCATGTATTAAACTCATAAGAATTTTAATTGGCTATTTGGTAAGGTTCTTGATAAAATTAGACTAGAACATGCAGGGTAGAAAGAGAAAAGTCGTACATTAAGAGATTTTAAGGTTAGGGAGCGAGCAGATAGATGCATGCTAATATTTTTACTTTCGATAAAAGTATGTATTTCATTTTACTATCTCCCAAACTACATCCTAAGTGCTAGAGAAAGAACAAGAACACACATTATTTCTCAAGAATTCTTTATAAAAGTAATTGTTTTTGGGACACAATCTTTTGAGATATGGCCCTTAAATATCGTAACTGTGTTTCGAGATGCTGAACATTATGATCTAATGAGCTCTGGAAATTGCATACCCCAGTGTGATGGTTTGTAGATGGCTGTCGTATTGTCCTTGGACCTCCTGCATTTTAATGCAAAGGCAGATCTTACTGACAGTTTTCGTCCTATAAATTACTATATTTTTTGTTTTTCTTTTTCACAAACTCTCCAAATATATTTCCTAAGAAATAGATAATATTTATTTTTCAGGCAATTTACTGTTCTAATAACTGGATCATGATCTTAGATACAGCTAGCCTATTCATAAAAATCTATTTATTTATTACATGAATGTACTTATGTATGAGCAGTTCTACCAGAGATTGAGTGATAGCAAATCTACATACAACAGAATCTGATAGTTGACTTGACAGTGCGCTGGCGCTGTTTCTTCTAATGTTGAGTATTAATTGCCCCGTAATACCAGTGGCGTCGCATTAATGAATTAAATTGCACGATTAGGTTTTTGTAAAATTTTTAACTATTCCAAATAGTATTAACAGATATTGATTCTGTCTCCTTTTAATCTCAGAAGTTTTATATTTCAATATATTGAACTACTTTTATAACACCATCTGTATAAATTGAGAATTAAGATCTCCTATTTTTAGAAAGTTATTGCGTCTAGAAAATAGAATTGCCATCAAGGGAGCAATAAGGACCGCCTTAGGATTTTCTAACGAAAGCCGCGATAAAAGTTCAAAAAAACATAGCCTCTGGACTTAATACCCATTTGAAAAATATATTAAATCATCCTCAACCGTAATAAATTTGAAAATTTCCTGAGGAAAGAAATCCACTTAAAAAATATTAAAACGAACCGAACTGCAGTAATATAAATTTAAATGAAATGAGCTTAGAATAACAAGATTTTCATGATTTGTGTTGAACAAGTTAAGGGAAGTTTATTATTACTTTTTAAAATCGTATTCGCTAGATATTTTTAATAAAGAAGAAATGTAATTAAAATCTTGGTTGGGAGATTTTGATTTTTAAAAAACAACTTTTACTTTTTTAAATTTTGTTCTTTTTGAAAAAATTTTATTTTAGACACTGATACATCAACACTCACGTTCTACACTGGTTTGTACCTATATTTATAAACTTTATTCTGTTTACTTTGCAGGACAAGATCTTAGATAAAGGAAATCTTAATAGTACTTTTTATGCAATTATGCACATTGTTAGAATGTAACTTCTCGCGGCCCAGTTGGAAAGATAACCTTTTGGTTATGTTTTCATGTAAAAAAATCGAATTCAATATCATTATCGGATTTAATATTATTTTTCGTTATTTCTTTAGATTTCCTGAATCTTTTTACAAAATATTTATAGCTGATTACAATCAAAATTAATAGGTACAAGCAATATATAGGTAATTATCGTCCACATATTACTGTATTTTACAATTACATTTGAAGATATATTTTCTTTTCTTTTCTGGTCCTTTAGCTCTTGTTTAAGTTCCATCATTGATTTTTAGATTTATAGTATTTAACTCTAAAATGTGATGGTTGAAATAGGGTTGACGTACTTCCCCGTTGTTCCATTTGATTTTTTTGGTAGCGGGATCTCTTCACATCTCATTTTCTGCTCATCATAGGTTTTCCAAAATTATTTTATTTACTTGAATTATTTTGGCGGAATTTCGACTAGATAGGAACCATTTATTGGTTTGGTTTCTTCCAATTTTTGGCAAGTTATTTTTATAAATTTTTCTTTTGAAGTTGTTACTAGCCATTTGTCATGGGAAATTTGCGTTATTTGGTTTCTTTCAACCTTAATATGGAAGGGGTGGCATTGCGTGATGTTTCTCTTATATCTCAGAAGTTAAACGGTAGAGGGTAGCTTCGTCAGTAGCTTGACCATCATTTTCGCCACAAACATACTCAATGGGCTGGATTTCTTCGCATTTCGTATCTTGATACTGGTATTTGTTAGTACTTAAAGCAAGGTGAGGTTTAAGGGGTATGTTAATCATATAGGTGTTATTGATCGGGATCGGTATGGGATATAAGTGAAAGTATTGATATACTTCATTATCTACTAGCGGTATTTCGAGTAAAAATATTATTTTATTTTTGTTGACATAACTTTTTATTTTTATTATTCTTTCTAAAAGTAGAATATTTTGAACATTATTATCAAATGGCAAGTTATCAGTTATTAATTGAGTTTTAGTTTATTTATTTCCATTAGTACTTCGTTAGGATCTACCGTTAAGTTATGCAAAATATTTAATTTTGAAAAAGTAAGAGCAATCTCTATTTTATCTAGAACATTGTAAATTAATTGAAATAACGTAAACAGCTGGTTTAAGCAAATATGTATTCTATTATATTGCCGATCATTTATTTTTTCTAATGACATATCTCTTAATGTTTGTTCTACCTGCATAATTCTTGATCTTAATATTAATTGATCGGGCGTCAAGTTTGATATTATTTTTTGAAAATTATCGATCGTTTTATCTAGGATAGATATTCGATTTATTGCGTCTATTTTAGTTCATTTCCTTGTACCTGTAACGCTTCGATTTTTTGATTCATTATTTCCGCGTCATTTTGATCCATACTTCTGGTTATACTTTTTATGAATGTACCTAGAGGGTTAAAAATTCCTCGTTTAATTTTTTGAACTTTGTTATATGGTATTATTTGAGTTAATAATTTATTTATTCGATTTTCGATAACATTTACGGTGATTAGAGAGTTATGGTATTCTTTTTGATATCCGCTTCGGTTTTTTAATGTTGTCAGCATATAATTGGATTTCTGAAGAGATTCAAATTCTAGTATTAGGGGTTGTATGTCATACTCTTGTACAAATGTCAAGTGGTTTTTTAATCTAACTACCAATTGCATGTTATAGGGTAGATTGTTGATATACGTTTTTAAAATTAAATTGCTGTATTTTTGAATTCAAAGAATTTTGATATTACGCGCTACGTTTTTCATATTTATTTTTGCAAATAATAAACTACGAGCGTCTTGTAGCCTGATTCCGAACTGTTGAATCGTTTCGTTTTTTTTTCTCGTTTAAACGTTATAATATCTTGGACTATGCAATCAGTCGAACGTTTATCCGCAAAAGTGTCAATTATAGCATTTTTTACTAAATCCCATGTGTTCAGTTCAACTCGGGAAGTAATTAAATCTGCTGCTCTTCCGGTTAACTTTGTTAAGATAGTATCAAACAAACATATGTTGATAGGTGCACTAGGATCTTCTCGATATATATGATTGGTTAGAAAATTATCGCACACATTGCTGAATCTGGTTATTAATTTGGTATTTCCATCAAATTGAGGAATATTATCCGCTTGATAGCGTATCAGATTGTAATTTGGGTTTGCCATTTTTTGAGAAAAAATATAAAGTCTCAAAAATTTAAAAAAAAAATCAAAAATGGAAAATATTCAAAAATATAAGATAAAAGTTATGCCTTAAAACTAAATTGTCTTAAAACTAACACTGCGTAAATTTTTGAGTTGTTCACTTCGTGAATTCCTCAAAATTTCCTGCTGTCAGTCTTGAATTCTCTGCTTTTGTTTGAAATTCTCACTGTGTGAGTTTTTTTTGAAATCACTTTTGTTTAACTCACTGCGTGAGTGTTTCTGAGGAAAAAAATTGTTTTTGCTTTTCTCACTGCGTGACAGAAAAAAATGGTTTACCACTGCTTGGATTTTTCTCACTGGTGGGTTCTGAAATTTATCAATTGGATTTTCACTTACAGTACGAGGAATTGCGGTTTCATCCCTAACTGCTCGTGGATTTCTTTCATTGTTCTGTTTCTTCTTTCTTTGTTCTGTTTCGTGTTTCTTCTGTTTCTTGTTTCTTTGTTCTGTTTCTTCTGTTTGTTTCGTCTTCCAAAAGGACGAACGATTTTGGTTCTTTTCCTGGATTCTTTCTATGAACTCGTGAGCGATTTTTGTCTCGTGAGTGCGCACCACTAGGAACTTAGTTACCCTGGTTTGAAAGTCTCGTGAGCGATTTTTGTCTCGTGTGCCGAACCACCAGGAACTTGGTTACCCTGGCCTGAAGGGTTGGTATCGGCCTAAATTTTTTGTTTTTTTCGTTCACTTGCGAATCGTCAAAACGAACCGGATTCTTTGCTCGATGCAACACCCGTCGAAAAATGCTGACCGACTGTGTCAGTTGAAATCTTCGTTGGGACTCTATGCACGATGCAATACCCGTCGAAAAATGCTGACCGACCGGTTAAAATTTTTGTTGGATGATTTTAAAAAACAACTTTTGCTTTTTAAATTTTGTTTTTTTTCTTAAAAACTTTATTTAGCCACTGATACATCATCACTCTCGTTCTGCACTGGTTTGTACCTATATTTATAAAATTTATTCTGTTTTCTTTACAGAACGATATCTTAGATAAAGGAAATCTTAAAAAGTATTTTTATGCAATTATGCACATTGTTAGAATGTAACTATGTTTAGTCATTTACTGAATAGTATAAAAACCACAAAATGTATTTTTCATATTTTCATTAGTTTTGTAATGCTGTTGCAATTTTGCAACTGATTGTGGCATCTTTATTTATGCATACATGTATTATGTGCGTGCCGATTATATCCTCGATGTCAGCGTTGTGGTGGTGCCCCCTTGCTCGTCAGGCTTGATTAATAAAGCACTGCGCACGGAAGATTAAATTTGTTGGATACATTCCAAAAAAAAACATTATTGTTGTTGCCTATATGAGGCTCTGAATATTACATATAATTTGTAGATTCGTTGAATGATGTATTAGGGCATTTTTAAAGATCTGTAGTTATTTGGATATGAGAGTATGCATGGCTCGGGGTTATTTACAGAATGAAATAGTTTAAAATATGGTATTTAAACGATGTCAAAGGTTTCAAGCTGCAGTACGGAATCTTTTCTAAACATAGCTCAAAAGACAGGCATCAGAAAACTTGCACTTTACGTATAATAACGAAATTCATAATACATCCTGAAGTTTTTCTCTAGTTGTTATAACGTCTCTCGTTGCGGCTATTTTTATAGCCTCACGTTTGCGGCGCTATTTTGTATATCCTCAACTTTCTTTATTTTTAATAAATATTTTATTTATTAAATAGAAGCCGTTGTTTGCCTCTTATGTATATCATAATTTTGAGAATGGATTGAGTGGATATTAATACTGATAGAGAACAGAATCAAGATATCAGCTAGCCAGTTTTTTGTAATGGTAGAGAACATGGAGATCGAGGTAATTTTTGTACAGTTTTGGGCACCATTCGTTTTTAGAATAAAAGAAATCTAAGTTCAGCTCAAAAATGAAAAAATACGGAAGAGTTATTTAGTTGTTAAAATAAAATTGAATATATTATGACCTGTACGCCCTGAAAGAAAGAGCGGGTAGTTTAGTAAAAGGCTGCATTAACACAGAGAAAAGTATATTAACAAAATAAAAATCCTTGCAGTTATTACACTCTTAAAATTACATTAACTAAATAAAAACCCCTTAGGCTATGAGAGTGTACACATTTAAATTAGAGTTCTATGAATTACTGATCTTAGGTAAAAAAAAAACAAAGAGCTTTTAAAAAAAAAACACGACCTAAAAGTTTGTTAAATAGATTAGACGTGTTGCGTAGTTGCTGGAAGCACACTTTGTAGACAGGAAGTGAGATATTTTAACTGGTGTGCTTATGAACTTACTGATTGGCTTCTCCTCGTGGGTTTTCCATAAACAGCTTGGCCTCTCCTGGTAAGATTCTCATACAGATATTATCTCACCTGCCACTCTCCTATCCCCATTTTGGTGGCTAATCACTTTTTGACCCGAAATGTCTTATGATGGGCAGAATATTTTAAGATTAAAAAAAGGCATCAAACTTGAGATCCATAAATAACAGCCATTTGGTGATAAAAGAACCGTTACTGCATCTCGGAGGAAAAAAGAAAAAGCCACTATGGCAAGCCCTTAAAAATTCCTTATGGCCGTTTATATATCTTTTGCCCCTTCTTCAAAGTGAAGTCTTTAAAATGGCTCACTTCCGGGACGCAAAATCAATACAAACTAAATAAGTTAGGTCAGCAACACGTTATATACGATTGAGTTATACGGTTCAAATATTTAAATCACTGTTTTAAGTTACACTGCTCAAAAATTGACATCACTGCTTAATCAAATAGAAAAATGTAATAAAAAAATAAATTATAGAAAGAAAAACAGTGTCGTAACATGATCTGAAAATCTAAGAAAAAATGAATGTTACATTGTCTATATTGTTAATAACGTCCTCCGTTGCCAGAACTATTAATCAAAATTTTACTATACAACCATTTACATGTTCAGATAATAGTGTTGCAACAAAAGCCAACCTGTTAGCGAAACTCTCAACTTTACATTTTATAGTTATGTTGTGGTGGCCCGTGACTCCGTGGCGTAGTACTTGCTTGCGGTGTAGAAGGTCTTGAGTTCCAATCCCAGCAGGTCGGTATACTTTTATTTAAGTATATATGGTCTGGCACGTACATAGCTAGTAGTTGTTTGCAGAAATACAATAACGTCCGTAACAGCACTACCGCGTTGTCTAAAAGGTGTCGTGAAATACAAAAATGTATGTTTCGGCACAACATTGACGGGCATTACGACATCTTCGCCAATATCTTCAGGATATGAGAAAAGGTAAAATCCCTACTTAGGCGGGGGAGATGAATGGTAAAAAAAGATTAGTTACTATGTGTTGTCAAAAAATCTGATATTATTTTCAAACAGCATACAATAAAACGTATTGGAATGAAGCTAGACACCAAAAGAACTTCATAACGGTAATGAAATACTTTTTATCGTAGTCAAAAATTACGCAGCAAACTAATTTTTTTTTATCCTGAATAGGAATTTTACCCCATTTTTATATCCTAAGGATATCGGCGACGTTGGCGTAATACCCGTCAACGTTTTCAAAGTTTGTACATTTGTATTTCAGGGCACCTTTAGACAAAAACCAGTGCCGCCACGGACGGTATTGCATATCTGCAACAACTGCTACCTATGTACGTTGCCAAGCCAAATATACTAAAATAAATTAATAAATAAAGTATACTGACCTGTCGAGCACCGCACCCAAGACTTTCTGCACCGCAAGCAAATTACTCCGTTATGGAGCCACGAGCCTCCACAATACTCGTTTTTTAGTGGACTTTTCCACTTATTGCACAGAAAAGACATTTTTTCTTACTACTGGAAATACGATTTAGTTCGTATTGCTTTCAATAATAACGAAGATTTGATGATTATTTGATATTATTACTGTCATTAGTATCATATATATTATCTTTTAACTCACGGTGTACCTCTTTGGAAAACACATTTGTTATACCCAGAGTATTTGATCGAGTTAAGCATGACGGACTGTTGACTAAGCTGTATTTTTTAGAATGTCAGAAAGGTTTTGTTAATGGCCCTCAGGTTTCATTAGAAATCATGCTTTATGAGCAGAAGTTCTGCATATTTACTGTTAACACCAGTATACCTCAGGGCTCCCTAACCTCTCCTACTTTTTTTTTCTTTAAATTAACTATGAAAGAAGCTAAAAATTCAACCTGCACCTCTACTCAAGACAGTATGCCTATTTCTTCACTTATCTTGGAGGCTCAAACACTGGCTCCACATGCCAGTAAACGTAAACAGCAGGAAGTTATACAAGTTAACCTGGAAGAATTGCTGTCTTAGGATGACTGTATAACCTCCAGAAGCAGGGCCATTTTTATAGCCTCATGTTGGAGCGCTATTTTGTATACTGGTAGAGAATATGGGTAAGACATAATTTTTATACGTCTTTTGAAAATAGCCTCTATAGATGTTTAAAGCTTTGTTGTACTGTTTGGGCACCATTCATTTTAGAATAAAAAGAATCAGCTCAAAAATGAAAAAATAGTGAAGAGTTATTTTGTTGTTGAAATAAAAATATAAAATAAAAATTAATTTACCTACAACCGTTGCGTCCTGAAAGAAAGAGCAGGAGTTTTAGTGAGACACTGCACATTTGAATAAAAAAGGATATATTAACAAAATAAAAATTCCTACTTTATTACACTCTTAAAATTACTTCTACTAAATAAAACCCCTTAAACTAGAAGAGTGTACACTCTTACATAGAGTCTTTAAACCAGGATTACTTAGTTTTTAATAAAAAGCTTGATAAAACACGATATTAAAAGGTTGTGAAATTAACTCCCCGAGTTACACGTGTTGAGTAGTCGTTAGAAACGCACTTGTAGAAAGGAAGTAGGATATTTAGACCGATGTGCTTATGACTTACAGATTGGTTTCCCCTCGTGGGTTTTTCATAAGTTACTTGGCCTCTCCTAGTGAGATTCTCCAAAAAATATAGTCTCAGCCATTACTATCCTAGTTTCATTTGGGTTGCTAAACACATTTTGACCCGAAATGCCTGAGGATGAGTAGGATATTTCAAGAAAGGAAAAAGGCCTTAAACTTGAGAGCTAGAAACCGTTACTGCACTACTACATCACTGAGAAAAAAACACTCTGGCATACTGGAGAAGAAAGCCACTACGGCCTACTGGCGGAACAAAGCCGTTTCTGCTTCATGATGGAAAAAGCCCTTAAAAATTCGAAATGGCTGCTTAAATATTGTGGTCCTTCTCCTTGGCTCTACTTCCCGGCATGTAAATCTCGACGCATTCAATACGAACTAAATAAGTCAAGTCGCATTACACACTGATGGTTTAAATTAAACTACTCAAAAATTTAAAACACTGTTTTAAGCTACACTGCTCAAAACTTGAAATCACTGCAATAAATATAAAAATGTAATAAAATATAAATAATAGCAAGTAAAACAGTGTCGTAACATGATCTTAAAATCTAGGAAAAAATTAATGTTACAACCGTAACTAAGTAGAATATGACTACTAAAAATACACGTCATGTAAATACATCGCATCAGTATAAGGTTCTACTTGTCACTAATCGTACTATCATCATCAAAAAATTTTGTATACGAAGAACTACATCCCTTTCAGATAAACTACTCAGGACTGTATTTAACACTCAGTACAAACTCCAGCGAAAAGAGAAATATAATTTGCTATTTCCTATTCTGCTCATCAACGGAAAATTATTAGTCCACTGTCAAATTCCTGATGAGCAGTGGGTGTCACCACCACAACACTACCATCGAAGCAGCGGAATAGTAAACTCCTCTTACAGTACATACATAACACAGGCCGACAAAATTTGACCAAACCTTTTAACCAGAAATCAGAATATTCTTTTCCGAGGGTTTTTGACGCGCTGAATTCGAATCCGAGGTCAAAATTTCTCTGATGGCTCCGGTTTTTGAGATATTCTAACCTAAATGTGCGAAAATCACAGTTTTTCGACATATTTGAGGTTATGGGGTCGGAAAGAACTACTCTTCCTCTTCAAAATGAATGCATTAAGATTTGTCCGGATATCTTTTTCCGTCTTTGAGAAATCGTATGTTGAAATTAAGTATTTCGACTTATTTATCGATTTTTGGAAAATGAAAGGCATCTAATAAATACAATTTTTCGACGCATTAACTTTTGTAACAATTGTTAATTTATGGTGAAAGATGTTTCAAATTAGACTTGTTTTGAGCTTAATAAACAAATAGAAAAGTAATACGTTAAAAAATTGTATTTATTCGATGCCTTTCGTTTTCCAAAAATCGAGAAATAAATCTGACTACTTAAATTCAACATACGATTTCTCAAAGACAAAAAAAGATATCCAGACAAATTCAAATGCGTTTTGAAGAGGAAGAGTAGTTTTTTTTTTATGGCGTCCATTAATGGTTTTATAAAAGAAAAGTACCTTTCGATGTAACATAACCTCAAATATCTCGAAAAACCGTGATTTTCGAACTTTTAGGTAAGAATATCTCGAAAACCGGAGCTATCATAAAAATTCTTACCTTGGATTCGAATTTAGCGCGTCAAAAATCTTCGGAAAAGTACATTCTGGTTTCTGGGTAAAAAATTTGTCGGCCTGTTTAATTCATGTATTCACTGAGCAATATAGTTGACGTGGAAAATTTTAAAATGGTTTTTCCCTGTATTAGGATTTTATTTAAGTAGTACGTAGATTTCTATATAGTGCCAGTATTATTTCTGTACGGAAGATGTCTTCATCCTAAGGCAAATTACCGAAATATCGATAGAATACAATAGGTGAATGTTCTTATGTTTCATTGATTTATAGAAATTATTTGATCGAATACAACTAATTGACATTTTACTGTATTAAAATTAAGTACCACAAAATATCATCAAAATTTTAGAAAATATTAGCTCAAAAAACAACAGCATAACTAAAATAAATGGTAAACTTATAGAGCCAATAGCGGCAGAAAAAGAAATTCGCTAATGAGACTCCTTGAGCCCATTATTTTTCAACATATTACTGGAGGAGATCATTAGACAAGTTTGTAAACTGTGAAGTTATAGATTACATAGAACAGCTATATCGATAGCAAAATCAAAATGCACGACATCATCTATGTAAGCTTATTGTTGATGAAAAAATTGTACAAAGAATGAAGTTCAAATATCTCTTCGCAGATATATTGAGTTTTGGTAATATCGACACAGAAGTGAGAAACTGCGCCACAAATACGATGAAAACAGCAACATTCTTAAACGATATAGTATGGCAAAATTAACACTTGGCAATTGAAACAAAATCTTGAATTTATAATACCACAATTAGGCCTCTATTTTCGTACACAGCGGAAACCCGACCAAGCATAAAATAAATACCTAAAATATCAGAAATAAAAATAATGTGCAGACCTTATTGGATAGAGAAAGAAGCAGCAATATTAGAAAAACATGCATAATAAACCATATATATTAGTGAACTGTTGGAGAGGAAGATAGAATAGAATACACATATAGAAGAATGATAGGAGAAAGTATATTTTAAATTATTAGAGACAAGTCACCGTCGGAAGAAGAAGCAGGAGTGGACACTGAAAACGTTAAAGTGATAACCTCCCCAATGTAAGATAAGTGATGACGGGAACAAACAGGTTGTTGTGCTTATAGAAAGGAGGAAAAAGAAGATTTTTACTTCATCAAAATAAAAATGGATCAAAGTATAGATCAGCTAAAAAATGGTTTAAATATGTTTAGCTTATTGCGCGAAGGCAACATCGGTGCTTGGAAATTTAATTTGTGTGAAGCGTGCCATGTGTGCGAGAAAGAAGCAGCTATAAAAACAATGATAATGTAACTATTGCACTGAGAAAATTTCGCTTTCAATATCATTTATACAGCGTAAATAAAGCTATGAATGTTTACTCGAATAAAAAATGAATCCAGAAATTTTAAGCACTCGATTTAATTTTAAGTAAATCTCGAATAGAAAGACCAATTTAATTAAAATTTCAAAAGCCTTTATTGATCCACAACATTTTCCAAAAGTAACTTAGCATTCATGTCAAGTAATTGTTCCAATAAATACCATTTATTTCTAATAAATCCCCGTCTAGCTTATAATGTACGGCGATGCATGATGTTCATCAATTCCCCTAAAATAAAAGCTTGGACCGCTTGCACCGAATTGCTTTTCACAAATTAATTAATTTTCCTTCACATAACCGTGATTCGACGCCATTGTTTTTTTTTCTTGTGAGAATATATCCACGGTTACAGTAACAATCTTCGTTCCCCTGAAAAATTAGAGGCAAATATCAAGGCAGCGACCATGGAAATGGTGTGCCGAGCAGAGATCAATAATTTCACCGCTTAACTAAAAGAGTGCCGGGAATTTAACCGCTCACATTTAAATTATCTTTTACGTGGATGAATTGAAAAGTTCGCCGCCTAGTCAAGAAAAAAATAAAATACGTACAAAAATATTTTTATTTTTCGACGTAGCTCGATGCACTTCTTCCATCTGCTTTCCAAAGCTTCCACACCTGTTTTAAAAAAAGATTCCTCAAGGTCTTCAAAATACTGGTTAACTGCAGCTTCGAATTGAATGTCCGAAGGTGCCAAATCAGGGTAATGGATGGGGCAGCAATTCAAAACCACAATCACGAACTTGAGCCATATACTCAATAAACGTGTGAACGCGAGCGTTGTCCTGATTGAATAAAACTTTTTTTCTCAGTCATTCTTGGCGTTTCTCTTTAATTTCTTGACGTAAACGACGCAAAAAGGTGCAATAGTAAGTCGAGTTTATTGTTTCGCCTTTCGGTAGGTAGTCTACCATAATACGAGGCTGGTTTGAAAAGTCCGTGCAAAGTCCGAGAGATGGCACCACCGGCGCGTATCGAGGTCATGTTTAGTTAGTAGCATCTCTTGAATGAACGCACACCTAGTTTCAGCCATATTGGTCTATTTCTTTGTGTTTGGCATTCGTATGAATCAAGGAAGTCGAGTGATTTTCAAGAAATGGACGAAAAAGAATTTCGTGTGGTGATTAAACATTACTTTATAAAAGGCAAAACGCCTCAGTAGACTAAAGAGAAGCTTGATAAATATTATGGTGACTCTGAACCTTCGATTAGCACAGTTTATAAAGTAGTTTCAAAATTTTCGGACTGGCCATATGGGCACAAGTGACGCTGAACGTTCTGGACGGCCTGTGGAGGTTACGACTCCAGAAATCATTGATCAAATCCATGATATGGTGATGGATGACCGAGAAGAGTTAAGGTGCGTGAGATTGCTAGTGCTGTGGGCATCTCGACTGAACGGGTACATAATATTTTGCATAAACATTTGGACATGAGAAAGCTATCCGCAAGATGGGTGCCGCGATTGCTCACGCTTGACCAAAAACGGAATCGTGTGAAGTGTTGCAAGGATGGTTTGCAGCTGTTCCAGAAGAATCCGAAGGACTTTAAGCGTCGTTTCGTCACTGTGGATGAAACATGGATACATTACTATACTCCTGAGACCAAACAACAATCTAAACAATGGGTTACCAAGGGGGAATCTGCACCAAAAAAGGCGAAGACCGTTCCTTCGGCCGGAAAAGTTATGGCGAAAACTGTCTTTTGGGATTCGCAAGGAATAATCCTCATCGACTATCTGGAAAAGGGTAAAACTATTACAGGTGAATATTATTCATCGTTATTGGACCGTTTGAAAACCGAGCTGCAAGAAAAACGCCCGCGATTGGCCCACAAGAAAGTCCTTTTCCATCACGACAACGCACCAGCACACACTCAGCAGTTGTGGTCGCAAAATTAATGGAAATAGGATTCCAACTCGTTTCACATCCCCCCTATTCTCCAGACTTGGCTCCCTCGGACTACTATTTGTTCCCCAATTTGAAGAAATGGCTGGCGGGACAAAGATTTTATTCAAACGAGGAGGTGATTGCAGACACTAATGGATATTTGCAGACTTGGACAAATCCTATTATTCGGAAGGGATCAACAAACTAGAACATCGTTGGACGAAGTGTATAAGCCTAAAAGGAGACTATGTCGAAAAATAAAAAAGGTATACCCCAAACACATAAGTAGTTTTTATTTTTGCACGGACTTTTCAAACCAGCCTCGTAATACCTTTAGCATACCAAAAAAACTGACGATGTCACTTTTCCAGCCGACAGAGCTGCCTTCGCTTTCTTTGGGATTGGTTCACCAGATTTTCTCCACTGCTTGGATTGTTGTTTTGACTTTGGAGTATATTGATGAACCCAGGTTTCGTCCATTGTCACAAACCTGTTAAGAAAATTTTGCGGATCAGCCTCAAACATCTCCAAACAGTCGCGAGAAATCGTGGGTCAAATTCGTTTTTGTTCAACTGAAACCAGTCTGGAACCCACCTAGCGGAAACCTAACAAAATCCGAGGTCGTTGACAACGATATTTTGTGTTCGTTCATACGAGATGCCTATAGTGTCTGCAATCCCCCTGATAGTTAATCTACGGTCTTTCAATATGAGATCACACACTTTACCGATACTTTCTTCCGTCGTAGACGTCATGGGTCGGCCGGAACGAGGGTCATCTTCGATGCTCTCTCGTCCGTTTAAATTATGCAACCCATTTTTTCACAGTGGCATATGACGGAGCAGAATCTCCTAGTGTTGTTTTCATATCATCGTGGATCTCCTTTGGTGATAATCTTTTTTTAAACAGGTACTTGATGACCGCACGTTATTCAGTTTTTTCCATTTTTCCAAAAACGCTGCACTTAGTCTTACTAAACTCGGTCTAACCTAAAAATCACAAATTCTATAGCAACAAAATTTTACGCGGTAACAACCATAGAAAGCATGAACTTATTGAGGGCACTATAAAAAAATATTATAGTTATTTTTTGGGGAGGCCGCGAACTTTTTAATCCATCCTCTTATATCCGGGCACTGGTTATAAAATAAATCTTATAGAACAATCTTATTTGACAAAAAGACGGTCTAGTGCAAGTTGGTTGTGTTCGGTACCGTGACTGTTTTTAAAATATAATAAAATCCTTATCTAGGCCAAGGTAATTAGATCCCTGACATCTTAAGATCCAATATGTATTTTTACGTTTTTTTCTTACTCAATAATGTATAATAGTTATAACATCTTAGCTACCTAACAGTCAGTAAATCAATCTAATTCAATTTAGAAATAAAAGTGTAAAACAAATGTACTACCTAAATATTTCTTTAATTGCAAAGTAATAAAACTATAATTATCTCGGTATAGAAGCGAGACGCGACAATAATGTACTGAAAAGCATATTAAAAGAAGCACCACAAGATTATTAAGTCACACAGTTTTCATTGTTTTTTTTTATACCAGATAAATTATCAAACATAATGAACTCGTGATAAGTGTCGCTCAATCTGACTTTGTGGAGAATACTCCAGAATTTTTCAAAAATTTTTGATCAGTACTCTTTGAGACGGGGGGGCAGCGATATTTCGTAAATTAAAAAAAAAATACAAAGAAAAGTATGTGTACGTACTAAATCATATATATTTTTGAACTCGTGTTTTCACAAGCTTTCATTTGACACCCCACTCGATGACCTGGTATTTTTTTTACTCCGATTTCAGCCCCCAAAACTAAACCCTTAAGTTAAAATTTATCTTTCAATACTACATGGCTCTGATGGGTTTAGCAATTCCTATATTTGTGCCAACTTTCAACTTTTGATATCAAATAGTTTCGGAGAAAATCGGATATGACAGACAGACTGACACCGAAGTGTTCCGCATGTAACCCTAAAAATTACAGGCCATTGTAGTAATAAATAAAGAATATATTTCGTCGGAAATTCAGCAACAATAAATACTTATAATTTTATTTTTGTTGTTTTTATTACGAATGTCTAGGTATCAGAAGCTAGAGACATCAAAACAATTTTTATATATTTTTTATTTATCCGTTTTTAAATTACTTAAAAATGTTGACACTTCAATGCGAACTATTACTTTTACGCTGATTAGGTGCCAAAAGTAAAAAAATAAATTGGTTTTCACTGTTAGGAAATTAAATCGTTGCGTGTTTCCCGAGATTTTCAATGTTATTGCATGTTTTTATTTACATCAGCAGTTGCCAAAGCGATTTATTAGTCAAATAGTAGGTGGTTAGGAAATAAATGTAGAAAATAATGTATTTAATTAGGACAGACTTTTTGGCATACATTCAGTGTATACCGGGTGGTTCCAGTAGTAGAGTTAAGTTCAGTAATTCTTCAATAATAATAAAATATATGATGATAACCACCCAGTTACATTTTGAAACTAATAACAAAGATCATAACAAACAAAACCATAAGCACATTTCACCGATCGAGAAAAAATTTTAGTTTAATAAAAGAATTCTCTCGCACGAACGACATTTTCATCAGAAAGCAAATAATCGAAAAATCGATAAAATGCTATAGACCAGCGTTCTTGTGTTTCATGATTTAGAAAAAAATGTTCGATTAGGTACCACTAGAAGACGTAGTATATCCTTTTTATAAAGAAGCGTACCGCACAACAGCACCAGTGTGCGCAAGTATTACATCATATATATTTTTGAACTCGTGTTTTTACAAGCTTTCATTTGACAACCCACTCGATGATCTAGTAAATTTTTTTCACTTTCGATTTCACTCCCCAAAACTAACCCCTTAAGTCAAAATTTAACTTTCAGAACTACTCGGACATTAGTTTCTATATTTGTGCTAAATTTCAACTTTCGGGTGTGTCAGACGGACGGACAGACACGGAAGTGATCCCATAAGTGTTCCGTACCGAACTATAGTAAATAAGATCACTGACATTTTGATTCTGACAACGAAATTTTTACATACACCTTAAATAAATTATAATTGTTATTCTTTTAAAATATGTTAATCAAGATTAAAATCATGTGGGAGTGTTTTATAATCATTCATCCAGGTATGCAAACTACAGCTCCATGGTGTGATAGAAGGTAGATGAAATTACAATCAAAAACTTTGAAAAAAACAGGTAGAATAGTTTTGGCAAAATTCCGAAATTCTCTCTCTCTATCTCTCATATCGAGAGAGATTATGGTGGTTGTTATGACTCAAATTTCACAAATTTCTATTATTTCTTTCTGCTCTAAGCAATGTTTTCGCATAACTATACTGCCTTTTTTTGTGAGACATTACAACTTTTGTCAAGTCCTACTAACAGCTGACGCGAGTCGCGCTATAATATTAAAAATGTGGTCGCTATCGGCGCTTCAAAACTCCCTCTCACCGTGGTTTATACGAGTCGCTTCTACGTAAGATACCTCCATATACATTAAATAAAACAAATAAAATTGTTTCGATTATGCAGCTCGCACCACGTACCTCGCGTAAAGATGGTTACGTAGGGCCCATCGTAAGAATGAATTTTTTTTAAGTGAATTGAAAAACATATAACATGATATAAAAATCTTCTCAGCGCAGATGGCAAAATAACAATAATGTAGGTCAATCAACAAGTTTTGAAAGCGGAAATGAAAAAACATGAATTAATGAAACGAAATACATTTATTTTTCAGTATAATCTCCCTTAAGCTCAATATATTTTTTTCAGCGATTTTCCAATTCATTTACCCCATTCTGAGGTGGTTTTCAGGAAGACGTTCAAAATATCCATCTACGGATGCTATCACCTCATCATTTGTTGAAAAACGTTTTCCACGCAGAAATCTTTTGAGGTTTGGGAACAGATGGAAGTCAAACGGAGCCAGATCTGGATATTCCAAAAATTCATACTTTAATCCGACCATTTTTGCCTTTGCCAAAGCACATCTGTGAGCATGTCATGATGAAAGATGATTTTTTTCTTCTGCAAACTAGGCCTTTCCTCACGAATTTTCTCATCCAGCTGATCCAAAAGGTTGCAATAATACTCTCCTGTGATAGTTTTACCGGTTTGAATGTAATTAATTAAGAAAATTCCTTTTACATCCCAGAAAACTCATGCCATAATTTTTTTGGACGACTTTGACTACTTTCGCTGCTTTGGAGCTGAATGACCGGGCTCAGTCTACTGTGCGGTTTATTGTCGCAGTTCAGGATCATACTGGTCAACCCAAGTTTCATCCGTAGTTACAAATCGATGCACAGAATCAGTTTTATTCTTTGTGAAACATGCCGAATGTTGTTTAAAAAGTTTCTCTCAAGTGCGTTTTTGTTCCGATGTTAGCAAATGCGGCACCCATCTTGTGAATAGCTTTGTCATACCCAAAACATTAGTTAAGATCTGATATACTGATCCATGTGAGATGCCTATAGCCTCAGCTAAATCATCTACGGTTAATCAACGGTCTTCCATTATCATATCTTGTACTTGTACAACAGTTTCTTCAGTTGTGGATCATCATTGATGCTTGTACAACCACGTTTAAACTCTAGAATCCACCTACGAACAGTTGGAAATGAAGGAGTAGACTCCATTAACAAGACCGGGAATCCAATCTACAGCTTTGCAGATGACAGTACGCTTATCTCTTCATTCACTTTGAACGCTCGGACATCGGTTACTAAGGGGAATATCCGCAGACAGCAGGAGGTCGTTCAACTTAACAAAGACCTGGAAGAAATTCTATCTTGGAGTGATAGTAACCAAGTGGAATTTAACGTTACAAAAACCAGGCGCCAGTTTTTTCTAAAAAAGTTAACGTTGCTGCACACGACATAATCATGTCGGGGCACTCCATTCCCCTAGCATCGTCACTCAATTTGTTGGGCGTTAATTTGGGAGCAAATATATCTTGGTATGAACATGTTGCAGGCATAGCAAGGAGAGCTTCTCAAAAGTTGGGAATATTATTTCGAACCAGAAAGCTTTACACTCCACAACAACTGTTAATTCTTTACAAAGCTCAAATTTAACCAACAATGGAATGCTGCTTCCATGTTAGAGGCTCCGCTCCCAAACACACATTGCATTTGTTGGATTCTGTTCAGAGAAGAGCTGCTCGTCTGATTAGAGACCCGGAACTGACCAGGGGCCTTGATTCGCTGGAACATCGAACAACAGTTGGCGACTTGAGTCTGTTCTACAAGTATTTTCATGGAAAGTGTTCGAAGGATGTAGCCCGCTTAATTCCTCCCAGAGCGGTGCATGTTAGAAATACACGTCGCGCTAATACTTTACACCCGTATGAGGTTAAGCTTGTTACTCCGCGTACAACGCTTTTCAAGCAGTCTTTTATATGAAGAACATCATCCGTTTGGAATAATTTGCCCAGGGCTCTGTTTCCCACCGATTACAATTTATAGCGATTCAAGTACAACGTGAATCGCTTTTTTTTTCCGCACACATGCCGCTCCTGGAACGCTTTAGGGACTTCCCTGTAGCACGTATGCTAGATCCATAAAAAAAAAATATTTGATTCAAGTGGTGCTCCCTAGGTGTCGCTCTCAAAACCTATTGACCGACCTGATGTAAAAGTACGAAACCTATTTTTATTGAAGAAATCTATTAGCAATTAATCTAAGGAGCTATTAAACTATAAAAAATACGTATTTTTAATCGGATGTATTTTTTACACGGGATTATTTTGAAATAATGTAGAATAATTTTAATTATCAAAATTAAATGTGAGTTAATTATATCGTTAACTTTAGTAATAGTATCTTTGATTGTGTTAGCCGATACTTGTTGGAAATTAATAATAAAATTATATAAGAACAACACTATGTTTGAAATTTCCAATATATTTAAAATGACTTGACAATTGTTTCACCATACAATGGCTTCTTCAGAAGTGAATTAGAAAGAAACTATTTGGTAATAATACAGGTTATATAGTGCTTAAAACTATCCTAATTACATAAGATTATGTTAATCAGTTTATTATATTATTTACTGACAAAGTTATTTTAAAAATGCAAATCCGGGGTACTATTTCAGAGAACTAATAAAGATTAAGTAAGGGGGAATGGTTTAAGTCTACATGTTCATTTAATAATAGATTAGCGTTTTTCCGTTTGTTAATTTCAAGACATTCAAGCATAATTAATTTTTTAGATTTATTATCTATATGTAGAATTTTGAATGCATCCTTAAAATTATGGGATTCGTTTATTTCATGGATTGCGTAATGTGAATTGTTCTTGTTTTTTAAGTAACTATGTTTATGTTCTTTAATGCGAGTTTCAAAAGATCTACCAGTTTGTCCTACGTACGTTTTAGTACACGACCCACAATTTAATAAATAAACTCCTGATTTTAGGGATTTATTAAATTTGGTTTTGTTATTCAAAATTATATTCCCTATGGTATTATTGGTTTTAAATGCTATTTTATTGTTCTTTTTTGTTAAATGTTTTGAAATTGTTGTAGTTATTTTCCCTGTGTACGTGAGTGTACTAAATTTTCCTTTTTTGTCATTAATGGTGAGGAAAATTAGAGAGATTGCCTGTTCAAACGATTTTTTATTCAAGATATTATCTATAATGCTAGGGTCATAATCATTATTAAATGCTATTTGTTTGATTATGTTTATTTAATTCTTTGCTAAAATTAGTTTTAGTCATAGGAATATGTAACAGTCTATGTATGAAAGAGTTAAATGCTGCCATTTTTTGAGTATAAGGGTAGAATGAACTATTGTGTACGACTGTGTCAGTATATAAAGGCTTGTGGAAAAACGAGAAATCGTGTTTATTGTTTACTTTTGATATAGATATGTCTAAGAAATTCATAGAGTTATTGGTTTCTAATTCTAAGCTGAATTTAATGTTAGGATTTAAACTATTTAGGAAGTTAAGGAAGATTGTTAGTTGTCTCTCTATTCCCGTGTAATAGGAAATGATATCATCAATATATCTATGCCAATAAACAATATTTTTGCTTACCGCGTTTTGATGAATTTTTAATTCTAAATTATCCATGAAAATTTCCGCTAGTAATCGGCTTAAAGGATTACCCATTATTAGACCTTCTTTAGATGTATAAAAGTTATCGTTGAATTCAAAATAGTTTTGATCCAAGCACATCGTAAGTAAATCTAAAATATCCCGTTTAATAGTTTCGTTTACTTTATTCTTGATTAAAAGTCTGTCTACTAATTCTATGACTTCATATGGTAGATACTAGGAAATAAGTTTAGTACATCAAATGATATAATTTTAGATTTTCCTATAAGTTTATGTTTTTAATTTTATCTATTAATTTATAGGTGTTGGATATACTATATTTCGGTTTAAATTTGCAATGTTGTCGTAGTAAAGGGATGAGTTTTTGTGATAATTTCATTGATGATGCCGTAACAAAAGATACAACTGGTCTAATAGAGAAATCCTTTTTGTGCAATTTAATTAGGGAATATAATTTTTGAAGCTTGTGGGTTTATTATAGTTAAAGTACTTTTTTCAAAATCATTGAAAATTGTGAGTTTTTTAAGGTAGATTTTATTAGTTTCTGGTAGACTTTTGTTGAATCATTATTTAGTACTTGAAATTTGTCTTTGTTAAGAAAAAAAAGAGTTTTAAATATATATTGTTCTCTAGAAATAGCTACCATAGACTTACCCTTATCGGCTCTAGTGAATATTATGTTGTTTTCTTTGGCTTTGGTTTTGATCGATACTGCTGTTTTCTGTTCTCTAGTTTGTCTTGGTTGTGGTTGTTCAAATCATTCTTTTTTAATCTTGTTGGCTATCATGTAGTTAAAATTTAGGTCTCCATTAGATAAAGCTAATTCACATTCAACTCCGAGGATTTCTCTTGATTTTTGGACATGCTTAGGTTTTAAATTGTACTGTAAACCTTTTTCAAGTAGTCCTGATTCCTCTTTTGTGAATGATGAGTTAGTAAGATTAAACATTTCTTGTAAAATGCATGGTCAGTGAAGTGTTTGGTTTTTGGCTCTATTGTCGGGATTTTCCGTTTGTTGGTTGTTATGAGGGTTTGAAGTTTTTTGTTTTGTGTATTAAATTTTTTGGTAATTATAGAATTTACTTGTTCTCTGACTTTCCTATCGAAGATATCAAATTCAATATTTGTTGATCTATGAGCAATTTCAGTATGTATTACTTTAAAATATATGTTGTAGTTATCACAACTAAATATTCTATATGCAAATTCTAGTTTTCAGTAGCAGTTTGAAATATCATAAGGCTAAAAAGCTTGTTGAAGCTTCAATAACATCTTTGATTGTGTTAGCCGATACTTATTGGAAATTCATAATAAAATTATATAAAAATCCAATATATTTAAAATGACTTGGCAATTGTTTCACCATACAATGGCTTCTTCAGAAGTGGATTAGAAAGAAAATTGTTTGGTGTGTCTATCTAATTCACTTCTGAACAAGCCATTGTATGGTGAAACAATTGTCAAGTCATTTTAAATATATTGGAAATTTAAAACATAGTGTTGTTTTTATATAATTTTAGTAATAGTGAAAACCTTCATATAAAAATAGAAAATATTAAAGGCTTGTTGACGGAGACTCTAAAAGTGAAATTTCCTTCTTTGCCTTTCCAAAAAAAGACAAAATATCTGTATATGCAACAATAGAAAATATTTACTTGGAAATGGGCACGTTTTAAGTTTTCAGTGACCTGGTAATAAAAATGACACGACCGACGCAACAAAAAAGCACTTAAGGTAATGGGGATCTCATTCCACTTCTCACTTCTGTTAGGATTTCATTATATTAATGTGTTGGCCAAAAGTTCGAAACCGGATAGCCGAATGAATACCTGTAGTGCTATGTTACATGTTGACGGGTGTTGATAACAAAAACACTTTTAGGTTACAATACGTTTGTAATTTAAATCCTGCTTATTTACACCATAAAAATTTAAACGTTCATTTGGTTTAACTCTAGTAATATACTACGATATGAGTCTGACCTAGTGAAGGCAAATATACGAGGGAGACCCAAAAGTAACGGGAATTTATTTTTAAAAAAAGTTTTATTAAATTTTTCTATAAACAACTATTAGTCTCCTTCAAAATACTCTCCATTGGAGCTAATACACTTATCTTTTATTCCATTGTTCAAAGTATTTTTTAAAGTGTCCTCCAGAACCTGCGTTACTTTTTATTTCATCTCTTCCATGTCAGCAAGACGTCCTCCTTTCAGCTTCCTTTTCATCCTGGGACAAAAAAAGAAGTCGTATGGATCCAAATCCGGTGAATAGGATGGGTGTGGGTAAAGAGGTCATGCCGTTTTTTCTCAAAAATGGGTGCACATTAAGAGCCGTGTGAACTGGCGCATTTTCGTGATGGAAGAACCCCCGACTGCCACAAATCAGGGCGTTTCCTTCGCACACTGTTGCGCAACCTTTTTTAACACTTCAAAAAAACAAACGAGCATTGTTTTCACATATGATTTCACCTGATGAGCTTTTTTTGGAGAATTCTCGATTTTCCATTGACTGGCCTGTTGTTTTGTCTCAGGATCATAACTGTAGCACCATGATTCATCTCCTGTGATGATTTTGGAAACAAAATCTCTGCTCCTTCAGTTCACGACAAGCCTCCAGGCGATGCTCTTAAAAAACGGAGGAGGGAGGAGTGTAACTATGTCACCCTAGCGGTCGAACCGTATACTACAAGTACCAACCTAACTACAACACAATTCCCCTTTACTTTTGGGTGCCTCTGTCTATTTACAATTCGTTTCGAGACTAGGGAAAGAATCGGAGCTGAATTATATGGACAATATAAAAAATAATGCATTGAATCTGGCATTTTTTGTTATTCTGTTCCGAAGCTGAAATGTGTGAAAGAATGCTCGTAAAACGGTACCATTGACGTAAAACTGTTAGAGTCTTTTGTGACAGTCAAACTGTTGTTGTAACTCAAAGGTATGAAGCTGCCGAGAGTCTTTAACATAAACATGGATGGAGAACGAATGAATCTTTGTGTGTTGGTATATATTTTATTTAAATAACAACCAAGCGCGTTCGGTCTTTGAAAAAGAAAGAATAAGGTTTGTTAATAACGAAAATGGTACTCACCACCAATACTTGCTCGTCAAAAGTATCTACATCCACCCAGTGAGAAAAAAAAATACCATCGTTACAATACGTATAGCATACAGAAAATCTTAACAGCTTCATTTCAAAAAAAATAATAATTTTTAAAAAATTTAAATAAAATTCACATAAAAAAAAGTTAAAATTTGTTTAATTCATTTTTTTTTTTTTTTTTTTTTAAAAAAGTTAAAATTACCAGAGATATTAGTATTAAATTTTACTTTTTATTATTATTATTATTGTGTATGATATGTGTAGTAAGATGAATGTGTGGTAGTTATTAATCAACCTTATTCCTTCAGTTGTAGAGTTTGAACCCTGAAAATGGCCCTTTTCCAAGGGCGAAAACGCTTGACTGACACTTAAATAAGACGTACACTCACGTATAAAGTCTCATTCATTCTACTCCTATTCCTCCTTTGTGTATAACCTGAGATTGATATGTTTCATTAAGTTGGGCAAACAGAACAAAATCATGTGTAAATACCGAGACATACAAGGCTAAAAAAACGAGGTCCATCCTTTGGTCAAGAATAGGGATAGGAATTTTTTGTCAATATATCGATAGTTACCAATATATTGCATAATAATAGGTGATTTCGAAAATTATCGATGTATCAATAAATCGATAATCAACGATATCGCTGATTCTCGATATATTGATACCTATACACAATTATCGATATATCGATAGTGACCGATATCCATCCATATTTATGGATGTGTCGGCAGTTACCAATCCATCGATAGCTATCTATCCATTGACCGTTATTAATACATAGATAGTATCGATATGTCAATAGGCATTACTTATTTCCACCTCTGATCATCAATTTTAAGAGGTAATCAGTTGGTTTAGAAGTCCATCATGCCAAACACTGTTCAATGTCTTGAATATATTAAATGTAACCACTTGAGCTGTTCCAAAATGTTTAATTCCATTGTTCCAAACATGTGTGATATGAGTTCGTAGATCTCCTGCTAATCTCTGCCTACGAAAACTATATTGATGATCACTAATAATACAGAATCCGTTCAAATATCTTAAAATATGCTAGTTGATAGCCATAACATCCGATATTACTTAAAGCATTGCAACTGGTCGGTAGTTGTATCGGCTGAATAGTAGCCCATTTGCAGGAAGGAAATATTCTCTTACTGTAAAATAGGTTGAAAAGTTTACGGAAAACTGGTGTTAGTTCGCTCGCACATTTTTTGAATACTATGGTAGTTCCATCAGCGTCAGTGTCTAGTTTCAGGAAAATTGTGGTTGTCTGAAGACAGTACTGGACATCTTTGAGTGTACATTGGAAATAGCAGGTGGTGTTTTTCCTTGGACATTACTAGCAGAGTATGAAGCAAAGACTTCAGCTCATAAAGTGACTTTCTCAACAGGTGTTGTTGCAGTAGTATTACCTGGCCGTGTAGTGAATTTAGTCAAATTTTTCTAATGGCCTTACCCACCGACCAAAAGGCTCTGAAATTGGTGGGACAGGCAAAAGTTTGATTTTAGTTCTTTGATTGTGAGCCTTCTTGGTTTCGTCGATAATTTCTGTGCATTAATGAAGATGATACGATTTAGGACGTTAGAATTTTCACCCCATTATTGGTAGGCAAGATGTTTAAAAGCAATAACTTCATTACATTTTCAGTCGAACCAAGGCTTGCCGTTAGTAGGACTTTTTGTCAAAAAAGAGATATAAGCGTCCATGCCATCCAAAATGACATCGAAAATCTATTTAGCGCTGTCAGATGAGACGTCGAATCCAAAAGGAACGTTCAACTAAGCGAACATTCGAAAGTATTCCGTGAGTTACTCCCATTTAGCAGATTTGCCCATTTTGCACCTCTGTCACTGATCGGTAAAATACTCGATATCGAAACTAGGTTATGATCGGAAGAATCGAATGGCGGATTTACGGTGATGAAATCTCGGGATTATTAATTAAAGACGGGTCAAGAAGACGGATCAGCAACCCTTTTGGTTCATCGATCAGGTGAGTAAAGCCACAACTAATGGAGAATGATTCAGCTTCACGGCCTTGTTCGTCGGTGTTATTTGAATACTTAAGTCATTTGATGGCAATTTGGGCACTTGGATAATTAATTTGTAAAAGATCGATGGTATCTTCAAGAGAAACGGAAAATATTGTAAATTTAGTGATGGACAGATGCAGCAAATGAACCTTGTGGTTCGTTAAATTGTTAATTTTAACCACATAACATCAAAATTTCTCCAGAGCCTTCTCTGTTTGGCAAGAGAGATCAATACTAACAAAGAGACAGATTCTAAAGTTACGCCTAACCTGGGAATAGAAATCGTAACCAGGGTACAGGAAGTTAACTGTGGTGGTCGATGAACTGACCAAAGCGCAGATTATGATATTCCACTAATATAAACTTGTATCCAAAGGCAACACCTCTCTATAGTGTAAAAAGATTTTCTTATTAATTGTTGGTAGCGATCAATTTTCTAGTAGGTACTTCAAGTACTTAGATTTAAATGTTACCTACCCTTTATGGGCATGTTCCGCGAAATCCAAAGGCAGTAAGAAGAGAGGCCCAAAATCCCTATTTGTTTTTGTGCTGTTTCCAAAATTAGGTATATTTTAGAGGTTAAATATGTGTATTATGTAATAAGTGCGCATGTCTGGAATGTGACTGACTAAGAAAGTCTGAACCAGGAAACTGGAAATATCTGCAATACAAATATTTCCTGATTATAAAGTGGTCTTACAGTGCCAACCCTATACGGATGATAAATCAGCGTATTACACGCACCTGTCCTGCGGTGAGCGAGATTTTCTTTATTGAGTGAGGAGACTGTAGGACTTAAAAATAAGCAACACACTTCTCTTAACTCAATAATCAATAGATTTGAAGAGTTTACTTTTTTCTTAGGTCCTAACCTATCCTAACTTAAGCAACGTATTATTTTAATAAAGGTTGTGTTTATTCCAGTCATGTTAACGAATGGCCTTTTCTTATATCCACTCATACAGCGAATTTTATCAAACCCCTAATACAATATATGTGCAATTTATATTGTTCAAAAATAAATGGTAAAATCCCTTGAACTTACCGTGGAAACTAAATGGCATGAAAATGTAAAAATTACTACAATAATGTAAATTATTAACAGTGATTAAACTTCAGTGTTCTTGTATTATGCAATTACAATTTTCTCAAGATATACAAAGTGACTTCTTACAATGTGCCTTATAAAGTATTAGTGTTTATATCATCTATTACCACCAAAGTTAAATTTTTATACAAAATCAATACCCTAATTTAGAAGAGTACGCGGTAAAAGCATTTACAAAGTTACGAACAACAATTTTGCAGGTTTTTGAAAGGTGTAAAATACAATTCCTTTATGACACCATGTTTTATTAGATATAAGTAACAATCATACATTTTCGAAAATTCTTCAGTTTTATTATTAGCAGCGAAATATTGTTAATCAAAAACTATAGCGTATTGTGTTATGTGTTCAATTTGATTATAAAAAGCATAAATTATAATTTAAGAATTGGGTTATCATATAGATATTTTAAAAATTAATAGTTTTCACATGATTTCCGTCATCAGTTAAAAAATCCATAATTTAATATTAATTTTCAAATAAAATTTAAATAACATAAACATTCTTTTTACTAAAAAATCAGTTAATTTTATATTAAAATCTTATCGATTTTAAAAACGTAATAAAAACTATGTAATAATGATGATACAAAGTGAGTGACCTATTATATTCTTAGGCCATAACTGTACAGACTGCTATCAACTGCATGCGAACTATTCGTTTCGAACTTCGAACATTTTCACCTAAAACCAAGAAATTTAAACTAAATGTAGGAAACATTAGAATAAAATTAAATTTTAGTGAGGGGATAAACAACTAGAAGTGATGTTGTTTGTCGAAAGTTCTCGCCCCTCGCCCCTCGCCCCTCGCCTCTCGGCCTCTCGCCCTTGTGCTTTCTCTACAATGTATTCCTAATTGCGGATAGTTAGGGAGTTAAAGTTTCTTTTCTATCACTAAGGGCCCGAATATTTTTTCATGATCTTATTCCCTAAAGTACATTCCATTATACTGCTGCTGCTAGAAATACTACGGTCGGCAAGTTTTAGTTTTTTCCTAATTTCATTAGAAATATAACAAAAGTGTTTTTTCATTTTTAAATTGAATAAAATATTATATTTCTTTCTCCTCTAAAATAAACTCAAACTTCGAATACATAGTGACTTATACATGAGTTAAAATTTCTTTGATATATTGCGCAAACGTAACTGACCAGACAGAGTAGAGCACAGAGTTTAACTTCGATCCTTTTTATTTTAGATAATTTGCTTAATTTTAAATGCCTTAGAAATGCTTTGTGGGATAAATGTGATAAAAAATAAATAAAGTAAAAGAATTCAATTATCAAAATATCCCTGTGTGAAATAATAATTACCTATGGGCTATAACTCCATTGATTTACTTATTTAAAAAAATAATGCAGACTCAAACTAATCCAATCTGAAGTGTCTTACTTGACGAGGATACAGCATAATTTATCCATGTGAATATGGATGTCAAGAAAAATAAAGCAAAACCAGCAAAAATCATTCATTTTTAAAATTAAAATTTAATCTGACAAGACAACAGTAAAACCAACCCAAAATAAATAATTTTTAAAAAATGTGTTTTTTCTGGGAATGCAAATGTCATAACAATATTTTATTTTATTTATTTTATTAATTTTCTTCTTTCTTTTCTTAGTACTACTTATTCAAAAGATATATTTTTGGTTTGATATTTAGGAAAGTTTAACACAAGTGCAATATTCTAAGTTTGTATGATATGTTTACGGTCGTACCCTAGCTACGACCAAAAATAGAAGTATATTTTGATATATTGACTGTAACAATAAGTCGATCTAATAATCATCGATATATTGTGCTTTAAACGATATGTTATCAATATTTGGATAGTTATCGATATATTGATATAGCAATAATTATTAAATTTAACTATTGTTATTCTATATAACGAGGGAATCCCTTATTTGGGTATCAGAATTTGGTAATACATATTTTCGTAAAGCTGACTATCTGTTTATTTGGGTAAATTGGTCGAATGTTAACAAATTCAAGTTCCACTGTTCAGTATTTTTCGAAAATATCAACTATGAGAGATCGACTGAATGATTTAAAAACCAGTTACCCTGTGCTAAAAATATTTCTTCTTTTTTTAAACTCAATAATATTTTTTTTGATTTGTTACTAATTTTTGATAAATAATAAGCACAGTGATAAATATATCCGTAGCTATAGACATGATAATAAATTTAAATTATCGATATTATTATATGCTATCTGCCGTCGACAAGTAAAAAATATCATCGCCCGTCTCTAGCTTTGATTACCTTGTAGTTATTTTTTGTCAATTTATACGGCGTATTTTCTACAATAAAAGCGTAGTTATTGAGACTCCCAATCTCTTTTTTAATGGTGGAAAGATATATTTATCCTCCTCGAAAGGGTGTTTTATTGTTGTACGTACCTTTATTAGATACTAATGTATTATTACCAGTGTCTGTTTTGGCAAAAAGTACTTCCTAGTCTATATATATTCATTTTTCGTGTTCCGTTTGGAACAGTTATAAGATCATTTCGGTATCTGTCTGCCTGCCTGTCCGCCTATCCTGTTTGTCACACCCCGATTGTCTCTTTCTATTTGACATAGAAAATTGAAATTTAGCACTAATTGATAAATTGATGGCCTCATCAGAGGGGGGGTGAAATCGTAAGTAAAAAAAAATGATTAGGTCCTAGAGTGGGGTGTCAAATGAAAGCTTGTAAAAACACGAGTTTAAAAATATAGATAATCTAATAGTTGCGCATATATTTCTTTGTATTATTTTTAAAAAATTGCGAAAAATAACTGTCCCCCCTTCTCTCGAAAAGTACTGATCAAAAAATTTTGAAAAAATTCTCTTCCACAGAGCGTAGATTGAACGAAAATTATCACAAGTGACCTTTAATAATTTATCTGGTATATAAAAAAAAAAAAATTCAAGATCATCAGTTTTCAGTAAAGATCGGAAAAAACTTTGTTGAAATCTTATTTGGGATGTATTTTGGGAAGTTATCGATCATTTTATACCTCCGTAACAAAATTTTTTTATTTTAAAAGCAATCAACCTACGGAACACTAATTGCACAAGTCCAACTTGCACTTGACCGGTTATTTTCTTATCAGATGTCCTCTTTTAATTATTTCAGGTCTCGAGAGCCACTATAAACTTTAGTCCTAAAATATCTCCACTAGGAAATATGTATCAGAATTAAATCAGGGCTACACGGAGGCCAACTTATGTCACTCCTTCGGATATCAATTTATTTATGAAATTTTTTTGAATGATTAACAAAGATAAGTTTGAAGTGCTCGATATCGCCCTAGCTAGGATTTTTAGTCATAACCATCAAAATTTGCAATGCAGGTGTAAAGAGTACGGCCGATTATTTCCAGTGCCAACATAAGCTTTAATTCCCACACCTAAGATACAGACATACGAGGAATGCGTTGAAGTGAACTTCTGGGCACATTTACTCTGACTCTCGAACGTACTCCATGTTTGAATCGCTTTTTTGAAGTTCTTGGTCGCCCTACTTGAAATCAATTTAGTTAAACTTCTACACCCATTTTTTTTTTATTGGTTGAACAGTCGAAGTTTCGTAATCCCTGTGTAAATGCTTGCCCACTTGATTTATCTCTGAAAGTTACATGCTAGAAATACACCTATCTTGAGCTCTGGATAAAAATCCAACGATGGTTCGGTCACCAAGATATATTTACTTTTAGGTTGTGAAAATATATGTTAAAAGAATATCAGTGAGAATGTAGCATATATTCGCAATAATATACGTATTTTAATATTTTTAGGTTCTTTAAATACTTTTAAAATAACAGTAAGATACAATTTCTAGCTGATATCAACTCAATATTTAAAGCGTATCTGCTCTCTGCCGGGGACCGTTCAAACCAAGGACGGCCAGAGGAATTATTAGAAACGACAAAGTCACAGTCACGGTTATAATATTCTCCATCACTTATTATAATTTAACTAAGTCATTTCTACGCCATTTATTAGCAATGTGGCTTAAGACATAAATGTTTAGTTTAAGAATTTAGTGTGATGGTTTCAGTTTAGTATAGTATAATATTCTGGCTATTTTTCCATTACAGGTCTTAAACCAATATGATAGGTATTACTTACATTGAACCAGTAAAATTACCAGTTTTTTTTTAAACAGTATATTACATTAGTAATTTCTTCACATATTCTTTTTTTTGCAGGGATCACCACATTTAAAGAGACCCTTATATTCCCGCCATACCTCAGTAACCCCAGAATATAGGTCCAGTTTGGGATCTATTAAAGGTTAGTATCATATAAAAAAGTTGCTCAAAGATATAATGATTCTGTACGTGTCTTTTTAGATTTGGCTTTAGTAACGGTTAAGGTTGTAATAGTTCCATGATGCAAGTCAAGTATTACGAAAACATATTTCATTACAATTTTAAAAATAATGAAATTGTATATTTTATATGTTTGAAGGTGAGGAATCGAATGAAACCATAATAAGTTCAATATCGAGGACCACAAACCTGAAAGAACACCATTTTGGGTTACGTTAGGGTAATGATTTGAGTGCTAGTTCGCAAGAGTAACCATAAGTGCCATATGTGATTACATGATAAGGACATTGTTGTCAAAAGATCATTTTTTTGTTCTAAAAACACTACAAAAGCAACTTTGCATTTTTCCGTAGTCGTTACTAATGATTGACAAGATATGCAAAGCCAGTTTTCTCGCTGATTTAAGACGAGTTTTCAGAGTTTCGAACCTATGTAGCTCGAATTTATGGTAACCACGTAGATATAGCTTTTCATAACAAAAATATTATATCCTCTCCTTCCAATGCGAGCTGTACTAGAACAGCACATTGCCTTGCTAGGGCTACCCTGATGATTCTTGTTTTGTAGTGTTGTACGGTGGTTGCAACTGCTAAAATCTATTTTGAGGCCTGTCGCCAGCTGGTATAAGAAGAAAGTTGATGTAGGTTATTTGTTACGGATGCTAAGTTTCTGTTCTTCGAGTCATGCAGATATCCTTCTGCTTTTTTTTTGCCCTATGTAGGCCTGATGCAATTGTCACATAGAATGCTGACTACATCTTGATTTTTTAGCTTCATTTTGTCCTTCGGTTATCTTAGTGATAATCCTGTTATTTTATGTAATTTATAGGCGATGGATGTAGTATGTTTTTGTAGCTGTCGTCGAATGCGGTCTGTTGTTAGTTTCAGATAGGGACATGCGATTTTAGGCTTGTTTTCAGGTAATTCCTGAGATTTTAGTTGTCTGCTGAGATTGTTGTTATATCGGTTTTTGTCTGGGTACTGTATCTTTTTTTGTTTGAGTGCTTTGTGATGCTGTTAATATAACTGGTAGCAGCGTACTAAGTAGGCCATATCTAGGGCCAGACTGCAGAGTTGAACCAAACGTTTCTTGTCCATCAGTGTAAGGTTGAGAATGAAAAGGAGGGGAAATCCAAGTAGTCCAGCTTAAAACTAGTATAGGATTTAATTCTAGATCTTGTCAAGTGTACGTGCACGTGCACGTGCAAATCGTGCTTGAAGGGAAATAGCACGCAAATCGTGCTTGAAGGGAAATAGCACGTATTCTTGCAGAAGACAAAACATCCTTTGTATTCCTTGTGACCCCGGATCTTACGAGAGATACTGCAACACCAGTTAAATGTTAGAATTTTTCAAAAATTATGTCTCATTCTTTTATAGATCATCATTAGGATGAAGGAAAGGCTTATTTGCTTAAATCATGCTAAGGTAGCAAGATTTTTTTAAAATATTAAAGTGCTAACACGTTTCAAAGGTATGTCGCCTTTGAATCATTATCTTTTATTTTTAGTGCTGTCATATCCAGCCCTGATGGTTTTACCAGATTTACGGGTTAAAAATGCTGGCCAACTTCAAACCACTCTCTATGCATTGAGTTGAAATGTGTTTGGGAATACATATGCGTATATGTCAGTACACAAAATGTATATGTTGCAGACGCTTTGTTTTTAATATAGTGTACATAATATTTAATTCATCTAATGTAACGTTTATGATTTAAATAATAATATGATTCGCACCATTACTTTTCTTTAACTTCACTGACAGTTCGAATTTTTTGAGAAAATCTTGATAGCACTATTATGAAATTATTTAGTTGCTACGTTTTTGCGTTATCGGAATCGACCAATGAAGCTTATGGAGGTACTTATTTAGGTTTTTTTAGGGTCTAAGAAATGATCTTGCAACAGCACTATACTAACCATATAGACCATATATAGCACTTACGAGTTTAGCAATACCATCAGTATACTCTGTGCTTTAAGAATATGTTTCAGAGATTTTATTCTTAAAACGTTCACTATTGTCAGATCTAACATAAATCCTCTGACAAATGTTTGGCATGTAAAAGTATGAGAGAGATAGAATTCTAATTTTACTTTTGTTTTACGCTTGAGACTTTTGGATCCATTTTTAGTGTTCCGTACGGAACACTTATAAGATCACTTCGGTGTCTGTATGTCTGTCTGTCTGTCTGTCACACCCGATTTTCTCCGAAACTATTTGACATAGAAAGTTGAAATTTGGTAATAATATAGGAATTGATGGCCTCATCAGAGCCATGTAGTTTTAAGAGTTAAATTTTGACTTAAGGGGTTAGTTTTGGGGGGTGAAATCGGAAGTGAAAAAAAAAATTTTTACTAGGTCATTGAATGTGGTGTCAAATGAAAGCTTGTGAAAACACGAGTAAAAAATGTTATATAATGTAATACTTGCGCGCACTTTTCTTTGTATTATTTTTAAAAAAATCGCGAAAAATCGCTGTCCCGCGCCTTATCTCGAAAAGTACTTATCAAAAAATTTTAAAAAAAATCCGGATTATTCTCCACGGGGTGTAGATTGAACGAAAATTATCACAAGTGCATTACCTTTAATAATTTTTCTGGTATTTAAAAAAAACAAAAATTTCAAGGTCATCAGATTTCAGTGAAGATTGGAAACAAAATTTGTTGAAAACTCATTTGGGGTGTGTTTTGTGAAGTCACTGATCATTTTATACCTCTGTAACAAAATTTTTTATTTGAAAAGCAATTAACGTACGGAACACTAATTGCGCAAGTTCAACTTGCACTTGACCGGTTATTTGCTTTATAAAGCATAAAGTCTTGTCGTGCATGAAGCTATTTTCAGATTATGCTTAAAATAATTCATTTCAAAAACTCAGGGAAATATTTATTAAAAAATTAAGCATCCTGGCCATACGTAAATTAGGCATTTTGAGATATATGTTTTTGTATAAACTTGATATTAAAATAAAAGTGCAAGTGGACTTGCGCAATTAGTGTTCCGCACGTTGATTGCTTTAAAAAAAAATTGTTACGGAGGTATAAAATGATCAATATCTTTACAAAACACACCTCAAATAAGTTTTCAACAAAGTTTTTTCCAATCTTTCTGTACCTGTTTACTTAATGTGAGGCTACTATCCATAGCATTCCGCATTTCTTTTTGACAACAGGAAAAGATCTAGGCTAACTAGTTATCAATATACGTAGTATTAAACATAGCTAATTATTAAAAAGATGTTATATTAATTTCAACCTAAATTAATATATTTTCTAAAACAAATGACAACAAAATATTGATACTGCCTGATTGATGTAAAAAAATATTATAATATGTAATACATTATTAAAAATATATGTAAAATTATATAAAAACAACACTATGTTTTAATTTCCAATATATTTAAAGTCACTTGACAATTGTTTCACCATACAATGGCTTCTTCAGAAGTAAATAAGAAAGAAAAATATTTGGTGGTTAAATAAACTATCCTTATTACCTAAGATTATGCTAATCATTTTATTATATTATTTACAGACAGAATTATTTTAAGAATGCAAATCTATGGTACTATTTCCGAGAACTAATAAAGATTAAGTAAGGGTGAATGGTTTAAGTCTACCTGTTCGTTGATTGGAGTTTTTCCGTTTGTTAATTTCAAGACATTCAAGCAAATTTAATTTTTTAGATTTATTTTCTACATGTAGGATTTTTAACGTATCATCAAAATTATGAGATTCGTTTATTATATGAGTTGCATAATGTGAATTGTTCTTATTTTTTAAATAACTATGTTTATGTTCTTTAATGCGAGTTTCAAAAGATCTACCAGTTTGTCCTACGTAGGTTTTAGTACAAGATCCACAATTTAATAAGTAAACTCCTGATTTTAAGGAATTCTTAGATTTGGTTTCGTTATTCAAAATTATACTCCCTAAGGAATTACTGGTTTTAAATGCTATTTTATTGTTCTTTTTTATTAAATGTTTGGAAATTGTTCTAGTTATTTTCCCTGTGTATGTGAGTGTACTAAATTTTCCTTTTTTGTCATTAATTGTGGGATAAATTAGAGAGATTGCTTGTTTAAAGGATTTTTTATTCAAAATATTATCTATAATGTTGGGGTCATATCCATTATTAATTGCTATTTGTTTGATTATGTTGAATTCTTTGTTAAAATTAGTTTTAGTCATAGGGATATGTAACCATCTATGTATGAAAGAGTTAAAAGCTGCCATTTTGTGAGGATACGGGTGGGATGAGCTATTGTGTATGACTGTGTCAGTATGTGAAGGTTTGTGAAAAATCGAGAAATCGTGTTTATTGTTCACTTTTGATATAGATATGTCTAAGAAATTTATAGAGTTATTGGTTTCTAATTCTATGGTAAATTTAATATTAGGATGCAAATTATTTAGGACGTTAAGGAGAATTGTTAGTTGTCTATCTGTTCCCGTGAAACAGGAAATGATATCGTCAACATATCTATACCAGTAAACCATATTTTTGCTTATCGCGTTTTGATGAATTTTTAGTTCTAAATGATCTATGAAAATTTCCGCTAGTAACGGACTTAAAGGATTACCCATTATTAGACCTTCTTTAGATGTATAAAAGTTGTCGTTGAATTCAAAATAGTTTTGATCCAAGCACGTCGTAAGTAAATCTAAAATATCCCGTTTAATAATTTCGTTTACTTTATTCTTGATTAAGAGCTTATCTACTAATTCTATGACTTCATATGGTGGGATGCTAGGAAATAAGTTTTGTACATCAAATGAGATAATTCTAGAATTTTCCGGTAAGTTAATATTTTTAATTTTATCGATTAGTTCATACGTATTGGCTATACTATATTTCGGTTTAAATTTGCAATGTTGTCGTAGTAAAGGGATGAGTTTTTGTGATAGTTTGATTGATGGTGCAGTAACAAACGATACAACTGGTCTAATAGGGAAATCGTTTTTATGTAATTTAATTAGGGAATATAATTTTGGAGCCTGTGGGTTCATTATTGTTAAAGTGCTTTTTTCAAAATCATTGAAAATTGTGAGATCTTTTAAAGTAGTAAAAAATATATGTTCTTCTAAATGACCAATATACCAAAAAATATGACCCAGCCTAATTCAAAATTAAATTTAAAATATTTTATTTCCTTATTTTGGTTGCTAAAAAGGGTAATATAGCATTTAATTTGTAAGCAAAACTGGTTGAGGTTGCGAAATTTATTTTGGAAAGAAATAAAAATACGGAGAAGATAGTACAGAATAAAGGGTTGTATTGCATATCCGTTAGGTGACTTTAAGCACTGATATTCCCGAACAGTTTTCTGCAATGTCTACTCCGAAAATATCAGATAAATTATTAAAGATAATGCACTCGTGATAATCGTTCAATCTACACCCTGTGGAGAATATTCCAGAATTTTTTCAAAATTTTTTGATTAGTTCTTTTCAAGTTAATTGGGAGGTCAGCGATTTTTCGCGATTTTTTAAAAATAATACAAAGAAAAGTGTTCGCAAGTATTACATTATATATATTTTTGAACTATTTTTTTTCTTCCGATTTCACTCCCCAAAACTAACCCCTTAAGTCAAAATTTATTTTTCCAAATTACACGGCTTTGATAAGGCCATCAATTCCTATATTAGCGGGCGGGCGGGCGGACGGACGGACGGACGGACGGACGGACGGACGGACGGACGGACGGACGGCGACGGACGGACGGACGGACGGACGGACAGACGACAGACAGACACCGAAGTGATCTTATAAGTGTTCCGTACGGAACACTAAAAATGTGGTTTCCAGTTTTAAATTTAGTAGACTATGTGCACCACAAAGTGATGTGAGCCAAATTTTAAATTTTTCTTTTACGTAGTATATATTGTAAAAAACTATAGTTTTTATATCCTCAGAGCTTGTAAATAGTAACATAAACAATGGTTTACAGGAGAAAGTCACCATTTTGTGTTTCATATTTTAACGTTCTCTTTCTATATATATATATATATATATATATATATATATATATATATATATATATATATATATATATATATATATATATATATATTCTTGAAGAATTCAACATTATTAGCGATCACCAATATGGTTTTCGTAAACATAGATCAACAGGAAATCTCCTGACTTATGTAACAAATGTTTGGAAGAACGCAATTGAACACCTTGGAGAATCTCGAGCGGTTGCTCTTGACATATCCAAGGCATTCGATCGTGTTTGGCACGATGGGCTGTTGACTAAGCTGCGTTCTTGTGGTATGTCTGAAAAGTTCTGTTTGTGGCTCTCATGTTTCCTCAGTGAGCATTCTTTACAAGTGGCGGTAGACGGATTTCTTTCTAACACCTTCCCTATCAACGCCGGTGTGCCGCAAGGCTCCATACTGTCTCCTACTCTCTTTCTCATTTACATAACGATCTGCTGGAAAAGACGGGAAATCCAATATACAGCTTTTCAGATGACAGCACGCTTCTTTCTTCATTCACTTTGAACGCTCGGACATCGGCTGCTCAGACGAGTGTTCGCACACAGTGGGAAGTTATGCAACTTAACAAAGACCTAAAAGAAATTCTATCTTGGGGTGACAGTAACCAAGTGGAATTTAACGCTACAAAAACCCAGGCGGAAGTTTTTTCGAAAAAAGGTAACGTTGCTGAACCCGACATAGTTATGGCGGGGCACTCCATTCCTCTAACATCGTCACTCAATTTGTTGGGCGTTAATTTGGGAACAAATATGTCCTGGCATGAGCATGTTGCAGGCATAGCAAGGAGAGCTTCTCAAAAGTTAGGAATATAATTTTGAACCAGAAAGCTTTACACTCCACAATAACTATTAATTCTTTACAAAGCTCAAATCCGACCAACTATGGAATACTGCTCCCATGTTTGGGGCTCCAGTCCCAAACATACACTGCATTTGGTGGATTCTATTCAGAGAAGAGCTGTTCGTCTGATTGGAGACCCGGAACTGACCGGCGGCCTTGATTCGCTGGAACATCGAAGAACGGTTGGCGACTTGAGCCTATTCTACAAGTATTTTCATGGAAAGTGTTCGGAGGATGTGGCCCATTTAATTCCTCCCAGAGCGGTGCATGTTAGAAATACACGTCGCGCTGATACTTCACATCCGCATGAGGTTCAGCTTGTTACTCCTCGTACAACGCTTCTCAGACAGTCTTTTATATGGGGAACATCATCCCTTTGGAATAATTTGCCCAGGACTGTGTTTCCCACCGAGTACAATTTACAGCGATTCGAAAACAACGTGAATCGTTTTTTCCGCACACGTGTCGTTCCTGTAGAGCTTTAGGGACCTCCCTGCAGCACGTGTGCTAGATCCATAAAACATATATATATATATATATATATATATATATATATATATATATATATATATATATATATATATATATATAAATATTAATGTCAGATTTTACGAAAAGTACTCAGAAACATAAGTTCGAAACTTTACTACGTAAATGTACAGTAAATTCGTGAAGAACCCTAAGTAGCATGCCTTGGTCGATGTATTCAAAATACTGGTTACAAAATTTATAAGGTTTGGTCACCCATGGTTTCGTTCGATTCTTCACTCTCAAAACTTAGGGAGTAGATAATAAAAACCGATAAATTTTAAATTTTGAAAATTGAGACTTAATGTCGAGAGTGTGTTGGTCTGAGTCCTTTCATGTGCACTATTTCTTTTTATGGCTTTAATTAACGTAATTTTTTCTTTAGATTTCAAAGACACCTCCACCGTATCTTTACCTACCCTTTACCACTTCACACAAGATAATGGCGAACCATCACCAGACCGCAGTGCTCCATATATTGAGTAAGTAGATTGGTTACGTAACATTACCAGCACGACTTGGCCGATCACTGGTTTCTAACTATGTCTTATTACTGACTATTTCTACGATTTTTGAAGACGATATTTTTAATGTTTTTTTATCGGAAAGATTCCCGTAAATTATCAGTAAAATTGATGTCAAAATTATTCATAGCTTAAAATTAAAAAAAAAAACAAAAAAACATCTAGGGCTATTTAATATTTTACGAGTGTATTTTTTCATTGTTTTTATATAGTATTCTTATTATTCATACTTCTTCCTGAAAAGAATCGCACTCTTGCCACTAAATCGCTCCGAAATAAAGACTGCTATACATTTCAATCGCGATCGGTGTTGATATATATTTATATATGAAAAGTGGGACATATAAAAGCATATAGATATCTTCATCTCACCGTTGCAACACTTTGTTATAAATCTTAGGATTTCGTTCAAATTACCACAAAAACAGGAACGGAATAGGAAAATTACCACAAAAACAGGAACGGAATAGGAAAATTACCACTAATTTACAACTTTTTCCGATGTTTGATAGTTTACTGGTAAAATATGAACTCCGCCAGCAATTTCGGCAAATCTTAACTATCACTATTTCACACAGTCATCTATATCTATATATATATATATATATATATATATATATATATATATATATATATATATATATATATATATATATATATATATATATATATATACATATATATATATATATATATATATATATATATATATATATATATATATATATATATATATATATATTATAAAACTCGACGTCTCTCTGTCTATCCATTAGTGCGCTTATCACTCGAGAACCACTAATCCGATTTACATGTTTTTTTTTTTAATTCATAAATATGTTCTCTGGCCAGGTTTTAGTATATGTTTTGTTAGTTAGGTAACATAGGAATAAGCAGTGACGGTAATAGTGAATCAAGTCGGAATAAAGTTTGCTGCCAGCGCGCTCTGTTGCCAAAAAAAATCTAAACAATATTTTTATAGTCCACGCGAGCGGAGCCGCGGTCACAGCTAGTTTGAAATAAACCCACAATTTTTTATCGTTGCTAAAATATCGCTTTTATACTAATAATATCGATGCTTTCGAGAGCTACAGTTAGCTTATTATTAACTGCGTTTACATATTCTTATTTATTTTAAAATCATCTAAGTAGTAGGTTTAGAAATTTTGGCCGGCCACCAAACTCAAATTTCAATTTTTTACTCCTTCAATATACTTAAGTATAATTCTCTAATTTCTAAAATATGTAAAAATTCTATCTATTAGGCTACGAAAGAAATATTTATTTGGAGACATCCATAATTAGAGTGATAACTTCTTCATCAAAGTTTATATTACTTATGTTTAGAAATGGCACCCAAGAGATTTTTTTTGACGTGAATGCAAGGCACTACCAATAAGGTTTCTTTAGTTTAAGTTTGGCAGTTAAAATTGTTTTAGCAAACTTAAAATGACTTCTTATTTGTATTGGGAACACTCGAGTAGAAAACGACTCGAGTAGTCGACAATTGAACTGACCCATATAACTCGAATTGGATCAAAAAATTGAGAATTATGGCTTGACACCGATTAGCATCAATTATACCGAAATATTTTGAATCACTCAACCGACAGAGGCTGCTGTTATTCAATTCAAAGGACGTAACTCTTGCTGTTCGGACTTAGTTTATCCTGCTGGATAAATAAAAAGGTGGACAGATAACTAACGGCGAGGAAATCTTCAAGTAATATTTTAAAATATTTATAGTAAAGAAACAAACACATTAATTTGTTGTTTTTATTTTAAATATGGTTCTAAAGTGACATTTTCTCTTGTTTTTGAATTCCAAATATTTTTAATTGTAAAAAATGAAAATTATTGGAGTGATGATGCGTTAAGACTTACACCACCAAATTTAGTCATTTTAAATCTTTTTCTAGACAGATCCAAGCAGCAATATGAAAATACATATCAGCAATTTAAAGAAGAATGTAATATAAATAAAATAAAAGAAGAAAACTGTGTGAGAATTTTTTATTGGCTTATTTTGCGGAAAAATCTAAGACAGTTAAATATTCTATAGTATGGTCACCATCTTTCCTGCTAAAATCAACAGCTCATGGGACTGGGAATATTAGAAACTTTAACAAATTGAACCATATTTGAAAAATATCAGTTGGATGTTAAGAAGTTTAATATTTTAACAACAGAGCCAATTAATAAGTTTATGCCAGGGGTAGATAATTGAATCTAGTTAATGATTAAGTAAGTTATTTGTATCCGCGAAAAATCCACTCAATTAACTGTAGATGACATAAAAAAGAAGGGTACGGTTTTAATTATGAAACTTCCTGGTACAAAAACTAATATTATTATCAAATTAGATTACATAGACCTTTATTGAAAAAAACATGGCATTTCGTTCAAACCTTACAACTAACCGACTTTTGTTTTTGAAATATCAAAACAAGGAATGCGTAACACAAGTTATTGGAATTAATTAATTTTGTGGAATGCCTAGGTAATAGCAAAATACTGGTTGGTCATTGCTTTCGAAAAATGTCAGCCACACTTCGCTTTCCAACAATCTTCACATACATATCGTTCCTTATCAACAATTGTTGTAAGATCTCTGTCGTCTTCAAAAAAGTACGGAACGATTATTCTACGTACCAATGTTATAAGTCAAGCTATCACGTTTGGGAAGGGTAAAGGCTAATACTTTGCTTTGGAATTTGCCAGACTATAATAACATAAATTCTGTAATGGCAACGTAAGTAAACTTTGCCATTAGGGTAGAGGGACGAATGAGATGTTGGTAATTGTTGAAAAGCTCTCAAATATTTAATTCTCTGCGCACTTTCAATTCGCTTTCATTCCTACACCAGTTGTATTTTGTAAAGGTGCACACGCAAATTTATACGAAGCATGTTAATGGACTTCGGGACCCATTTACCACACTGGATCGGTTATGTAATGAGAGGTCGGGATTCTAGCTAACCTACTTTTTAACGTATTCCACGCTGGTATCGCTTTTTGATGTTCTTGGTCGCCCTGTCCGAGATTTACTTAAAGTCAAATCAGTTTCGTCAAACTTTTCAAAGTTAGAAGTTACGTTTGTACCCGACCTTGTGCCTTCCATTTGTTCCATTTGTGCAGTAAACTAACAAACTTCTTTGTAGGATACTCCATTGTATAACCAATGTGAGCTATTAATAAAGTCGGCCGAGTACTATATACGTGATTATTAAAATTAAAAGTTTTTTCTGATATATATGGAAAACCTTTTATATCTTACTTGAATGAGAATAAAACACTAAATTTTTAGTAAAATTTCTACATTTATTGATTTTTATACTTGCAGATGTTTCACTAAAATATTAGCTTAATCAAAAGTATGGACGTGGAATGAAATTAACATTTTTCGATGGTTTTATAAGTAAATATTTACAAGTAGGTTGTAACTAAAGGATAACAACAAAACAAAAACCTATTCATTAAATAAATTCATCAATGGGGAATTTCCGAGGTCCAATTGGTCATTTAACAGTGTGTACTTTTTCTTTCATTGATCTCGAGAGTCTCAAAAAAATTTAATTTATGCGATTTGTTCTGAACGTGAAATTATTATCAAATACATTATTCTCTTCTATTAAATGTTTAGCATATGAAGAATCAGTTTTACTTTTTAAAAAACTTTTATTTTGTTCTGAAATTCTTTGTTCGAATGTTCTCCCTGTTTGTCCTATGTAGAGTTTATTACAAGAACCAAAATTAACTTGGTAAACACCAGATTTATGATTTTTCAAAGTTTTATCTTTATTATTTTTGACATTTTTGTTTAAGTTACTATTTTTACTGTATGTGATTGTCACGTTCTGTTTTCTTAAGTATTTAGCGATTTTTTCAGTTGTTGGTCCTATGTAGGTTAATGTTGCGTAATTATTATTAATTGTTTTTCAATGAATTAGATTAATTGTTTGTTGGTACTTTTTTTTGCGTAAAATTGTTTTTGTTATTTGTTTAATACGAGTAAGTTCATTTTTAAAATTTTTCATCTGTCATTGGTATATTAACTAGTCTATGTATAAAAGAATTGTATGCCGCTAGTTTTTGATGTATTTTTTTTATGGGTGTAGCACACGTGCTGCAGGGAAGTCCCTAAAGCGCTCCAGGAGCGGCACGTGTGCGGAAAAAAGCGATTCACGTTGTTCTTAAATCGCTGTAAATTGTACTCGGAGGGAAACACAGCGCTGGGCAAATTATTCCAAAGCGATGATGTTCTCCATATAAAGGACTGCTTGAAAAGCGTTGTACGCGGAGTAACAAGTTGAACCTCATACGGATGTGAAGCACCAGCGCGATGTGTATTTCTAACATGCACCGCTTTGGGAGGAATTAAGCGGGCTACATCCTTCGAACACTTTCCATGAAAATACTTGTAGAACAGACTCAAGTCGCCAACGGTTTTTCGATGTTCCAGCGAATCAAGGCCGCCGGTCAATTCTGGGTCTCCAATCAGACGGACAGCTCTTCTCTGAACAGAATCCAACAAATGCAGTGTATGTTTGGGAGCTGAGCCCCAAACGTGGGAACAGCATACCATAGATGTAATGAACTGTTATCTATCCTAGTGTCCGTATGTGTCGGTTTGTGGTAAATGGATAACTCATGCTTATTGTTAATCTTTTTTAATGTTAGGTCCAAGAAATAAATTGAGTTATTAACTTCTGTTTCTATTGTGATTCTAATGTTTAGGTGGATAATATTTATAAATTCTGGGGTTGCATTAGGTCTATTTGTTCCTATAAAACAAGTAAATATGTCATCGACATGTTTATGTCAATAAGTAAAGTTTTAAAAAAAGTACTTTTTATGTATTTGATCTTCAATGCTATCCATAAACATTTCAGCCTAAATTGGACTGGATTTTCCATTGTTAAACCTTCCAAAGATGAATAAATCTTATGATCAAACTGGAAATAATTTTGTTTTATGCAGACAGATGCAGAAAAATAATTATCTCCTTTTTGACAACGTTGTTAACCTTGTTTTTATTTAGTAAATTTTCAACAAGTTTTTTTTTTGGGCATAGCACAATAGTGCTACAAAGAAATATCTAAATTGCTACGGAAACGACGCGCGTCCGGAAAAAACAATTCACATTGGTCTTGAATCACTGTAAATTGTATTCGGTGGGAAACACAATCCTGGTAAATCATTTAAAAAGGATGAGGTTCTTTATATTAGAGGCTGTTTAAAAATGGTTGTACCACGATTGACAAGATGAACCTCATACGGATGTGATATATTACCCGTGGGAGTGCGGGACAGACTTTCTGTTGATTTTTGCTACGAAGGCCATATTGATGGCCGCTAATAATATTAAATCCTTCTTCATATTTAGCAGATGCGAATTCATAGCATTTTCGATAACTTTCGATATTATTGAAAGCATTAATAGTTGTTTGGCAAGGTCTTCTTGCCTTTTTTGGATATCGGCTAAACTGTAGCACAATTTTAGCAGGAACGGAATATTCTTTTACTCTAGAGTAGGTTGAAAAGTCTACATAAAATTGGTGTTAGCTTGCTAACGCATTTTTTCAGTACTACGGTAAGTATTTTCTTAGCGCCAAAAGCTTTTTGGGTGTCAAGCTTCATTAAAATACATTTTATGATACGTTGTCTAACGATAAAATATCGACCATCCTTGACTGCACATTGGGCCGAGTAGGTGGTATTTTTCCTTGGAAACCGATAGTAGAAAGTGAAGTAAAGAGTTCAGCTAACAAGTTAGTTTTTCAATAGGTATTGTTGCAATAATATTATCTGGCGAGGTAAGTGGTGGTAGGTATAGTGCATTTAATGTAGTTTTAACTAATGGCCTTAGCGACCGATCAGAAGGACCTGGAATTCTTGGGACAAGCAAGAAGTTTGTTTGTAATTCTTTAAATGTAAGCCTCCTTGTTTCTTTGCTTGTATTCCTGGTACGAACCGAAGATGTTACGAGTTAAAACTTTTGGATCTTCACGCCATTGTCGATAGGCAAGATGTTTTGAAGCAACAGCTTCTTTACATTTTTGATAGAAATAAAGCTTGCCGTTGGACGGGCATTTCTTCAAAAAAAAAGCGGTGATACTGAAAATAGTGATGAAGAAGGACATTTAAATTGTATTTGTTAATATTGGTATACATAGACTTTTATAGTTTTTGTACATAATATCATTAATATTTTTTTAAATTTAATTTGAATTTAAGAGGCAGTAGCCTTAGCTGTGGCGTTGAAAAAACGGTAGAAGAAAAAAAAGCGGATGGAGTAAAGCTTGGTACCCTGGAATTCACTGTCGCATGTAAATTTAATGAAACAACTTCACTTAGAACCATATGATTGACTGAACTATTTACGGATGAATGAGGATGTGTATCACATGAGGGAGGCTATTACTCCCCATAGTATTGACACTTCTTAGAATCGACTGTTGGTTGCTGACGAACGAAAGAAGGTCATAATACCACAGTGATGGTTTGTATACTTCTCAATTTCCTACTCCACTTTTTATAAGTTGAGCGTAGGCTATTAATTTTTGGATTTTACCATCCTAGAGCTAAGAAAAAGGCCCTGATTTTGACATTTTTTTGAAATATAGTGAACGCAAACCAAAATTTGCTCAAATTCTTTTATTAAACCTACTTTAAAGTACATTTAGAAATTAATTTTTTTTTTACAAAATGGCGATACCAGTACTCAGGAAAGGAAGATGCATCTTATAAATAGTACTTTGCGGCCGAAAAGATTCCTCCTCCATGGGGATGCAGGGTAGGGTGGTCTAAGAACGCGCATTTTTTAAACTTGGGCATATAAGTCGATACACAATGCATTTAGAAAAATTGTTGTTGTTAAAGAAACTTAATAGATACGCAGTAATCAGCAACATTAGGAACATTTAACAAGTATTGTTTTGTATATAAGCGATGGAAACAACTTTGTCAAATGCGCACCCAGAGGTTAAGAGTGCGCGTTGTAGTCGTTAAAAGTGCGCAGACGTATGGACTGTCCTTATTAGCTTTTCTAATCCTCACAAGGGTCACAGATGAAGTCACCTTGTACAGAATAATTCGTACATTTCTCGTGCCACCATAATTTGTATGTGGAACATTCGATCCAATCTTCCACAAGAGGTTCTGCCTAAATTTCTTCACAGCCGCCACATTTCCAGGTTTTCTTGCTCTTTTCTGTCTTTCGTCTTATTTTTCCCTTCTATTTGTTTCTAATGTTCTTTTTTAAAAGATGACCTACTAACTATTTCTGATTTCTTGTGTTTTCTATTCGTGGATCTCACAACTTTCGGTTTCGGAAATGGTGACAGATCAAATCATGTAAGCTTTATCTTTCGAATAACCTGGTCAGGTATTAGTGGAGTTTCGTTTATGTTGGCATCACGGACCATTTGTTTGGCCAAACCGTGACTGGGAGTATCAGCCGATATCTTGTTTGGCTGAACCGACTCTTCAGCTGATTTGGTAGTATATGTGTATGGCTTATACTGTAGGTCTATTACTTGTTGCAGAACAAACTCTCCATTTGGTTCAGTAATAGATTTGCTGGACTCTTCTCGTTCAAACGCATCAACTGACTGTACATATTCTTCATTTGATTCGGTAGTGGGATCTATCTCTCGTTCTGTCACAGAACTAGCCAAGAAATCGGCGTTTGTAAAAATATCGGGATCATAGGGATATATACCCGAAATTTTAAAAGTTTTAACAGCGCGTTGTACTGTTGCAGTCAGGTAAAAAGCTGGTGTAAATATCGACACCATTTGATAAACAGTTACCACTCGTTTAAATACTGCACTGACTTAGCCGTTACTTGCTGGAGATCCATAATAACTAGGAATAAAAATTCAAACTGTTTAAGATTACCACTTATGTTTATTATATTAGTGCTGACAATTGTTTCGACACACCGTGTCTTCTTCTGGAGCACGATGTAAATTTACATAATAAACAAAATTGGTGATCTTAAACAGTTGTTTAAATTTTTATTCCTAGTTACAACTCGGCCTGGATGATTATGCAACCATTTTTCGCATTCACTTGCGTAGAATTTTTCAGCACTGAGTGAAATCCTCTGTCCAGTGGCTGCATCTTGTTGCTGCTGTGTGGAGGCAAGTGCAATTGTGTAATTAGCACAATAGACTTCAATGGCCCCGAAAGTAGTATGCGAAACATGGTTATCCAATATCAGTAAAATTGGGTGTTCCGCGGTTGGCTTTGTATGGTCCTTAAAATGTATCAGCCACTGCAAAAACAATTTGATAAAACTTCTCTCAGAAATCATCCATATTGGTCCCGTTGGAGCTCCATCCAGAAGTTCGGCACGCATGCCCTTTCGGCCAAAAATAAACTCCGGTGGAATGTAGTGACCCGCAGTAGTGACAGCATTTACGACAGTCACGTTCGTTCCTCTGTCAGCATTAGAAATCTTGTTAACAGAACGTTTTCTTTTTCGGGTGAATATCTTTGTAGTCGTTGTTGGAACCGTCGATATCCCTGTTTTGTCCATGTTATAGATTACATTTGAAGGGAAGTTGTATTTCTCCATGAGTGCACAGACATTGATGAAAATTGTTCCACTTGCGGCCTATTAAAAACCCCATAATTCGTGCCAGATTTGTGTTTGTCGGCTTGCGCAAAGACAAGTAGCCACGCAGCCATTCTTGGCCAGCTATTTTCTTCTCCTGGTTAAATCTATAAGGTATCTTATTTTTTTCTGCATATTCGTAGGTGAGTCACTCATCTTTTTCAAGTAATTGGTGAAATCATTTTCGACTTCCGGAGAAAATGTAGTATCAAATCTGCCAAGTTTTGTGGCAGTAAGAGTGCTACATAAAGATAAATTAGACTTGAATATTTCTAAATGTAAAATTATGTCGGTGACGAGGAAAAACCATATAATAGCATATGAATATTCACTAGGAACGTCAACTCTCGAGCGCACCAATAGTGTAAGGGACTTAGGAGTAGGATTCGATAACAAAATGAATTTTTCTAATCACATTAATAACGTAACGCTGGAAGCCAATCTTCTATATGGTTTTATAGTACGCAACTGTAGAAGCTTTAATAGTGAACGATCTTTAATACTGCTATATGAGTCTTATGTGAGATCCAAACTAGAGTATGCCTCTCTTATTTGGAGCCCATATTATTTATGCTACAAACTAATGCTAGAACGAGTTCAAAAAAGATTTCTAAAATATTTATCATATAAGGTAGATGGTGTCTATCCAATGAGAGGAATAGAGTACTCTTTGTTATTGGAGAGATTTAATTTTCAATCACTTGAGGCTCGCAGAGAGTGATCGTCTATAATTTTCTCGTATAGATTGTTGCACGGAGTCATCGACTGTCCTCAACTGCTATCGAAGGTGGCTATATTGGTGCCTAGAATTAATTCACGAAATACTGCTACTTTTGTTTGTTCACGTGCTCAGACTAATCTCAGGTTAATTGAACCAATCAATGTTATGTGCAATAAATTTAACTTAATTAGTAATGAATGTGACATTTTTACAGACACCGAAAATAAGATTAGGTCAATATGTTTAGATCATTTCACTTGATAGGACATTTATAAAGATTCTTTTAGAAGCTTGTTTTGCTTGTTGGATGTATGTAACTAATATATGTTTTATTTCACTTTTATTCTAATTTGTACTGCGCTGATTCATTTAATTTTTTTATTCATTTTTATTTCTTTCTTTCTTCTTTTTTTTGTTACTTTAGTACCTTAGTTTTAAGAGAAAATTTCATTCATATTCTTTCTTGTTTTCCCTGTAAATGGTTCTTACTGTTGGGAATAAAGCTATTATTATTATTATTACAAAAGTTCTTCTTTCTCACATTTGATCAATGTGGTTCCATGTTTGGCTGACGGGCCAAAACCAAGTCAGCACAAACGCTATTACCATTCCGTATTAAGGAATGACCTGACAATGTTACATGTTTTCAAAATCACTGACTTCTGAATGTTTCTGTGTATGTCTGTGTTGAGTCCTAATTGCACTAAATGTGGTGTGAATGTTATTGGTGTAAGGCCTGTGGCTGATATAATGAGGGGGACAATGATGACTTTTTCTTGTTTCCATAGCCTTTTTATTTCCGTTGCGAGGTCTGTGTATTTGGAAATTTTTTCTGTGTATTTCGTTTGGATGTTTGTGTCGTTGGGGACAGCTATGTCAATTAGATAGGTGACTTTTCCTTTTTTGCACTGAAAAGTAATATCGAGTCTATTGGCGGAGACTGGTTTATCTGTATGGATACCGATGTCCCAGTAGAGCTTGTAATCTTCATTTTCAAGTATGGATGTTGGCGTGTATTTGTAGTAGGGATCTGTGTTTTCTATGAGTTTGTATGTTGTGGCCAGTGCTTGGTGAACTACTTTGGCAGCTGAATCATGCCTGGCTGTGTACTCTGTTCCGGCCAATATTTTACATCCGCTCGTTATGTGTTCGATCGTTTCTTTCTGCTGGTGGCATTTCCTACATCTATCCTCTGCAATAGTCGGGTCTTTGATGATATGCTTTTGGTAGTTTCTGGTTAATATGACTTTATCCTGGATGGCAAGTAAGAAGCCTTCAGTCTCAGGGAATAGCTGCCCATCCTGTAACCAGGTGTATGATTGTTTTTTATTTACGTGGACTTGTTCTATGTGGTATCTGTGTTTTCCGTGGAGTGTTTTCTCTGACCACGTTTTCATCTTTTCCTGTTGTAATTGGGTGTGACTGTGTGTGTCTGCTGAGTGGTCTGCCCGGGCTAAGTCGAGAGGTGTGTAGTTTTTGTCTGCTTTCACTGTCGCTGTGTGGAGGCTGGTTTGCTTGCTGTGAAAGAATTTCCTAAGTGTTTGTATTTGTTTTGTGTGTAATGATCTGATGTCTATAATTCCTCTTCCTCCTGCCTTCCTCTCGATGGTAAGTCTTTCTTTGCATGCGTTGGGGTGTAATTTCCTGTATTTGGTGAATTGAGATCGTATAAGGATGTGGATATTTTCTATGTCTGTTTGTGACCATTTGATAATACCAAATGAATATGTGAGTATAGGTATAGCGAACGTGTTGATGGCTTTAGTGAGATTCTTAGAGTTGAGTTTTGTCTGCAAAAGTTTCGTCAGTCTGTTTTTGAATTCGGTTCTGAGCTCTGTTTTGATGTGAGTGTGGTTGAGTTTGGTGCTTTGTTGGAAGCCTAGATATTTATATGTTTCTTTGTCGAACATATTATCGAGTGTTTTCATTGTTGATGGTTTCTGTCTCATGGTGGCACTTCCATTGGCCTTTGTTAATGTGGAGCACTTTGCATTTACTTATACCAAATTCCATATTGACATCTAAGGTGAATATTTCTGTGATTTTGAGGAGTTCTTTCAGCTGTGTTTGTGCGGCAGCGTAGAGTTTTATGTCGTCCATATATAGGAGGTGGTTTATTTTATGTTGATTCACTTTTTGGTGTCTGATATTGAAGCCATGCTCTGTTCTGTTCAGTATATTTGAGAGTGGATTGAGACAGAGGCAAAACCATAGAGCACTGAGCGAGTCTCCCTGAAATATACCCCGTCTGATGTACAGCTCTTCTGTTTGGATGCGTTCGGTTTGTGTTTCTAGGCGTATTTTGGTTTTCCATGTTTTCATAATTTGCGCGAGAAACTGCCTGAGGTGTTGGTTGATTTTATAGATTTCTAGGGCCCTGATTAACCAGCTGTGGGGTATGGAATCGAAGGCTTTTTTATAATCTATGTAACCGATGTGAAGGTTTCTGTGTTCTTTTCTGGTTTGTCCCATAATCACGCTACCTATAATCAGCTGCTCTTTCCTCGACTATTTTTCCTGCATCCCTTCTGCTCTTCTGTGAGAATATTGTTGGCTGTTAGGTGTTGTTCTATTTTCTTCGAAATTGTGGCTGTGATGATCTTCTTATTATTATTATTATTATTATTACAAAAAAGTTCTTCTTTCTCACATTTGGTCAATGTGGTTCCATGTTTGGGTGACGGGCGCAAACCAAGTCAGCACAAACGCATTACCATTGTGTATTAAGGAATGACCTGACAATGTTACATGTTTTCAAAATCACTTCTGAATGTTTTTGTGTATGTTTGTGTTGTTGCGTCTTAATTGTACTAAGTGTGGTGTGAATGTTGTTGGTGTAAGGCCTGTGACTGATATAATGAGGGGGGACAATGATGACTTTTTCTTGTTTCCAGAGCCTTTTTATTTCCGTTGCAAGGTCTGTGTATTTGGAAATTTTTTCTGTGTATTTCGTTTGGATGTTTGTGTCGTTGGGGACAGCTATGTCAATTAGATAGGTGACTTTTTCTTTTTTGCACTGAAAAGTAATATCGGGTCTATTGGCGGAGACTGTTTTATCTGTCTGGATACTGATGTCCCAGTAGAGTTTGTAATCTTTATTTTCAAGTACGGATGTTGGTGTGTATTTGTAGTAGGGATCTGTGTTTTCTATGAGCTTGTATGTTGTGGCTAGTGCTTGGTGAACTACTTTTGCCGCTGAGTCATGTCTGACTGTGTATTCCGTTCCGGCTAATATTTTACATCCGCTTGTTATGTGTTCGATCGTTTCTTTCTACTGGTGGCATTTTCTGCATCTGTCTTCTATAATAGTTGAGTCTTTGATGATATGCTTTTGGTAGTTTCTGGTTAATATGACTTTATCCTGGGTGGCAAGTAAGAAGCCTTCTGTTTCCGGAAATAGCTGCCCATCCTGTAACCAGGTGTATGATTGTTTTTTATTTACGTGGTCTTGTTCTATGTGGTATCTGTGTTTTCCGTGGAGTGTTTTTCCGGACCACGTTTTCATCTTTTCCTGTTGTAATTGGGTGTGACTGTGTGTGTCTGCTGAGTGGTCCGCCCGGGATAAGTCGAGTGGTGTGTAGTTTTTATCTGCTTTCACTGTCGCTGTGTGGAGGCTGGTTTGCTTGCTGTGAAAGGATTTCCTAAGTGCTTGTATTTGTTTTGTATGTAATGATCTGATGTCTATAATTCCTCTTCCTCCTGCCTTCCTCTCGATGGTAAGTCTTTCTTTGCATGCGTTGGGGTGTAATTTCCTGTATTTGGTGAATTGAGATCGTATAAGGATGTGAATATTTTCTATATCTGTTTGTGACCATTTGATGATACCAAATGAATATGTGAGTATAGGTATAGCGAACGTGTTGATGGCTTTTGTGAGATTCTTAGAGTTGAGTTTTGTTTGTAAAAGTTTCGTAAGTCTGTTTTTGAATTCGGTTCTGAGCTCTGTTTTGATGTGAGTTTGGTTGAGTTTGATGCTTTGTTGGCAGCCTAGATATTTGTATGTTTCTTTGTCGAACATGTTATCGAGTGTTTCATTGTTGATGGTTTCTGTCTCATGGTGGTACTTCCATTCGCCTTTGTTGATGTGGAGCACTTTGCATTTACTTATGCCAAATTCCATATTGACATCTAAGGTGAATATTTCTGTGATTTTGAGGAGTTCTTTCAGCTGTGTTTTTGTGGCAGCGTAGAGTTTTATGTCATCCATATATAGGAGGTGGTTTATTTTATGTTGATTCACTTTTTGGTGTGTGATATTGAAGCCATGCTCTGTTCTGTTTAGTATATTTAAGAGTGGATTGAGACAGAGGCAAAACCATAGAGCGCTGAGCGAGTCTCCCTGAAATATACCCCGTCTGATGTACAGCTCTTCTGTTTGGATGCGTTCGGTTTGTGTTTCTAGGCGTATTTTGGTGTTCCATGTTTTCATAATTTGCACGAGAAATTGCCTGAGGTGTTGGTTGATTTTATAGATTTCTAGGGCTCTGATTAACCATCTGTGGGGTATGGAGTCGAAGGCTTTTTTATAGTCTTTGTAACCGATGTGAAGGTTTCTGTGTTCTTTTCTGGTTTGTCCCATAATCACGCTATCTATGATCAGCTGTTCTTTGCATCCTCGACTATTTTTCCTGCATCCCTTCTGCTCTTCTGTGAGAATATCGTTGTCTATTAGGTGTTGTTCTATTTTCTTGGAAATTGTGGCTGTGATGATCTTGTATAGGGTTGGAAGACAGGTGATAGGTCGGTAGTTTGACGGGTTTGTGGTGTCTGAACTTTGGGTTATTCCTTGTGTAAGAAAAGTGGGGAATCTGTGTGGTTGTAGAATGGCTTTGTTGATTTGGTGTGTGAGTGCTTCGTGTGTGGTAGTAAACTGTTTGTACCAAAAGTTTTGTATATTGTCTATCCCAGGGCATTTCCAGTTGAGTGTGTGTTTGATTGTTTCTGTAATTTCTTCTGTAGTTAGTGTGGAATTTTCTTGTTCTGTCACACGTTTGTGTTTATCTTCTTCGGCTTTTATTATTATTATTATTATTATTATTATAAAGGCTTCCTAAGGCGGGACTCAGGCATGCCGAGTGAGGATGCCACTAATCGCTTGCTTTCTCCAGCTTCTATCCTTCTACAAGCTTCATCAATTTGACCTTTTTTCCGTTCCGTAATTTTCTTCCTTCTGGAACTGATTCTAAAAAGGATAAGACAAGAAAACATTAAATAAACACATTTGTAAACTAGTGGTGAATAAGAGTGCGCGCATACACTTATCCTGCACCGCACCGCGCAATCTTACACACTACCGCATATATAAACTTACCCAACTACTAACGCCATTTGACAAAAAAACTAAAAACTTTTTCGTGGCCCATTCAAACTAGAAGGAATTAACCGGTCGCTGACTAGTATCAAACTTCTATATTATAGTGCCTACAGGCCCGATCATAGTTCTAATTTGAAGAAAAATTAAATCGAAACACATTAAAAACTTCAAACTTACCTGTTGCGTTCATTAAGCACACTTTATAAATAAAAAATCGGGAGCGAGAAAGGGTAATCTCCCTTGTCAAAACACGACTAAGTTGTATTTAGTTTCCGAGTCACGATGTGTGCGCACTCTTATCAACTGCGCACTCTTACACCAACCTACCCTAAGCTTCCATGCCAAAATGATATAAAAAACCTCCGGTCAGAAGGATCGTTGGATCGTAATTACCTCGTGTAATTTATAGAAAAATGACTTTTAAATATAAATTTTATTCCGATTTTCTAAATATTTACAAGTTTTGCAGTTATGAAAATAATATTTTTCTTAACTAAAATGCAGTTTTCATCGTATATATAAAATTCATATACATATTTTCATAATTTATATAAATACATTTACCTGTTAAATGAAGCATTTAACAAACACTTCAGAAAATGTAACAAATTAAATTTGGTGTATATTAAGCATAAACATATATTTAATTTGTTGAAATGCATTAAATAAACTTACGCCGTAGTAAAATGAATAACATTTTAAAGAGATTAATTATACAGATTATTACATACAAGACGCTTTGTAAATTGGCCAGATAGGATATGCAAGCATTTCTTTGTTGTTATCTTTTCATTGTATATTGTGGGTTAATGTTGCTTTTCAGTTTTCTTTGTAATAACCTTGCCCATTTCCTTCACATCTCGTAGCGACCTCTTCCATTATCATTACTCTTTTGTCGCCATAATTATGAATCTTTCTTATTAAAGTGTCCATAATGCTATAGTGTTTTTCTTTCGAAATTTTTGTTCTCTCGCTAACTCTTATTGTCCCATATTCAAAGACTTTCTATTTTTATCATCTAGCATAAAATGTTCACTTCACTCATATTCAACCTTTTTCAGCTCTTTGTAAAATTGTTTTTACGAGGCTGGTTTGAAAAGTCCGTGCAAAAATAAAAACTACTTATGTGTTTTTTTGAGGTAAAATTTTTTTATTTTTCGACATAGTCTCCTTTTAGGCTTATACACTTCGTCCAACGATGTTCTAGTTTGTTGATCCCTTCCGAATAATAGGATTTGTCCAAGTCTGCAAAATATCCATTAGTGTCTGCAATCACCTCCTCGTTTGAATAAAATCTTTGTCCCGCCAGCCATTTCTTCAAATTGGGGAACAAATAGTAGTCCGAGGGAGCCAAGTCTGGAGAATAGGGGGATGTGAAACGAGTTGGAATCCTATTTCCATTAATTTTGCGACCACAACTGCTGAGGTGTGTGCTGGTGCGTTATCGTGATGGATTCTTCTGGAACAGCTGCAAACCATCCTTGCAACACTTCACACGATTCCGTTTTTGGTCAAGCGGGAGCAATCGCGGCACCCATCTTGCGGATAGCTTTCTCATGTCCAAATGTTTATGCAAAATATTATGTACCCGTTCAGTCGAGATGCCCACAGCACTAGCAATCTCACGCACCTTAACTCTTCTGTCATCCATCACCATATCATGGATTTGATCAATGATTTCTGGAGTCGTAACCTCCACAGGCCGTCCAGAACGTTCAGCGTCACTTGTGCCCATATGGCCAGTCCGAAAATTTTGAAACCACTCATAAACTGTTCTAATCGAAGGTGCAGAGTCACCATAATGTTTATCAAGCTTCTCTTTAATCTCCTAAGGCGTTTTGCCTTTCATAAAGTAATGTTTAATCACCACACACAAATTCTTTTTCGTCCATTTCTTGAAAATCACTCGACTTCCTTGATTCACACGAATGCCAAACACAAAGAAATAGACCAATATGGCTGAAACTTGGTGTGTGTTCATTCAAGAGATGCTACTAACTAAACATGACCTCAATACGCGCCGGTGGTGCCATCTCTCGGACTTTGCACGGACTTTTCAAACCAGCCTCGTACAACGATCGCAGAAAATACCAGAATTTTTCTCTCAGTTTCTTTATCCGGTGTGCGGCCTGTGTGTTAATGTCAAGTCTAATTAATTAGTGTAAATACTTATAACAAAGGTATACAAAAAAATCTCTGTCTTTTAATTGAGAAACGTATATTCTTAAATTTTTCTTAGGGTTAATCCAAAAAATCATAAAAAAAGACATTCACCTTGAGGATTTTTTAGAAAACACAATTAAAGTTGCCAGAAGACTATTGAATTGAAAAAATACATTTTAATAATGTAAAACTGTATAATCATTAAAATTATGGAATAAAACTATTATTTCGGATATCTTGAAATGTTCGGAATCTATATTTATCATAAAAACTTTAAAATATTAGGTCTTAGACAAAAAACAGGCATACACCACCTTTAACTAAGCTAAGTAGCAAAATGCTGTTTAAAATAAATATCTGCAACCGCTAAATTAAAAAATGGTTTCTAATTTTTATTAATATTGAACAAAACTATTATTTCCAGTGTTTTTTGAAGTTCTTAATTCTTACTTGATATCAAAAAATAAAGTTTTATGTTCAGTTTCAATAAAAAAAAACTTGCTTTTAACACTTCCGAGGGTGCTATGTGGTTGGTAAAAATGCTTTTTTAAGTAAATAATTTTTTTTTTTCGAACAAAACTATCATTTCTAGTAGTTTTTTAAATTTCAAATTCGAATTCGATATCAAACCATGAGGAATAATGTTTAATGTTGAAAAAAATATCCGTTTACTATTTAGGAACAAACAGTTGCAAAATGCAGTTTAATGTATATCCTTGCTAGTTTTAGAAGTCAATTTTGTGGATAGATTAAATGAGTGAATATCGGGGAATGTGATTGTGTGCGTGAGGTAGTGAGTGAGTGAGCAAGCGAGTGAGTGAGTGTGTGAGCGAGTGAGTGAGGTATGTAAATGAGTGAGTGAGTCACTGAGTGAACGACTGAGTGATTGAGTGAGTATGATGATATGCGAGTGAGTAAATGTGTGAGTTAGTTTGTGAATATTTAATTAAGTGAGTGTGTGAGTGATTTGTTTATTTATTTACGGCTTATTTTAACTGTTTTACATAAAACTGAAATTAAATTTTGGTTTATAAATTTCGTTTTTATTGTTCTTTTTTTTTTTTCGTTTTTTTTTTATTAGAATTTTTTTATTTCTTTTCTTTTTTGGTCTTTTCAATTTGTCTTTAAGTGACCGAGTGTTTGATTTTCTTTTATGATTTAAATTTATTAAAATGTATTTTTTTCAATTTAATCGTTTTCTGGCCTTAGCACTTTAAGTGTGTTTTTTGAAGAAACCTCACGTGGATGTCTTTTTTTATAATTTTTTTGGATCCAGCATAAAAAAATACTTATGGATATACGTATCTTACTTAAAAAACAGATTTTTTTTTTGTGTCTATGTAATTCTATTAAAATTCAAATCATAAAATTACGAATAGTTGCGAGTTCTACCTATTTATCTAGGACGTTGCTCTTTAACTATTTGATAAAAAAAAATTTAGAAAAATTTTGAAATAAAAATAATTTTTTTTTAACGATTTGTTAAAAAGATATAAATATTTAAAGTTGATAATTATTTAAACGAACAACCACGTAGTGAGGGACAAATATCACAATTTGGCTGCTGCATGTCGTCATATTGACGCGCCAACATTCAAACAGCATTTAAAATGGTTAACTTTTAAATAGAAATTCATTTGTGAATTAAATAATTTCTTGAATAAACACAATATATTTATCTACTTTATAATCATCAAATAAAAATATTAAATATATAGTGTTTAAAAGATTTATTCATATTTAACAAAAATATGTTTGTAGGTTCAATAATTTTTCAATATTTTAAGTTAATATTATATTTATTTATCAACACTGTTACATATCAATTGATAACAATATTAAATATATATTAAAAAAAACGGTTTTATAAATCTTCTCCGTAAAACTAAAAATAATTAATGATAATAGTCTTTTCGACTAGATAATAATTGCATTATTCGTGTAGAACTCAATTTATCATAAGAACTTTTTGTATCCTTCAAAGTTATGCATTCAAATGCAATTCTTTTAATCATAAGATCTGAAATAACACTTTTTAAAGGCATTAACAATGGCAATATTAGTTTTTCCACTCTTTATACGATACGTAATTTGTAATTAAATCCTCTCTCTTCAAAAAACTCATTTGCCAAATTCTTAAGAATTCATATATCGCCTCATGCAATATTTCGTTTGATGCTATTTGCAATAAATCATGCGCTAACTTTCCGAGCTTAAACATTTCTGAGCCTTTTCGGTTAGGAAAGCGTTTTTTAAAAAGACTTACTGTGTCCGAAAAACCAGCAATATTATTCTCTATCATTGCAAAATTAATTATACCTTGAATTAAATGGGACGAATCAAAAGGTGCACTATGGGCAACAAGTATGTAAAGTTTTGGAGAAAAATTTAAAAACTGTTGGAATGAAATTAATGCGTCCTTGGAGTGATTGTATTGATAGGTTTACCATATAAATACAGGTCGCCATTAATATATCCTAAGCTCGTAACTTTGAAAGCGTGGTAATTCATCAGTTACGTAGGCCTAATATACACATATTTGCAAAATATCAGCTGTACTTGAAAATCCCAATGTTTCTAAATCTAAATACACTAAGCCACAGCCCTCGGATTTAATTGAAACATTATTCAATATATTAGTTAACGCTTGAGAATTAATAATGTCACCAGTATGATAGATGTCCATCTGCAGTCCACAGGTTGATTGATACTGCACCCCTTCATGTTTTTCTTTATTTTTTCTCGTGGCCTCTTTATTTCTAACCAATAAATTTCTAGGTTGCAGGCAAATTAGCTCTTGATATTCTTTGTTTTCTTATTTCATCTTTTTTTTATGGGTCTAGCACACGTGCTGCAGGGAGGTCCCTAAAGCGCTACAGGCGCGATACGTGTGCGGAAAAAGCGATTCACGTTGTTCTTGAATCGCTGTAAATTGTACTCGGTGGGAAACACAGTCCTGGGCAAATTATTCCAAAGCGATGATGTTCTCCATATAAAAGATTGCTTGAAAAGCGTTTTACGAGGAGTAACAAGCTGAACCTCATACGGATGTGACGTATCAGCGCGACGTGTACTTCTCACATGCACCGCTCTGGGAGGAATTAAGCGGGCTACATCCTTCGAACACTTTCCATGAAAATACTTGTAGAATAGGCTCAAGTCGCCAACCGTTCTTCGATGCTCTAGCGAATCAAGGCCGCCGCTCAGTTCCGGGTCTCCAATCAGACGAACAGCTGTTCTCTGAATAGAATCCAACAGATGCAGTGTATGTTTGGGAGCGGAGCCCCAAATATGGGAACCGTATTCCATAGTTGGTCGAATTTGAGCTTTGTAAAGAATTAACAGTTGTTGTGGAGTGTAAAGCTTTCTGGTTCGAAATAATATTCCCAACTTTTGAGAAGCTCTCCTTGCTTTTGCTTTTCTTGCCATATAAGATCTTGTATATTTCTCAGGTGGTTTATTGATGAGCTTTCCTTTGCAAATTTGCCTTTATGTCGCAACTGATTATAATCAAAAAGCATTTTTTATATAAATTATTTTTTTTATTATTTTAAATAGAAGTAATACCATCTATGGTAAACAGTAAAAATACACAAAGTATAATAACATATATAAACGTCATTCTATAGAGCATTCGGTATACGCATTGGCAGCGTTACCAATTTCATTAAAAGTGTATGTCTGCATATGAAAATTTCCATATATCGAATAGAGTCTCCGACAAAAATAAAATAATCTGCCATTGAGTATTGTAAACTTTTTGTAGTTATTATCGGACTATACTTTTTGCTCCGATTGTCACGAGTGAACTACCTTAAATGATTTGCTTTAATTAGTTATTTGTTTTTTTTATTATTATAAAATAAAATATCTGCTGTAAAGTTGTATCCACCGTATACCAATATAAGATTTCTTAAGCAATTATATTATAGACTGTGGCTGTTATGAGTAATTAAACCTAATAATTGAGTTGGTGACTAATTACAATATTATACATCTTTCCTCTTATTATCTACATTAATTAGGGTGCAGCTAGATTACTAAGAATAAAAACGTTCAGGCGATTGTAGCAAGGAAACTCGACAATTGATTTATATTATTTTTACTGGTTAGAAAAAATTAGTTGTGCTCTTGATTTAGTGACTAATAATAAAGTAATATAGATTTATACCCAGGAAAAAAGTGTAAAGCGCTCGTAATAAGTTATAATCATATAATTAAAATATTTACGTCTCTTAATGATGTATGCACACCCAATGACATAGGATTCTTGAGTTGTTTTATTGTATATCAGAGATGTGTAAGATTTATATATACGAGTGGATTAAAAAAGTCTTGTAAAAAACCAAGTAAATAACATTATTTCGCAAAAACAAAAATTTATTTCCCAACGTAATTTTCATTGAGCTCAATATATTTGTTTCGAACTGTGCATAATACTGTTTACAGTATAGATAATCTCTTCATTCGACGAAAATTTCTTTCCTTGAGCTAATTTTTAAAGTTAGGAACAAAAAAGTCCCATAAGGCCAAATCTGGGGATAGACTACTCAGTATATATCACCACTACACCAAACACTTTATTTTTGCACTCGACGCGCGTTTCGCTAATCATGTTAGCTTCATGAGGAGCGATGATTGACTAAAGGGGATAGAGTTGGTGGGGACCTAATCCGAAACCCAGCCGAAGATGCAACGAAAAAATTTGATCTGGCGGTAAACTTCAGCGACGTCATCGAACAACAAGATGATGAGGTTCACATTCTAGATTTACCACCACCTATACTTAAGAGAATCATTAAAACAGCAGAACTACAATTTTATAAACAGCATACAGCAAAACTCCAACATGGAGTGTTTTACAGGAATATCGATTCGCTGCAGCTGTCGTCAGAGACCGAGGGATTTTTTACTAGCTTGTCAGGATCGTGTGATTAATACCCTATTGGATCGTAGTCGATTTACCGAACTATCCGACATTAAGTGTAGGGCATGCAGAAAAGAACCAGAATCACTGATGTATTTACATTCAGAGTGTCCTATTAACGCTGTATCATCTTACATCCATCGACATAATGTAGCGTTGAGTGTCCTATATTACCACCTTATACATTCGTACGGTAATGATGACATTCTCAGAAAGGGAAAGATCAAGTCGGTTTCAGAAAATAACAGGTGCCGCATTGACTGGAATTTGCCTTTTCGGCCACAAAGCGTTTGCAAGCCAACAATCCCGATATATTACTTCTCGATAACACAGCAAAGAAAATGTATGTAATTGAGTTTTCGGCACCTACAGAAACAAATATAGTAAGGAGAAGCAGAAACGTTCTAAGTACAAAGACTTAAACTACGAACTTCGCGCTTTGTTTCCTCAACATTTAGTAGCAATGATCGTCCTAGTGATAGGAGTTTTAGAAGGAATTAAGAATACAGTCCAGAAGAACTTTAAGAAGATACCGGCTTGCTGTGCCACAGCTGATTCATTAACAATGAAGATGTAGAGGGCAGTTATCCTTGGGTCGCTCAAATTGCTCACGCAAATGAATTTGTTCGATGTTGACTAACCGAAGGGAAGTGAGGCGTGAACATCATTTTGGGACTACACCGCGTGACGGCTTGTGTGGGTCGGAGCCATTGCTTTTGTCACGTCGGATTCTTTCTTCTTTTTTTAGATAATAATAATAATAAAACTAAATACATCTAATAACTAAATAGTAGAAAAAAATATCTGCATAATTGTTAGCAATACGATGTACTTCATAATAATCATTTTTATAATTATTCAAATCGATGTATTTCCAAACACATTAGAATACGTTTTGTTATGGCCCTTCCTATTTCAGTAGGATCTAGCTACTGAAAGGCTTGACTCACCTGATTCTCCAACTCTTCTCTAGGATTTACCGGTATTTTGTAAATAATGTTTTTTTTTTTTCAATATACTCCAAGGATAAAAATTCAGAGGTGTGAAATCATATGACCTCGGAGGCCGAATCCCGAACGTCCAACTCATCTATTGAGATTGTACAGATGAAAGATTATCTGTAAAGTCCTCAACTAATATAGATATTATTTCCAAATATGTTCTGAATGTTAACCTTTGGTCATATATTAAATAAAGTATTTGATGGTTCACCATTAAACTAAATGTATTAAAACTAAATATTTCTTGAAAAGAAGAGTCTCACAACATTAGGATTTTCTCTTGCCCAAAAATGATTATTTTTCTGGTTAAGTATTCTTTCACGAGAAAATTTCGACTCGTCAATCCAAATTATTTTTCTTAAAAATTCTTGATTATGAACTAACAAATTTTCACAAAACTCTACCGTCTGTGGACAATCATCAGGTTTGAACTTCGCTAAATATGTCGTAGTCGTTTATATGATATTTATGCAATATTGTCAGAGTAGAGATGTAATTTAGACCATTTCTTCTACTGCATGCCTTACTGATAATTGCGGAAAAGCATAAAAATAAGCCAGAACATTTATTTCATTTTCTTTATTAATGGTTGCAGGCCCAGGTAAACTTCTGGATGCTTTTAAAGATGAATCGAAATTTGCGAAGTTTATCTGAATTCCTCTAAATTTCTTATTAGTCAGTGTTGGTAAATCAGGATACATTTCGTTGAATTTTTTGGAAGTACGGCTGATATTTTATCACACTATCAATATAATATAAATAAAGTCATAAGAATCGTATTCAAGTAATTATTTCCTTCCATCTTATCAGACAAATATTTTATTTTACACTTTATACTTAACAATGAGAAATACAAAGCGCCAACAAAAAGTAATATAAAACGACAAACCTCAAACTTACGTGATGATAGTTTTCATATGCTACTTAATTAAAAGTCTATTTTCAATCACTATTTGACATGTTTGGTTATAAGATAAAGTTGAGTTTCGGGAAGTTCTGGAAGCATAGATATTTTAACATTTAAATACGCATGCTTTTTCGAATTAAAAATTGGAAAATAATTAAAATCTCGGAAACTGTCAGGGATGAGTATAGGATAGGTCAAAACAAAGGTAATCATAATGAGATAGGAAATCTAAAAATGATATAAGACACAAGACGTTCCATTTAAAATATCAAAGTTGCTGCTATTTTTCGATAGAAACGTCATTTTTTAAATGGAGTATGTTCCTTAACATATAGTTCCAAAATTTCAAGTAGATATGTTTGTGATTCGCCAAATACTTTTTTCCCATCGTCTTTGATTTTTATATTGACCTAATATATGCCTTATTTAAATACAAAAGCGAATATTCTTCGTTTCTTTTTTTATACGCACATTCTACTGTCGATTTCCAAGGAAAAACACCACCTACTATTCCCATATTGCAGTCAAAGATGCCGGATGTTGTCTTCAGACAGCGAATCATAAAGCGCATTTTAATGAAGCTAGACACCAAAAAGGCTTCTGGCGCTGACGGAATACCTGCCATAGTTCTCAAAAACTGTGCCAGGGAACTAACACCAGTTTTCTGTAGACTTTTCAACCTATCCTACAGAAAGGGAATATTTCCGTCCTGCTGGAAATGTGCCACGGTTCAGCCGATACCTAAAAAAGGCAAGAAGAACTTACCAAATAACTACCGACCAGTTGCACTGCTTTCAATAATATCGAAAGTCATGGAAAATGTTATCAATCAGCATCTTCTAAAATATCTTGAACGATTCAATATTATTAGCGATCACCAATATGGCTTCCGTAAACATAGATCAACAGGAGATCTTCTGACTTATGTAACACATGTTTGGAACAACGCAATTGAACACTTTGGAGAATCTCGAGCGATTGCTCTTGACATATCCAAGGCATTCGACCGTGTTTGGCACGATGGACTGTTGGCTAAGCTACGCTCTTGTGATATGTCTGAAAAGTTCTGTTTGTGGCTCTCATGTTTCCTCAGAGCGCGTTCTTTACGAGTGGCGGTCGACGGATTACTTTCTAACACCTTCACAGTTAACGCCGGTGTGCCCAAGGCTCCATACTGTCTCCTAGTCTCTTTCTCATTTACATTAACGATCTGCTGAAAAAGACCGGGAATCCAATCTACAGCTTTGCAGACGACAGTAAGCTTATCTCTTCATTCACTTTAAACGCTCGGACATCGGCTGCTCAGGCGAATATCCGCAGACAGCAAGAGGTCGTTCAACTTTACAAAGACCTGGAAGAAATTCTATCTTGGGGGACAGTAACCAAGTGGAATTTAACGCTACAAAAACCCAGGCGGCAGTTTTTTCCTAAAAAAGTTAACGTTGCTGAACCCGACATAGTTGTGTCGGAGCACTCCATTCCTCTAGCATCGTCGCTCAATTTGTTGGGCGTTAGTTTGGGAACAAATATGTCCTGGCATGAACATGTTGCAGGCATAGTAAGGAGAGCTTTTCAAAAGTTAGGAATATTATTTCGAACCAGAATGCTTTACACTCCACAACTGTTAATTCTTTACAAAGCTCAAATTCGACAAAACTATGGAATACTGCTCCCATGTTTGGGACTCCGCCCCCAAACATACACTGCATTTGTTGGATTCTGTTCAGAGAAGAGATGTTCGTCTGATTGGTGACCCGGAACTGACCGGCGGCCGTGATTCGCTGGAACATCGAAGAACGGTTGGTGACTTGAGTCTGTTCTGCAAGTATTTTCATGGAAAGTGTTCGAAGGATGTAACCCGCTTAATTCCTCCCAAAGCGGTGCATGTTAAAAATGCACGTCGCGCTGATGTTTCACATCCGTACGAGGTTCAGCTTGTTACTCCGCGTACAACGCTTTTCAAGCAGTCTTTTATACGGAAAACATCATCCCTTTGGAATAATTTGCCCAGCGCTGTGTTTCCCACCGAGTACAATTTACAGCGATTCAAGAACAACGTGAATCGCATTTTCCGCACACATGCCGCTCCTGGAGCGCTTTAGGGACTTCCCTGCAGCACGTGTGCTAGACCCATAAAAAAAAAATAATATGCTCCAGTTTGTAAAATTTTGTTTTTTTCACTATGTGGGGAAGTCAAAAGGCTACTCAAAAACAGATAACTTTACGCCAGTTGAGGTGTATTAATATGAAACAATACCTGTCTGTTAACGTCATGTCCTCCGTATATACAAATAAACTAAAGGACGCAACTGAACACGGACCCTCTCCTCTAAATACTATGAAAGACAACATGATTTTTAGATTCTTCACTTTCAACTGAGATAGGCGCATGACACCCACCCCCCTATCCCACTGTAGGTAATTTTGCTTAAAATTGATTTCTTATCGCAATCTTATACAAAATTTATCAACTTTCATCTCTTTAACTCCGTTTCCTTGTGATGTGGCTCAAAAACTATGTTTCATGCTTGCATCGAGTATTATGCAGGGTGTTTATGAAAATTGTTTAATATATTGAAAGGAATGATTACTCGAGTCAATCGGAGACATACCTAGTACTTATTTTTATTAAATTTAAACATTGTTTAAATTTTTATAATTCACTAGACCATATAATTTTAAAAGTAATTCTCCACCACTGGCACAGCTGAGATAACTATTCGAATACCGGAATGGGAGAGTGAGTTTTAAAAGTAAAGAGATTATAGGTATAATTTTTCTGGATTTCTCCTGTTTGATAAAGTGATGCTGACGTTTATCAGATCACCCGACCAGTTCATACAGAGCTTGTTCTGAGAACTGAGTCGAAATCTAACACGAAATAGAATTAATTCGGTTTGCACACTCCTTTTTAGTGTTCCGTACGGAACACTTATAAGATCACTTCGGTGTCTGTCTGTCTGTCTGTCTGTCTGTCTGTCTATCTGTCTGTCTGTCTGTCTGTCTGTCTGTCTGTCTGTCACACCCGATTTTTCTCCGAAACTATTTGACATAGAAAGGTGAAATTTGGTAGTGATATAGGAATTGATGGCCTCATCAGAGCCATGTAGTTTTGAGAATTAAATTTTGACTTAAGGGGTTAGTTTTTGGGGGGTGAAGTCGGAAGTGAAAAAAAAATTTTTTTTCTAGGTCATCGAGTGTGGTGTCAAATGAAAGCTTGTGAAAACACGAGTAAAAAATATATATATAATATTATACTTGCGCGCATTTTTCTTTGTATTATTCTTAAAAATTCGCGAAAAATCGCTGTCCCGGGCATTATCTCGAAAAGTACTTATCAAAAAATTTCGAAAAAATTCTGGAATATTCTCTACGGGGTGTAGATTGAACGAAAATTATCACGAGTGCATTACCTTTAATAATTTATATGGTATATAAAAAAAACAAATATTTCAAGGTCATCAGATTTCAGTAAAGATTGGAAACAAACTTTGTTGAAAACTCATTTGGGGTGTGTTTTGTGAAGTCACTAATTATTTTATACCACTGTAACATAAATTTTGACTTAACGGGTTTCGTTTTGAGGGGTGAAATCGGAAGTGAAAAAAAATTTTTTTTACTGGGTCATCGAGTGTGGTGTCAAATGAAAGCTTGTGAAAACACGAGTAAAATATATATAATGTAATACTTGCGCACACTTTTCTTCGTATTACTTTTAAAAAATCGCTGTCCCCTACCTTATCTCGAAAAGTACTGATCAAAAAATTTTGAAAAAATTTTGGAATATTCTCCACGGGGTATAGTTTGAACGAAAATTATCAGGAGTGCATTACCTTTAATAATTTATTTGGTATATATAAAAAAAACAAAATTCCAAGGTCACCAGTTTTCAGTAAAGATTGGAAACAAACTTTGTTGAAAACTCATTTGGAGTGTGTTTTGTGAAGTCACTGATCATTTTATACCACACTAACAAAAATTTTTATTTTAAAATCAGTCAACGTACGGAACACTAATTGTGCAAGTTCAACTTGCACTTGACCGGTTTTTTTTTATTAATGGACCGGGGTGGGTGGTAGGCGGGGCTTCATGAATGATCTGTATTGGTGAGAGGTAAAGGCCAGTGTCATGATTAAGACTGTTGGGATATTTAAATATTTCGATGGACTCCTGAACTTTTTTAGGATAGAAAAAGAAATTTATTGCAAGTATCTTTTATTGGCGAAAAAGATTCTGATGTCCTGTTTTATATTAGTGTTCTGCAAATCCTAAAGTGGAAATATAACGAAGACGTACAACTCTAAAGAAACCAGCAGGATGATGGGCAAAACTTCAGCATCACTTTGTCAATCCACACAGGAGAAACCTAGAAGAATTATACCTCTAAGCGCTATTTAGGTTAATTAGTAAATCTAAACCATTGTTATGTTCTCTGTTCCTTTTTAAATAATTTATTTATTTTATAAGAACACTCATTATGCCCCTTGTGTATATTCGTATTTTTGAGATTAAATTGAATGGATATTAATATTGAGTTTGTATAAGAAACAAATATAAGGACATATGCTAGCTCGTTATACTGGTAGAGATGTAGGGAGAGGTAATTTTTGTACGCCTTTTGAAGATGATCTCTACAGCTGTTCAAATCTTAGTTGTACCCTTATGCGTACCATTCATTTTATAGTAAAAGACAAATTGACTAAAAAAATGAAAAAACACTAGAGAGATATTTAGTTGTAGATAGGTTATTAAATGAGGTATAACTGAGATACAACATGTCCTATAAAATAGAACGGAAGCTCAGCCTAATAGTAAGTTAAAACAAAGCAAAATATATTTACAAACACAAAGAGACATATTTACACTAAATCAACCCTTATAATTACTTAACCTAATTAAATATCCCCCTTCGGGACTAAACAAAAGGTCTTCGGTAAAGTAGTTGTAAATACTTAGTTACATGTCCCACCTGTTCTCTGTTATGATAAGCAGCCTGGACAATAGGTTCTTGTGTTCGGGCTTCAGACGGTGGTAAATCAACCAGCGTGGATCATCAGGTAGAAACCCTGGACCTCAACCTGATGATCTGCAGCTTCCTTGGAACAGCAAGGCAACTGGGCAGCCTGCCGCCTTGTGCTAGGTTAGAAGATGGGGTGAAAGATGTACAAGTTCACTGACAGTCTCTGGCTTAAAAGTTTGAAGGTTTGGAAATAGTTTCTGGTATAACACGTGTTTCTGGTTTAGAAAACGGCTTTAAGATGTTATGATGTAAAAAAGGTCCCAGGTTCACTCATGGTGAAAATGATTTCAGGTACACACGTTAGGAAAATAGTTTCAGGTACCTGGTAAGAAAAGTTTCAGGTAAATATATTGCGAAAAAGATTCAAGCTAGGTATACTTGCCGACATTCAGCTTGACCTTTTCCAGTGGGTTTCTTAGCACAATATTAACCCACACCCATCCATCTGGGTAACTGATCAAAATTTGACTCAAGATGTCTCAAGATGGGCAGAATTTTTATGGAAGACGGAAAAAGCCCCGACTGAACAATATGTCCGGTTTTATATCCAACCTCTCTCCTCGTCGAAGAAAACTCTCTAAAACAAACTTGTTCACTTACGGAGTATGAAAATGAGATAGGAGTATTGAACCTGAAACTCGACAGACAAGGACGGAAGATCTTCTTCCTACTAACAACGCATACTTATTCAATATAAATAAAATAATTATAACAAAGACCTGCGCTTACTACAGTTTTAGTTATACTGGTAAACTTAATACCGGAAACGTAATAAAATTCTGACATGTACATTGGAACAAATGTTAACAATTATTATACCTACGTGTTAAAAAAAAAAAACGGTTTAGTAACATGATCTTACAATTTAGAAAAAATGAATGTTACACCATTAAACTTTGCATGATTTTTTGTCGTTTTTAAGTGGACTTTCTTTACAACATGTTTTTATGAAGTAAAAATATATTCCGCATACGCACTGGATTGTTACCTTTTCAAGTGTACCAGGTGTACAAGTATGAAATGCGGATTTCAGACAACAGATGGTGGACCATTGCAGTTTGTGCTATAAAGATTTGACAACGCGCCATTTTGTTGTGTCATCAGCAAGTGTCAGATGCGCACGAGTGATAAATTGGAAAAGTGTGTGTATAGTGTTGTGTTGTTATGTTCAATATGTCGAAATTTATACTGGACAAAGAGCATTCGCGAACAGCATTAATTTTTTTGTTTTCATTTGAAAAAAACTGCTGTTGAATCATACCGATTACTTCGAGAAGCTTATGATGAACATGCTCCATCGCAAGCGCAAAAACACGTGTGATATTTTGCTCGCTTTGTACAAAAGGAAGTCGTTTTTGCATCGTATAGTTACAGGGGATGAAAAGTGGATTTATTTTGAGAATCTCAAGCGCAAAAAATCATGGGTAGACCCAGGCACACCATCCACATCGACCGCAAGACCGAATCGCTTTAGCAGAAAGACGATGCTCTGTGTTTGGTGGGAGCGGAGGGACGTGGTCTAGTATGAGCTGTTAAAACCTCGTGAAATGGTTAATACTAAACGTTACCAACAACAATTGACCGATTTGAACCGTTCGCTGCTTGAAAAAAGGCCAGAATACCGAAACAGGCAACACAAAGTCATTTTTCTTCTTGATAGTGCTCCATCACATATGGCAAAACCAGTTCGCGACACGTTGGAAGCACTCAGCTAGGAAGTTCTACTCCATGCGGCTTACTCACCAGACTTGGTTGCTTCCGATTACCACTTGTTTGCATCGATGGGTCACGCACTTGCTGAGCAGCGCTTTGGTTCGTACGAAGATGTGAAAACATGGCTCGATGAATGGTTCGCAGCAAAAGAGGAAGATTTTTACTGAGGTGATATTCACAAATTGCCCGAAAGATGGGAAAAATGTATAACAAGCGATGGAGTTTATTTTGAATAAAGCACTTTTTATCATTCGTACGAATTTAACATGTTTTTTTTAGAAAAAAAATCCGCATTTCATACTTGTGCCCCTGGTACAGAGAAAATTTCAAGTTTTAGTTTCACTGTTCATTCAATTTTCTTTTAAAAATACGCTAGACGGCTAGATTTTCTACCCATCCAATGTTCCTAAATTTAGTTAAAATGTTCCTTTCTTTTTTGTAATTTACCTTCGTCTTGTTATATAACATAGCGATAAAAACTAAATTTTACTCAGCTCTGAGAAAATCTCATCTCCATTCTTTTTAAAAACTTTTTATTTGTTTGTGTTAGTAAAAATGCAACTGTAAGAATTATAGGTCTTACAATAGTCCCATGTTTTCAAAGTAGTTTATCCATAATACAAAATATTGATAATAACATATTTAAAATATTATGTTTGATCTAGTATACCATTAGGTCAAATTTTTAATTATTATATTTTTTTAAGAAATTTTTCAGGATACAGATATCATTCAGTGATATATGAGGCTGGTTTGAAAAGTCCGTACAAAAATAAAAACTACTTATGTGTTTGGGGTAAACCTTTTTTATTTTTCGACATAGTCTCCTTTTAGGCTTATACACTTCGTCCAACGATGTTCTAGTTTGTTGATCCCTTCCGAATAATAGGATTTGTCCAAGTCTGCAAAATATCCATTAGTGTCTGCAATCACCTCCTCGTTTGAATAAAATCTTTGTCCCGCCAGCCATTTCTTCAAATTGGGGAACAAATAGTAGTCCGAGGGAGCCAAGTCTGGAGAATAGGGGGGATGCGAAACGAGTTGGAATCCTATTTCCATTAATTTTGCGACCACAACTGCTAAGGTGTGTGCTGGTGCGTTGTCGTGATGGAAAAGGACTTTCTTGTGGGCCAATCGCGGGCGGTTTTCTTGCAGCTCGGTTTTCAAACGGTCCAATAACGATGAATAATATTCACCTGTAATAGTTTTACCCTTTTCCAGATAGTCGATGAGGATTATCCCTTGCGAATCCCAAAAGACAGTCGCCATAACCTTTCCGGCCGAAGGAACGGTCTTCGCCTTTTTTGGTGCAGATTCCCCCTTGGTAACCCATTGTTTAAATTGTTGTTTGGTCTCAGGAGTATAGTAATGTATCCATGTTTCATCCACAGTGACGAAACGACGCTTAAAGTCCTCCGGATTCTTCTGGAACAGCTGCAAACCATCCTTGCAACACTTCACACGATTCCGTTTTTAGTCAAGCGTGAGCAATCGCGGCACTCATCTTGCGGATAGCTTTCTCATGTCCCAATGTTTATGCAAAATATTATGTACCCGTTCAGTCGAGATGCCCGCAGCACTAACAGTCTCACACACCTTAACTCTTCTGTCATCTATCACCATATCATGGATTTGGTCAATGATTTCTGGAGTCGTAACCTCCACAGGTCGTCCAGAACGTTCAGCGTCACGTTTCAAAATTTTGAAACCACTTATAAACTGTTCTAATCGAAGGTGCAGAGTCACCATAATGTTTATCAAGCTTCTCTTTAGTCTCCTGAGGCGTTTTGCCTTTCATAAAGTAATGTTTAATCACCACACGAAATTCTTTTTCGTCCATTTCTTGAAAATCACTCGACTTCCTTGATTCACACGAATGCCAAACACAAAGAAATAGACCAATATGGCTGAAACTTGGTGTGCGTTCATTCAAGAGATGCTACTAACTAAACATGACCTCGATACGCGCCGGTGGTGCCATCTCTCGGACTTTGCACGGACTTTTCAAACCAGCCTCGTATTTACTTATTACTTCATTTTGAGAGATCACGATGTCAAGAAAGTTGCATTTTCATGTTTATTAAAGCTTCAACATAATTTTTAGTGTTCCGTATGGAACACATAAGATCACTTTGGTGTCCGTCTGTCTGTCTGTCCGTCTGTCTGTCTGTTTGTCACATCCGATTTTCTATTTGACATAGACAGTTGAAATTTGGCGCTAATATAGGAATTCATGTCCTCATCGGAGTCGTGTAGTTTTGAAAGTTAAATTTTGACTTAAGGGGTTAGTTTTGGAACGTGAAATCGGAAGTGAAAAACATTTTTTTAAAAGAGGAATAAATTAAATAATATTTTACTGATAGATTTATAAAATTTAGATTTTACCATTAAATTATATTCTTGTAATAGAGCAAGGATAGATATTGCAAAAGAGAGTATTTTTTATTAATTGTAACAAAGTTACAAAATTTTTTTTTGGAGCAGCATGCGTGTAACGTTCTTATTCTACATCGCAAAATGTTTGTTTTTGCTTTAATGGGCAGCCAAAAACTTGTAAAAAAACCATCGTTTTTCATCTACTAGACTGGGGGCTGAACGAGGGATAAACCCAGGAACAAAACTAGTGACTAGGCCAACAGGGAAGCCGCATCAATCAACACTTTCAATCATTTCCATGGTACGTGTCCCATGCATGTGACACCAGATTTATAAGCCATTTGTTTTTAGCTGGTATTATCAGCATTATAAAAACCAAGTCTCTCTATTGTTCGTCGTATAATATTACCGTTACCCCCCTTCAATTGTAGTCACCTTCTACTGTCGTAATTGTACGTATTTAGCGTTCCTGCTAGCAGTACAATTGACCGTCGTCAGGTAGCGGCACGTTCACCATTATTGGCCAAGTTTTATTAACTAGATAATTTAAACAAAAGTCAATTTCCCAAGAAAAAACAGTGCTTACTACGCCAACTCCTAAATACCGTTACACAACTTTAAGAACTAGATAATTTGATCGTTTCAGTCGTTTTATTTAAAGAGGATCGAAGAGTGACAAGAAAAACAAAATATTGAAATTTTCTTAACACAGAATATTTTTCACAAATATATGTAATTAAATCCACATAATTATATAAAACTCCATTATCCAGAGCAATACTTTATATTTAGAGTATGTAGATTGTTTTTTATTGTGTAACTTAACAAATAATGAGAATATTAAAATAAACCAGAAATAACGATTAAGGTCTCTATTAACCTAAATACACAAACATAATAGGCATACCCAAATCTTCTTTGAAGTGCAACCCCATGGCAGACATAACTACATAAAGCACAGCTAATAATTTAAATTAAATAATAATTATTAATAAATTATTAACATCTGGGGGTAAATGTGTATTTCTCTGTAAGTAAATGTTTTGGAACGCAACTATCAATCAAATTCTGACAGCACAAGTAGGACTAAATAATACGTTACACATAAATTATATTCAGTACAAGTGCTGTAGGTTAAAGTCCTCATTCGTATGAGTTTATATGGATTATTGACTTAATTGTACCGTTATAATGTAAATATTATTTATTATATTATATTATATGTCACATTAACCCCAGTCGCCAGGGGTTTTGAGCTATCATTAAATGTTAACAGGCTGCATTTTGGCACACAGGTAGTTTTTTGACCGCAGAATATGATAAAAAAAGTTTGCTTAAGTTTGAAGTACGCTAAGCCAACAAAATCAAAAATATGGTTTTTCGATAACATCTCGAAAAATAAAAAAAAAAATATATCGAAAAAACTAAAGAGAGGGAAATTTTACAAAATAATAGTATATAGATTTTTTTCATATTTTTTTATTAGTTTAAGAATTTATTTAAAATTTGAATAGATGATGTTAATCGATATTACTTGTTTTCAGAGTGCAAAAAAAATTAAAAGATAACTTTTTGAAGAGGAGACGTTTAGCGTTCCGATGATACTAATACTTTTTATTTTTGTTGCTTTATAATTTGTAAAACTTAAAACCAAATTTTTGTTTGCATGATTTTAACGGGCATATAGTAAAAATATTTAATAAAATATAATATTGAAAAAAAATCCTTGTGCATATATCATTATTATACTTTAAGTTTCAATATAAAAATAATTAAAATTAAAAATACCCACATTGTCTGTGTTATTTAAAAATTGGGTTTTAAAATATGAAAATTTGCCTGCTGTAGTGCGCCACCGGCAATTTTACGTTTAAAACAGTACGAAATGGTCAAAAAAAGTCGGATAATTTTTTTTTAGGTACAGTTAAAAGTATACTTGATACTCTTTTTTTGTAATTTTGCTCTTAAAAAAATGTTCATGATAAAAGGATTTTGTGCTTATTACTAATCATACAACTTAAATATAAAATAAAAAAATTACTCGACGGAATTTTATTAAAGGTTGTAAAAAAAATTTAGCTGCAAAAGAGCATGACTGCTATGCTCTTCAGTCTGTGGCTTCTGCTTTTCTTCAGAAGGTGGCACAAATTTATCTATTCTTTCATCATTACAAGAGGATAGTGATGATGAAAATTGTGAACAAATTGAAGAAGAAAGTGAATAAAAAATAATGTTTATTACTTTGTAAATATTTCTGTTAAACATTTTTTGTAATTTATTCTTTATTTTATTGTATTTATTTATACAATTATTATTAAATATATTCATTTTTTATATATGGTAAATAAATATATTTTCATTTATTTATTTTATATACACTGACTGCCATTGTGGATCACCCATTTTGAATTTTTTAAATCTTTCCTCAGATTCTTAATTAGCACCCCTAAAAAAACCCCTTAGTAGATACTTTAAAAATAAAATTGGAAAATTAAATAAATTACGTGCTCTTTGGCCACCATATTGGATCTGCCATTTTGCAGCACCCCGAAATCACCTAAATAGCTAATTTCAAAGTATTTAGCGGTATACAGAAACGTTATTTTAGTCATAAATGAGGTTGGAAGCATGATCCTTACTATATACCACTATATGCTACTTTTTTGCAAAATTTCCCGTTCTTTCACGTGGTGCTATTAGTTTTTCGACATCTTTTTTTATTTTTCGAGATATGTGCGAAAAACCGAATTTTCCATTTTATTTTCGATTTTGTAGGCTTAGCGTACATTTTGGAGCAGCACATTTTTTTTTGTCGTATTCTACGTCCAAAAAAACTACCTGTATGCCAGAATTTGTCTCTGTTGACTGGGCTATTATAATATTATAACTTTATAATGTAAATATTATGGACTAAATACAATTATTATTAGGGAAAATTAGCAATTAACTGTAGGTGTCAATATATAAATATATGTAACTTTACCGCTTAAATAATGTTTTCATTTCATAGAAAAAAGCTCACTTTTCCCATGATTTTCTATGTAGTTTTTCATATATTTTTAACACTGAACTTATATTTTCTTTACAGAATATTTTTTTAAACTAATATAATTTCCACTTAGTCACTGTTTTGAGGTCATCTTAATATTTTGTTTCATTTCTTTTCTCAGATTACTTATAAAACGGCTAAACTTTTTAGCCGTCGAATCCTCTTAAAATTGAGAGAAATATGCTTTTTATTATTATTTGTGATTTTCTTTATATTAGAAAATATTTCGTGTGGTGATTTATTGTAGAAATTATGACATAATAATAAAACCTACACTTTACAAAATTAAGCCCATTATTAAAAAATAATATAGATTTAACAATATGTCTTTCAATTTATTCCCAAGCTTTTGGGACCAATAAAAGCTATAATACTAAGTAACGTCTTAACGTTATTTTGTCATCAGCGTGCCCTATATTTTCCCTTTTAGTAATTTTAGGGTTTTATGTTACAAGATGTTTTTCATTTAAAACGTCCATTGTGAAGTAGTCTGGGCTGCGATAATGGTTTTAATGGATCATTCTATCCAGAAAATCATTTTATTACGGTTGTTAAATTTTACACTGGTTAAAAGTTCCACGCACCTAAAGTTATTAGTCAAGGTCATTTTTTTTAATAAAATAAGATTTTTAGTAATTCTGGTACTAAAAATTCAATTTAGTGTTAAGTATATTAAACACCCTAGGTTTGGTATCAATTTATCAATATAAGTAAAAACTTACTCCTTGTGAAATGCATTAAAAATGTGAGCCATTTTTTGGCTTGATACGCTACATGGATTGTTTATAAATAATATTAAAATACTCGTTTACCTTGTATTGTTCCTAGCGCACACTTTAAGGGGTTACATATACCTGGACGCTGCAAAAAGTATGTATATTTAAAAAAAAAATATATTTTAAAGGTTATTAAGTGAATAATGCAAAACAATGGCGATTATATATTTTTATTATACTTTATATTCGGACCGCGATGTGTGTACATGTGAATCGAACGCCCGGCAATAGTCAACTCGTTCAACGAGCATTATTACGGTAGTGTTTCCATCTATTTAATTATTTTGTCGATTGCAAACGAGATTGCAAACGAGAGGGACTAGAAAGAAAGCAAAGTGTAGTGTTAGATTAAGACAGTAAGTAAAAGATTTATGAGAATAATTTTGTGAAATTGTATGAAGCTAACGAAACGACCTTGATTATTTTACTGTTTACAGTGATAAGAAATATAAATAACAGTTTTTTCTTTTTCTCCCGTTTTTGAAAATGGAATATACGAGGAACACACGTAAAGTTTTTATAACACAAAGAATAATGGATAGCGATGATTATACCTCAGGAGACGTGAAAAGAGGAAGAGTCGAAGAAAAAGAAGAGCAAATGGGATTATTCAAGAAGAGTAAAAAACTGATAAGAACACAGAGAAAAACGAAAGAGTAGATAAGATAGAGAATTTAATAGAAATGATCAGAGAGCTAATGTCAAATATAAAGGATATAAAATAAGATCAGAAGAGATACCAACAAAAGTTGAAGGAACTAAGAAAGGAGAATGAAGTATCGAAAGAGGAAAATATGATAATTGTGGAGAAACCGAGAGGAGTGGAAATTAGGCATCGGAAGACGGAAGACGTTATAAAATCGATTGAGATATATATATATATATATATATATATATATATATATATATATATATATATATATATATACATATGATAATTAGAGAAAACATGAGAAGTATGGATTTGAAAATGAGTAGACTGGAAAAAGACAACGTAACGATTAATATTGTAATATCGGGAATGAGATTTGAAGCGGATAGCCAACCAGATCTGAAAATGGGTGCAGAACACAGCGACTATATACAAGATAGAACTTGGAAACATGAGAGATAAGGAAGCTGTAATGAAAAATAAAAACAAACTGAAAAACCTAAGAGAGAGAATTTATATAAACAACGATTTAACATAGGATGAACGGGAAATTCAAAAGAAATTGAAACATATAGCAGACAACGAGAGAAAGAATGGAAAAACGGTAAAAATAGGATATCAAAAAATCGTAATTGAAGGAAGAGAATATAAATGGGACATCGTGGAAGAAAAACTGGAAGAACAAAGAAAGAATACTACGACCATCAAATCAAAAAAATTGAGAAAAAGGAGAGAGATAGGTAGATTGACGACGACCCTGGCAAAGATAAAGGATACGGAAGAAAGGACTAGTAAAAGGAATACAAATAAGAAGATAATCAAAGAAATAGATAGGAAGAAAGAAATAGGAAATAATTATCGAGTTTTTAGATTCAGAACACGGAATAATAGGGATATAAACGGAAAAGAAGATGAACTGACAGAAGAACAACAAATGCACTATGTAGGAATCACTGAAACAGAAAGGAAAGGAAATGGATGCAAAAAATTAGAGGGAAAAGCATACAAAAATTAGCATAGAGACATAATATCGGAACAAGATACAGAACTCATACAAAACAGAAGAAACTTATGCAGAAGGAAGAAAAGAGGCAATCGGCAATTTAAACAGGATGGAAGGATATAGAAGGAAATATGGAAAAGACAGTTATAGAATAACTCCACGGGCTTTACACTCCTCAAGGGGTCGAAAGGCATAAGGATTAAGTAAGTAGGTAAGTAAGTAATTTTTGGGTTTTATGTTACAAGATGTTTCTCATTTAAAACGTCCATTGTGAAGTAATCTGAGCTGCGATAATGGATTTAATGGATCATTCTATTGAGAAAATAATTTTATTACGGTTGTTAAATTTTACATGGGTAAGAGTTCCACGCATCTAAAGTTTTTAGTCAAGGTCATTTTTCTCAAAATAAGATTTTTAGTAATTCTGGTACTAAAAATTCATTTTATTGTTAAGTATATCGAACACACTAGGTTCTGGTATCAATTTATCAATATACATAATTAAAAACTTACTGCTTGTGAAATGCCATAAAAATGTGAGCCATTTTTTGGCTTGATACGCTACATGGATTTTTTATAAATAATATTAAAATACACGTTTACCCCGCATTGTTCCTAGCACAAACTTTAAGGGGTTACACACATGGGCACTGCAAAAAGTATGTGTATTTAAAAACATATATTTTAAAGGTTTTTAAGTGAATAATACAAGAGAATGAAGATCATATATTTTTATTCTACTTTATATTATAAGAAAAAATTTTGTTTAAATATGTTTTAAATGTTAACGTTATTTTTTATTGGGTTAAATGTACTACTGATGAAAACTATGGCTCCTCCTTGTCTGCAGGATAACTTCACAAACAATAATCCAATGTGTAAAATTAAAATTAACCTTGTGAAATAATGAAGTAGTTAAAAATCGCCAAAGGGCTTTTTTCAAAAATAAAAAATTTACAGTGTTTCAAACTTTAGTAGCAATAAAAAATTGTGTATTAGAAAAATTTAAAATACCTCTCCACATTTTGGTGAAAAAGTAATTATTAAGGTTTTAAAAAAGAGAGTTAAAAAATATTAAAAATTAACTGAGTAATATTGCAGGCAGTGTCTGAAAACAGGTAGCGGTCCCAATCCGGCGCCAGGCCACATTTAATGCTATAACTTTATAATGGAATGGAATTGCCTTAAAAATTTTTTTTAAATAATTCTTAGAAATATAGAGACCAAAAATTCGTAAAAAAATCGAATTTTTGAAAATTCGAGGTATATGTAACCCCTTAATAAAATACAGCTTCGTTGTCAAGGCTTTAGTGTGTGCTAAAATATTGTTTTGTATATATGATGAAAGCTTAGTTAGTTTAAGTTTTGACATCCGTCTGTTATTTCTCTGTCACTATTTTTACTGTGTAATCCGGGATTACTATAGAATTACTCGGTGTTTAAGAGTAAAAAATGTAAATATGGCTTTTCTTGTTTATTTATTTCTTTTGTAAATTTAAAGTTTTATGGTCTATCTTCATCTAGGGTGGGAAAGATTCTCCAATAAGATCGCTAATTTGGGAACAAATATGTCTTGGTATAAGCATATCAAAGAGAGCTTCTCGAAATCTGGGAATATTATTCCGAACTAGAAAGCTTTACACTCCACAGTAACTGCTAATTCTGTACAAAACTTATGTTCCACCAACGATGGAATACTGCTCCCATATTACACTGCATTTGTTGGATTGTATTTAGAAGAGAGTCTGATTGAAGTCCCAGATTGAAGACCCAGAACTGACCAGCAACCGTGATTCCTTGTAACATCGAAGAACGGTTGGCGATTGAGTCTGTTATGCAAGTATTTACATTGAAAGTATTGGATGGATGTAGCCCACTTAATTTCTCCCAAAGTGGTGCATGCTAGGAATTCACGTCGCGCTAATACTTCACATCCGTATGAAGTTCAGCCTGTTACTCCTCGTTCAATCCTTATCAAGCAGTCTTTTATATGGAAAATCTCTTTCCTTTGGGATGGTTTGCCCAGGACTCTGTTTTCCACCGAGTACAGTTTACACCAGTTCAAGATTAACGTGAATTACTTTTTCCATACATGTGTCGCTGCTGTAGCGCTTTAGGGATCTTCCTGCAGCCGTTTGCAATGCTGTTAAAAAAAGGTGGTCTGAAAAAATTAATTAGTCTTTAGTCCATCCAGTTTTTTCTACAATGTTTTCTTTTGTTTTTTTTTTCAGGTTTTACTATGATTTTGCCGCCACTTATTTTTTTTTGGACCCTTCAGTTTCATAACGGGAAGAACTGTACTTCTTCCTGCTGATGACATTAATGAAATATCAATCACGTCAGTAATTTATTATTATTTTTATAAAAGTGACATTTGTAGAGTAATTAATATTTAAACTTTTGAATATATCTCAATTGTAAAGTCACCTTGAATAAGTAAGTAACTTTTTTTTAAAATCCATCCTAATTGCTTCAACTTATTTCTCGAGAAAGTTTGTCAAAAATTTTATTATATTTTCGTTTCACAATTTTAAAAGAAAGGTAGGAATTTTATCTGGTCCTGTGCTATTCTTGTTTTCAATAGTTAATAATAACATCTTTTTCAAAAACTGGACTTAAAGATGTGCACTCAGTGGATAAACTATTTGGAAATTGCTGGGGTTTTTTTTGTTATAAAATATTGCAGAAAAATAATTTGCAAATAAATATGAAATCTCTTTACTATTTGAGATAGTTTTATCCTCAGGAAGTACTGATGACACAGTTTTTTAGTGTTCCGTACGGAACACTTATAAGATCACTTCGGTGTCTGTCTGTCTGTCTGTCACACCCGATTTTCTCCGAAACTATTTGACATAGAAAGATGAAATTTGGTAATAATATAGGAATTGATGGTCTCATCAGAGCCATGTAGTTTTGAGAATTAAATTTTGACTTAAGGGGTTAGTTTTGAGGGGTGAAGTCGGAAGTGAAAAAAAAATTTTTTACTAGGTCATCGAGTGTGATGTCAAATGAAAGCTTGTGAAAACACGAGTAAAAAATATATATATAATATTATACTTGCGCGTACTGTTCTTTGTATCATTTTTAAAAATTCGCGAAAAATCGCTGTTCCGGGCCTTATCTCGAAAAGTACTTATCAAAAAATTTCGAAAAAATTCTGGAATATTCTCCACGGGGTGTAGATTGAACGAAAATTATCACGAGTGCATTACCTTTAATAATTTATATGGTATATAAAAAAAAAAAACAGAAATTTCAAGGTCATCAGATTTCAGTAAAGATTGGAAACAAACTTTGTTGAAAACTCATTTGGGGTGTGTTTTGTGAAGTCACTGATCATTTTATACCACCGTAACATAAATTTTGACTTAAGGGTTTCGTTTTGAGGGGTGAAATCGGAAGTGAAAAAAAATTTTTTTTACTAGGTCATCGGGTGTGGTGTCAAATGAAAGCTTGTGAAAACACGAGTAAAAAATATATATATATAATGTCATACTTGGGCACCCTTTTCTTCGTATTACTTTTAAAAAATCGCTGTCCCCTACCTTATCTCGAAAAAGTACTGATCGAAAAATTTTGAAAAAATTCAGGAATATTCTCCACGGGGTATAGATTGAAAGAAAATTATCACGAGTGCATTACCTTTAATAATTTATTTGATATATAAAAAAAAACAAATTTCAAGGTCACCAGTTTTCAGTAAAGATTGGAAACAAACTTTGTTGAAAACTCATTTGGGGTGTGTTTTGTGAAGTCACAACAAAAATTTTTATTTTAAAAACAATCAACGTACGGAACACTAATTGTGCAAGTTCAACTTGCACTTGACCGGTTTTTTTTATTTTAATTATACCTTTAGTCACTTTCCAAAGGGTTTTATTTTTGTTTTCAGATGACTCAATAATATTTGCATAGTAATTTTTTTTCTCCTCTATAATCATATTTTCTACTACTTTCTTTTTTTGTTGCTAATAGTCATTTAATTGTTTGTAGTTGTTTTTTTTTTTTATTAAATTTAATTATCGAAACTTAAAATATATTCTTTATGGCATTTTCGTTTTTTTGTTTTCCCAAGCTAAGAGACTTTTTAGGAAATGCTGCAAAAGATAAAGTTTCCCAGAATATCTCTAATATTTCATAGACCTCATATACGAGGCTGGTTTGAAAAGTCCGTGCAAAGTCCGAGAGATGGCACCACACCAAGTTTCAGCCGTATTGGTCTATTTCTTTGTGTTTGGCATTCGTGTGAATCAAGGAAGTCGAGTGATTTTCAAGAAATGGACGAAAAAGAATTTCGTGTGGTGATTAAACATTACTTTATGAAAGGCAAAACGCCTCAGGAGACTAAAGAGAAGCTTGATAAACATTATAGTGACTCTGCACCTTCGATTAAAACAGTTTATAAGTGGTTCAAAAATTTTCGGACTGGCCATATGGGTACAAGTGACGCTGAACGTTCTGGACGGCCTGTGGAGGTTACGACTCCAGACATCATTGATCATATCCATGATATGGTGATGGATGACAGAAGAGTTAAGGTGCGTGAGATTGCTCGTGCTGTGGGCATCTCGACTGAACGGGTACATAATATTTTGCATAAACATTTGGACATGAGAAAGCTATCCGCAAGATGGGTGCCGCGATTGCTCACGCTTGACCAAAAACGGAATCGTGTGAAGTGTTGCAAGGATGGTTTGCAGCTGTTCCAGAAGAATCCGGAGGACTTTAAGCGTCGTTTCGTCACTGTGGATGAAACATGGATACATTACTATACTCCTGAGACCAAACAACAATCTAAACAATGGGTTACCAAGGGGGAATCTGCACCAAAAAAGGCGAAGACCGTTCTTTCGGCCGGAAAGGTTATGGAGACTGTCTTTTGGGATTCGCAAGGGATAATCCTCAACAACTATCTGGAAAAGGGTAAAACTATTACAGGTGAATATTATTCATCGTTATTGGACCGTTTGAAAACCGAGCTGCAAGAAAAACGCCCGCGATTGGCCCACAAGAAAGTCCTTTTCCATCACGACAACGCACCAGCACACACCTCAGCAGTTGTGGTCGCAAAATTAATGGAAATAGGATTCCAACTCGTTTCACATCCCCCCTATTCTCCAGACTTGGCTCCCTCGGACTACTATTTGTTCCCCAATTTGAAGAAATGGCTGGCGGGACAAAGATTTTATTCAAACGAGGAGGTGATTGCAGACACTAATGGATATTTTGGAGACTTGGACAAATCCTATTATTCGGAAGGGATCAACAAACTAGAACATCGTTGGACGAAGTGTATAAGCCTAAAAGGAGACTATGTCGAAAAATAAAAAAGGTTTACCCCAAACACATAAGTAGTTTTTATTTTTGCACTGACTTTTCAAACCAGCCTCGTATTGTACCGAAAATTTTGGAAATGAGGAATTTTGGTAAAACTAGCATACGTATGTGATATTTTTAAAAAGATGAATGCTCTTAATTTCTTCCTGCAGGAAAGTAACATATCTTTTAAAGTTTATTGAGAAAATATTTGTTTTGTAGAAAAAAACTAAAATCTGATAAAGATGGTGGCGAAAAATGTTTCCACTTTTTGCAACAGATATGAAATCTAGTTTGAAAGAACACTTATCACAGTTTATCACCTGATTCGAGGAATATTTTCCAAATTACAAATTTAATTTTTTCCGTGGATTTATAGTGCATTTAATACCACAGCTTTATCTCAATCTACTGTTACAGACAAAGAGAATCTTATTAAGTTGTCTTGCGACGATGTGTTCTCATTCTCATTGGATCCCAATTTTTTTTTTTAAATATGCGTTTTTGATTTCTTTATCGATCGTCAGCGGATTTTTAATTATTTACCATGATTTGAACTCATTTTTCAATAAATATAGTCTTTAGCCATTTACACCAAGAACATCAAACCTATTATAACCCTATGCAAAGAGGAAAAACGGTCAGATGAACCTTTCCTAAACTTAAGGCTTTTAAACCAGGAACTCTAAACCGAACATAACCTAATATAGCGAAGATCCAACCTAACATAACCTAATGTAGCGAATTTTAACCTAACATAACCTAATGCACGAAGTGGAGAAGGAAATGAGTGTGGCTGTATTTAGTTTCATTCTAAGATTTGAGAAGATTTGCGGTTATCAACAGGTTTATCCATCCCACTGATTATGCTTAGATGAATTTGTTTGATTACATTTTTTTCTGATATTAAATACGTGCTTATTTATTTTCACTGTTTAATTAAAAAAAATAAATAAATAATATATGTCACAAAGTATACTTGTGAATTGAAAAGGTTTAGAAACTTTTGGTCTAAATCAAAATATGACTATATCGAAGAAAAAATCTAACCATTTCTTTATGCAATATAATTTTTCTAGTGTATTTTAGTTCAGCCAAACCAATTTTTAAAGAGTACAAAATTACGATAAGCAGGTGCCAAATCTCACGGTAATTAAAACTTTATATTTTAACAATGAAGAGAAGAAGAGAGTTTAGCTTTAATTTGGGTAAAACTAGTAATTACACCTTGTGCTTTTTAATTAAGTTTAAATATGAATATCGTTACACTGTTTACTATCAGTATTAATAGCTTTTAATAAGTACTGTATGCAGGAATAGAAAAATATTAAGGCTTTACTATATTTACAGGAGTTCATTTTCCAATATTTTTGAAAGAAATATATTTTTGTGAGTTTTCTCCTAATTTATCGTAACTTATATTCCATAAAATAGAAAAAATGAGAAAATGTATTTTATTAAGATACAAGAGCAGAAGAGGAGATCGCACTGCTACCCTTTGAGACGATGGCGACAGGAGATTCTTTGAAGGCTTAACAGGTCCTTCTTTCTTACCATCCCTAACTCGAATCAATGGGAGGAACAGGAGATCAACCTCCTTCAAGACGGTGTTGTATACTTCACGCAAATGACCCGAGTTCAGTCGGAGGGGACAGATGTTTATTTGGAAAGACTGGATGTAGAGAGTTTCTCTTTGGGAAAGGTTCACCACAGTTCTTCAAGCAGAAGTTTTTGCCATTTTGTTGGTATATACAACAGAGCAGGTGACTTCGTACCGTGAGCGGGTGGTTTATCTGCTCTAACAACCAGATAGCACCTAAGGCAATTGCAAAACTGCGGACGAACTCGGCACTGATACGAGAGTGCCGAGATACCCTAGATGAGTTTGCTAGGAGGAAATGGGATGGGCTGTTATAGCTCCCTGGACATTGAGAGGGTAAGGACAATGTCGTGGAAGATAAACTAGCCAAACTCGAAGCTATGACTCCCTTCCGAGGTCATACATCCGCGTTAGATATATCCAAAACGCTGGTCGAAGTTGCTTTCAAGGAATGGGCGAATAGATGCTCGAAAGAGCATTGGTACCAAAGCTCAGGAAGCAGACAGGCTAAAAACTTTCTATTGTAGCCTGGAGGAACGCGCCTCGGGTGGTTGCTCAATAGACGGAGATTCGTCCTGAATCGCCTTTTGGGGATCCACACGGGACATTCTAGATTAAGAAGCCACCTAGCATTGCTAGGAATGAAAGGCGACCCAACTTATTCAGGAAGTCTGGAGGTCAAAAAGATGCCGCTTCACTTTATTTGCGCATGCGATGTGTGGGTAAGGCTCAGGTATGAGATCTTCAGAATGGCAGTGCTTCGAAAAAAGATACCTGTACTCTGCTGTGGAGTGATATCCTGGCTTTAATGGTCAGGTCTTGAAGGTCTCGCAATGATCGTGGTAGTTAGGATGTTCAGGGGAAAGTTCTTTCGAGCTTGCAAGAAACGAATCTCTCTGGCCTGTTTGCTAGGCGCTGAGCCTCCACACCAGGATACAAGATTATGATTAATGTTCCGAACTTATTTAGGAAAAAAAAAAATGAAAAATAAAATTCGGTATATATACTTATTTTTTATGGTAAACACTACTATATTAAAAATGAACGGAATTGATTAAATAAAACACAACCTATTAATTTATTCATCAAAATCTGTTTGATCTCCTTCAAAGTCATCTAATTACACTAAAACATGGTAGATTTCCGGTATTGCTGTCAAGGTGGCCAGAGAATTCTCTTTTATAACCTCTGTTAGTTCAAAACAGTGTCCACAGAATAGTAATTTCAGCTTGGGAAACAGAAAAAAGTCATAGGTACAATATCAGGTGAATACTGTGGAAGGTGGAATGGTCGTCGTTTCGTTTAACCAAAAAAGCTACAAATAAGTGTTACATTCCACGAGGATGCATTATCGTGACGCAAAATCAATGAATTATTCTGCCACAATTTAGATCTTTTAACTCACATGTATGGCGCATACTCGTTATTAACTGAAATAACATGCCCTTAATTTTTGATCGACTTTAACGTGATTTTTTGGCGTTGGTTCAGCTGTCATACGATATTCATCTGATTATTGCATTGTTTCCGAGTCATATGAATGGATCTAAATCTCATCACCGAAAATTATGCATTTTAAAGTAAAATAACCCAAAGAAGGTATCCCTTTAATGCCAATAAGACAATGTTTTTTAAGAAGATTCAGTTGTTTTGGAACAAGAGGAGATAATACATGAGACAAGCCCGTGATTCGATTATATAAATCTAATTGACTTTAAAGTAAGATCTATATAATTTCTAATACTCATGACGATTATTGAGTACAAAAACCTTGATTTTGTTCATGTTTTCTTCTCTGATTGCGATAGATGTTCTTCCAAAATGCGGTTCAACTTCAACTGCTTCTCACCTCTTGAAACAATTTGTACTGTGTATCCGCAACCCTTTTCTAACATTTTTAACGAATTGATACAAGAAATCTGGTGGCACGGTAATGCTCCCACCAAGTCGAGCAGAAAGCACAGCCGTACCATCATTTTCTTCGAGAAAAGGATGGCATGGCTGTGCTTTCTGCTCGACTTGGCGGGGGCACTGGTGTGCCCCTAGATAAAATAAAAAAAAATACATATTACATTTAATAATGCACATCTTTACGAGCTTGGTCCAGTCAAAACTAAATTTGAAATTATTAATAGAGCTTAAGTTCATCGCGAACAGTTTCCGATATGTATAGCCTATGCTATTACCATACACAAAAGTCAGGGGCTAAGTCTAAACAGTGTTCACATGCGGTGAAGCATACGCGGCACTTTCGAGAGTGACAAGTCTGGGCGGATTACATCTAATTAATGTCGACTTCGGTAGTATCAAAGCTCAGGAGTCCGCAATCGTTGAATATAATCGACTTAGAAGCACTTATCGTCCAGACTTGTCAAAAATTGTTACATCATAGCCTTTGAGAAAAACCAATAGAGACAGGGAGTGGGTTTTAAGAAAATCCATAGCTGACGTACAAGAAATATTACCCGAGAAGAAAAAAAAAGAGGACTACCTACAAAAAGATATGAGATCTCATCAAAAACATAAAATGTAAAAAAATGCCAAGTCTTGCATCGCAGTCCTTCCACCACAAAAAGTTGTAAGATCTCATGTAAAACCAAGTCAGTTATTTTAGTTAGTATCTATGGAAGCACCTATTGAACAACTTTGTCATAAATTGTTAACTATTTAGTTACCTACCAACATTTATAGTGACCGTATCAATATTAGACATCTTTATTTCTATAATAAATATAATGACTTGGCAATCGCACGGCAACATAATCACATAAGAATAATCTACTATTTAAAATACTTTATTCTTAAGTGCACTGTTTAGACTTACTTAGCAATCGAAATAGTGGAAAAACAAGAAAATTTTGCAGTTATAAAATACGGTTATTATTCCAAACTAACCATTCAAGTGTAATGAAATTTTTTTCTGGTATTAATAGTTCTACCAATCTAAAAACAAATACTTTAATAGGTAACAATAGTGTCCGCATTTAAAAAAATAACTCGCTTAATTTCTAGAGATAGAAATAATAATACCAAATATTAATAGCAGCAATAAAAAAATAATAGCCAGGAATGTATTACATTCGTGAAAAAGTAATCTTCGAAATTTTTGCATTTCTTCACGTTTCATGATCTCGAAGTCACGAAAAACATAGTTTTTCTTTATCGTTGGTCACTGTAACTTTCGAACAAACAGATATAACAAGTAAAGTAATAAGTTAATAAATTTTCCATTTTTTCCATAAGTTTTAGAATTAGATTTTTGATACAAATAATTTTTTTTAAATAATATTTGTATAACTGACAAATGTTACTTAAAATATTTTTTATCGATTTTAAAAATCTAACTATAAAATCTATGTAAAAAAATGCCAGAAAGGTTAATTATTAGGAGTATGAAACCAGAGGTTTTCTACTGCTGCGGTGTTGAGTACTAAATTTATTTAACATTTTTAACATTTAAAATGATTTTCACATAAACGCATTAAAGATATAAAGAGTAAATATAAGAAAGCAACGCTTATTAAATAAATCAGTGGTATTTCATTTTTATATACTTAGCACGTAGCACTCTTGATCGTTTCATATGAATTTACAAGTTTGTGAGAGCCTGATTTTAAAACATTATTCATAGCCTATTAGAAATTTTAAAAATCAATCAATCTGTATCTGAGCTAAGATTTATGCTTTTTTATTTTTAAAATTTTTTTGTCCAACTCAGAAGTCCTGTTATGTTAAATTTTGTACTCTATACAAACGAAAATTTATTCTTTGTGGTGGTTCTATGTTTTAGTCTAGATTGAAAACCAACACATGCCAACATGTTTTGAAATTCTTTAACTTCAAGAACATTGAAAATGATATATGTCTTCACAAAACACACTCCAAGTGAGTTTTCAACAAAGTTTGTTTCCAATCTTTACTGAAAACTGAAGACCTTGAAATTTTTGTTTTTTTTATATACCAGATACATTATTAAAGGCACACAGCGATTTTTCGCGATTTTTTAAAAATAATATAAAGAAAAGTGCGCGCAAGTATTACATTATATATATATTTTTTACTCGTGTTTTCACAAGCTTTCATTTGACATCACACTCGATTACGATTCCACCCCCCAAAACTAACCCCTTAAGTCGAAATTTAACTTTCAAAACTACATGGCTCTGATGAGGCCATCAATTCCTATATTATTACCAAATTTCAACTTTTTATGACAAATAGTTTTGGAGAAAATCGGGTGTGACAGACAGACAGATAGACGGACAGACGGACAGTCACCGAAGTCATCTTATACGGAACATTAAAAACGAGGAAAAATACGATTACAATATGGAAACTTGAAATAGATTTATTTACCCCTACCCCTTTGTGCAGTTCTCGTAAAGCCATTTCGACTAATAGATTTCTTTCTCATTTTAAATACCAAATGTGTACCAAATTTGAAATCGATATCTTATGTAGCTCCGGACTTATAGTAGTAAGAAATCGAAAGGTATGCTGGTAGATTAACTAAACTTACACCGAAACGTCAAGAAATGTAAAATTCTCGGAGCATCATTTTTTCACGAATACGAAGCTTCCCTTAGAGAAAGAAAGAAAAAACGCCATCTTGTACGCTGAAATATAAAAGCTGTTGTCCATCCCTCTTAATCGCTTATTTCAAGAGAAAAATACAGAAGATGTGGTGTTTTTAAAGGGTAGAAACAGAAACAATCGTGCGTCGCCTTTATGACGTATGACTTAAAATTCGTATTTTTTAAAAGGAACACCCTGAATATTATTTTCCAGTCCTAACTCTAGAAACACCAATATATATTTATGGTGTTATTGTACAAAATAAGAGTTCTTTCTTTCTAATTTTGTAGAAATTGCACGTGCACTTTCGATGTAATTCTTAACATAAATTAATTTAAAATGCAAGTTCAAGCAAGTTAGTATATTTTTTTCAGAGAAAGTAGAAAAGGTTTACATATGATATATTTATTAAGAATAGTTATACCAAGAGATAGCTACAACGGGAATACACAAGACCTTATGGAAGGCAAAGAAAAATCCCCAGCTTAAATACATTTTCAAGAATGCACATTTACATTTTAACTAAAACAACGTTTAAACGAAAGACAACGACTACACAAAGAGGGGAAAATTACGCAAATGAAGAATTGGAAATATTTTTGCATTTTTAAATTGCCTTACTATTTGATTTTAGAAAATCCAGAAGGTCTACAACAGATGCTTTGAAAATCTTGGCACAATATATCACAGGATTCGAAATTTTTTACGAGAAGATGGTTATATGCCAGCATATATATTTTTATGGTTAAAACCCATATAATGTTTTACCAGTTCCGCTTTTAGCCCAGGAATACAAAGAACTAGGTTTAAAGTTTTGTCAGGGTATAATGCAATGTGACACATATCTGTTTAGTAAAATGATTTTGATGTGTAAATCAGTTTTCTCAACACAAAAGTTTTTTAATAGGAAAAATATTCACTTTTGGACCAACGAAAATCCTCGAGCGATACACACTATGAAACACTCTTGCTCCCATTATGTTCGGGTTTTGTGCGATAAATTGAACAATAGAACCAATATGTTTTAATAGAAATTCTAATGGGGCAACATCCTGAGAATCAATAACGGAGATTGTCGAATATTTGGTACCAAATAGTAATAAGGAAATAATATAACAGAAGGACGACGCTCCGCTACGCAACATTTTTCCTGTAACCGACTTTTTAAATGAAACTTTTCCTGTGTTAATTGGCAGATGGTCACCAAATAGCCCACATATAACTATGTTGGACATCTTTTTATGGGCATATTTGAAAGATGAATGAGAAGATGAAAGAAACTTGACAGTGAACCATCGAAGAGAGAAAATTGCAATTTTAAATGGTCAAGTCTGAGCAATCATTTTGGTAACCATGCAAAAAACGAACACAAAATTATAGGGAATACAATGAACAGATTTGTAATAATACCATAGTTAGGATTGAATTAACAAACTTCTTTTTTATATTTTTCGTTTTCAGTTCCTGGTAGTTTGGACTTCTTTGTATTATTATTGTCTTTTGTTTCAACGTTGTTTCAGCTCACACGTCATCTTCTGCAAAATTAAGAAAAGGATTGTTTTCTTCCCTATTTTGCACAATAACACCATAAAAATATATATTGGCGTTTTAAGAACTATGAGTTTTTTAAAACTGAAAAAAATATACATAATGTTCTATTTGAAAAATATGTCAAAAACACCCAAAAAAATTCTTTGAACATGCGATAATTTCTGTACTTAACATTTTTGCTCAACCCAAATAAGCGGGTTAGAGGGATGGCTTATTTATAATCAATAACCTTGTACATGTTCTTGAAACTTTATGGGAAGTTTTCTGAATAGTTTAAATTTTTAAGAATTAGTAATCCAAAGGATCATTTCTTGTATTTTGAACTTTGCAAATACAACATGGAAGCAATGTGGGCAAATAAAAAATTATATATATATTTATCTGTTCGTTCTATCCTAATTATGCATAAAATAAGGTAAACAATAATTTATACATTACAATTATTTCTTTTTTTTTCAGAAATCGTCACAATCGACGCAGTATCGCATCTGATGATGGCCGAAATGACCATAACAGTTTTCGGTCAAGTAGCAGCCGTGGAAGTGTTGGTGGTTATACCAAATTAAAGAGGCACAACGCCACTCGACAAAAATTTCGACATCCTGCAACATTTATAGAAAACAGGCCTAGAACAAGCGACGTTGATGAAAAGGTAAGTATTCAAATGCAATTAATCTGAAGGTGCTAATCTAAAGCTCTTTGGTTAGCACGCAAATTTTTTCATGCGGTAAGTAGTAACACATTGTTTTTGGCGAGTGCATATTATTACTATGCTTAAGTTCTTACCTACATATACGCACCGAACACTGAAGGTACCACTGGTTGTTATAAGAAATTATATAATTATATGAAGATACTTTCAAGGTATTATGAGTGCGCAAAGGCAAAAAAAAGCTTCGGCAACTAACATTCAGTGTTCTAATTTCGAAGAGTAAAGATCTCTGAAGATGCCTCGTGCAATTGTAGGTAAAATATCAAAAAGCTACTCTAAATTAACACAGTTTAATCCCAAGAATTACAATTTCTCATTTTGCGGCAACTAGTTGTTGTAACTAACCGTATTGAATTCGATTATTGTCCGAAGACCTTTATGATATTGTCGAATTCTTGTATATTTCCTTTATAACTTCAGTTTGGCATTATAGCTAATCACATTCGATTACATTCCTATTAATTTTCACAAGAAATCACATAACATAGTAACATAATTACCATGGGTCGCCATACAGTTCAGAAGACAAAACGTTCACATTAACAAACAGTAGTATCAGTTGCCAAATAGATATGAGTCGGAGTATAGATACAAACAGGATGTTTGATAATTGATATTGTTTTTCCACAGCAGCTACCAGTGACTGATGAATGATCAATAACAGCTTTAAATTAATAATAACCTTTTTAGATGATAAGACAGAAACAGGTGAATTTTGGTGAAATCAAATCGACTTTGCAGGTAAATTTTTTTCATTTCATCAGATCTAGAAATATGTTAACCTAAGAGAGCTGGAAGTCATTTCATAAAGACACGGTAAAAAAAGCTTTGGCAATATTGGTGTGGCGTCTTTAGCACCGAGCATTTTAAATAACTAGAGTGCATCATCATCGTCATCAGCTTATACTGTCCACTGCTGGACGAAAACCTCCCTCTAATATTGCCACCTTTTTCTGTTTTGGGCCACTTGTACCCAATTTCCAGCCACTCTCTTCAAATCATCAATCCATCGACTTAGTGGTTTCTACTTCCATAGGATTCCGACCTTGGTCGCCACTCTATAAATTGTTTTTGTCCATCGTGCATTCTTAAACCTAGCAACATATCCAGCCTGGTTCCATTTAAGATGTAGAAAGAACTTGACTGCGCCTTGTACCCCCATTATTTTCCTGATAATGTGACTTGAAATCTGATATCTAAGAGTAGCGCCTAACATTGACCTCTTCATTTTTCTTTGCATGACACATATTTTGTTGATATTTTTCTTCGTCAATGTGAGAGTATCAGCTACATAAGAACGGGTAGTACGAATCTGTCAAAAACTTTTCTTTTTAAACACATCGAAAGATTAGATTTAAATGTATAGCCCAGTTTGCCATATGCCGTCCAGGAGAGACCTACTTTCCGCTGAATTTCATTCATGTGTTTGGTTGTCTCGTCCTATGCTGACTTCATGTCCTAGATATTTATATCGGTGTACTTGCTCGATCTCCAACAATAGTATAAATAATTGTTTTTCAATCTTATCGACAAAGTTGTATTAACGATACAACAGAATTACGAAAAATATATTATTTTTTTTCCGTAAATCAACATAAAAAGTAAATAAAAAAATAAGAGTTCTATTATTAATATACTAGTTTTTCTGTCAGAAGCTTGGCGTTATGTTTTTAAAGTAATTGAAAAATAAAAAAACGTTTTCTAATAGGAGAGAAAATATTGAATATTAGCTGACATTTCGGACAACTACCAATTCAAAGGAAAGTTTTAAAAAAACTACCACTGAAATTTGACAGAAGTTACAATGTCGTCGTTCACTCCAATTACCTAACCGTCCTTTCTCCAAGTAAAGCGATAACATTAACTATGATATAGAAACTTCAAAGTGGGATCAGGAAAGAATTGAATTAGCAAACCAAAAGTAATAGAAACTAATATAAACTAACTTAAACGGATTATGTTAATAATTCAAGAACGACGGTTATATTTTCAATTTTAAAAATGTACTCTCAGGGTATTTTCGTTTTAATATTTTGAATACTATCTCCGGTAGTGGTGCGTGTGATTTACTTAGTAAAGTGTGTTTGGACAATTTGTTACAATAATCTTTCTACATTTAAGAACTGTGCAAACAGTGGGGTTAGATTGCATAACCTTCGTCATTCAGTGTCTCACAGCAGTGATCGCGTTGACGCAGATCGAGCTGATGTTGAGTAGTTTCTTTAGCAAGCATTGTGATCTACATTTTTCTATCTGCCAGCAGCAAATCCTTAGCAATCCTCCAGTTTTTGCCTCAACCGTGCTGGGATCATCCTGAAGTGGATCTCTGCACCATCAAAACTTCGTAGATCAAAATCTTACTGTAAAACAACATAGTCCGTTATTGCCGTACACCTAGGACATTCCTTCATAAATAACTTCTGGTCCATTGTCTCCTTTAGTGAGAAATGTTATTACTGCGATATGTTTCGAATTAGTTTCACTCATTTTTCGAAAGAAAAAAACTGCAAAACACTACGAACTCGTACAAAAATTCCTTAAGGTACTTCAAACAGTGACAAGCAATGGTAAGGAGAGAACTTTAAAAAAAATCTTCATCAAAAAAATACTTTGGCATATATACTGGGTCAGCCTGGTTAATATAGTCGGTCAATAAGTTTTGAAAGCGACACCTAAGGAGCATCACTTGAACCAAATTTTGAAAGCCATTTTGAAGTCTACTGTCATATGAACACACCTAAATTTCAGGTCGATCTGTCAAGTCATTAATTGATTTATCAGCTAGTTAATTTAGACGTGTTTGAGTATTTTTTAAAAATGGAAAAAATCGAATATTGTGCAGTGATAAAATTCTTTGTTTTGTAAGATACCGGCAACTGAAACCCATGTAAAATTATTGAAACTGTTAAAGGAGTCTGCTCCTTCATTTTCAACTATTCATAGATGAACTCTAGAATTTAAACGTGGTCGTACAAGCGTCAATGATGATCCACGTCCAGGACGTCCAAAAACTGCAACAACCGAAGAAACTGTTGGGCAAGTACAAGATATGGTAATGGAAGACCGTCGATTAACCGTAGATTATTTAGCTGAGTGTTCTTTTTGTGCTTATGTGTGTGCGCTGTTGTGAAAATGCGTAAGCTGGAGTTAGAGTAACGAACAAAGATTAAATTTCTTGTTAAACTGGGCAAGAGTAGGGGTGAAACACGAAAAATATTAGTGCAGGTATACGAAGAGAATGCCTTGAAGAAAACAGCTGTATCCAAAGTGACTGAATAAAAGGGTATAGGGCTATCAGTAACGGGTCTAACGAAGGAAAACGTTGCTAAAATTTGTCAAATCGTACCTGACTGTAAGATCCATGGCACACCAAGTGAATATCGATGGGGAAACTGGGTATCAGAAATTTGTACACAACAATTAATGGCCCCTGCATTACTACAATGCCCCTCCATACACGGTACTATAAAAGTTCTTGGTCAGTAATTAGATAACTTTGGTAGACCCCTCTGCTCACCTAACATATTGATGATGTTGATAACAACAAGGCTAATATGATGGACGCTGTGAAAACCCTTTCATAACAACAGTCCTTAAATTGCTTCGAAGGACATACTAGGCGTTGGCATTGGTATATGACTTTCCAAATCAAGTACTTTGAAGGTAACTACATGTACATAAGGCAATTTTTCTAGGATAATTTCGCGCACTTAATTGTTATATTTGTTTTGTTCGTTTTTGAAAAATACATTTTTTTCAGTTCCTTCAACATAGAAGAGAAAAAATCACAACTAGTAAAGCATTATGAAGGGAATGAGCACTATAACTCTGCACGATATTTTACCCATATATACCTACAAAATACTAAAGGTGATACTACATAGATAATATAGTAGTTGTAGTTCAAAATTTGGGATATTATCGCTACTTGCAACAAACAACAAAAACAGTAAGAAAAGTAAAAAATATAGAATATCTAATACACAAAAATAGTGCACTGTGTTGAAAAAAATATATGCTACTATATTATGAATATTACTACCAGATCTGTTATTTTCAAACGGTTCTGACGAATTGTGCTAAAGGTGACGGTTTTTCTCCGATTTCCCCTAAAAAGCAAATATGTTTCAGTGATAATAAATAAAAACATAAAACATTTAAGGTCTAATTTATCGAGAAAGCCCACTTGGGTTTTCAAATATTCTTTATTATAATAATTTATGCCCATTTACTATTCGTATTCTTCAGGTCTCGAAAAGGATTGAAGGATTTTATTCAAAAATCCCATTTAACCCATAAACTCCTAAAATTTTGTGCACCACAATAAGAAAATGTCAGTCACAAAAACCAAAGACCCGTTATCAGCTTTTGTTTTAAGTGTTCTTTTGTTAACAAGAGATAAATGAAACCCGACTCATTTTATATTTGAGGCTAAGGCATAAATAAACATAAAATTCTAAATAAAATTTCACAGTTCCATTTTCAGTTTAGTAATTCATAAAGTCCTAATTATTATCAAGTTTCAATAACACACGGTCGCTCTAATGTGAAGCGTTATAAACAGAGTTTTGCACAATATTGATTTTAATATTCAAATGAAAATGGAATTCAGCTAGCAAAGATAAATAAAAATTTTAGCTGATTATAATGGCAATTTTGAGAGCTTGTTCTATGTACATGGTGCTTAAGAGGACAAAACTAATAAAAGAAAATTATGGGTGATTATTAGAATTCTACCCCCGTAAAAATCAATATCAACTATTAACATTGAACAAAGTCCATATTTCAGCAATTACTCACTTTATTGCCGGTATGATTCACTTTTTACCGGTAAATTACCAAAAACGGAAAAAGAAAATACAGTAAGTTACTGGTATATTATTGGTAATCTTAGCAATTCTTCCTAAATCTGTTTTTTTTGTGGTAATTTAAGCATCAGAAATTTCTTGATAACGCTTGTCACTATAAGTTCAAAGGATGTGCAGCCAATTATATCTACTTCTTACGATTCCTTTATCTATGTCTTTATTACACAGTAATCTTATTCTTGTTGTTTGCCTTTTGTTTTAATGGAATTTTTATGTTTTTTAAAGTTCTACTTTTTTGTAATTGTTTGAAATTGGTCTAGACCTTAACAACTTTTAATTTTCAGTATTTTCAGAAGCCGGATTTTAAATAACAAGAACACTTTTTTAGTGTTCCGTACGGAACACTTATAAGATCACTTCGGTGTCTGTCTGTCCGTCTGTCACACCCGATTTTCTCCGAAACTATTTGTCATAGAAAGTTGAAATTTGGTAATAATATAGGAATTGATGGCCTTATCAGAGCCATATAGTCTTGAAAGTTAAATTTTGACTTAAGGGGTTAGTTTTGGGAGGTGAAATCGGAAGTGAAAATTTTTTTTTTTTTTACTAGGTAATCGAGTGTGGTGTCAAATGAAAGCTTGTGAAAACACGAGTAAAAAATATCTATACAATGTAATACTTGCGCGCACTTTTCTTTGTATTATTTTTAAAAAAAATCGCGAAAAATCTCTGTCGACCCGCCTTATCTCGAAAAGTACTTATCAAAAAATTTCGAAAAAATTCTAGAATATTCTCCACGGGGTGTAGATTGAACGAAAATTATCACGAGTGCATTACCTGTAATAATTTATCTGGTATATAAAAAAAAAAAACAGAAATTTCAAGGTCATCAATTTTCAGTGAAGATTGGAAATAAACTTTGTTGAAAACTCATTTGGGGTGTGTCTTATGAAGTCACTGATCATTTTATACTTCCGTTAAAACATTTTTTATTTTAAAATCAATCAACGTATGGAACACTAATTGCGCAAGTTCAACTTGCACTTGACCGGTTATTAGTTTTTAAAACGTGAAAAATAATGTTTTGTTTTCAAATAAATTTTTATCAAGTTAGCATACTTAGGTACCTATTTAGTGTTACCTGCCTCTTTCGAGTCTCTATGGTAATATTAACCAAAAATATCAAGAGACTCTATTAGATTCTTCTTTAACTAAATACTTTTATAACTAATACATAAAAAGATATTCAGAAGGATTTCTCTGTTCTTATTTTATTACAGGTGGAATAAGTTATAGTTCAGTCGTCAGGTGTTTTGAGCTCTCATTAACTCTTATTAACAGGTTGCATTTTGGCACATAGGACGAAGAATACGATAGAAAAAAGTTAACTAAAGTTTGATGTACGCTAAGCCCACAAAATCCAAAATAAAATCAAAAATTCGGTTTTTCGGTAATATCTCGAAAACTAAAAAAAATATCGAAAAACTAATACCATAGCACCGCGTGAAAGAGCGGAAAATTTTACAGAAAAATAGTATATAGATTAGCGTGAGAATTTATTAAAAATTCGAATAGGTGATTCAAAAAATGTAGGTAACACAGGTTAATTTTCAAATTTCTTTTCTTTAATTTCTACGCGCAGCGCTCGAAAATTAATCGATATTACTAGTTTTCAGAGTATAAAAAAAATTGAAAGACAGCTTTTTGAAGAGGAGACTCTCGGCTTTCCTATGATACTAATAGTTTTTATTTTTTTGGTTTATAATTTGTAAAATTTAAAGCGAAATTTTTATTTGCATGATTTTAACGGGCTTACAGTAAATTACAAATATTTAATAAAATATAGTATTGAAAAAAAAAATCCTTGCGCATATATCATTATTATACCATAAGTTTCAATATAAGAACAATTAAAAATACCCACATTGTCTGTATTATTTAAAAATTTAGTTTTAAAATATGAAAATTTGCCTGCTGTAGTGCGCCGCCGGCAATTTTACATTCAAAGAGGTACGAAACCAGATATTTTTTTTTAATTACAGTCAAAAGTATACTTGATATTAAAAAAATCATCAATTTTTTTGTAATATTGCTCTTAAAAAAGTGTTAATGATAAACGCATTTTTTACTTATTATTAATCATACAACTTAATCTTAAAACAATAAAAAAAATATTTTAAGGTGAGAAATGAAACATAAAAGTCTAAGCTTTAAGTATAAAGTATTTATATTTCATTTAAACAGCCCGGTATAAAGAAAAAAGAATTATTGAAAACAAAAAAATTCTAAATTACTTGAAGAAATTAAATGAATTACGTACTCTCTGGCTGTCCTATTTGTTCCGCCATTTTGAATTTGTCAAATCTGTTATCGGATTCTTAATCAGCACCCCAAGAAACCCCTTAATCAATCAATTTAAAATATTTAGCGGTATACAGAAACATTAATGTAATCATGATGAGCCATTTTATTTTAAATATTTTTTTTTAATTATGGTGAAACTAAGAAAAAAATAATATATATAACATTTCTCTGCAAAATTTCCTGTTCTTTTACCTGGTGCTATTACTTATCTACTTTTTTATTTTTCGAGATATTTGCGAAAAACCTAATTTTTCATTTTATTTTCGATTTTGTAGGCTTAGCGTACACTTTAGAGCAGTAAACTTTTTTTTATCGCATTCTACGTCCAAAAAAACTACTTGTATGCCAAAATGCAACCTGTTAACATTTAATGAGAGCTTTTCGTCAAAATTTGCCTCTGAGGACTAGACCATTATAAATTTTAAGAACAATATTCAAAACATTCAATTCACCATTTAAGCTCTAAGTTATTTTGTCGATAATTTTGACTCCTATTCTACCGCTAACGTTACCGGTAAAATAAACTTATAAAAAAGCCACAACCTGTGAATCTGCACAGCTCGCTCTCATAGTTTGCATCTCTAAAATAATAAAAACGACACAAGTAATTTTCTTTGACCTACTGGTAAGAATATAGTTGATACACTTGATGTTTCGCTATCTATATCATATTTAATTACATAGATATATGCAGAGTTTTAAAAATTTTCGAAACAGCTTGGATGTCTCAATTATTATACCTTTACACATTTCGAAATAGCCTTATAGATGCCGTAGTTAACAAAGGGATTTAATAACTTTAAAAGAAAATACTTACATATTGTTTTCTCGATATTTTCCTTGTTTTTGAACCAATCTTATATACCTACTTTTGAGATCCAGAAATACCTGTGTTTACCGGTTATTAAAAAGCCAATATACCGGTACATATATTGTAATGATTTTTTAGTGTTCCGTACGGAACACGTATAAGATTACTTCGGTGTCTGTCTGTCTGTCTGTCTGTCTGTCTGTCTGTCTGTCTGTCTGGCTGTCTGTCTGTCTGTCTGTCTGTCTGTCTGTCTGTCTGTCTGTCTGTCTGTCTGTCACACCCGATTTTCTCCGAAACTATTTGACATAGAAAGGTGAAATTTGGTAATAATATAGGAATTGATGGCCTCATCAGAGCCATGTAGTTTTGAGAATTAAATTTTGACTCAAGGGGTTAGTTTTGAGGGGTGAAGTCAGAAGTGAAAAAAAAAATTTTTTACTAGGTCATCGAGTGTGGTGTCAAATGAAAGCTTGTGAAAACACGAGTAAAAAATATATATATAATATTATACTTGCGCGCACTTTTCTTTGTATTATTTTTTAAAAATTCGCGAAAAATCGCTGTCCCGGGCCTTATCTCAAAAAATACTTATCAAAAAATTTCGAAAAAATTCTGGAATATTCTCCACGGGGTGTAGATTGAACGAAAATTATCACGAGTGCATTATCTTTAATAATTTGTATGGTATATAAAAAAAACAAAAAATTTCAAGGTCATCAGATTTCAGTAAAGATTGGAAACAAACTTTGTTGAAAACTCATTTGGGGTGTATTTTGTGAAGTCACTGATCATTTTATACCACCGTAACATAAATTTTGACTTAAGGGGTTCGTTTTGAGGGGTGAAATCGGAAGTGAAAAAAAAAAATTTTTTTACTAGGTCATCGAGTGTGGTGTCAAATGATGTGAAAACACGAGTAATATATATATATATATATATATATATATATATATATATATATATATATATATATTTTAATATATATATATATATATATATATATATATATATATATATATATATATATATATATATATATATATATATGTACATATATATATATATATATATATATATATATATATATATATATATATATATATATATAATGTAATACTTGCGCACACTTTTCTTCGTATTACTTTTAAAAAATCGCTGTCCCCTACCTTATCTCGAAAAGTACTGATCAAAAAATTTGAAAAAATTCTGGAATATATATAAAAAAAAACAAAATTTCGAGGTTACCAGTTTTCAGTAAAGATTGGAAACAAACTTTGTTGAAAACTCATTTGGGGTGTGTTTTGTGAAGTCACTAATTATTTTATACCACCCTAACAAAAATTTTTATTTTAAAAACAATCAATGTACGGAACACTAATTGTGCAAGTTCAACTTGCACTTGACCGGTTTTTGAATATATAGAGTTACTTCTCCAAAACAGTTTTTCATTACAGTTGAAAAACAAGAGAATATCTATAACCGAGGGTGGAGCTCCTTAAAGAAAAAAACCTTTCTTGCATTAAAACTCGGATCGTTTTCAATATACTAAACTCAAAATCGATGACCGGAAGGAGAACTTTTTACCAAATAAAGAACATTTACATACGCTGGAAATTTGAAAGCTTAAACCTAATTTTAAAAAGGATGGCGGCGGAAGGGGTGTTGATTTTTTTATAAGAAGGAAACCTTTTGTACAATGAAAGTTTAATAGCTTTACCCAATAATAAAACGCCCTGTTTCTAAGAGAACGCTATTTTCTACATTCATGAGTCCGGGAGGATGTGCCCTCCTTGAGTAGGTTCCAAGGAATAAGGTAGCATTTTTAATATGTATTAAAAAGATCCATATCAGAAAAATAAATTAATTAGCCTTCCCGATAAATCTTTATGTCTTTCTTAAAATAAAAAAACTAAAAGGGAATAAATTAGCCCTGAGCGACACACATTGCTAAATTTAGTTAACCATCAACATGTTCGCCCTAAATAAGATTTCGTGTCGACACGCACAGGGTCAATTCGTTATATTTTCGAGATAAAATTTTGGACTTTCGTGTAGAGCATTAAAAGTAACTTTTAATAATAGAGGGAAAAGTATTTTTCGGTTTAATTTTGTTATTTTCGCTTCGTGTTTTACGTCAACGTAAATTGAGAAAAATGACAATTTTAACAAACTAACAATAATTGTTTTTATTGGTTAAACTTTTAAGTTGAAAGTTTGGATTACAAAACTTCCAATCTATCATTTGTTTCATAGTCGCATAGTTCGAAATTTAAAGGTTTTGATAACCAAAATCAAAATTAAAAAAGAAAAAGAACAACTTCAAAAAGTGACAAAAAGTAACAAAGGTTTGAGGATGATTGTTTGCTTGGAATAAACAATGAAAAAATCGATGAGATCTTATATAAATTCGATAGTTTTCACACAAAACTACAGTTCACATCAGAAATGGAAAAACATGGTATAATCCCGACAGAATGGTACACAAAACCGACATGGTCCACCTGAACTTTAATTAGAGCCATGCAATGGCACAAAAGATCAGTGTTATTGTAGGTTTAATAGATAGAGCAATAAACTTAACGACCCCAGAACTCAGACTACCCACATCGAAAAAAGTAAAAACTGTCTTGATACAAAATGGCTTTCAAAAATGAGGCATCAGCCCCACAATAAAAAAAGAACCTACAAATTTTGTAATAATGTAAAAACCAACATAGCCACAAAAATCAAAAGTATCTACCACTACCAAACACCAGGGAACTATCAGAAAAACTAAAAAATACATTAAAAAATCACAACATTAAAGTGTGCCCTAAAACCCATAATACATTAAATTCATTGTTTACAAATTCAAAAAGTCCTACTCCCATCATGATGGCAAATATAGTATACTCGATTCCATGTATGGATTATCCTAAGAAATATATCGGAATGGCTAGCCAATTACTTAAAAACAGACTAAACAGTTATAAATACACAAATAATGCCTCTACAGCACTAAACAAACATGTAATCGAACACAAACATGATCTTAATTATAAAGAAACCAAACTCGTAAACAAAAACTCACACTCTACAAAATTATAAATCAAGGAAGCGATCGAGATAAAAAAAAAAAGAAAAAAAACGCTGTAAATGACAGAACGGATACAAAGGGGAAAGCCATATAGTCAGTCCAAAAAGTCTCCATACACTGCCTGCTTTCTATACTATTTTCCTGTTATGTTTAACTAATTAATTGGAACTATGAGAAAACATGTTTAAATTAATATTTGAAACCACGGAACATTTTATTTAGAAGTTACAACACTGTTATAAAAATGTAAACAAAATTAATGTCAAAAAAGTCTCTATACACTCAAGAATTGCAATGAAAAAACACATTATAATCATACTACTCAGTATATATCACCACTACACCAAACACTTTATTTTTGCACTCGACGCGCGTTTCGCTAACCATGTTAGCTTCATCAGGAGCGATGATGGAGCTAACATGATTAGCGAAACGCGCGTCGAGAGCAAAAATAAAGGGTTTGGTGTAGTGCTAATATATACTGAGTAGTATCATTGTGCCAAAGATTCGACATTCCCAACTTACATTATAATCAGCCACATTTTTATCATTTTATCAATTTATTGCTCGCTAAACCAAAAACAAATGAATAATTTTCGGCCATACCTTAAAATATGTCACTTGTTGCTAGTAATTTTGCAGTGGGTGTTCAAAGTAGTATTAAAAATGAGCCAGAGAAATTGTGAAATTCCATTTCAAGTTCGAAAGATGATAATTGATTTGTGGAAAGATGGAAAATCGTACAGAAATATAGGATAATTGTTAAAAAGTCGCATGCTACTGTTCAGTACATTGTAAACCAGTATAAATCAACGGGTTCCTATAAGATTCGACCACGCTCCTGTCGTCCCAAGAAACTCACTCCACGTGAAGAGGCCAGTATTGTTAGACAAATAATTATAGATCCCAAGAAAGTGCACCAAAATTAAAAGAAGAAGTACGGGAACTATGAAAAATGTTTTTTCTCAAACAGTGAGAAAGTGTTTAGACAGGGCAGGCTATAAGGAGTGTGCACTCAGGAAGAAGCAGTTAATTGCGGAAGCTAATCGCCAAAAGCGGTTACTTTTGCTAGGGAATATATTATTAACCTCCTGAATTTGGGGAATCCGTAATCTTTGGTGATGAAACTAAAATTAACCTTTTTGGGTCTGATGGCAGAAGGAAAGTTTGGAGAAAGAAGAATGCCGCATTCGATAGTAAAAACATTTGTTCCACGGTGAGACCATGGGATGGCAGTGTTCTACTTTGGGGATGCATGTCCGCTGGCGGGGTTGGAAATTTACACTTTATTAATGGTACCATGGATCGGCATGTTTATCTGAACATTTTGAGAGACAGTTTAAGAGAAAGTGTCCAAAAATTAGGACTCGAAAATAGATACATTTTCCAGCAGAACAATGAGCCGAAACATACCGCAAACTTGGTGCGAGAATTGATGATCCATAATATGCGGCAGCAGCTTTATACGAGGCTGGTTTGAAAAGTCCGTGCAAAAATAAAAACTACTTATGTGTTTGGGGTAAACCTTTTTTATTTTTCGACATAGTCTCCTTTTAGGCTTATACACTTCGTCCAACGATGTTCTAGTTTGTTGATCCCTTCGGAATAATAGGATTTGTCCAAGTCTGCAAAATATCCATTAGTGTCTGCAATCACCTCCTCGTTTGAATAAAATCTTTGTCCCGCCAGCCTTTTCTTCAAATTGGGGAACAAATAGTAGTCCGAGGGAGCCAAGTCTGGAGAATAGGGGGGATGTGAAACGAGTTGGAATCCTATTTCCATTAATTTTGCGACCACAACTGCTGAGGTGTGTGCTGGTGCGTTGTCGTGATGGAAAAGGACTTTCTCGTGGGCCAATCGCGGGCGTTTTTTCTTGCAGCTCGGTTTTCAAACGGTCCAATAACGATGAATAATATTCACCTGTAATAGTTTTACCCTTTTCCAGATAGTCGATGAGGATTATCCCTTGCGAATCCCAAAAGACAATCGCCATAACCTTTCCGGCCGAAGGAACGGTCTTCGCCTTTTTTGGTGCAGATTCTCCCTTGGTAACCCATTGTTTAGATTGTTGTTTGGTCTCAGAAGTATAGTATTGTATCCATGTTTCATCCACAGTGACGAAACGACGCTTAAAGTCCTCTGGATTCTTCTGGAACAGCTGACCATCCTTGCAACACTTCACACGATTCCGTTTTTGGTCAAGCGTGAGCAATCGCGGCACCCATCTTGCGGATAGCTTTCTCATGTCCAAATGTTTATGCAAAATATTATGTACCCGTTCAGTCGAGATGCCCACAGCACTAGCAATCTCACGCACCTTAAGTCTTCTGTCATCCATCATCATATCATGGATTTGATGAATGATTTCTGGAGTCGTAACCTCCACAGGCCGTCCAGAACGTTCAGCGTCACTTGTGCCCATATGGCCAGTCCGAAAATTTTGAAACCACTTATAAACTGTTCTAATCGAAGGTGCAGAGTCACCATAATGTTTATCAAATTTCTCTTTAGTCTCCTGAGGCGTTTTGCCTTTCATAAAGTAATGTTTAATCACCACACGAAATTCTTTTTCGTCCATTTCTTGAAAATCACTCGAATTCTTTGATTCACACGAATGCCAAACACAAAGAAATAGACCAATATGGCTCAAACTTGGTGTGCGTTCATTCAAGAGATGCTACTAACTAAACATGACCTCGATACGCGCCGGTGGTGCCATCTCTCGGACTTTGCACGGACTTTTCAAACCAGCCTCGTACACCTACGCAATCACCCGACGTTAACCCCATCGAGCATTTCTGAGAGGAACTTAAACGGCTCATTCGCAAATATAATGTTTCAAATAGGGAAGAATTAAAAAACAGAATATTGAACGAATGGGAGAACATGCCAGCAGAAGTTACTAGAAAGCTGGTTGCAAGCATGACAAAAAGAATACAGGAGATTATCAAGGCCAACGGCGGTCCCACTAAATATTAGTTTAAACGAAGTAGTTATTTTCCGTTAAGCTTCGTCAAACTATTATTGGTAATTGTTAAATGTATGGACACTTTTTTGACATTAATTTTGTTTACTTTTTTAGAACAATGATGTAACTTCTGAATAAAATGCTCCGTAGTTATTTTTAATACTAATCTTCATTGGTTAAGTTTCAAATATTAATTTAAACATGTTTTCTCAATTTTCCAATTAATTAGTTAAACATAACAGAAGAATAGTATAGAAAGTAGGAGGTGTATGGAGACTTTTTGGACTGACTGTTTATACAAACTTAATAAATGTAATGATATATTTTAAAACACCCAGTGTACACAAAAATATTTGATACGAAAACAGAAAACAAAAAGCATCTTGATAAGAAACATCAAAATACGGATTTTAGTAACACACTGATGTGTATACATTCAAGGTGCGTACTTCGTGAATTCTAAAAATAAGGTTTATTTAAAGTATTATATGCGTTTTTAGAAGTAACGTATATAGAAAAGGGTAAAATTTTAATATGTAATAGGAAATTTTATTTATTTTTTAGATATATAAAATACATTTTTTTGAAAATGCCCAAAAAATTAGGTGAAACATGAACAAAAAATAAATAAATAAAATAAATAATCGTTTCATTACCGAACCTAAATACCCAATAACAGAAAAATCACGTAATTTATATATATAATATATATATATATATATATATATATATATATATATATATATATATATATATATGTATATATATATATATATATATATATATATATATATATATATATATATATATATATATATATATATATATATATAAATCTGATTTAAATAGTTTTTTCACCGTGACCTAAGCTGAAAAATACATGATTAAACACAAAAAAAATCATTAATGTGTTTAGTAATTCTGTAGATATTTTAAGACAAACATGTATATGCCGCAGGATAATCAGAAAACAACGGATCATTGCGAAAATCCTAGGACTACACGTATTGCAACGTTCGGGATATTTAAAAACTAAGAAAGAATTTTGCAATGAACCAGCTATTTTCAGGGTCTTCTTGACCATCGAACGTTGAAATTTTTGCCGCAATTTCTATAATTGGTAATATTACTTCAGGTACACGATTGCTGAATTTGGCTCCTGGAGATGGCCGGCCTGCTGAAGTTCCCACACGATACAAATCATTTCTTTTATTTATGATTCTTCCAGTGATATCCTTGTTATCTAACTTTGAAACATCAACTAGAACTTTAGCACCTACATCTATTTCTTTAAACTTTTTGGAAGAACTCATAGACATGAGCAGCTCTTTTTAAATTCCGATGCGATTGGCTTCGTTCTTGTACAATAGAAATCTGACGCCAACACAAACTTAATAAATATAATGATATATTTTGAAACACACAGTGTACACAAACATATTTGATACGAAAACTGAAAACAAAAAGCATATTGATAAGAACCATCAAAATACGGATTTTAGTAACACACTGACGTGTACACATTCAAGGTGCGTACTTCGTAAATTCTAAAAATAAGGTTTATTTAAAGTATTATTATGCGTTTTTAGAAGTAACGTATATAGAAATAAGTAAAATTTTGATATGTAAATAGGAAATTTTATTTGTTTTTAGATATATAAAATACATTATTTTGAAAATGCTCAAAAAATTAGGTGAAACATCAACAAAAAAAATAAATAAAATAAATAATCGTCTCATTACCGAACCTAAATACCCAATAACAGAAAAAAAATCACGTTATTTATATATATATTTTATATATATATATATATATATATATATATATATATATATAATATATATATATATATATATATATATATACGAGGCTGGTTTGAAAAGCCCGTGCAAAAATAAAAACTACTTATGTGTTTGGGGTAAACCTCTTTTATTTTTCGACATAGCCTCCTTTTAGGCTTATACACTTCGTCCAACGATGTTCTAGTTTGTTGATCCCTTCCGAATAATAGGATTTGTCCAAGTCGGCAAAATATCCATTAGTGTCTGCAATCACCTCCTCGTTTGAATAAACTCTTTGTCCCGCCAGCCATTTCTTCAAATTGGGGAACAAATAGTAGTCCGAGGGAGCCAAGTCTGGAGAATAGGGGGGATGTGAAACGAGTTGGAATCCTATTTCCATTAATTTTGCGACCACAACTGCTGAGGTGTGTGCTGGTGCGTTGTCGTAATGGAAAAGGACTTTCTTGTGGGCCAATCGCGGGCGTTTTTCTTGCAGCTCGGTTTTCAAACGGTCCAATAACGATGAATAATATTCACCTGTAATAGTTTTACCCTGTTCCAGATAGTCGATGAGGATTATCCCTTGCGAATCCCAAAAGACAGTCGCCATAACCTTTCCGGCCGAAGGAACGGTCTTCGCCTTTTTTGGTGCAGATTTCCCCTTGGTAACCCATTGTTTAGATTGTTGTTTGGTCTCAGGAGTATAGTAATGTATCCATGTTTCATCCACAGTGACGAAACGACGCTTAAAGTCCTCCGGATTCTTCTGGAACAGCTGCAAACCATCCTTACAACACTTTACACGATTCCGTTTTTGGTCAAGAGTGAGCAATCGCGGCACCCATCTTGCGGATAGCTTTCTCATGTCCAAATGTTTATGCAAAATATTATGTACCCGTTCAGTCGAGATGCCCACAGCACTAGCAATCTCACGCACCTTAACTCTTCTGTCATACATCGCCATATCATGGATTTGATCAATGATTTCTGGAGTCGTAACCTCCACAGGCCGTCCAGAACGTTCAGTGTCACTTGTGCCCATATGGCCAGTCCGAAAATTTTGAAACCACTTATAAACTGTTCTAATCGAAGGTGCAGAGTCACCATAATGTTTATCAAGCTTCTCTTTAGTCTCCTGAGGCGTTTTTGCCTTTCATAAAGTAATGTTTAATCGCCACACGAAATTCTTTTTCGTCCATTTCTTGAAAATCTCTCGACTTCCTTGATTCACACGAATGCCAAACACAAAGAAATAGAGCAATATGGCTGAAACTTGGTGTGCGTTCATTCAAGAGATGCTACTAACTAAACATGACCTCGATACGCGCCGGTGGTGCCATCTCTCGGACTTTGCACGGACTTTTCAAACTAGCCTCGTATATAAATCTGATTTAAATAGTTTTTTCACCGTGACCTAAGCTGAAAAATACATGATTAAACACAAAAAAATCATTAATTTATTTAGTAATTCTGTAGATATTTTAAGACAAACATGTATATGCCGCAGGATAATCAGAAAACAACGGATCATTGCGAAAATCCTAGGACTACACGTATTGCAACGTTCGGGATATTTAAAAACTAAGAAAGAATTTTGCAATGAACCAGCTATTTTCAGGATCTTCTTGACCACCGAACGGTGACATTTTTGCCGCAATTCCTGTAATTGTTAATATTGTACTTCAGGTACACGGTTCCTGAGTTTGGCTCCTGGAGATGGCTGGCCGGCTGAAGTTCCCACACGATACAAATCATTTCTATTATTTATGATTCTCCCAGTCCCTTGTTATCTAACTTTGGAACATCAACTAGAACTTTAGCACCTACATCTATTTCTTTAAATTTTTTGGAAGAACTCATAGACATGAACAGCTCTTTTTAAATTCCGATGCGATTGGCTTCGTTCTTGTGCAATAGGAATCTGACGCCAACAGAAATTGCAAGTTAATTTCGTAGTAACATTCTGATAAATATGTTATGTTTTATTCGTTTCGAAGATAATAAAATTAAAACACCAACTCTAAATAAATATGCCTTATTATTTCTTTTCTTTCCTGACTCTTTGGTACTTTATTAATAACCTCGGTACTGATCAATCAGAACAAAGACATATAAATTGGCGCTTAGACTAGCCAATCAGCACTTAAGATTACATTCATCCTAAAACAAACTCGGATGTTTGCAATGATCCTGAAAATAGCTAGGATTATTGCGAAAATCTTTCTTAGTTTCCAAATATCCGGACCGTTGCAATCATTCTAGCATTTAAACAATGATCCATTTTTTCTGATTATCCTGCGACATATACATACATTTTTGAAATTTGATATGTGAGATTGGAAGTATATATAGTCGAACATATCTAAATATTATGATATTTGAACAATATTACATGTTTCGAATTGAAAAATTTTTTAGTTGTAAGTGTAAGTGGACATGACGTAATATCCTCATAAGATATCGCCTAATGATAAAATCTCCAAGATTTATGTTTTTGTGCTAGTTGCTAAGAAAGGCAGCAAAAGTTTACTTTTTCTCTATCCAAAACACATTTTGCCATTCATTTCTCTCAGTAGTAAGGACTAAGTATTCAATAGACGATACTAAGAATCATGCTGAAAAAACAGCCTAAAATCAAATACTGCAATCTTATTGGTTCATTTTTATAGTTGAGCCAAAAGGGAGAGGTAATGCATTTGGGGGCTTCAAGACATAATTTTATATTTTTGTGTATAAAGGTGAAGTATGGCGGTGCATTGAGTCCGGAAACACACGCGGCAGATCACAAATGAGTTCTATAATGTATTGGTAACTTTGTTCTGTTTCGAGAAATTCAGTACTACATCATATCAAGTAATAATTATTTCAGAAACAATTTTCAAATAACGATTTTATTTTAATTTCTTCAAAATTTGAGAATTGCACGTGAGTGACCATATATGTTCTATTCTGGTCCTAAGTTTCTTTTTTTGCACAGTTCTTATCACATTTTAAGTTCGTTTACAGATATCAGTATTAGGATTATGTGTCGGATCCCAGTTTTCTTAGTCTAGTTAACATTACCTTACGTTAAATGGCGCTGGCAAAAATAATTCCTCTGGTTTGATATATCAGTGTGATGATAAATGACTTCACAAATATGATGGAGTTTTAGTTTTTGACGGCAAAACTTAAGTTATCGTCGAAAATTAAGAACTAATTACAACATTTGCCAACTTGAAATTTCTTATCGTATGTTAAATGTTTTATTAAAATAAATTTAACCACCTTAAATCTAATCTGTCTTCAGTTCTGTCTAAGGCTGTTTAAAATGTTTCTGCACGTACGAACATAATTTTTTACCAAATTAGAATTTAACGTTTTCTGATCTGTTGACTAATGATGTTTTTAGCAAATTTCAAATAAACTGAAGGCTATATATATATAAGAAAGTCAAAGTTAGTTCAAATTCTTAAATATATTGCTTGTAAAATAAAATTAGAAATACAGTCAAGAACAAAAACAAAGTGTTAACGGCATTGGGCGTTGGCACGGCATTCTTTTTTATTTTTCTTGTTAAAAGAAAATATTGTATAATTGAAAAAATTACACGCCGAGACTTTTGCATTTCTTCACGTTTTAGGGCTCCTAGATCACGAAATAATCTCCGACTGTCGATCTTTTGGCACAATAACTACCGAAAAAAATAAGATACCGATTTCAAATTTAGTATATATTTAATAACTGAAGTAGAAATGAACTTATAGTCACACTGACATCCCCTCTCACGAGGCTAACAATTACCGGCCAATTAGCGCATTTCCATTCTTAGGCATAATGGCTGAGAAAGTTATCCCCAGAATTATCCGAGCCAAAACTTCAGAACTCAGAGTCATCCCAAACGAACAGTTTGGGTTCCGACCCTCCCACGGCACTGTAAATTATACCACAGCTCTCTCCCAATATATCGTCAACTGTTTCAATCGCAAACATCAGGTTGGAGCTGACTTTCTTAACGTTTCAAGGCCTTTGACAGAGTTTGGCATGAAGGTATCATCGTCAAGTTCATGCCTCACGGCTATTCTACAAATATCAAGCGACTGATCCTTTCCTTCCTTTCGGACCATACATTTCAGGGTCAAGTCGACCAGCCCACCTCCGAAGTCAAGCCTATTCGAGCCGGAGTCCCCTAAGGCTCCCTCCTCTCCTCTTATTTATTCAACGTGTTCATCGCCGACATTCCCAAATCGGACCATACCTCCCTCCTCATGTAAGCCGATGACACCTCCACTACCGCTACCACCAAGTGGACCAGGATCATCATCAGCGGCCTCCAACTCTACTTCGACATACAAGGCCCTTGGTTCCAACATTGGAGAATACAGATCAACCCAGCGAAGACTCGAACCATCTTGTTCACCAAGTCACGATGCTCTATGACGGCGAGTCTCACCCTCCAAAGCACCAAACTTCGACGGTCAAAAAGCATCAAGTACTTGGACCTCCACTACGACAAGCGGCTAATTTGTAAGAACCAGCTCCAAGTAAGCCAACTAACTCCTCAACAAAACCAGTAAATTGTTACCTCGCAACAAATTAGCAACTTACAAGATGATCATCAGAGCCAGACTGACCTACTCCAGCCTAGTATGGTGCCAAATACCACATACACATAGGTTTACCCTCCAGATCGTATAAAACAAGGCCCACCTCATCGTTGCCAAAGCCTCATAGTTCGTACGAAACACACAACTTCACAGAGACTTCTAGATACCAACAATCTAGGATTTCACGAGCAACGCCCAGATTAAATTCCTGGACAAGGCTACATACCACCCCATATCCCACAGTCAACAAGGCGTACTACTCCCTCCCCCACGCCATGTCCCACGCCGATTTTGTTGATTTTCTGTATCATTAGAATTTTACTTGATTTTTGGTTGATATAATGAACAACCTTTTTATAATGCGCTAAAGGAGAGGGGAGGAGTGTTAGAGCGGTTGTTTCGAGTATATCGTGTTATATGTGTTTTCAGAGTTCTTTAAATCATGAACTCTAAAAATTGTGTTATTTTTTCATTATTTTTAATTATATGTGATCCAACACATAAGAGGCTAATAAGAAGAAATTTTGGACCAAGAAATTTTATAATTTTTTCACTATTTTCAATTATTTTTGATCAAACCTATAAGTAGTTTATAAGTTAAGTTATTTTCTCATTATTCTCAGTTGATCGAATATGAGGTAGGGAAAAGGTTAGAGGGAGTTGTTTGAAATAAGTTGTGTTATACGTCTATTTTAGTTTTCTTTAAGTCGATGAATCTAAATATGGTGTTATATTTTCATTATTTACAACTGACCAAACATGGAAGGGGTTAACGAGGTAGATGATGCTTTTTGAGGGGTTGCTTCGTGCCTATCGTATTACATGTCCTTTTCAGAGTTTTAGGAGTCGAGAAATCTTTTTATTATTTTCAATTAGTCGAATATGTAAGGTACTAACGAGGTAGGGAAAAGAATTAGAGGGTTGCTTCGCTAATCTCATGCTATATGTCGTTTTCGGGATTTCTTGAGACGAGAAATCCGAAAATTCGTATATATGTTGCAGATAAAAATATTATATTTTAGTTGTAAATATCTGCGAAGGTTTTTTGTATTTTTTATCTTTCCATCAAGTTCCTATTATTTAAAACATTTATAGGAGCTATATATTGCAATGGAAGTACTGGGTAAATCACTTATCCAAATTTTAATTCTGTACCCTAATATGTAAAATTTTAGTTATAACTTCTACCAGAGAATATATAGCTATCGCTACAGAAAGACAAATCTGTGGAACCAAACGAAGCCGTATGAACTCAATATAAATCCTAAGTATATATATATATATATATATATATATATATATATATATATATATATATATATATATATATATATATATATATTTATATATATGTGTGTGTGTGTATGTTTTTATATTATACATTTTGACTGCCTGTTAAGGTTTTCTAATGTAGTAGAGGGATGTCAAAAGTTTTTTTTTAGGGGTCTAGCACACATGCTGCACGGAAGTCCTTAAAGCGCTCCAGGAGCAGCACGTGTGCGGAAAAAGCGATTCACGTTGTTCTTGAGTCTTGAATGCGCGAAGTATCGTACTTTAGTCCATTTTTTATGTAGTTTACTAATTATCTTATGGTTGCTGGCGTCATATAACTTGACAGATGTTGCCGCCGCAAAAAGTCAAATGTTGCGTTACTGCATCTAGCTGACGCGATTCCCTAGATTAAAAAAAGTTCTAGATTAGCACTTGAGTAAGGAGCACGCCTGAAGAAGTTGCAGTTTTATACAGTTTACCAACAATTTGTACCAACTAAACCACTAAGTTCATGTCCTTTTTAGAAAAGAAATAAATAAATAACTTTCATTTGCTTTACTGTTACAAAATATTGACAAATATACTCTACTACTTGGTGAAATTGTAGGGAAAATAGAGAATAGTTAGGTAAAAATTACTTTCGGAACAATAATTTGCTTAAAAAGTATTAGTTTAGGATCCGGAAAAATTACAATAGTAATTTTCGTACCAAATTCTGAAAATGATATTTGAGAGTATGTCGAAGCATATTTCAGGATGAAGTCGAAAATTTATCAGTCCTACTACAACACATTCCGAACGTAATACGAGGCTGGTTTGAAAAGTCCGTGCAAAAATAAAAACTACTTATGTGTTTGGGGTAAACCTTTTTTATTTTTCGACATAGTCTCCTTTTAGGCTTATACACTTCGTCCAACGATGTTCTAGTTTGTTGATCCCTTCCGAATAATAGGATGTGTCCAAGTCTGCAAAATATCCATTAGTGTCTGCAATCACCTCCTCGTTTGAATAAAATCTTTGTCCCTCCAGCCATTTCTTCAAATTGGGGAACAAATCGTAGTCCGAGGGAGCCAAGTCTGGAGATTATGGGGGATGTGAAACGAGTTAGAATCCTATTTCCATTAATTTTGCGACCACAACTGCTGAGGTGTGTGCTGGTGCGTTGTCGTGATGGAAAAGGACTTTCTTGTGGGCCAATCGCGGGCGTTTTTCTTGCTGCTCGGTTTTCAAACGGTCCAATAACGATGAATAATATTCACCTGTAATAGTTTTACGCTTTTCCAGATAGTCGATGAGGATTATCCCTTGCGAATCCCAAAAGACAGTCGCCATAACTTTTCCGGCCGAAGGAACGGTCTTCGTCTTTTTTGGTGCAGATTCCCCTTGGTAACCCATTGTTTAGATTGTTGTTTGGTCTCAGGAGTATAGTAATGTATCCATGTTTCATCCACAGTGACGAAACGACGCTTGAAGTCCTCCGGATTCTTCTGGAACAGCTGCAAACCATCCTTGCAACACTTCACACGATTCCGTTTTTGGTCAAGCGTGAGCAATCGCGGCACCCATCTTGCGCATAGCATTCTCATGTCCAAATGTTTATGCAAAATATTATGTACCCGTTCAGTCGAGATGCCCACAGCACTAGCAATCTCACGCACCTTAACTCTTCTGTCATCCATCACCATATCATGGATTTGATCAATGATTTCTGGAGTCGTAACCTCCACAGGCCGTCCAGAACGTTCAGCGTCACTTGTGCCCATATGGCCAGTCCGAAAATTTTTGAAACCAGTTATAAACTGTTCTAATCGAAGGTGCAGAGTCACCATAATGTTTATCAAGCTTTTCTTTAGTCTCCTGAGGCGTTTTGCCTTTCATAAAGTAATGTTTAATCACCACACGAAATTCTTTTTCGTCCATTTCTTGAAAATCACTCGACTTCCTTGATTCACACGAATGCCAAACACAAAGAAATAGACCAATATGGCTGAAACTTGGTGTGCTTTCATTCAAGAGATGCTACTAACTAAACATGACCTCGATACGCGCCGGTGGTGCCATCTCTCGGACTTTGCACGGACTTTTCAAACCAGCCTCGTATATACAGGGTGAGTCAACGATATACGCAGGTTTAAAACTAAATTAGAAAATAGGATGTTCCATTTAAAAAAACGTATGTTATATCTGCCACACTTTTTTAAAGTACCCTGTATACTCAAAAATAATTTTAAAATATGCACCTTAACATTCCCTAAAACTACTGTATTTAACATTTTTTCGTCATTCCCGAAATAAATGAGAAAATGAACTTTACTCTATCGTTGACTCACCCCGTATAATATTTTGTGTATACTTGTATAATTTACTCAAGAAAATAATGCACACACAATATTACACGTGAAAATTCCTTGTTGCTTTAGTAACGCTGGGCAAGGATTAATTTTTTAATTCATGGCTAAGTTTTATTGGCTTCCCTAATCTCATGCCAAAATTATCATGTTACTAGTATGAGAGAGATTATTTTCGGTTAAAAAAATTATAGACAATAACAATTTTCTTAACGAATGCACAAAAATAATTTTCAAGTTAAAAAATGTCAACTCCTAAAAAGTTTTCGTAAAAAAAGTTTTTAACTTAAGGTAAATATAAAATATGTAAATGGCATAAAGTAAAAATTTGTTTCTACATAGTTACCAATAAATTTTCCTTGTCATCACTTAAGCTTGCAATAATAAAGCCGCTTTAATTGAATCAATCTCCTTTTTTTCCCACTCTTCGCTATCTGGATTCTTTTGATTAATATTGAAAAGATTTAAGAGGTATTTAAGGTTTGAATTCCAAATGACATGAGAAAGCTACTAGGGAATGCGGAAAATCGATCACGCTCTCGGACTGCGTAGGATTTTCTTGCTAATTTTACCTGTTTAGTTTTTGGTTTGTTAGTTGTTTTCTTCTTATATTTAAACCCTTCTCTGTGACCAAAAGAAACACATAGTTTTAGTTTATATGACATACATATATGACACAAGGCACCAAAATTCAACTGCATTAAAAAGCAAAAAAAAAACCGGCAAGTTGAACTTTGATTGCTTTTAAAATAAAAATGACTTCACAAAACATACCCCAAATGAGTTTTCAACAAAGTTGGTTTCCGATCTTTACTGAAAACGGATGACCTGGAAATTTTTGTTTTGTTTTATATACCAGATGAATTATTAAAGGTAATGCACTCGTGGCAATTTTCGTTCAATCTACACTCCGTTGAAAGTATTCCAGACTTTTTTCAAAATTTTTTGATCAGTACTTTTCGAGATAACGAGGGGAAAGCCATTTTTCGCAATTTTTTAAAAATAATACAAGGAAAAGTGTGCGCAAGTATTACATTATATATATTTTTCAACTCGTCTTTTTACAAGCTTTCATTTGACGGACAGTTTCTGAAAATCGGCAAAATCGGCAAAATTTGGATTTCTCAAGACAACGTGCATTTTTTAATTGTTTGTTTTTAAATTGCAAAAATGCAAAAAATCCAAACTTTGAATAAATGTCACATGAAAATGGTTCAATTTAGCTACTACCATACACTGTTTTTTTTACCACTTTATTAATTCGTCGACATTCAAATTTTCTAAGTAAAAATTTGATTACTTTTTTATTATAGTCCTATATCAAAAACAGTTCTTATGCATTTTATCATTTTTATAAGTTTCATTACAAATGAAATAAAACTTGCACAATTATACTAACTTATAACAACATTACATGTTCCGTCGAATTTTTTTTAAACCCGTAGCACCTTATAAAAATTACGTTAGTGATAAATAGATTATTTATTTAAGATAATCCCCTAGAGTTTATTTATGTAAAATAAATACTGAAAACACTAAAGAAGACTCATTAATACTCGATATTTTGAAGAGGAAATTATTATCTTATCGCAAGTGTGTGGGAATAATTATTTTTTGAATTACCTGTTATTTATTCCAAAAAAAACAAGAAATCAATAAATTAATTATTTTTTAGGTCACATGTTATCACATCTTATTCTTCTCTTACTATTTTTCCTAAAATTTTCAGATTCCTCTAATCCAAGAATTCTCAAGAGGATATGCAATACGAAATACAGTGGGTCACCCCTTCCACTCCCTTCCCAACCTTTTAACCCTTTACATGTTCTACTCTAAATAATTACCAAAAATAAAAAAAAAAAATAATTTTTTAATTGTATATTTTCAGACTCAATAAAGTTCAAACTTTGAATAATTGTCACTTTAAAATGGTTGAGTTTAGAAAGTCAACAATGCTACTATTCATAGACTGTTTTTGTTTTCATCTTATTAATTTTGAAAAAATCGACCATCAAAAAGTAAAAGTAAAGTAAAAAATGTATTACTTTTTTTATAGTCCTATATCAAAAAGAGCTCTTATTCATTTTATCATCTTTATAAGTATCATGTGTATGTGCAGTTATATTAACCCATAACAACCTAATACGATTTGTTGATTTTTTTTTAAATTCGTAACTTTTTATAAAAATTAAGTAAGGGATAAATAGATTATTGATTTAGAATGTGTATTGTTTATTTATAATTCATAATTTTATTTATAATTAGGTTAATATTTAACTTAGAGATGTGTTAGATGAAAAAAAAGCTGCCTATGAATAGTGACAGTGATGAATTTCTAAATGCAATCGTGTTTAAGCTATAATTATTCAACATTTGGATTTTGAGCAATTCAAAATTGTTAAATAAATACGGAATTCGAATACTAAAGAATACTCATTACTACTCGATATTTTGAAAATGGAATTAATATCTTATTGTGATATACACACGGACAAAATATTTAAACATTTTATATGAGGGAATTTTAAATTACCTATTATTTATTACAAAAAATAAGTAACAAATGAAATAATACTAATTATTTTTTGGCCTACACGTTACCACATTTCAGTCTTCTCTTCATACTATTTCTATTAAAATTTTCAGATTCTTAGAATCCAACTCGCAAGAGGACATGCAACACGAAGTACACAGAGCAACTCCTCTCACTTCCTTCCCATCTCTTTAATCCTTTGCATCTTTTGACTCTAAATAATTAACAATAATGAAAAAAGTAACAAAATTTTCAGATTCCTTGACCCTTTAAACCCAAAACAGACGTATACCACAATATACACTAAGCAACCACTTTAACTTATTTCTTTACCTGCACATGTCTCATTATATTTAACTGAAAATTATGAAAGATTAACACAGTTTTCAGATTTTTGCACTTCAATGATCTTGAGAAGGATATATACTACTATATATACGGAACAATTCCTCTAACTTTCTCCCTTATCAGTTTTAACGCTACTTTTACAAATAGTGGAAAATAATCAGTAAAAAATTAAATTCGTCGGCTTCAAGAACCCCAAAATAGGTGTGTAACACGTCACATATGGAGCAACTCCTAACCATATCCCGTTAATCTTTAATTTATCTAATCCTAAATATTTAAAAATAATGTGAAAATAATACAATTTACATATTCTCTGACTTCAGAGACCTCGGAATCGGTATTAAGACATATACAAAGCAACCTTCCTACTTCTCTCTACCTGTCTTAACTACAAACACCATTTTCATATATATATATATATATATATATATATATATATATATATATATATATATATATATATATATATATATATATAACGCCGACCTGTAAAGGACGACGACCGCGCTTCGGTCTCTCAGTTGGCTTCGAGCAGCAGTAGCACAGGTTTACAGTGTCGAGTAACAGCGGCAGCACTTGAGAATGCCACATGGGATTTTGGAAAAACGACGTGCAAATTCATTATGTATATATATATATATATATATATATATATATATATATATATATATATACATATAATATATATATATATATATATATATATATATATATATATATATATATATATATATATTTATTTATTTATTTATTTTCAATTCTTGGGATTTGGGTTCGTTTTATGGATATTTGGTATTCAAAATTAAACTTAAATTGACGTTTCGCCCTTTGGTTTAGGGCATTTTCATTTTTTTCTTTATTTCTACAAAATATACAAAATATAAAAATAAAGTACATTTAGGTACACTAGTACATCACAAATTATTTTACTCCCACAACCATACACTTTTTACATAAATTCTTAGTTCAGCACACAAAGACACAAAGGGTAAGTGTTACTGTCCGTTTAAACAGACAGTGCAATAGCGCTGACCTCACTAAATTTAAGACCGAAAGTACTGAATCAAATGAAATCAGTGTTAATACAAAATGGATTTCGAGAAAAATATTTCAACCAAACAATAAAAACAAGAACATACAAATTCTGTAATAAAAAAATCAAAAAAGATGAAACCAAAGAACATAATTAGAACAAATTTATCCCACTATTTTATACACGCGATTTATCAGAAAAACTAATAAGCACTCTAAAAAAATATAACATAACTGTTTGTCACAAAACGCAAAACAAACTAAGCTCCTTATTTACAAACTTAAAAAGCCAGGTACCAACCATGAACCAATCCAACATAGTTTATTCAGTACCTTGTGCAGATTGCCCAATGCATTATATTGGTATGACGACCTAATTATTAAAAAACAGACTCAATGGACACAAGTATACAAAAAATGCAACAACGGCACTTCACAAACACACAACGGAACTTGGACAAGATTTCAACTTCAATGTAACAAATATTTTAAACAGGGACATTAATATTGGAAAACTTGCAAAAGAAATGATCGAAATTAAAAAAAAAAATGATAGAAGTGATATAAAAGGAATTAGCCATATTTATAAAAATTTAATAAGGTAATATTTTTAAAGTGTATATTAACAAAAAGACTACCTGCTTAATATTCAAAAAAAAAATCACAGATCAATAATACAAAATAAAATCTACATCGATAAGAATGCCACTATGACTTGTCAGTAGTAGTCAGTAGAAATATGTGAGATTCAAGGTAAGTCCCATGTGCTTTTAATTTTTAAAGATAGAACTAAGAATTTATGTACAAAGTGTATGGTTGTGTGAGTTAAATAATTTGTGTTGTACTAGTGTACCTAAATGTAATTTATTTTTATATTTTGTAGAAATAAAGAAAAAAATGAAAATGCCCTAAACCAATATATATGTATGTATGTATATATATATATATATATATATATATATATATATATATATATAATATATATCCGTGACCGATCTCATAGACGGGGAAAAAAATGTCGGAATCTTGTTCATCTGGACCCCACAAAACGATTCCCCTTTCCAGATATTGAGATAGCCTAAATTTGAGCTCGATTAAACGACGTTAACCCCGTGCCGCTCGTCGCTCAAACTTTGAAAAAATCCAAATTTTTGGCCAAAAAGCTGACATATGGAGCCATAACTCCAGAACGGTAAATAATAGAAACACGCTTAATATCTCAAAAGAAAGCTAATGTTGTTCTTCAAAATTTATATTCTATACATAATTGTTGTTATTTTAAGTCAAACCGAGTTACAACAGCCTTTAGCCCCAAAAAACGTGACCTGGTACCACTAGGAGCATACTTCGTAATTTTGTTATTAAATGATAAATTTTGCTTTTTTTTTGGTATATTTTTGAGTTTAAAGTAGAAATATAATAAAAAAACAAGTAATACTGATAAGTCTAATGACATTTTTTTATTTTAAAATATAAAAATTAGGTATATAATACATACAAAACAGACACAGAAAAGATACCTACATGAGTTGATAATTTTACATAGTTATCTAATCTATTCTAGAGCTTTTGTTAAAGTAGTTTTTTGAAACGTCAGGATATAATGCTCGGCATTTACTTACAACTTGCAGGACATATTGCTTTTGATCTTCATCTTTTGTCAGAACGTCGTTAAAGTCGGTTATTAATTTAACACCACTCTCAGCCATATCATTAACTACTTTTAATGTTTTGACAATTTTCAATCCTTCTTGGAAGTCATTATTTTGAGGCCAGGTGTTTGGATGTTGTCTTAGGAAATCTGTTTTTATATTAAATTAGTCAAAGAATGTAAACGTTTCTTTGGCAAGTAAATTTACCAATCCTCCATCAACTACCTCTTTTAAGTTTTCTTTCCTAACTTTTGGATTTACAACCCTAGCGTGCTGTGATGGTTCATCTGTGCTACTGAGCAATTTATTAGCCATTAACAACATCGTCTGTAATGGTGGGATCAAAAAACGATAATCCCCACCAACTTTGCATTCAAATACCACAAATGGTTCGAAAATTTGGTCAGGGCTATTTCTGCAATGTCGTTGTCACATTCTTTATAGTCTAACAGACTATGCAAAATACCTAAATCTTGCTTTGGTGCAAGATGAGCTTTTGGAGCATTGAACCAAGCTTTACAATAAATTTTAAATAGGAAAACAGAAATGGCACGCACAGAACTTTCTTCTTCTTTAGACATCTTAAATTGACGACGAAAAATGAACATTTTTAAGCAGTAAATAGCCTTTGCCATCCACCTAGCGTGATGAATGGCTCCTGGAGTTCTAAAACTCACAACATTGCCTTTCTAGTGATCCAACAAATACGAGAACCAACTGCAATAGCTCCCTGTAGTCATCTCTGGGGTGGCTCTCAGTTAATTTGGTCTCGAATTCAGCAGTAACATTTGCAATTACTTCTGGAGTTAGCCGCTTTTGTATTAGATTGTCACTGATACCTGTGTCGTATTTTCCTTTGTCTATCTTGGGCCACGCAGTGAGGAACCTCTTGAAAATGTCTGGATGAGGTCCAGTGGTTGATCCCATTTTTGTGTCGAATACGCCTCTTAACAGAATTTCCAAGATATGGTGGCGGCAAGCTAGGTATAACAATTATCTTCCTAACATTTGCTCCAATATGTCGCATGCTCCATTGAGTATTCCCGTGTTGGATGCTGTAGTGTCGAAGCACATCGCCTTGACGGTGTTGAGAAGACCCCATTCATGTAGGCATTCATATACGGCTACGGCTTGCTCCTCTCCAGAGCTGTTTTGCTGTTACAGGAACTCCCAGCAGCTGTTCCTTTTCGCCATATGAAATAGCTATAGCTATTCGCTCACATTGTTCATTTTTTAAAACACCCGGTAAAAGTTTACCGTCCCAATAGACAACCACGGGCTCTTTTTCAGGAATGTTTACTTTATCAAATTTTTTTTATTATATTGTTCTCTGAACATTTGCCTTCTATCATGTAATAAAGTTTTCGAGACTTTGTACTCAAGAGGGTCAAGGTTTAGTGCGTCTAGGGTAGCTATTAAAATTCTCGTGGCATTTCTGTCGGATACCTTACATCGATCTAATAAAATGGGCAATTTCATGTTTAAAATCTCTTTAACGCCCTTTGCAAATGAAACTTTCATTCTCTTGCTCTCAGATGGTCCTGGATCTTCTGCAGCTTCTTCAGGGATATCCATTTCCTCCAAGCTCTCAAGTTCCTGGTAGATGCTGTCCTCTTCAGTGTCTTCTTCTTCTTCTTCGAACTTGTCTTCATCATCCGTCTCTAAGAAGCAACAAAAGAAAGAGAAAAAAAAAGACTATAAAAACTTGTCGTTTTAGCAGAATAGTAATAATACATAGGTACTAAATTACCTACTTCTAATTATCAAAAGGTATTATTTAAAAAATATAAACTCAATCATAAAGATGCCAAATCATGCTCTCAATTATAATGAAACTATTTACTTATTTGTTTATCTATTTTTTAGAATACTAATAATAAAAAAAAACTCACCAATATCAAAAGTTGCTTCTTGGATTTGTCGGTTCATTTTTGCAATTTCCTTTTGCACCTTGATTTCTTCAGCTCGAGACAACTTGAGATCCACTCCAGTCATGGAACCTGGGCGGCCCTTCTGCCTCTGTTTCACGAGAGACGCCTTATCTTCTTCCGATTTAATCAGAGCCAAGGCATCTTGTTGAGCAATATTAAAGAGATCATCCAACTTTTCAACAAACTGTTTAAATTTGTTCTTGGCCGTTTTCGATGTTTTCTTCCAGTCTTTTTGAAGAGTTCTCCACCCGGCGTGAAGTTTTTCCAGCTTAATAATTGCATCTTGCTCATGTTTAGTCGGGATTCCAGCTTTCCCCCAAAAAATGAACACTTCTCGTATTGTAAGTTTTGCTGATTCTCTTACAGTTAATTTCACAGTACGTAAATTATAAAATAAAGCACACAAAACTTGACGATTTGAGGGTAGTTTACAACCGGTGATCTGGTGAATGGGATAGCCCACAAGAAATATTTTATCCTTGGTCCGGCTTTGTACACTTGATGTGGATGCCATTTCAGAGGCCAATAGGTAAATAACAGTTAACTTGGAAAATGAAACAAAATATATTGCAAACTTTAATTTCAATAAAATGTTTTCAAATGTCTTTTAAAATAATACTATAATAGTTATAAAAACAATAACAAACACACTTGGAAAAATAAAAAAAAAAAAACGCTAAAATATCTTCACTAGATAATTGTCCGATCTAACCAGCTCAAAGGCACTTTAAAAACTAAACTGAATAAATAAAAGGTCGGTTGTACGCTGAAGTAAAATCACCATCCCTAAAATAGAAATTAGATTCACCCTCCTTTTTACCTGTCAAACGGGTCTTTCTTTGGTAAACTAGTCAGGTAATCCCCATATAATAAAAGATTAAATTTGAACAAAAGGCTCTTTATGTTTGAAAATTGAGTTCCAAAATACCTTTTAACAAAAAAATGTTAATTCCAAGACACATTATATAAAAACCCGTAAAATTCTTAGAATACTCCCAAACTGGCTCCTACTGGTACCAGGTTACGTTTTTGGGGCTTTTGTAACTCGGTTTGACTTAAAATAACAACAATTATGTATAGAATATAAATTTTGAAGAACAACATTAGCTTTCTTTTGAGATATTAAGCGTGTTTCTATTATTTACCGTTCTGGAGTTATGGCTCCATATGTCAGCTTTTTGGCCAAAAATTTGGATTTTTTCAAACTTTGAACGACGAGCGGCACGTCGTTTAATCGAGCGCAAATTTCGGCTATCTCTCTGGAAAGGGGAATCGTTTTGTGGGGTCCAGACGAACAAAATTCCGACATCGATTTTTTGCGGTCACCCTAATATATATATATATATATATATATATATATATATATATATATATATATATATATATATATATATATATATATATATATATATCCAATCCTATCAAGCGTTTCTGGACAATTCATTTAAATCAGACGTTGCAAAACATCCCTTTAATAGAATTAATGCACAGGCAGCAACGCAGGAAGAAGTGTCAACTTTCCATTCGGACTTGTTTCCTAGAGTATATAAATGATTTTATTGGATGCATTAGGAAAAACTGCAAAAACCTCTAATTTAAAAAACTTAAATATCTCAGATGAAAAATTATATACTCGTAGAATCAAAATTACAAATCTAACTGTAAACGAGGCGAGTCAGTAATACCAAAAAATCCTAAAATTTCTTTCAGTCACGGTCTGATTCGACTGTAGAAGATATCGTCATATAAGTTGAGACAATGGAGATTTTCAAAATGGAGGTTTAGATACCTGTTACTCTTAAAAGGAATACGCTAGGGAAATTTCCACTACAGTTTCAGTTCCAGGATCTTTTGATAGCAGTGTCGATATTGATATTTTTACAATAACGATCCAGTATAACTTCCACACGATTCGGGTTGGTATACGGAACTCGATGTTCACGTTCTGCGAAACATTCATTAATATCGACACCTATTAAATATAAATTTTAAAACGCGAAAAGTCGAAAAAACAGATAGAAACGATTTAAAATAGGTCGAGCTGACTCGGAGGGCTCTGAGCGTAGGAGACATTTCGTCGGTATAGGTCAAGATTTAATATACTTGTCAACCATTTATTTTAAAGGGTTACAATGTAAAATAGGATAAATGATAAAATAATAACCGGCCAAGTGCAAATCGGACTTTCGCAATGAATGTTCCATACGTTGATTGTTTTTGAAACAAAAATTTTTGTTACGGAGGTATAAAATGATTAATGACTTCACCAAACACACCGTAAATGAGCTTTCAACAATATGTTTTTCTGATTTTTACTAAAAACGGCTGACCTTGAAATTTTTGTTTTTATATACCAGATTATTAAAGGTAATGCACTCGTGATAATTTTCGTTCAATCTAAACCCTGTGGAGAATATTCTACACTTTTTTCAAAAATTTTCGATCAGTGTTTTGGAGATAAGGGGTGATAGCGATTTTTCTCAATTTTTTAAAAATTATCCAAAGAAAAGTGTGCGAAAATATTATATTATATATACTTTTGAACTCATATTTTTACAAGCTTTTATTGACTCTCCGCTCGATGACCTGGTAAAAAAAGAAAATTTTCACTTCCGATTTTACCCTCCAAAACTAACCCCTTAAGTCAAAATTTAACTTTCAAAACTACATGGCTCTAATGAGGCCATCAATTCCTGTATTAGAGCCCAATTTTAACTTTCCATGTTAAATAGTTTCGGAGGAAATCGGGTGTGACGGACGGACAGACAGACACTGAAGTGTTTTTATAAGTATTCCGTACGGAACACTAACAAGTCCGAGACAGATTACGAAACAAGGTCAGTTTTTTTTGAAGGTTAATCGATATCGATATTTTTAAAAAAGTGATCTAGTTTCGAAGTTTTAAACAATCAAAGGTAGATCCAAGCAATTCATATGGTAGGTATATAAGAACGTCTGTCAAAATTCACATGTCAAATTTAGATATCTATCATATTTTCATCGTTTTTCAGTTTTCATTTCTGTGGTCGTTCCGAACGTTGCGAAAGCATTATGTTAAACACATTGTTTGTGTATCGGGTCTCTGGTAATGTCGAAAAAAGTTTTTAACATCACATGACCTGTGGCACGTCATTTATATTAATGGATAAACAGTGGAATAGGATTAAAAATTCATGCATTTAAGCGGCTACCATGTTTGCGTAAACATTGACCATCGCTTTCCTCTCTTTTGTACCATATATTAATAAAACCAGTACATATAGAAACACCTTTAACAAAAAAACCACCCTTCAAATTGCTGAAAGCCAAATTTGTGTAAATTTTTATTTAGTTAATTAATGCCTGTTTATAGTTTTGCAATTTTTTCGTTGTAGCTAATTATGTATAAAGTAACTTATATAAAAATTACAGTTTAATAAACATAAACTAATTATCAGCAAAATAAACAGTAAGGAGTGTTGTTTAAACTAAATAACATCTTTTATATACCAAATCCTATTAGTTGTTTAGGTTAACCGCTACATGGATTATTCAGATTAATATTAAAACGGATCTCAAAATATTCATGATTTGAATTTCAAATGGTATGGTAAAACTTCCCGCGACGCGTAAATCATTCCATAAAACATTAGGTTTAAGTTAACTAAGTAAACAAAATGTAATGGAATTAACATTAAAGGATTAAAAAGAAAACTTAATTACATAATAAATATTAATGTGGTAAACTAACTACAGAAGCGTGCCTTTCCAGGGAGAAACGTTCTGGTAACAGCGCGTAAACATTACAAATTTCACAGAGCTGTTCGAAAAAAATCAAAATCAGTTGAAGGTCTCTCAGATACATAGACGTCCATGTATTTGCATTTCGGAAGTTTTATGGAACTTTTTCTTATTCTTTTTTTTCGAATCGAAGTAATTCCAGGGGCCGCCGATATTTTATAAACGAACTTATTTTTTAACAATGAACTTAAGCCTAATTACTATTTTTAAAATAACAATAATTTTAAAGAACATAAGAGTTGACATGAACATAAAACAACCATCAGTACAGCAGATCATAAATCAAAATAAAAGTATTTTATATTTTAAACTAGCCGTACCCGCCGCTCTTCTCACGTAAACTGGCTTCACTATTATCGTCACTGCTTATTCCTTACGTTACTTAACATAACATAGAACATGTGTATTTTATCATTATATTAATCGGATAAGTGGTTCTCGGATGATAAGCGCACTAACGGACAGACAGACAGAAAGACGTTGCATTATATATATATATATATATATATATATATATATATATATATATATATATATATATATATATATATATTGTATTCTTTCTTACATGATATTGTTTCATACTTAATGATTTAGGCAGCATATTGCAAGAGAGTGCGCTAACGGCAAACTTTTTTCCGATTTGATTCACTATTATCGTCACTGCTTATTTCTTATATTACCTAACGTAATAAAATATATCCTATAACCTGGCCAGAGAACAAATGTACGAACTAAAAAAAAAAACACGAAAATCTCGAGTGATAAGCGCACTAACAGACAGACAGACAGAGAGACGTTGCATTTTATATATATTATAGAAGATTATAGATAACTTGGCCAGAGAACAAATGTATGAATTAAAAAAAAAAAAACCTTAAATCGGATAAGTAGCTCTCGAGTGATAAGCGCACTAACGGACAAACAGATTATAGAAGATTATAGATAACCTGGCCAGAGAACAAATGTATGAATTAAAAAAAAAAAAAACATGAACTCGGATAAGTGATTCTAAAGTCATAAGCGCACTTACGGACAGACAGACAGACAGACAGAGAGGCGTTGCATTATATATATATATATATATATATATATATATATATATATATATATATATATATATATATATATATATATTACAGACGATTATAAATAACCTGGCCAGAGAACAAATGTATAAATTAAAAAAAAAAAAAACATGAAATTGGATAAGTGATTCTCAAATCATAAGCACACTAACGGACAGACAGATAAACAGAGATACGTTGCATTTTATATATATTATATTCTTTGCTACATGATATTGTTCCTTATTATTGTGTTAGGCAGTGGATTGCAAGAGAACCCGCTAGCGGCATACCTTTTTCCGACTTGATTCGCTATCATCATCACTGCTTATTCCTTATGTTACCTTAAGTAATAAAATATAGCCTATAACCTGGCCAGAGAACAAATTTATGAATTAAAAAAAACATGTAAATCGGATTAGTAGTTCTCAAGTCATATGCGCACTGAGGAACAGACAGACAGACAGAGAGACGTTGCATTATATATATTATATATATATATATATTATATATATATATATATATATATATATATATATATGTATATATATATATATATATATATATATATATATATATATATATATATATATATATATATATATATATATATATATATATATATATATGTATATATGTATATATATATATATATATATATATATATATATATATATATATTATATTCTTTGCTACATGATATTGTTTCATACCTAATGATTTAGTCAGTGTATTGCAAGAGAAGGCGCCAGCGGCAAACTTTTTTCCGACTTGATTCACTTTTATCGTCACTGCTTATTCCTTATGTTACCTAACGTAATAAAATATATCCTAGAACCTGGCCAGAGAACATACGAATGTTTAAAAAAAAACACGTAAATCGGATAAGTGGTTCTCGAGTGATAAGTGCACTAACGCACAGACAAACAGACAGACAGAGAGACGTTGTGTTTTATATATATTATAGATAAGATGCGTGAATAATCTATGAACTTTACCCATAGCTTAATTTTTTAAAAAAATGCATAAACGTATAAACTTCTACGTTAACGTGTTTACTTACCTCTACATGTCTCAAAGAGCCTAATTTATTAGTTGACATCTACTCCAAAATCATCTTTATAGAGCCTTAGCCGGTTGAGGAGCACCAGGAGGAGGCTAACACCCCATCTAGTAATTTGAAGAATATTCATACTAAAACAAACTCAAATTCAAAATGAAAAAAGATACTTTATTTTTCTCTTAACCCATATAACGGCCCGATAAATATAATGATGTATTAATTATTAACATTACAAGAGGAATTAGACAAGATGCCTCAATATCCCCAAAGCTGTTCACGTTGACTCTAGAAGACATGTTCAAATGGCTAAAATGGGAAAATAAAGGAATACTAATAGACGATTAAATCACTTAAAGTTCGCAGATGATGTCACTTCGATCGTCAACAAAAAAAATTTATAAGTAATGCTGATAGAATTAAATAACAACTCTCGAGAAACAGATCTTAAAATAAACTTCACCAAAACTAAATATTTGAACAACGAAATTGAAGATAACAGCCAGAAACAGTTAATAGAAGGTAGAATAGGAAAGGTACAAACTTTCATATATTTAGGATAAAAAATCGAAATATTAAAAAATAATTTAAAGTATGACTTGGATAGAAGAGTCTCGTTAACTTAGTCTGCAATCGGAAGGTTACAATCCACATTTAAATTGGACATCTCAGATACAATAAAATCCAGATTGTTCGACCAGTATGTATTGCCGGTATTAACATATGGCACTGAAACGTAGGCTTTAAATAAAATATAATATATAAACTTTAGATAACCCAAAGGGCAATGGAGAGAAGAATGCTAAATATTCGACTTGCAGATCGTATTCCTAACATCGAGATACAAAAAAGATCAAAAGTAACGGATGTAATACAACGAATATGTGTAAGATCGAATTGGGATGAGCACAACGCAAGGATTAGTGATAACAGATGGACACGCTGTATGGTTGAACATAAAAGATGGAGCGGTAGACCACAGACAAGATGGAGGGATGGCATGAAAAGATTAGCGGGACACGATTGGATGCAAAAGGAAAACAACAAAGCTCAGTGGAGACAATTTTGGAAGGCTTACATCCGACTATGAATGAAATAAGCTTATGATGATAATGATTATGATGATTAATAAGAAACATCCTGTATATAATTCTTCGGGTTAAAATTTATATTATTTGATTGTTAATATAAGCAACCTTAGAATTACAAATTTGATTTAGATTTCTCCAGTTCCTTTGAAGTACGGAACAAGCATCCTTGAATCTAAATTTTGTTTAAACTACTAGTTGTATTACACTCATTTTAAATTAAAAATAAAGATTCAATACCGCTCAGTTTTATTCAGAAGTTTACTAAAATTACAAAAATAATATTTTTCACATCTTAAACCATTACTTTAAAAAACCGAATGATACCCGTAACGCAGCATCTTGAAAACTTTGATATCTGACATAAAACATGTCACATGTGATTAAAATTTTCCATAGAAATTTAAAATTTAATACAGTATACAGTAAAATCAGAAGTAATTGACAAATTGTTTCTAATCTTTAGTCTCATCATCTTTTTTAATACGTATGCCATATCAAATTTCATTTTTATATCTAAAACTGTTCAGTTATTTCCACTGAATATGATATGATCTGTCTAATAGTTAAGCAAATAAATCAGAGAGATCGTTTTTTGCCAACCCGATTTAATGTCTGGATAACGTCACTCAGGCGAGACTTATAACTTAACGTAGTGTCTGAATAAGACCGGCATATAGTATTCTTAGCCTACCGTTATATGGTCTTGTTCCAGAGTTTCCATTTGCCCTGCACCACGACTATCTCTGAAAGCCTTCGTAGCATTGCGGTGGTGGTCCTGCATCACGTCCAAATTCAAACGTGTATGTATCTCACTGAAGAACGAGAATGGCATTGCCTTCATCGTCAAACTTTTCCAGTCCAAGTAGTTCCCCACCAAAAACATGCAGTCGGTTTCCATTCGGGTCACCTCTCAGGCCTTTCAAGTTCAGATATGTGTCTCACGAGGATATTCATCGTCAGTCTATTTGTACTAATTAGAGAGCTAGAGTTTAAAAAAATTGCTCCCTTCTAAGTTTTACCTGCTCTCTATAAAATTGGAACTTATTCTATACTTACTATTAGCTTATTTGGAACTTAGGGCACTGAAAAAGAAAACTGATTACATAAATATGTGTGCCGTTTGTTAGATCTTTAAAATAAGGATTAAATTTGAGATTATTTTTTAATATCAATAGTTACTGCGTAATAGATGATGCATGTTTGCTAAATTATACACTCTTGCACGAGAAGGTCATTCCTAAACAACCAAAATCAATTTCTCCCAGTAAAAATTCATTTCGAACTTTTCAAGGAATATATACCTAATAGCAACTGGCCCATCACTGGAGGTAGACTTGCTAATATTATCTACCGTTAATGATCGAGAATCTCAACTGGAAACTTTTTAACTAGACCTGTACATCTAACTAATAATTAAATAGTACTCCTATTAACAAATATAAAAAGAAATTAGAACTGTACATTAAAACTGAATACGAACGCTTACAAAAAACAAATATAATATTTAGGGCCAATTATTGAAAATCCACAAATTTTTGAATCGCTTGCAAAATAGATAAAGCCACAACCTTATAATAATGATTACACAAACTTTCCTCTATTACTGAGTACCGGGTTTTCCAAAGAAAGGAACGGTATCATCGCATTTTCGAATACACCTAGGGAAAGTATTGGTAGTTTGCCACAAGTAAAAGATAATTTAGGACTACCAGAGTAGGAGTATCGTTCTAAATAAATTAAAAGAATATTTAGTTAAAAACTTGACAAATTATGTCCTGTGGCCTTTTGGGATATCATTTCAATTGAATTAGTGCTTACTAACGAGTATAATAAGCATGCAATATAATATAATATATATATATATATATATATATATATATATATATATATATATATATATATATATATATATATATATATATATATATGTTATAATAGAGGTTTTCACGGATGGTAGAATGTAATACATTAAAATTCCGGGTTTCAATCCGTTAGTCTAACAATGAATTTGCACGACGATTCGCCAAAATATCATTTGGCATTTTCAATGCTCCCGCTGCTACTCCATACTGTGATCTTGCTGCTGCTGCCGGTCGAAGCTAACTGAGAAACCGACGTGCAGTCGCCGTATTTTATAGGTCTGCGCAGATTGTAGTTGGGGGGGGGGGGTCGGAAGTGTTCATTCGAGCATCGGTGTCTGCCGGCTGGGTGGTAATTACGGGTTCCGGCGCTTTGCTGACTGTTTTGGTTATCCCTTGGTTTAGCTAGTAGACCCTTCCATGTAGTGGAGCGCATCATTTCGCTTATTTAGCTGTCCATTCTTTTCGATTTCCAACGCTTCTCCCACTCTGCGTGTTTTATAATGTGAAATCGAGTCTATTTGTTTAAATCTCTCAAAATTGATGTTGTGACCAGTATCATAATGGTGCTGAAAAAAAGCTGATGTTGTTTGTTTCTTTTTGATATTTATTTTATGTTCTTGGATCCGGGTGGAGATTCTTCTGTTGGTTTGTCCTATTTACAATTTGTGGCAGTCTCCGCATGGGACGTTGTAAACTCCAGTTCCAGTTTTTTTCTTATCCTTGGTTTTACCCAGGATATCTGCCAGAATGTTCTGTGGTTTGTATGCTGTGCCTATGTTGTGTGTTCTTAGGACTCTTCCAATCCTATCTGTAACTCCTTTCACATACGGTAATAGTACTCTGGTTGAGGTCGCGTTCTTCTGTCCTTGCCTGTGGATGGCACTGCCTTGTTAATGTGCTCCGTAAGGACTGGTCTTTATATCCATTTTGCTTAAGGGCCCTAGTGATTTGTGTAATTTCTTACTGTCTCGTATCTGGTTCGGCGAGTCGATATGATCTCGATACGAGGGTGTTGGCTACCAACTGGATTTCGGATGGATGGTGGTGTGAGCCAGCATTTAAATATCTGTTGGTCTGAGTGGGCTTCCAGTAGACTGAGTATTGAAGTTGACCTTTGTTTTTTCGAGTTATGAGCATATCAAAGAAAGGGAGGATTTTTTTCTATTTCCAAAGTGAACTGTATCCGATGGAGAATTCTATTTAAATAGGTCAGGAAGTTGTCTAATTCATTTCGTCCATGGGACCAAATTATGTATTTACAGTTTTTCAGATTAACAGCTAAAAACTTGTTTTAATACATTCAAAAACTTGGTTCAATACATTCCGATCCCACGTGTAACAAATGTCTTTTAAACCCTGAAACGTTATAGAACCATATCGATTTTAAGTCCCTATAACTGAGAACCGATCGAAATATCATTTAAAGGTATGAAACGGAAGCTTTCACGGTTTTGGCTAGATGAAAAATCTTGGGTGTCTGGATTATACCGTGTCAGTTTGACGTTCCAAGTCTAACGTTCCAAAATTATACACGGCATCTTCCGGCTTCTACTACTGATTTTCAGGGAAATCTTTAAAGAAAACTAAAACTAAAATTTTGGTGCAAGTATCTTAATGATATGTTTGTTATCTGACCACAAAGCGAAGTAAACCTGCATGCGTTTCTGATTGGTAAACATAATATTTACAGTGGAAACTTAATCACATGGTACTCTTCTATTTCTCTATGTACTGGTCCACGGAGAAAATAACTCTAACTTGAGACATTTTGTTTACACAAAGCCAGCCCATATCCCCAAATATCTGACCACTAATTCACACTAGCATCCTTATCAAAAATGCAAATCTGTTATCAACTTCCTAGTACTTACGAGTTTTATCAATATATGGTGAACATTCTGTCTCATTAAAAGTAGATGTATTGACTAGTGCTCTAAAAAGTAACGGATGCGATGACGATATTGAATGTTCTCTTAACCTCTTTCAAAAAACCCGGCCCCTAGACAAGTTAGTTTCAAAGATCCAATAAGAGATCGTACGGTTTTACGTTACGTAGAAATTGCGTAAAAGATCTAGCATACGTATAATCTTCAACACGTGTTAGAAAATTAGGCAAGGCTTTAAATTACTAAAAGATACAATTCGTTTATAAACTGAAAATGTATATAAAATTGTCTGTTCCTGTAGTACGATATTTGCTGTAGCAGCTGGAAAATCAATATCCACTGGAAATAAGAAACATGAAAGATAATTAAAAAAAAAACAAACTGTACAATTAGCTGAACATTAACAATCCACGCGTTATCCCGTCAATGTTAGAAAAATCAGAATTCTTGCTTCTGTCTCCACTTTCAATGAATAAAAGTTTAGGGAATGATTTGAAATTTACAAACACCCTAACAACATTAACAGAGACTCGGGTTAAGCTCTGCATCATATGTGTCAGGTATAGGTAATTGGTTTGTGCTCCTTCGAACTCATTTAGTGTTCTAATCTTAAAGAGTAAAGATTCGTAAAGTTTCTCCAAAGTGACTTGAACTTGACTAATACATCGAAGAAACTGTGGAAATAGACCCTTAATTATCAATTTAAGAGAAGTCGAGTCAGATTTTGAAGATTATTGTTTTTGATTCTAATTAAAGTATTTATATTCCATAATTTTTCATCAATTTAGGGTAATTTTCAATACTGAACAAGTCAACCGAAAAACTTTTGGTTTTCAGATTTCACAGATGATTTGAAAGTTCAGATTTTAATAAAATCTCAATTTCACTTTGTGTAATAAGTATTCAACTTAATAAAAGAAAAAAATGTTTATTTAATCAGGTGGTGTTATTTGGATAATCCATGAATATATGTAATATGTACACTCATATAAAATGTTTATTATTGTTTTCCACAGAACAAAACAAAAACCTATGAATATTTTACCATAATTTGACCCTTAATTTGCCGTAAAATAACAATTTAGCAACACTTCAATTAAGTGTATTGGTTTCATTTTTGCCATTCTTATCCCTAGACGACAAAATTGTCATGTCGTTGACCTCCTCTGCGAAAGGCAATTAAGACGATTCTTTGACACCCGAACGAATCTCAGAAAGGAGAATATTAAAGCTTAATATTTATTTTTTATTTTATTAAACCTACATATACTAATAAGATTGTTTAAGTCTTCGATTATTATCTCAAAATAACTAATTGCGCTCGTTAATTTCTTGTGAATTTTTTTGTCTGCATATGCACAAAATAACAAAACATGCTGCTCGAATATATTACCGTTTTTACTGTTCCGTACGGAACACTTATAAGATCCCTTCGGTGTCCGTCTGTCTGTTTGTCTGTCACACCCGTTTTTCTCCGAAACTATTTGACAAAGAAAATTGAAATTTGGCGCTAACATAGCAATAGCCCTAATGAATGAATTAAAAGATCTTTTTAAAGAATGTCTCAAATGTGGAAATATACCAGAAGACTGAAAAAACGCCATAGTCATCTTAATATACAAAAAAGGTGACCCCGAAAACCTAGAAAACTACCGGGCAATTAGTTTACTTTCCCAAGTTTACAAGCTGTTCTCACGAATCATAACAAACAGACTGGAACTCAAAATGGAATTATACCAACCGATAGAACAGGCCGGATTCAGATCAGGCTTCAGTACGATTGAGCACTTGCACACATTGAGAATACTTATCGAGAAGGCCACCGAATATAATATGCCAATGTGGCTCACATTTGTAGATTTTCGCAAGGCTTTCGACACAGTGGAAAAATGGGCGCTTATAAGAGCTCTTAGAAATGCTCGTATAGACCACAGATATAGTGAACTGATAGCCAGAATATATGAACGAGCAACACTCATAGTTATGGTAAACCAAGAACTGACAAACAAGGTCCCAGTGAACAGAGGAGTAAGGCAGGGCGATGTAATATCGCCTAAGTTATTTACAATGATCTTAGAAGATGTATTCAAAGAACTGGATTGGGACGAAAATGGCCTTCTGATAGCTGGCGATCGGCTAAACAACCTGCGATTTGCAGATGACATTGTAATTATAGCAAACAATAAGAATGAAATAATGCAGATGATCACAGATCTCCATCACCAAGCAAGAAAAGTGGGACTTGACATAAATTTCTCCAAGACAAAGTACATGAGTAACAAAGACACCAATGATGAAACTCAACATTCAACAATGGAAAAAGTAAACACGTACATCTATCTGGGCCAAATAATAACGATAGGAAAGGAAAACCAGCAGCTTGAAATAGAAAGAAGGATACGTATGTGATGGGCAGCATATGAAAAATTGAAATATGTACTGAATACGAACATTCCTCAAAGAACAAAAACCCAAATTAATAATCAATGTATCTTACCAGCTACAATGTATGGAGCCGAGACATGGGTTTTAACTAAAAGAACAATAGAAAACTACAAGTTCACCAACGAGCAATGGAAAGGAAGATGTTGAGTGTTACTTTGAAGGGCAAGAAAACTAATAAATGGATTAGACAACAAACAAAGGTGGATGATATCATCAAACGGATAACATCTCTGAAATGGAGCTGGGCCGGCCATGTAGCGAGGGCGACGTATAAGTGGAGTGGCAAGATCACTAGGTGGAGACCATGGGGTGAAAAGCGAAGCATAGGAAGACCCCAACAGAGATGTAGCGACGATCTGAAGAGAATCTAAGGGCTTAACTGGTATCAACAAGCACAACATAGAGAAAAATGGAAAGATTTGAGAGAGGCCTATATCCGACAGTGGGTAGAGAGCGGCTGAAGGAAGAATAAGAAGAAGATAGCAATTGATGGCCCCATCAAAGTCGTGTAGTTTTTTAAAGTTAAATTTTGACTTAAGGGGTTAGTTTTGGAGGTGAAATCGGAAGTGGGGTGTCAAATGAAAACTTGTAAAATCACGAGTTCAAAAATATGTTACATATAATGTAATACTTTTTTTCGTATTCGTATTATTAAAAAATCGCTCGCAAAGTACTATTCAATACTACAAAATATTCTCCACAGTGTGTAGATTGAACGAAAATTATCACGAGTGCATTACCTTTAATAATTTATCTGGTATATAAAAAAAACATTCAAGGTCATCAGTTACTTTTAGTCAATAAGGGGTTACATACCCCTGGGTGCTGCAAAAAGTACGTATATTAAAAAAAAAATATTTGGCGATTATATTTTTTTTATTGTACTTTAAATTATAAAAATTTGTTTTTTAATACATTTTAAATGTTAACATTATTTTTATGGGGTTAAATGGACCACTGATAAAAACTATGGCGTCTCCTTTTCTGCAGGATAATTTCACAAAATATAACCCAATCTACAAAAATAAAAATTAATCTTGTAAAATAATGTAGTAGTTACAAATTGTCCAGGGTTTTTTTTTTTTCAAAAATAATACGGTGTTTTAGACTTTAGTATATAATTTTCGACCAAAAAATTTATGTTTAAATTAAAATGTAAAAAAAATTAAAAAATATTATTAGTGTGTAGTATTGCAGACAGTGTCTGTAGCGTTCCCAGTTCGACGCCAGGTCACATTTAACTTTGTAATGGAATGTTTCAATAATTCTTAGAAGTATAGAGAATAAAATTCCGTTAAAAAAAAGAATTTTTGGAAATTCGAGCTGTATGTAACCCCAAATATTAATCTACAAAGTATAGTACTTCTGAGTTAAATGTCTTATGAAAGAATATCTTTTGTATATACTGTTTGTTACGTTCAAATTTACTCTAAATATGGCTGTTTTGCTACTTAATACATATATTGTGTGGACCAGTTTGGTGGTAAATTTATTGGACGTTTTGGTAGTGCTCTTGCTAACGTTGCCTAGCTTTCGCTAATTTTGTTTATTTCAAAGAATTATGGCCATATAACGAGTTGTCGTTGTATTTGCGGCCGAGATTGGCAACGGTATGAGGTAGAAACCGTACTCGTGTAAGTGATCACGTAGTTTGGGGGCGTTATTTCTCTTGTGTATGTGCAGTGTGTAGTGGGCAAAAATATCTCTTGTAAATAAATCTATAATAAAAAAAACCGGCCAAGTGCAAGTCGGACTTGCGGAATTAGTGTTCTGTAGGCTGATTGCTTTTAAAATAAAAAATTTTGTTACAGAGGTATAAAAAGATCAATGACCTCACAAAACACACCCCAAATGAACTTTTAACAAAGTTTGTTTCCGACCTTTGTTGAAAACTGATGACCTTGAAATTTTTGTTTTTTATATACCAGATAAATTATTAAAGTTAATGGACTCGTGATAATTTTCGTTCAATCTACACTCTGTGAAGAATATTCCAGTATTTTTTCAAAATTTTTTGATCAGTACTTTTCGAGATAAGGGACAGCGATTTTCGGCAATTTTTTTAAAAATAATACGAGGACTAGCGAGCGCAAGTATTACATTATATATATTTGAACTCGTGTTTTCACAAACTTTCATTTGACACTGCAAATTTTTTTTTTCCACTTCCGATTTCCCTCCCCTAACCCTTTAAGTCAAAATTTAACTTTCAAAACTACATGATGGTGATATCAGTTCCTATATTAGTACCAAATTTCAACTTTCTATGTTAAATAGTTTCGGAGAAAATTGAGTGTGACAGATGGACAGACAGGCGGACACCGAAGTATTCCATACGGAACATTAAAAATAAATAAAGTTTTTTTTAAACTGTTTAAAATAAAATATAAAAAATAATATATTTCTGATGTCCAATATCTCGAAAATTTTTAAATTTTATTTTACATAATTTTAGATAGCATATCGACCTGACTGTGGTGTTCATTTTACCTTTAATAGACGCTATTTCCGACGTATATACTCGACTGCCGTAAGGGTCGAGAGCGACATAAGTGAAACATCAAAATCAAAATAATACGCGAAAGTGTTTGATCTTGATTATGTCACTTTAATCCTACAACTGATATTGACTAAAGCCGAATGGGGCGATAAAGTTATATAGTAACAAATATTTTGTCGTATTATTTTGACTTTATTCGCGTCGCCCCCGGTAATCGTCCACATAGCATACAGCTTTATAATATTTAGACCTGACAACTAAAGTGGAAAAATTACACTTTTTAGATATCAGTGTCTTAAAAACTATCCAATTTTATTTTTAGAGAATTTTAAGTGAAACTAAAATATGTTAGAAGGCACTCGAAATTTTGGTACAGAGACAAATGTAATAAAATATAAATTTACTGAATACTAATTAATTCTGTATTTTTGTCGTTTCTAAAACAGGGGTATGGTGAAACTTGTTTCGGATGTTCCCAAATATATACATATATACTTAAAACTAGGCCTGTTTCTTTTTGGCTTTATCGTTGTTTCGATCCTTAAAATTGCCATCTTCAAAGTTAACCATATAAAAGTAAAAAAGCGTATGTGTTTTTAATATATTGTAGGAACCGTAATGTTAATTAAAATAATAAAAACCTTTACATAAGTTTAAAATTTACGTATATACACATATTGTGAAAATTACGTGAGTGGATCAATAAGTCTGGGAAATTTCTACGAAATAACGAGAAATTTTGTTAATTAACATGGCTCTGGTAAGCGTCATTCTTGTAACGGTTTTGTTCAAAGTTTCAAATAGATGCAACGCGCAGTTTTTTGTTGGCAGCTATCGTAATTGATCGGTGTTACACGTTTCTTAGAAATGAATAAAGTCGAATATCGTGCAGTGGTAAAACATTTTTATTTAATAAAGTAGACTGCTGTCCAGATAAAAACTGAACTTAAGAAATTTCATGGAGACTCTCCATCAGCATTCAAGACCATTTATTACTGTATAAATAAATTTAAATGTGGTCGTACGAGTACTGCAGATGCATAGTCGATACAATTCTTGGTATCGCGATGGAAGATCGTCGCCTTAAGCTCCGTGAGATTGCTGAGATGTTAGACGTCTCATAAGAAGGGGTTCATAATATACTGCATCAAGTTCTAAAAATTAAAGAAGCTGAGTACGCGATGGGTGCCGTGTTTGTTGACTCCAGACCAAAAACGCACAGGAGAGGACATTTCAAAATTGTGCTTGGAAAAGTTGCCACGTAAGCCGAAGGACTTCTGTTGTCGTGTTATGACTGTAAACGAAACATGGATCCACTCTGACACCTCGGAGACAACACAGCAATCAGAACAGTCAGATGGCAAAGGTGAAAGTGTACCGAACAAAACAAAAACAGTTTTATCGGAGGTATTCTCATAATTGTTTATTCGAAATCGGTAAAACAGTGACTGGTTCTTATTACGCCATATTATTGGACCGTTCGCATAGTGAGTTGAAGCAGTAGCGATCAATATTAGCGCATATCAAAGGGTTCATTCGCTAGGGCAATAAGATAAAACTGGACAAGCTGGGCTTCGAAATAGTTTAGTATCCACCATGTTTGCCAGATTTGGCCCCAACTGACTTTTTTTGCTTCTAACCTGAAAAATTGGCTTGAAGGGGGAAGAAATTTTCGTGGAATAAAGAGGTTATTTGTGCTGTAAACGAGTATTATATACATATCAAAACATTTTCTTTCTGAGAGAACAGAAAAATTGAAATCTGGCTGAACCAAATGGCGATTATGTTGCGAAATAAATTCTTATGTTTTTAAAAAAATGTTATTTACTTTATTTTTTTTTTTACAAGACTTTTCGATCCACCCTCCTTTAACCCTTCCTTTTTGGCTTAAGATATAGTAGTAATATATTATAGTAATATTAATGTATTGTTACAAAGTTTCAATAGGACAAATCAATTTAATTACTATGATATCACTATATACCATTTTATATCGAATGATAAGTAACTTCTTTGATAAAAAAAATTACGTCTACGCAGTCATTATTTTGTTATATATCTTACCGCCGTAAACAAGAAATAACCACTTTTCACACCTTAGGACGCTGTAGTTTCTTAAAAATAAATTAAAAGGAATTAATTGCACTTTCCTTAGATTTTTACATCCAGATGGTTTCTAGACTAAAACAAAACTGTATCATTTCTCTTGAAATTGTGTTAGTAATTTAAAAACACTGACAAGAATATCTGAAAAAATCCTATAGTCGACTTCAAGTTTTAAAACCTAGGCTAGTAGACGCGAGGAGGAAATTTCGGCAAAGCTTTAAAAATGGGACGGCCAACCTCTATAACATATTAAAAGTTCTATGTATCTAAAAAGAGAAGAAATCACAGGTAGCTGGAGAGACGCCTGGAATATACCAATATATAAGAAGACAGTAAAAAAGATTACAATACTACTCGTACATTTTAGTTACAAAATTTTTAGCTGACTTTACGCGAGCATAATAAAACTACTTGTATCGGCTGGAATATTCAGCTGGATTTCGAGCAGCTCGTTCATCAAAATCCACCTACTTTTCGTAGATCTACCTATATATATATATATATATATATATATATATATATATATATATATATATATATATATATATATATATATACATATATATATATATATATATATATATATATATATATATATATATATATATATATATATATATATATATATATATATATATATATATATGATGCTGTACCGCTTAGTAAATTGTGGTAGACGTTTGAGAGAACAACAATAAATATAATCTTAACAATAGCCAACCAATCCCTTTACGCTAATCTATAATATATATAAAAAATGCAACGTTTCTCTGTCTGTCTGTCTGTCCGTTAGTACGCTTATCACTCGAGAACCACTTATCCGATTTACGTGCTTTTTTTAAAACACACATATGTTCTCTGGCCAGGTTGTAGGATATATTTTATTACGTTAGGTAACATAAGAATTGAGCAGTGACGATAATATTGAATCAAGTTGGAAAAAAGTTTGCCGCTAGCGCGTTCTCTTGCAATAAACTGCCTAAACCGTTAAATATGGAACAATATCATGTAGCAAAGAATATAATATATATAAAATGCGACGACTCTCTGCCTGTCTGTCTGTCCGTTTCCGTTAGTACGCTTATGTCTTGAGAACCACTTATCCAATTTACGTCTTTTTTTTTTTTTTTTAATTCATACATTTATTCTTTGGCCAGGTTATTTGTAATCTTCTATAATATATAAAATGCAACGTCTCTCTGTCTGTCTGTCTGTTTGTCCGTTAGTGTGCTTATCACTCGAGAACTACTTACCCGATTTAAACGTGTTTTTTTTTTTAAATTTATACATTTGTTTTCTGGCCAGGTTATCTATAATCTTCTGAAATATATATAAAATGCAACGTCTCTCTGTCTGTCTGTCTGTTTGTCCGTTAGTGTGCTTATCACTCGAGAACCACTTCTCCGGTTTACGTTTTTTTTTTAAATTCATACGTTTGCTCTCTGGTCAGGTTATCTGACATACAAAATGCAGCGTCTCTCTATCTGTCTGTCCGTTAGTGCGCTTATCACTCAAGAACTACTTATTCGATTTACGTGCTTTCTTTTTAAAACATACATATGTTCCCTGGCCAGGTTATAGGATATATTTTACTACGTTAGGTAACAAGGAATAAACAGTGACGATAATAGATTCACTATTATCGTCGGAAAAAAGTTTGCAGCTAGCGCGTTCTCTTGCAATACACTGCCTAAACCATTAAATATGGAACAATATCATGTAGCAAAGAATATAATATATATAAAATGCAACGTCTGTCTGTCTGTTCGTTAGTGCGCTTATCACTCGAAAACCACCTATCCGATTTATGTGTTTTTTTTATTCATACGTATGTTCTTCTTTCAGGTTATATAATAATAATAATAATCTATAATATATATATATATATATATATATATATATATATATATATATATATATATATATATATATATATATAATGCAACGTCTCTTTGTCTGTCTGTCTCTCCGTCAGTGCGCTGATCACTCGAGAACCACTTATCCCATTTACTTGTTTATTTTTAATTCGTAACTTAATATTTGCAAAAAAAATCTATAAAATACATAAAACGCAACGTCTCTCTGTCTGTCTGTCTGTTCATTAGTACGATTAGCACTCAAGAACAACTTATCGGATATACGTGTTCTTTTTAATAAAATACACGTTATAGGATACATTTTATTACGTTAGGTATCACAGGGAATAAGCAGTGACGATAATAGTGAATCAAGTCCACGCGAGCGGAGCTGCAGCTACGGCTAGTATGAGACAAAAATAAAACTATGAAGAAATATTCTGGCAACTTCACAGTCATTAAAGCGTATATTGGAACGGCGTAAATAACTTTGGAGGAGAACATGCTTCAAAATAGGAATACCGGTACTCAACCCTCCTTTTACTGAAGACCATGAATACATTAAGTTTACGACAAATCGATCCTTATAAGAATACGAGAAATGGAGACTACTATTTCTAGACGTAAGAAGATAATAACTTGTTACCGAACAAAATCGTATTAATATTATGCTCAGAATATATTTATCACATAAAAATGGTAACACAGAAAGGGGAATAAAAACAGAGGTCAAGAAAATAATGAAGTATCTGAATTTACAACTTTGGTTGAATAACCCTATCTTTAAAAGTGCTCTTTGGATGTGAAACTTGGCAGCTAAATAAATGCATGGCGGTGTTCGGCACAAATATGTAGGTTACAATAAATAAACAACGAAAGAACTTGAGACACAATGAATGTCTAATGAGGACACTCAACAAGAATAATTATGTTTCATAAAGATTGGGAACTACAACCTGCTAAAGTATGAAAAGTCATATTTTTTAAACGTTAGAGAAGCTGTAATATAATAACTTAAAAATAATATAATAATATCTTTGAAAAAAAAAAAATTATGAAAATACACACATAAAAAATAAAATACGTTTAGGCTTTAAAAAGGTTATATCTTCATATTAATAAAATAAAATAGAACAAAAATAATTATTATGGTAGTTTCATTAGGTTCATTGTATAATTACCAAAATGATATCATTAACATTCATCAATGTAGCAAACTGTATTTTACCAAATAAAACTGGTTATTTGCTCGATTTATTAAGTCTCATATTGTTCAATTTCTGCATGAACTGGACAATATTAAACCTGGCAGGTTATAATCCAGTACCAATGACTAAAATTTAATTAACAAACGTGAGAAAATCACAGATGGGCTAATTATTCATCAAATAATTTCATATCCGGAACAGTGGAAAAGTAATTAGATGGACTGAACTGAAATTGCTTAGATATGTAGATTTGTCATAAACTGGTCCGATTTGGCCATTAAGGGTTATGATGTTGTGCTATACAAATCTAAAAAATGCATTTTTATTTATGATTAATACGATAAAAATGAAAATATATAGTTATTAAATGTTTTACTTGTTCTAGGGTCTTGACTTTTGTTGTACATTTGCTTATAACAGTTTTTATTTGATGACTTTACAATATGAAATATAATAGTGTTAATCACAACAATGAGCTGGCCACCATATTTTTATTAATTTTTGATTAATTTTATTAATTTATTAATTAACATGGCTATTTTGATTTTATATGCGGCAGATCTGAATAGTTGGGCAGAAGACAGCACGAACCAATAGTGCAAGTTCTGGAGCCAAGAGTGTCTTCTTCTCCCGGGTCCCCTCCTGCTGTCTATCTTTCCTTGGATTATTAACTGAAGTATCCGATATTTACTGAGCCTCATAACATGTCCGAAGTATTCCAGCTTTCTTCTCTTAATAGTTATTCTCACCTTACTTTCCTTACCGATTCGACGCAGTACCTCCTTGTTAGTGATGTGGTCCGTCCAAGATGTTCACAGGATACGTCTGTACGCCCACATTTCAAGGCCTCATCTGTTTTCATGAGCGTTTTGGTCATTGTCCACGCTTCTACTCTGTACAACAATACCGGAAATATATAACATTGGAGCAGTCTGATTTTAAGAGATAGGGTTATACTGTATAATATGAAATGCTCTTCATATTATTAAACGATGCTCTCGCTTTTTCTATTCTCACACGTCTTTCTGTTGCCTGGTTCCATCCTGAGTTAATTATTGTTCCCAAATAGGTGTAAGATTCTACGTGTTCAGGTCTCTAGTTGTTTAGTATTAATTGTCTTGCTGGTTGTTGATTTTTTACTTATTTGGTTTTCGCGAGGTTTACGCTTAGCCCATACTCTTCACTTGTTCTTTGTAACCTTTCCATCAGGCTATTTAACTCATCTATGCTGCTAGTGAGTACTACTGTATCGTCAGAATATCTTATGTTATTAAATGTTTCTCCATTTATATTTATGCCTTCAGTACTTTCTTCTAGCGCTATCTTGAATATTTCTTCAGAGTAGATCTTAAAGAGGAGGGGAGACAAAATGTAACCCTGGCGCACACCTTCCTTGATATCAATATTCTTGGTTAACGCAGACCTACTTTCACTCTAGCCGATTGTCCCCAGTAGAGATTCGCTATAGTCCGGATGTCTCCGGAATGAATTCCGATCTGATGGAGTATTTCTAGCAGTTGATCGTGCTTAACGTTACCGAAAGCTTTAGTGTAATCTATGAAACACAGATATACATCTTTATTCATGTCTCTACAGCGCTGAATAAGAACCTGTAAGCTGAAGAGCGCGTCTTTTGTGCCAAGGGCATTTCGAAATCCGAGCTGTATATCTCCGATCTTTTCTTTACATTTTTTGCAAATTCGATTGTATATAATCTTGGTGGATGACTTGGTGATGTGGTTAATCAGGCTTATCGTTCGGTGTTGATCACAAGATTTTACGATCGGTTTCTTCGGTATGACCACAAAGGTTGACTGTAGCCAGTCCTCAGTCCCCAGTATAGCTTAAAAAATTATTGGAAAAAGCCATTTTGAAACTAACTTTAAAAATTTATCGTTTCCAGTCCTAGAGAAACAAAATTTCGTATATTGTATTCAAAATTTAGTATTTACGTGAGGTTACCAATTATCTTTGAATTGTCCTGAGTTACTTTGAGTTCTGCATTTATTAAGTTATATCAAATTTTTAAAAACTCTTCACGTAACTTCATTGAAATTGTTGGTAAACAACTTAGGAGTTTTTCACTGACCATATATGAGAATTTCCAAAACTAAATTATTCGAAAATATTGCCTCGATGGTAAGCAACATTAATCTAGTCGCAACAAGGGGACATTTTTAGTGTTCTATACGGAATACTTATAAGATCACTTCAGTGTCTGTTCGTCTGCCTGTCCGTCTCTCGCACCCGATTTTTTCCGAAACTATTTGACAGAGAAAGTTGAAATTTGGAAGTAATATAAGAAATGATGGCCCCATCAGAGCCGTGTAGTTTTGAAAGTTAAATTTTGACTTTAAGGGTTAGTTTTGGGGCGTGAAATCGGAAGTGAAGAAATTTTTTTTTACCAGCTCATTAAGTGGGACATCGACTGCGGGCTTGTGAAACACGAGTTCAAAAATATTCCCCACAGGGTGTAGATTGTACTGAAATTATCACCCTTAAAAATTCATCTGGTATATAAAAAAAAAAACAAAAATTTCAAAATCATCAGTTTTCAACAAAGATCGGAAACAAACTTTGTTGAAAACTCATTTAAAATGTGTTTTGTGTAGTCATTGATCATTTTATACCTCCATAACATTTTTTTTTTATTTTAATAGCAATCAATTTACGAAACACTAATTGCGCAAGTCCCATTTGCACTTGACAGGTTATTTTGGATTTAACGCTTTGTCCTACGTGAACGCCTTGCCGCAAGCGACATGGGAGGTGCGGACGGACGCAGGCAGAGGTGGTTCCTAGCTCGGCTAATGAATTGTAATATGATAAAACGTGTTGAGATAGGTCGACCGATTGAAATCAATATATATATTCTTTAAAAATTTATTTGGTGGATTTTTGTTACTTAAAGTTAACGTTACCCATTTGACTGGTGCCCTGCTCAGCCATGATTCACTTTTTCGCGTGAGCACAGCACATACGTTGCAAAGAAGTCGCCAAGCCCTTACAGATAAGGTACATGTGCTGTATTAGCAACTGCAACTGTCATTGCGACGGTGCATCTTTGTAAATAATTTCTACTATTAGTTCTGGTTTAGCTCAGGTAGTCGTTATTGCAGAGCGTAGATGCACTCGAAATTTTAGTTGAATTATGAATTGAAGTTTTTTAAATGAACATCATAAATATTTTAACTATGTATTAAGAATCAATTGAACATATCAAAAAAATAAAGATAATCTGTGAAAATCAATTATACTCCCTAAAATTTTATCTTAAAAAGTTTAAAAACGAGAATTCAAATAAATGCCGCATCAAAGTTTTAATTTGATGTAAAACCAACTGTATCTGCATTTTCAAACTTTAAATATTCCATTACTGTAGCGAGTGAAACTAACACAATGATTGAATGAATGATCGAAAGCGGATTTAAAACCTCGTTTAGTTTTTTAAACCTAGAATTGGTTTTAACCTATTTTAAATGAAAATTGGTAAAAAAACTTATGAAGAGGGATAGAAAAGTATAATTTTCCAATATTAATCTATTTGGGCGGATGATTTTATTCATTATTTTACTCTATAGCACATAGGTTTTCAACTTAATATTAATAAATTAAAAACTATGCAAATTGATACGCTCATATTGAAACAATTGGTAAAGCTATTTACTAAATCCTTCTAAGGTAAATAAAAGTAGTTATATATTTAGGGATACCCCTTCTACTTCCTTAATCCTTGTAATAATCATGTTGAAAATTGTTCGTTTCCTCAACAAGAAGCAAGACAAGATATCGATAACACTATTGTAATTCCTCGACATGATCTTCTTTTATTTTTATATCGCCTTCCTGTGAAACGAAATCGCTCAGTTTTTTCTCTACTTCAAGTACTATATATGTAAAGTTCGTTCAAATACATACCGTACACTTTTGTCTTTTTTTTTATGGATCTAGCACACGTGCTACAGAGAAGTCCCTAAAGCGCTCCAAGAGCGGCATGTGCGCGGAAAAAACGATTCACGTTGTTCTTGGATCGCTGTAAATTGTACTCGGTGGGAAACATAGCCCTGGGCAAATTATTCCAAAGGGATGATATTCTCCATATAAAAGACTGCTTGAAAAGCGTTGTACAAGGAGTAACAAGCTAAGCCGGATGTGAAGTATTAGCGCGACGTGTATTTCTAACATGCACCGCTCTGGGAAGAATTAAGCGGGCTTCATCCTTCGAACATTTTCCACGAAAATACTTGTAGAACAGACTCAAGTCGCCAACCGTTCTTCGATGTTCCAGTGAAGCTAGGTCGCCGGTCAGTTCTGGATCTCCAATCAGATGAACAGCTCTTCTCTGAGCAGAATCCAACAAATGCAGTGTGTGTTTGGGAGCGGAGCCCCAAACATGGGAGCAGTATTCCATAGTTGGTCGATTTTGAGCTTTGTAAAGAATTAATAGTTGTTGTGGAGTGTATAGCTTTCTGGTTCGAAATAATATTCCCAACTTTTGAGAAGCTCTCCTTGCTATGCCTGCCACATGTTCATGCCAGGACATATTTGCTCCCAAACTAACGCCAACAAATTGAATGACGATGCCAGGGGAATGGAGTGCCCCGACATGACCATGTCGGGTTCAGCAACGTTAACTTTTTTAGAAAAAACTGCCGCCTGGGTTTTTATAGCGTTAAATCCCACTTGGTTACGGTCACCCCAAGACAGAATTTCTTCCAGGTCCTTGTTGAGTTGAACGACCTCTTGCTGTCTGCGGATATTGGCCTGAGCAGCCGTTGTCCGAGCATTCAAAGTGAATGAAGCGATAAGCGTACTGTAATCTGTAAAGCTGTAGATTGGATTCCTAGTCTTTTCCAGCAGATCGTTAATGTAAATGAGAAAGTGAGTAGAAGACAGTATCGAGCCTTGGAGCACACCGGCGTTGATAGTGAAGATGTTAGAAAGAAATCCGTCGACTGCTACTCGTAAAGAACGTTCTCTGAGAAAACATGAGAGCCACAAACAGAACTTTTCAGACATACCATAAGAGCGTAGCTTAGCCAACAGCCCATCGTGCCAACCACGGTCAAATGCCTTGGATATGTCAAGAGCAACCGCTCTAGATTCTCCAAAGTGTTCAATTGCATTATTCCAAACATATGTCACATAAGTCAGAAGATCTCCTGTTGATCTATGTTTACGAAAGCCAAATTGGTGATCGCTAATAATGTTGAATCCTTCAAGATATTTTAGAAGATGCTGACTGATAACCTTTTCCATGGCTTTCGATATTTTTGAAACAGTGTGACTGGTCGTAGTTAGTTGGCAAGGTCTTCTTGCCTTTTTTGTATTAGCTAAACTGTGGCACATTTCCAGCAAGAAGGAAATATTCCCTTTCTGAAGGATAGGTTGAAAATTCCACAGAAAACTGGTTAGTTCCCTCGCGCAGTTTTTGAGAACTATAGCAGGTATTCCGTCAGCGCCAGAAGCCTTTTTGGTGTCTAGCTTCATTGAAATACGCTTTACGATACGCTGTCTGAAGACAACATCGGGCATCCTTGGCTGCAATATGGGAATAATAGGTGGTGTTTTTTCTCGGAACTTGAAGTAAAGAGTTTAGCCAACAAGTTCGCTTTCTCAACAGGTGTCGTTGCAACAGAATTATCTGGCCGTGTGAGTGGTGGTACGGTGGATTTGGTGAAATTTTGACTAACTGCCTTAGCGACCGCCCAAAAGGACCTGGAATTGTGTGTCTTTGCTGCGTGATAGTGAAAAGCCCGTACACAGCAGCCTGCCTATGCTTAATTCTTAAGCATAATCAGGTAAAATAAAACTAAAAATAATAACTATAGGGTTAACACAAGAGGTTAGAAGAAATTAAGCTCAGTTTTGTAAAAATTCCGGAAGAGTTCACTCATTCAGGTGTCATTCGGGAGAATAAGAATACCCACTTACAGACCTCAAACGAGCGGGATACCCGAAACTGTTTCTTCTAAGTTTTAAAAATACCTGGACATCTCTGAAGAAAAGGACACTGTACCCGATCTTGTTAAAAATCCATATTTGAAGAGAAAAAAGGTCGACAAGATGTATGTAACATATAGTGTTCGGATGAAGGTAAAAAATACTTCAAAATCACGTTTAAATGCCGACACAACCAATATATAATGCAGCAGCCTCTACATTGCCACGTTTAAGATAGATTTTAAATATCGGTTAATAAATAAGTAAAAAACTTTAATGGAATATCAAAGATTAAGAAAATTAAGATTTTGAATATTTAGAATCTATTAACAGATCTAGAGCCAAAACTCGTCCCTCCATTTGCGTAGATGAAACTTGTTTTGACATCCACGATACTATAAACAAGGGTGGAGTGATTCAAGTGACAAATGTCAGATTACTGCTCCTTCAAACAAAGGGAAATGGGTCACATAATATACGCTGGTTGGAAGAATGGATGGCAAAAAATATTAAAAATGAAATGTGAATTTTTATGTTATCGTCTCGTTCTAGTTATCACATTCGATAAATAAAGAAAGTATCAAAGTCAGCCGACACAAAAATTAAAATACAGGAATGTATGTTAGCAAATATACGTATATTTCGTGAGAATTATAAAAAATCTGATTTAGCACAAATGTTCAAAGAATTTAATATCCATAAAAAATATGTTTGCCATAATATGACAAAAAAATGAGTGATATTGTGTTAAGATTGTTGCCATCTTACTGCATTTTTAACCTTATAGAACATATGCGGCACCAGATTTTTTTATGGGTCTAGCACACGTGCTACAAGGAAGTCCCTAAGCGTTCCAGGAGCAGCATGTGTGCGGAAAAAGTGACTCACGTTGTTCTTGAATCGCTGTAAACTGTACTCGGTGGGAAACACAGCCCCGGGCGAATTATTCCAAAGGGATGATGTTCTCCATGTAAAAGAGGAAAAGCGTTGTAAGCGGAGTAATAAGCTGAACCTCATACGGATGTGAAGTATTAGAGCGACGTGTATTTCTAACATGTACAGCTCTGGGAGGAATTAAGTGGGCTACATCCTTTGAACACTTTCCATGAAAATACTTGTAGAACAGAATCAAGTCGCCAACCGTTCTTCGATGTTCCAGCGAATCAAGACCGCCGGTCAGCTCCGGATCTCCAATCAGACTAACAGCTCTTCTCTAAACAGAATCCAACAAATACAGTGTGTGTTTGGGAGCGGAGCCCCAAACATGGGAGAAGTATTCCATAGTTGGTCGAATTTGAGCTTTGTAAAGAATTAACAGTTGTGTGAGTGTAAAGCTTTTTGGTTCGAAATAATATTCCCAACTTTTGAGAAGCTCTTCCTCCTTGCTATGGCTGCATCATGTTCATGCCAGGACATATATGCTCCCAAATTAACGCCCAACAAATTGAGTGACGATGCTAGGGGAATGGAGTGCCCCGACATGACTATGTCGGGTTCAGCAACCTTAACTTTTTTAGAAAAAAACTGCCGCCTGAGTTTTTGTAGCGTTAAATTCCACTTGGTTACTGTTACCCGAAGATAGAATTTCTTCCAGGTCTTTGTTAAGTTGAACGACCTCCTGCTGTCTGCGGATATTCGCCTGAGTGGCCGATGTCTGAGCATTCAGAGTGAATGAAGAGATAAGCTTACTCTCGTCTGCAAAGCTGTAGATTAGATTCCCGGTCTTTTCCAGCAGATCGTTAAGGTAAATGAGAAAGAGAGTAGGAGACAGTATGGAGCCTTGGGGCACACCGGTGTTGATAGTGAAGATGTTAGAAAGAAATTCGCCGACCTCCTTAGATATGTCAAGAGCAACCGCTCGAGATTCTCCAAAATGTTCAATTGCGTTGTTCCAAACATGCGTTACATAAGTCAGAAGATCTCCTGTTGACCTATGTTTACGAAAGCCATATTGGTGATCGCTAATAATGTTGAATCCTTCAAGATACTTGAGAAGATACTGACTGATAACCTATCCATGACTTTCGATATTATTAAAAGCAGTTTGACTGGTCGATAGTTATTTGGCAAGGTCTTCTTGCCTTTTTTAGGTATCGGCTGAACTGTGGCACATTTCCAGCAGGAAGGCAATTTTCCCTTCCTGTAGGATAAGTTGAAAAGTCTACAGAAAACTGGTGCTAGTTCCCTCGCACAGTTTTTGAGAACTATGGCAGGTATTTCGTCAGCCCCAGAAGCCTTTTTGGTGTCTAGCTTCATTAAAATACGCTTTATGATTCGCTGTCTGAAGACAACATCGGACATCCTAGATTAAGTCAAGAATAAAAGCTGAAAATACATCTTCAACTATAAGTCCAAATATTTTGCATTTAATAAAGAGGATTGTAAATTAAATCAGAGTGAAAAGTTGGAAAAATTCTGAAAATCATACCTTAATAGTTGAAAATTGCTCCATTTTTATACAGAATAATATGGAACCAATTATAATAAATTTAGAATATGAGAGTGACGCCGAACTGGATATTAGGCTATATTTTTTTTTTTTTCCTTTTTCTTATACCAAACATTTTAAATAATATATTAATTTACGCTACTTTTTATCTTTACCTGTGTACTTAATAATTAAATATTTCTTTAACTGCATTCTTTTTAGTACCTATTGAAATCTCTAGCCACATTAAGTTCAACCCGGTATTACTATTATCGTATAATAATATATATGGAGCAGGGTTCCCGGTTATGTCAGATAAAATTGTTAAACGTAATAAACGTAATAGAGCCTAGGTAGTTACAACCGCCGAGCGCTAAATCAGGGCCGTAGGATTGGACGTTACTTGGTGAATGCACATCATTTTGTGATGGCTTGAACAATTTTTTTTTCTATTGGTCTAGCACACGTGCTGCAGGGAAGTCCCTAAAGCGCTCCAGGAGCGGCACGAGTGCGGAAAAAGCGATTCACGTTGTTCTTGAATCGCTGTAGATTGTACTCGGTGGGAAACACAGCGCTGGGCAAATTATTCCAAAGGGATGACGTTCTCCCATATAAAAGATTGCTTGAAAAGCGTTGTACGCGGAGTAACAAGCTGAACCTCATACGGATGCGAAGCACCAGCGCGACGTGTATTTCTAACATGCACCGCTTTGGGAGGAATTAAGCAGGCTACATCCTTCGAACACTTTCCATGAAAATACTTGTAGAACAGACTCAAGTCGCCAACCGTTCTTCGATGTTCCAGCGAATCAAGGCCGCCGGTCAATTCTGGGTCCCCAATCAGACGGACTGCTCTTCTCTGAACAGAATCCAACAAATGCAGTGTATGTTTGGGAGCGGAGCCCCAAACGTGGGAGCAGTATTCCATAGTTGGTCGAATTTGGGCTTTGTAAAGAATTAACAGTTGCTGTGGGGTGTAAAGCTTTCTGGTTCTAAATAATATTCCCAACTTTTGAGAAGCTCTCCTTGCTATGCCTGCAACATGTTCATGCCAAGACATATTTTCTCCCAAACTAACGCCCAACAAATTGAGCGACGATGCTAGGGGAATGGAGTGCCCCGACATAACTATGTCGGGTTCAGCAACGTTAACTTTTTTAGAAAAAACTGCCGCTTGGGCTTTTGTAGAGTTAAATTTCACTTGGTTACTGTCACCCCAAGATAGAATTTCTTCCAGGTCTTTGTTAAGTTGAACGACCTCCTGCTGTCTGCAGATATTCGCCTGAGCAGCCGATGTCCGAGCGTTCAAGGTGAATGAAGAGACAAGCGTACTGTCATCTGCAAAGCTATAGATTGGATTCCCGGTCTTTTCCAGCAGATCGTTAATGTAAATGAGAAAGAGAGTAGGAGACAGTATGGAGCCCTGGGGCACACCGGCGTTGATAGTGAGGGTGTTAGAAAAAAATCAGTCGACCGCCACTCGTAAAGAACGCTCTCTGAGGAAACATGAGAGCCACAAACAGAACCTTTCAGACATACCATAAGAGCGCAACTTAGCCAACAGTCTATCATGCCAAACACGGTCGAATGCCTTGGATATGTCAAGAGCAACCGCTCGAGATTCTCCAAAGTGTTCAATTGCGTTGTTCCAAACATGTGTTACATAAGTCAGAAGATCTCCTGTTGATCTATGTTTACGAAAACCATATTGGTGATCGCTAATAATATTGAATCGTTCAAGATATTTTAGAAGATGCTCATTGATAACCTTTTCCATGACTTTCGATATTATTGAAAGCAGTGCAACTGGTCGGTAGTTATTTGGCAAGGTCTTCTTACCTTTTTTAGGTATCGGCTGAACCGTGGCACATTTCCAGCAGGACGGAATTATTCCCTTTCTGTAGGATAGGTTAAAAAGTCTACAGAAAACTGGTGTTAGTTCCCTTGCACAGTTTTTGAGAATTATGGCAGGTATTCCGTCAGCGCCAGAAGCCTTCTTGGTGTCTAGCTTCATTAAAATACGCTTTATGATGCGCTGTCTGAAGACAACATCGGGCATCCTTGACTGCAATATGGGAATAGTAGGTGGTGTTTTTTCCTTGGAAATCGACAGTAGAATGTGAAGCAAAGAGTTCAGCCAACAAGTTCGCTCTCTCAACAGGTGTGGTTGCAATGGAATTATCTGGCCGTGTGAGTGGTGGTATGGTGGATTTGGTAAAATTTTGACTAACTGCCTTAGCGAGAAGTTTGTTTCTAATTCGTTGATTGTGTGCCTCCTTGGTTTCGTCGATAATTCCCTTGCATCTGTTCCGGACATGAACAAAGATGTTTCGATTTACGGTGTTAGGATTTTCACGCCATTGTCGGTAGGCAATATGTTTAGAAGCAACAGCTTCTTTGCATTTTCGGTCGAACCAAGGCTTGCCGTTGGAGGAGCATTTCTTCGAAAAAGGGATGTAAGCTTCCATACCAGCCAAAATAACATCGGAGACCTCCCTGGCGCAGTCAGATGGGTTATCGGATCGAAAACAAATGTCCATCCAAGGGAAAGTTCGAAAGTATTCCATGAGATCTTCCCATTTAGCAGATTTGTAGTGCCAAATCTTGCGCGGCCTAGGCGCCTCTCTGTCACCGATTGGCAGGATACTCGATGTCGAAAGCAGTTTATGGTCGGAAGAACCTAACGGCGGATTTACGGTGACCGTGTAAATCTCCGGATTGGTGGTTAAAAACAGATCAAGAAGACTGGCGAACTCCCCGTCTCGATCAGGGATCCGTGTTGGTTCGTTAATAAGCTGAGTTAAGCCATAACTGATTGAGAATGATTCAGCTTCACGACCTTGTTCGTCTGTAGTATTTGAATATTTGAGCCAGTTGATATTGTGGACATTAAAGTCGCCCAGGATGGCGATTTCGGCACTTGGGTAGTTTACTTTGTAAATGATCGATGGTGTCTGCAAGAGAAGCGAAAAGTGTTCGAAAATTGGTATCACTTGGTGGTCGATACAGGATACAGATGAACCTTGTGGTTTGTTGAGTCGTTATTTTTAACCACATAACATCAAAGTTTGGGGGCTCCAGAGCTTCTTCTCGTTGACAGGAGAGGTCGCTTCTGACAAAAAGACAGATTCCAAAGTTACGCCTAAATCGGGAATAGAAGTCGTACCCAGGATAAAGATAGTTGACCGTGCTGGTCGATGGACTGACCTTGGTTTCACATAGAGCGAGTACATGAGGTTTATCTGATTGCAGGTGTTGATGCACTGAATTTATGTTCGAGTTTATACCTCGTATGTTGCAAAAATCTATCTTAAAATTATGATGTCTGCAAGTCGACGCCTCCGAACCAGCCCCCACCCGGAGATCCGAACGGGGGGCCATTCTACCCTCCGGAACTTCTTGCATCCAGGCGCCTCATCATGCTCTTTGGTCCCACAGTAGTTAATGTGGAATTTTCCTGTTCTGTCACATGTTTATCGTTGCCTTCTTTGGCTTTGATCCAGGGGATGTTATTATTGGGTAGTTTGGGTTCTGACCAGATACTTTTCCAATAACCTGTGAGTTCTTGTTTGTTTGGTGGTTCGGTCACTGCTGTCTGTTTGCCGTGCATAGTTTTCCGGTAGAACTGTGTTTGGCTTCTTCGGAAGAGGTTGTTAGTATCTTTCCTCTCGTTTGGTTCTTTGTATCTACGAAGTCTTGCGGCATATACGGATAATTTTTGTTTCGGAGTATCCAGGATTTCTGGCAGTGTTCTGTTGGGAGACCCGGACTTGATCTTGTTTATACTCTGTGTGACTCGTTTGGACACGTTCCCGTTGATAAAACTGGGTAAGGTGTCCTAGATATCTCCTGATGTTGTTGATTTGGTTTTCTATTCTTATTTGCCGTTTGAATTTTGGTTTTGTGCTGTTGGGATTTCTTTGTCGTTGCGGGAGTTTTTGATTAAATAGTTCGTCGGTTGCGTTTAGGATTGATGGTGGTGGGTCTAGGCGACGAGTGATTCCCTTCTCAGTGGTTTCTTTGTCAGGACTTGTGCTTTTATTAAAGCAACGCATGGTGTGTTCGTTTGTTCCTGTAGTATAACTCATGCGTTGCCTTGATTTTCCCGCCTTGGTGGGTGTCGGCTTACTCGCCAGCACAACACTTTTGGCAGGTCCAGTGTCAGTTGCCCGGTCCTCATCGTTTTGGTCGAGCTGCCATTTCCCGCGACGTCCTCGACCGTTACGTCTCTCGCCCGATGCTTCTTTTATTGGTCTACTGTTGTTTGGGGATGTTTTTAGTGTTTTGTGGTGTCAGAAGCTCAAAGTGTCCCGACATTGGGTTGCCTGTTAGTAGAAGGTAAATAGTTTCGGTGTGTTTTCTTGTGCTTATTATTGTTGGCTTGTCCCTAAAAGTTATTTTTGTATCTCTTGTTCTTCGTCGTTTTGAGAAGATATGAAAGTTGCTGTTCTGGGTTTCCCAGAGGGCAAGTATCTCTAGGCTCGTTCCATAGGTGCCATTTTTACTCATATAGTTATAGTAGTTATTGAAGTCTTTCATATCGTCGTCCCCAATTAATGAAAATGTGTTAAGTTCCGACCAGTTTTGTTGTATATATCTTAGAGCAGCCTCTCGGAGTCTTTCATGATGGAACAATGCAGGCTTGTGGTCCCCAATTGCCTTGCAAGAGCAAAGTTTTGATTTTCCATAGAGGAAAGCTCTAATCACCTGCTTTAAATTTTGCATCGTCTTTCCGTAAACTCCTCCATTAACTCCCCACCCTTTTTCTTTATATTTAATAAGCAAAATTCCTTAACTTTCCAGAAGATTGAGTTTTCGACTTCTTTGGTGATGGAGAGATCTTATGAACCCATTGCATTAGCTACTGCTTCGTGGACGGATGTCAACATGACACCCAAGTCCCGCCGCTTGTGACAATTCGCGAATAATGTCTCTCATTGTTCTCTAAAGCGGCAAAATATTTTTCAGAAAGTTTTTACTTCACCTGTTTCGGTTCTGTTCGGGGATTCATCAAGCAGAAACTCTTGTCATCCATAAATCTTCATGCACAGTCTTGACCACCGTCGCTTTGGATGCTCGAACTTCTCTAGTAAGAACTGGGATCTTTATTCGTCGATCTAACAGCCGCAACAAACCTGATGGTTTTCTTAGTTCTTAGTCAAACCAGTTTTCCTAATATGGGGACATCCTGAATTGAATCTCGGTCCCATGAATACCGTTCAGATCAAAATTTTACTTGAAATGAGATTGTTATACACCTCTAATATTTTTTCGTTAACAACGTTTGGAGGAGGAGTTATGTGTAATATCGTAGCACAATTATCACAGATAAGTGCAAATACTCTAAAATACCTAGTAATGCAACTTATAGCCAAAACAAAAATATCACTGTATTTGTACCGATGAAATAAGAATGGATCACGTAAAACAATACATTTTAGAGTAAGTACTTTAAAATATTAGTATTATGAACTGCTGAGAATCTGAAGCTTGCGCGCAAATTGAAAAATTTGTAGTGAGATTGAAATTAATGCTATAAGAATTTTATTGTACAGCATACTACAGTTATGTAGCTAAAGAAAAAAGTTCATTGAGTATTTCATACAGAAAGGCGCCAATTCCAAACTCACCAATTAATTTCGATATGCTAGAACTTTTATTCTTAAAGCCTGCCATTTTTGTGCGAGATGCTACCAATTGATTTTCCAATTATTAATGTATTGGCATAGATATTAGTTATTGAAGGTTTAAAAACAAGCAAACAAGTATTCAGTCTCAATATAAGTTTATTATCCTGTCAACGCATTTATCACCCTGTATAACAGAGTAGGAACAAGAACAATAGTTTAAAAAGTCATATAGGGCTCATGAGATAATATGTAAAGGGAGAGTCGTAAAGCTGGTTGTCTTGAAAAGGGTGTACTTAATCCTGGTTTAGGCATAAAGATTTTCTTGTCGGCTTATACAAAATCTTGCTTTGTCTCGTGAGTGAATATTGCAAGAAGGGTTCAAAAAGAAACTTTTAAAAAATTAATTTAAAATCATACTCAAAGGATTTGTTTGTTGTTTACATAAGTAATAATATGTTAACTATTAATTAGTGTTGTCTACTACTTAATTTTTTTTTAAATAAACAAATAAATTTATATTGACTTTTTGGTAACCTGCGCTTATTCCTTCAATATATAAAAATATACATATAATATATTTATGTATGAAAAGGGTTTTGGCTTTCGTTCTGGAAGGTAAACGGCGGCGCAAATTCATCTTTTTGGGTTTTAGTCTAATTGAGTTTTAGTCTATCAAAATATTACTAAATGAGAGTGCATCGCCAGGCTCTTTTTCGACCGCTCAAAAGCGTTTAACTGCCTCAATTATATATTTGTATTAAGTAATGTATATATCCTAGATCTGGCATCAACAACTAAAGAATTATGTTGAAAACCATTTACTCAAATGGCCGCTACTCAACAGAATCCCTAGAAAGCGTACGAACTTCAAAGGTCTATTTTATTAGCACATATTCTGTGAAATTCTACATACTATATATTATATGGTGTCCAGCCGCCACGATTGTTACTGTTTACGTATAGTGCTTCTACTTTCCCAGCTACCCACTGTTTTGGTTGTCTAAATTGTACATTCAGCTATGTAGTTTTATAGGAAATAATAACATAATTCTTTAGTCTATGCTGACATCCAGTTTGTCATTGAAAAATTATGGCTCTTGATTACACAGGACCACAAAAAAAAAGTTTTGTGGTTGAAAGGGGAGATACCATACCATATCTTTTTTTGGTGTGCTAAAAAGGGATCGTAGGTCATAATTGACTCATCACCCAAGGACTTTGACACAACCTCCAGAAACACCGCCAAAATTACCAAAAAAAACTTTTACAAATAAATTAAAATTGTAACGGAGCAAACCACCATATATTCATAAATATATATATATATATATATATATATATATATATATATATATATATATATTATATATATATATATATATACATACATATGTATTTTGGAGTGCTAAAATTAAATCTAAGGTCAGAATTAGCACATCACGTCTGCATTTTGACATAACCTCACAAAAACCTCAACAATGGTCAGAATTACGTGTGTAAGTAAATTAAGAAATCACCATATCTATACGTACTTTGGGGTGCTTAAACCGAATATGCCAAAAGAATTGATTTATTGAGTCAAGAACTTCTCCTTTCATTTATAGGTTGCTGGATAAGGTGAGTCCCCTCGCTTCTCGCCCACTGGATGCTTTATTAAAGTGATTCTCCGATGGTGAGAGGCGCGGGAACTTGAATAAAACACCCCCGATGATAAGAGGCGAGGGGAATCACTTAAATAAAGCACACCGAGGGTGAGAGACGAGGTGAATTACCTTAATAGGGTACATCGTAGGTGAGAGGCGATGGGACTCACTTTAATAAAGACCCCGAGGGTGAAAAGGGGTGGAACTCATCATAATCCTGCGAATGAAAGGACTAGACTAATTGAGGATATTTCAAGACATATTTGCTTTCAGCGGCTCAAAATATGTATAGATATGTTGGTCTGCTGGTTTTTCTTACATTAGGTTATATTATGGTTATAGTTTAACGTTCTTGATGTAAGTATCTTCTATTAAGTTATGTTAGGTTTAGGGTTCTTGGTGTAATAGTGTAAAAGTCTTGAATTAGCTTATGTTAGGTTTAGAGTTCTTGGTGTAAGTTTCTTGCATTAGGCTATGTTAGGTTTAAAGTTATTGATGTAAAGATTTTGGTGTAAGTTGCTTGCATTCGGCTATGTTAAGTTTAGCGTTCTTGTTGTAAGTTTCTTGCGTTAGGCTGTATTAGGGTTAGAGTTCCTGGTGTAAAGTTTTTGGCGTAAGTTTCTTGCATTAGGCTATGTTAGGTTTAGATTTCTTGGTGTGAAGCTCTTGGTGTAATTTTTTTGCATTAGGCTATGTTAGGTTTAGAGATTTTGGAATGGATTAGGTTATGTTAGGTTTAGAATTCTAGTGGTAAACTTCTTCCATTGGGGTCAGAGGTGAAGGGACTCACTGTTATCCAGCATCGCAAGGGTGATGTGCCAGGGGAATCATTTTAATAAAGCATCAAGTGGGCGAGAAGCGACTCACCTTAATCCAGCAACCGGCAAATGAAAAGACGACTTTTTGAGGTTATTTCAAGACCTTGACTTAATAGGTCAATTCTTTTAGCATGTTCGGTTTAAGCACTCCAACATACGTATGGAAATGGTGTTCTGTTCATTTAATTTTTTAATTTACTTACACACGTATTTCTGACCATTTTTGAGGTGTTTTTTGAGGTTATATCAAAATACTAACGTGATGGGTAAATTCTAACCTTGGATTCAATTTTGACACCCCAAAATACGTGTGGTTTGCTCGTTTACATTTTTAATTTATTTGTAAAAGTATTCTTGGTCATTTTCGAGGTGTTTTTTGAGGTTATGTCAAAATCCTTGTGTGTTATCAATTAGTAATAAAAGATGATTTTTAGATTGATTTTAAACGATAATTATATGGCGGTAGAGCAGCCATATAAATTAAAAAATCAGATTAAACATAATATATAATAGATCAACAAAAACTAATTTTCTGTCAAAATATTTTCAATCAGCAACGAATTTACATAGAGAGTGTTAGCTAACAAAGAATAATTAGATTGGTTTTGACTTTGAAATATCGAGAAAACTGTAAGGTATTTTGCTATTACCCTTCCTGTATATGCATAAATTATTATGGTACATTAAAAATAACTAATATTCCTGATATCATTTATATTTTACTTTTGATAGATATAATTTTATTATCGAAAAACACCAAACAATTTGAATTTCCTCCTGATTATGTTAATTACATATTGTATTATCATTTGCTTTTACATACGAAGAACGAGTACATATTTAATAAAGTTCAAGTAATTTTCGTGGATTTATTGAGAAATACCATAGACCAAAGAATTATGTTTTCCTTTGTTCTAATTGTTTTAACCTTATGTAACCTAATGTAAATTTTAGGTAACCAAAATCATGTGCAGATGAGGCAGCAGAAGCATTCTGGAGTGAACAATAACGTCAGGATACACTAATATATATAGTATGTAGAATTTGATAGAAAATATGCTAATAAAACAGGCGTCTTTGAAATTCTTAAGCTTTGTAGGGATTTTTTTTTCTGCTGAGTAGCTCTCATTTGAGTAAATATTATATATAACAGATTTCTTTATTTTACGGTGGTACTATGGTAGCGCAAGGAGTACAGTGATATTTCACTTTTCGAGACTTTGCAGTGAAAACATCATTTATTCCTACTGTTAATTTTTATTTTTCTGGCCATCCCTTTAAAGTTAAATACAATTTATTATAAAATAAATAAAATAATATAAATAAAAGTATGTAGAAGAGAAGTATATTTTTAGGTAAAAATAACCAATCAGTTCTTACGAAAACGTTTTTTTTTTTCAATATTATTTCCTAATTACTAACATTACACCTGAAAAAATAATCGCGATATATGTGCTAAGAAATGCGACTACTTTTTGTTCATTAAACAATGCAATTTTCTAAAAGAAACTTACCATACTATAGAAAACAAAGAAGTTATGAACAAGACTATAGCAGGTAGAATATAAAAAGAATATAGTTATGTCAAAACATAGCATTATTATTCATTTTTTGTTATAGCTTCTGTATTGAAAATGTGCTGGTGACTATGCAGCAAATTTTGAGAAAACATGTTTTTTTAGGAATAACTGAATATTTTTATTTTTTTACTTCTTTTTCTGTGCATACCGTCAATTAAAATAACAGCAGTTTTTTTAAATTTAGTTAAGACCAATCAAAATCTGTAAAATAAGTTGCAAGTTAGATAGCAAGAACTAAAGTAACCAAATTTTTGTCTAAGTCTAATGTTTTTAGTGTTCCGTATATATAAGACCACTTCGATGCCCGTCTGTCTGTCACACCCGATTTTCTCCGAAACTATTTGACATAGAAAGTTGAAATTTGACCCTAACAGCCTCATCAAAGTCATGTAGTTTTAACAGTCAAATTTTGACTTAAGGGGTTAGTTTTGAAAATTTTTTTTCCAGGTCATCGAGTAGGGTATCGAATGAAAGATTGTAAAAACACGAGTTCAAAAATATATATAATATAATACTTGTGCACACTTTCCTTTATATTGTTTTTAAATAATTGTGAAAAATTTTGAAAAAATTCTGGAATGTTCTTCACAGGGTGTAGATTGAACGAAAATTATCACGAATAATTATAATTTATCTGGCATATAAAATTCAATAATTTATCTGGCATATAAAAAAAAAACTAAAATTTCAAGGTCATCAGTTTTCAGCAAAGATTGGAAAAAAACTTTGTTAAAACTCATTAGGGATGTGTTTTGTGAAAACACTGATCATTTTATACCTCTTAACAAAAATTTTTATTTTAAAAGCAATCAACGTATTTGACTTGACCGACTATTTTTCTCATAATTTGTTATTCTGTCACATCCAACAGCCTTTGGAACGCGAAACCCAGCAGCCTCTATTTATATGTTTAAAGTATTTTTTTTAAAATTTAATACAAATTTTACACGTACAATCGTGCACATACCGATGCAAAAACTAAATTATTCTAATAATCCTACGTAATAGCAAACCTGGTATTTTAACACAATTTTGTCTTATATCAATTTTAATGCTTATACAAAAATTACCTGCTAGGGACAATTTGAGGAAAGAAATGAGTTTCGGATCAGATATTTAATTAAAAATAACTGGAATGCTTCTGCGAGGTAACTTGAATTTTTTGCCTGGTCTTTTGCATTGGGGTAAGCAATAAATGAGATTTCCGGTTATTTAAACAATAATAAGTATTAAGAAGGATCAAATCAAATAAAAAAACATTAAAATGTTTCACATATTTTTAATTATGTACATTTACAAGTCAGTAAAATTTTTATACCATCTGCTTAGATGGTGATCACTTCACATTATTTAACTTATTTACTGTCGATTTTGAGGTGATTTTCTGAAAAAGTGGCACTTATAAAACAGTGAAATATATAACAAATAATCGGCCAAATGCAAGTCGGACTTGCGCAATTAGAATTTTGTACGTTGATTGCTTTTGATATAAAAATTTTTGTTAATTTTTTTCGATTTCTACTGAAACTGATTTTATATATATATATATATATATATATATATATATATATATATATATATATATATATATATATATATACGAGATAAATTATTATACGAGGCTGGTTTGAAAAGTCCGTGCAAAAATAAAAACTACTTATGTTTTTGGGGTAAACCTTTTTTATTTTTCGACATAGTTTCCTTTTAGGCTTATACACTTCGCCCAACGATGTTCTAGTTTGTTGATCCCTTCCGAATAATAGGATTTGTCCAAGTCTGCAAAATATCCATTAGTGTCAGCAATCACCTCCTCGTTTGAATAAAATCTTTGTCCCGCCAGCCATTTCTTCAAATTTGGGAACAAATAGTAGTCCGAGGGAGCCAAGTCTGGAGAATGTGAAACGAGTTGGAATCCTATTTCCATTAATTTTGCGACCACAACTGCTGAGGTGTGTGCTGGTGCGTTGTCGTGATGGAAAAAAGGACTTTCTTGTGGGCCAATCGCGGGCGTTTTTCTTGCAGCTCGGTTTTCAAACGGTCCAATAACGATGAATAATATTCACCTTTAATAGTTTTAAAACCCCTTTTCCAGATAGTCGATGAGGATTATCCCTTGCGAATCCCAAAAGACAGTCGCCATAACCTTTCCGGCCGAAGGAACGGTCTTCGCCTTTTTTGGTGCAGATTCCCCCTTGGTAACCCATTGTTTAGATTGTTGTTTGGTCTCAGGAGTATAGTAATGTATCCATGTTTCATCCACAGTGACGAAACGACGCTTAAAGTCCTCCGGATTCTTCTGGAACAGCTGCAAACCATCCTTGCAACACTTCACACGATTCCGTTTTTGGTCAAACGTGAGCAATCGCGGCACCCATCTTGCGGATAGCTTTCTCTTGTCCAAATGTTTATGCAAAATATTATGTACCCGTTCAGTCGAGATGCCCACAGCACTAGCAATCTCACGCACCTTAACTCTTCTGTCATCCATCACCATATCATGGATTTGATCAATGATTTCTGGAGTCGTAACCTCCACAGGCCGTCCAGAACGTTCAGCGTCAGTTGTGCCCATATGGCCAGTCCGAAAATTTTGAAACCACTTATAAACTGTTCTAATCGAAGGTGCAGAGTCACCATAATGTTTATCAAGCTTCTCTTTAGTCTCCTGAGGCGTTTTGCCTTTCATAAAGTAATGTTTAATCACCACACGAAGTTCTTTTTCGTCCATTTCTTGAAAATCATTCGACTTCCTTGATTCACACGAATGCCAAACACAAAGAAATAGACCAATATGGCTAAAACTTGGTGTGCGTTTATTCAAGAGATGCTACTAACTAAACATGACCTCGATACGCGCCGGTGGTGCCATCTCTCGGACTTTGCACGGACTTTTCAAACCAGCCTCGTATATGTATTATAATGCACTCGTGATAATTTTCGTTCAATCTACACCCTGTGGAGGGGGAGAATGGCGATTTTATACAATTTTTAAAAATAATACAAGTGTGCGCAAATATTACATTATATATATTTTTAAACTCGTCTTTACACAAGCCTTCATTTGACACCCCACTCGATTACCTGGTAAAAAAAAAAATTTTTTCATTTCCAATTTTACTAACCCCTTAAGTCAAAATTTAACTTTTAAAACTCTCCTCTGATGAGGCCATCAATTCTTATATTAGCGCCAAATTTCAACTTTCGATGTCAAATGATTTCGGGGAAAATCGGATGTGACAGACGAACAGACTCACACCGAAGTGATCTTATAAGTATTTCTTACGGAATACTTAAAATCACCTCCATAAGTTTTAGGTGTTCTTTTGCGAAGTCTTTGAAAAAAATTTTAATTGCCGAAAAAAGTTTTCGAAACCTTTTAATAAACAGAAAGAAATAAATTTTTTAGTATGAATAGGTGGATCTTAGCAAGTCGGAACAGAATTCAATTGAGGTAATAATAAACAAATTAATGCATAGTTTAATTCAGAATCATCTAAACTAACCTTACCCAGTCTCTATCCTTCACTAGTTATAGATACAGTTTAGTCATGTTTTCACAAATCAGAATTTAACCACACACATATAGAATTAATTGGATTTGCATTTAGTAACAATAAATCAATAACAAAATGTTTATAAGAATAATTAAAATAAAAAAAAAACTGTACAGGCATACCAACATATAACAATTTAATTTAATCAATTCTGACTTAGTTTATATGAAATAATAGTTTTATGTAACTAAAAAATAAAATAAAATTTTAAACGAGATGTTGTTAATGCCTGATTATTGAATTATCAGTTCGAAAATACAATTCGGTAAGTAATTAGTAACAAATTATCTCCACCCCTCGAGTTAATGTTATTAGAGATATCTCTCACTATTTCTCTCTCATTAAAAAACCTTGGATTTGTGACAAGAAAATTGTTTACCATTTCGGTATTAGACTTGTTATTGTTATAGAAGAACTTTTTCAAACCATTTTGCTCGAACAGGTAAGGGGAACTGTAACGTCAACATCAGCTGTTAAGGGACAATAACCTGGAAGGCACGGAAATGTAAATCTAGTAGGGGCTGACCTAGAGACGTCTTTTGAAATAATAAATAGAAAATCTTCTTTAATACGATTAAATCTTATTTTTTACGTACTTGTATGATTTATTATTATTTTAATTTATTATTAGATGAATGGTTTCTCAAATGTGAAAATTTACAATTATTAAATACAATCATGTATTTGGCAACGCTGGGGAATTTCGATATATTGTTAAGCCTTTTCATCTTCTTTGGTCTAATGGCAGCCATTGATGTCATTTCAGGTGCGGGTTGGTTTGACCGTAAAATCCAACTTAGCCTTTTTTGTTTAAATTTTATAAAAATATTCGTATATTAAAAAAAGTATTTGTGTTTCTATACTACTCCATGCGTCACCCATCTCGATATGTTAAATGATTTTTGTAGCACCCTGTATATATATATATATATATATATATATATATATATATATATATATATATATATATATATATGTATATATATATATATATATATACATATATATACATATATATATATATATATATATATATATATATATATATATATATATATATGTATATATATATATATATATATATATATATATATATATATATATATATATATGTATACATATACATATATATTGAATATTTTTTAAACACAACACTTAATAATAAACAATGGTATTTTACCTAATGAATTTTGAATCTAAAAATAAACTACCCATTTCGAAACCATGTTATTCCTTAAAAGATCTGTCAGCACTAAAAGGAGAAAAGAGAAAGTTTTTTTCTGGGGCTGTTTGGTTTTACTGGTATAATTGATAAAGCATGTTAAATTGGACGAAGTATTAAAGTTTATTCCTTAACTGCACAATAGATTTTATATTACATTTTTATAATATATCGGACTTAAATTGCTTATATATATATATATATATATATATATATATATATATATATATATATATATATATATATATATATATATATATATATATATACGAGGCTGGTTTGAAAAGTCCGTGCAAAAATAAAAACTACTTATGTATTTGGGGTAAACTTTTTTTATTTTTCGACATAGTCTCCTTTTAGGCTTATACACTTCGTCCAACGATGTTCTAGTTTGTTGATCCCTTTCGAATAATAGGATTTGTCCAAGTCTGCAAAATATCCATTAGTGTCTGCAATCACCTCCTCGTTTGAATAAAATCTTTGTCCCGCCAGCCATTTCTTCAAATTGGGGACCAAATTGTAGTCCGAGGGAGCCAAGTCTGGAGAATAGGGGGGATGTAAAACGAGTTGGAATCCTATTTCCATTAATTTTGCGACCACAACAGCTGAGGTGTGTGCTGGTGCGTTGTCGTGATGGAAAAGGACTTTCTTGTGGACCAATCGCGGGCGTTTTTCTTGCAGCTCGGTTTTCAAACGGTCCAATAACGATGAATAATATTCACCTGTAATAGTTTTACCCTTTTCCAGATAGTCGATGAGGATTATTCCTTGCGAATCCCAAAAGACAGTCGCCATAACCTTTCCGGCCGATGGAACGGTCTTCGCCTTTTTTGGTGCAGATTCCCCCTTGGTAACCCATTGTTTAGATTGTTGTTTGGTCTCAGGAGTATAGTAATGTATCCATGTTTCATTCACAGTGACGAAATGACGCTTAAAGTCCTCCGGATTCTTCTGGAACAGCTGCAAACCATCCTTGCAACACTTCACACGATTCCGTTTTTGGTCAAGCGTAAGCAATCGCGGCACCCATCTTGCGGATAGCTTTCTCATGTCCAAATGTTTATGCAAAATATTATGTACCCGTTCAGTCGAGATGCCCACAGCACTAGCAATCTCACGCACCTTAACTCTTCTGTCATCCATCACCATATCATGGATTTGATCAATGATTTCTGGAGTCGTAACCTCCACAGGCCGTCCAGAACGTTCAGCGTCACTTGTGCCCATATGGCCAGTCCGAAAATTTTGAAACCACTTATAAACTGTTCTAATCAAAGGTGCAGAGTCACCATAATGTTTATCAAGCTTCTCTTTAGTCTCCTGAGGCGTTTTGCCTTTCATAAAGTAATGTTTAATCACCACACGAAATTCTTTTTCGTCCATTTCTTCAAAATCACTCGACTTCCTTGATTCACACGAATGTCAAACACAAAGAAATAGACCAATATGGCTGAAACTTGGTGTGCGTTCATTCAAGAGATGCTACTAACTAAACATTACCTCGATACGCGCCGGTGGTGCCATCTCTCGGACTTTGCACGGACTTTTCAAACCAGCCTCGTATATACCATATATATATACATATATATATATATATATATATATATATATATATATATATATATATATATATATATATATATATATATATATATATATATATATATATATATATATATATATATATATATATATATATATATATATATATATATATATATATATATATATATATATATATATATATATAATATATTATATATATATATATATATATATATATATATATATATATATATATATATATATATATATATATATATATATCTATAATACATATAAGATGCAACGTCTCTCTGTCTGTCTGTCCGTTAGTGCGCTTATCACTGGAAAACCACTTATCCGATTTACTTACTTTTTTTTTAAAACATACATATGTTCTCTGGCCAGGTTATAGGCTATATTTTATTACGATAAGTCGCATAAGGAATGAGCAGTGACGATAATAGTGAATTAAGTCGGAAAAAAAAAAAGTTTGCCACTAGCGCGTTCCCTTGCAAAACACAGTCTAAACCATTAAATACAGAACGATATTATGTAGCAGAGAATATCTACAATCTAAAATCTATAATATATATAAAATGCAATGTCTCTCTGTCTGTCTATTAGTGCGTTTATCAGGCGAGAACAACTTATCCGATTTACGTGTCTTTTTTCAAATTCATACATATATTCTTTGGCCAGGTTACATAATAATAATAATAATAACAATAATAATCTATAACTAGAATAAATATATATATATATATAAAATGCAACGTCTCTCTGTCTGTCTGTCTGTCCGTTAGTGCGCTTATCCCTCGAGAACTACTTATCCGATTTACGTGATTTTTTAAATTCATACATATGTTCTCTGACCAGATTATAGATATATATTTTTATTACATCTATAATATATATAAAATGCAACGTCTGACCGTGAGTGCGCTTATCACTCGAGAACCACTTATCCGATTTACGTGTTTTTTTTTTTTTAATTCATACTCTCATCTATAATCTTCTATCTATAATATATATAAAATGCAACGTCTCTCTGCCTGTCTGTCTGCCTGTCTCTCTGCCTGTCTGTCTGTCCGTCCGTTAGTGCGCTTATCACTGGAGAACCACTTATCCGATTTACGTGCTTTTTTTTAAATATAAATATTTTCTCTGGCCAGGTTATAGGATATATTTTATTGCATTAGGTAACATAAAGAATAAGCAGTGACGATAATAGTGAATCAAGTCGGAAAAAGGTTACCGTTAGCGCGTTGTAATACACTGCCTTAACCTTTAAATATGAAACAATATCATGTTGCAAAGAATATAATATATATAAAATGCAACGTCTCTCTGTCTGTCTGTCTGTCTGTCCGTTAGTGCGCTTATGACTTGAGAACCGCTTATCCGATTTACGTGTTGTTACAAATGTATACATATGTTTTATATAATTCAATATAAGCCTAGATAATGGGAGATAAGGTGAGATAATAGGAGATAAGTATAAATAAAGGGAGATAATGAGAACTAATGGGAGATAAGCAGAGATAAGATATTGGGAGTTATGGTGAGATAATGGGGGATAAGGAGAAATAATGGGAGATAAGTAGAAATATTGCGAGATAAGTCGAGATAAAACCTAGATAATGGGAGATAAGGAGAAATAATGGGAGATAAGGAGAAATAATTGGAGATAAGGATAAATAATGGGAGATGAGCAGAAATAAGCCTAGATAATGGAAATTATGTAGAGATAATGGGAGATAAGAAGAAATAATGGAAGATAAGGGGAAATAATGGCAGATATTTTATTACGTTAGGTAACATAAGGAATAAGCAGTGACGATATTAGTGAATCAAGACCACGCGAGCGGAGCCGCGGGCACGGCTAGTATATATATATATATATATATATATATATATATATATATATATATATATATATATATATATAAATATGTCCATTTAATCTATTGTCTAAGTATTGTGTTATCATTCCATGATATTTTTAGGGCAATATCCCAAATTGCTCCTAAAGGAGGCTGCCTGCAGACTTATTCACACAATATACATTAAGCCAACACACATCAACGGGTATTTGCATACCAATTCACACCACTACCAAATTGATCAAACTCAAAATCACAAACATTAGCCAATACCTTTAGCTCATGATCTTTCCTACTAACTGACATTCAGTACATAGATAATCAAAAAGTTATACATAACGTAAGATTCGAGCCCCATAATCTTTAGATTGTACTCTTGTTCAACTCTTTTATAGTATCGTTTTGTATTCCCTTCCCTTACCAGAAGCTTTACTACGACCTATAAAGTTCTGCGTATGATTGGGTTGGAGTAAGACTTGTGCTATTCGAGACCAATCACATCGTCAGTTTTTTCTGGTTCAAGCGGCTTTCCTTCATGAACGACCAGGAAAAACTTTATTCTATTGATTTTCTACTTTTCATAGCAATGTGTAGTTACACAATTTTAGGTTATATGATATCTCATTGTCTAAATTTCATTTCTCAATTTTCTGAAAATATGATAAACCACAACGAACAGTTAGTCTATTTAAGGGGTTGTTGTTGCTTAATCAATCAGTAAAGTAATAAATATGACAGCTCCATACTAGTTGCGATTATTTTGATTTCAATAAAACTAATTCCTTAAATTCTTTCCTATGTAAGTAATTACACTGGTCAGTTTTGTTTTTGTCACACGAATTTGGCATTGATATTAAAACATATTTTGGCACTCTCAATACAAAACTGCAATAGTTTTTATTGGGTCACCCTCAATTTTATTTTCACAACAGTAACATATTCCGTTTAACAAAAGCTAGAGTGCTTACGTTTAAAATGTCAAGTTACTGTGCCTGACCAAATATTGTTCTGAAAAATTTTAAGTTAATTTTTGTGATGCCTATGGAGAACATCAAATGAGTAGCAAAATTCTACACCTTTAATTAACAAGTACTCTCGCGGTTCGTACATGTCTGCTATATAACAGGTGTTAGGCTTTTTACAAGATTACATATATCCTTTGTTGGTCCAATAATTTCGACGGAACTGCAAGTTCACGTAATTTGTTGTTACTCAGTTGTCATAAAGGTCATAACTAATAACTAATTAAATTCTCTTTACAAAAAGGCCAGTCCCTCATAGTGCGATCTAGACCAATTCTTCCAAATTTATGGAAACCTAAAAATTGTTTGTCATGTATCCAACTTATGAACAAAATATCTGTGAACCTCATATATTAACACAAAAGTCCCTTATGACTTTTTAAGTGCTATAAATCTATTAAAGGACCGTGTGAAATTTTTAGGATCTCGGTTGAAGGACTGGAATTTAATTTCAAGTGGTACGAAATTTTGCTATTTTGGTGAACTCAAATCCTATTTGTATGCAGTTGGAAGCTTTTTAAATTTTAAATACGATGCATATAATTGGCGTTGTTCATTGACTCACCTTAAGCCAGTTTAAAAGCGGTGCTTTTCCACAACAGAATTACGCTTTCTCCTAGTTTTGCATATTACAATTTTTTGAAGTTATTTTGTTGTTAAGAACAACTAACCTTATTAAAATATAGTCCAAGTTTCTGTGTTATAAAAAAAGTTAAAATTTTGTAGACCACTATAAATAATTAACTTCGTTTTTTTTTTGGGAAAGATAAATAGCCAAGTTTTTTCAATTAGATTATATATATATATATATATATATATATATATATATATATATATATATATATATATATATATATATATATATATATATATATATATATATATATACATATATATACATACATATAAATTAAATAATAAAAAAAAAAAACGAACGTACCGACACTACAATAATACAAAGCCGAACTCAAATAACCAAACACAAACAAATACACAGCATTATCGTATATAAAAGACCTATTTAAAAAACTAAAATATACATTAAACAAATATGACATAACTGTTTGTCACAGATCTTGTAACAAGTTGAAATTCCCACAAGACTTAAAAGTAAAAACTCCCATAACAAAAACTCTAACGTAATATACTTTATCCCATGTAAAAATTGTTCAAAAAAATATAAAACTATAACTAGCCCACTACTAAAAAATAGACCGAACAGCCACACATACATAAAAATGCCATAAATGCACTTAACAAACACGAAAATGAAACAAATCACACATTTAATTACAATGAAATTAAAATCTTAAACAGAGACCACAACTACCACAAATTAGTAATTAAGGAAATGAAAGAAATAAAAAAAACGCAGTGAACGACAGAACAAACATTAAACACCCAAATTTACAACAATATCCTACCTAATTAGTTATCAACTACTGAAAAGCAATAACTATAAAAAAAAAGAAAATTAATAAAAATAATAAAAACATATTTTCAAAAATGAATTAGCATAAAAACCAACAAAAAGAATCATACAAAAAATAGTTTCGTTCCGCAACCTACACATGTATTTTCACTAGTCCCACCGTTAACCTTTGTTAAGTAAATTATTACTATAGACGTAAACTGAAAATATGATTGAATTTCTTAATTTTATTTTCAGAAATGAAAGTTACTCTAAAGAAATCTTTGAAAATACCTAAACTAAAGACAAAACGTTAAATAAAAACTCAAGTGTGTTATTAAACGAACCTACACCTATGATAAAAATAAAAGATTTATATATATATATATATATATATATATATATATATATATATATATATATATATATATATATATATATATATATATATATATATATATATATATATATATATATATATATATATATATATATGTTAAATTGTTATATTAACATCGTGAATATAAATAATTCCTTCCGAAATATGATTTTTTTTTATTTATTTAGTGTTTTGGAGTCAGTTAAAAGTAAATCGTTTTATTTTTATTTATCCTTAGTGCATGACGAATGGTCTCTGCTCGTCGCAGAAACCCAATTTTTCGCTGTGAACATCAAACTGGATAGTAAATTAAAGTATCATTGACAAAGGCTAAAAATTTTCAGTGTTAAAAAAATTAATAAAGGACATCTACATTACGAATTCCTTTAAAAATCAGTAGTAAATCTGGAATATTTTTAATTTTTTTATTAGTTACTACTACTAACAATAATTTTCTGTGTGTTGTGGCTCTTTTGACTTATTTACATTTAAGTAAATATTTGTATTTCAAAGCAAGTTATGAAACAAATATACTACTGATTTCGCCCAGTTTAGATCTACGTATATTATTTGATTTCATCCATATTTCATCTTCGTTATCGTCGTCCCATATAATTTGTTCATTTTTATAAAAACTCTTTGAGTTTGAATTTGTTTCAAATTTTATAACCGTGTGAAAACTTAAATCTTTTAATATGTCCCAAATATGGCTCTGAAAAAACTGTAATATTAATTTCAATATTGATATTATTTAATTATAGAGGTAATTTTTTATATCCCTTAACAAGTTAACGAAAAAATTGCATTAGAAAAATAATAGGAATGAAAATAAGCAGTAATCGTTCTTTTTTCTCTTTTTAAAGCGGAATTTTCATAATAAGGTTTCTACTTTTGAAAAATGTTTAGTTCACATTAACTATAAATTTGGGTACTGAATAGTTTTGGTTGTACAAAACACCTATATGTATATGTGCAATTATTTTTAGAAAATACATTTTTTTTTTAAATATAAGCTGTTGTAAAACTATGTTTTAATGCAATAATAGTATAATACAATACTAATGTTAGATTTTTTTGGGCACTTGGACGCTATAAATCTTCCCCTCCTCAACAATTTGACATTAACTTTAAATATAAAAAATACGCTCTCCTACTCGAGAAGATATACAGGGTGTCCCAGAATTCCGTGTACATAGAGTTACTGTGGATTTCTGAGATGAAAATATGACTGTTTAACCCAACTTACCTTAGTCCAAAAATTAGTAATTTTTGAGATACAGGGTGTCAAAGTTATACTTTTATTTTAGTTGTTCTTAAGTAGCTTTCTTAATAATTGTACTATTTGTACAAGATTCGGTGCTAAGGGGTTCTCTGAGATGAGAAATCGGTATCAGCTCACAGTTTTGTTGTAAATTGTAGGAGGCGCCACTTATTGCACTGTGTATACTTTTAAATTTTCATAACTTTTTTAAACCACTCTGTGTGATATTTTTAATTAAATATTCGTATTTTCCGCCTTCTCCTGTCTAAAAAAGTTCTCTTAGAAAATATTGCTCCGAGCAACAGTTTCTGAGACAGCGTGATGTTTGTTTCCATTTTTTAATTCCATTGTCAAATTCGCAAATGCGTTCCTTCACACGTTTCTTCACATTGTATAGTTACTTGGCAACGCACAAAAATCACTCTGACAATGATGTAAGATATCATATGTTCTATGACTTAACTGGCTTGTAGTAGTACTGAGAAAAAGTTATTTTTGACAGATATCAAACAAGTTTTACGAGTATTAACGAGAATTAATCCCTTCTCAAGCTCAACAGTGACTGATATGATTATAGTGTTTGGTTTTTGTAACGGCAACGGTTGCAAAAGTCCTCGCATATATCACGAAAGATTTCCGCATCGCCGGATTCCTAAGCATCAGACTTTTGCCAATATTGAGAGCCGACTTCGAGAAACTGGCAATTTAAGCCGATCAGGAATAATGCTGGGCGGCCTTCACAAGCTAGTGCACCCGATGCTGAAGAGGAAATCCTTGAAATTATACACGATAATCCTGGAATCAGCACTCGTTTGATTGAACGTCAGACGGGAATATCAAAAAGTACAACTAACTGGATCATTAGACAACAAATTATTTATCCCTTTCATATACAATCCGTTCAGGAATTCTTACCCCCAGATCTTGGTTTTTTCACAAAATATTCGAGCACGCATAGCGACTGTTCCGGCTTTCCATACTAAAATCCTGTTTACAGACGAAGCACGCTTCACTCTACGTGGTATAACAAATATGCATAATAATCATGTTTACGCTGAAGAAAACCCACATGCTATGCAACAAAGACAGCTTCAACGCGAATTCAGTATTAATATCTGGATGGGATTTGTCTCGAACTATTTGATCGGACCGTTTAGATTACCAGATCGACTTGATGGTGACATTTACTTGAGTTTCATTCGTGAAAATTTTCCTGAGTTATTGTTAAACACCATTAATTTACGTCCCGACATGTTTTTCATGCACGATGGTGCACCACCCCACTTTGCGCGTAATATGAGAATTTTTTTGAACCAAAGTTACCCAGATAAATGGATCAGAAGGGGTGAAGATGCTCCTATTCGCTGGCCACTTCGTTCTCCCAGACTTAAATCTATGCGATTTTTTCCTTTGGGGTGCATCGAAATCGAAAGTTTATCATGTTCAAATCGACAACATTGAGCAATTGTGGAACAGGATTCAAAATGCTGCTAACGCTTTACGAGACGAAGGCATTTTAAGAAGAGTACATTTAAATTTACTGCGACGTATTAATTTATGCATTAACGAAGGTGGCGGCCATACTGAACATTTATTGTGAAACCAATATCTTCTCAGTTGAGCGATTACACCTTTTCCGAATTTATCAATTTGTGGGTAATACCTTTAGCCAGTTGGTTTTTACATCCTTACTGTTTGCCTTTAAGTAGCTCTAAATTTCAGAGACTATTCTTTTGGACCTATCCTAAGCCTGGATGAAATGTGAAGGAACGCATTTGCAAATTTGATAATGCAATTAAAAAATGGAAACTAACATACCATTATCTCAAAAACTGCTACTCGGAGCAATATTTACCGAGGGAGCTTTTTTAGACAGGAGAATGCGGAAAATATGAATATTTAATTAAAAATATCATACATAGTGGTACAAAAAAATTATGACATTTTAAAAGTATACGCAGTCCAATAAGTGGCGCCCCCTGCAATTTACAACAAAACTGTGAACTTATTTCGATTTCTCATCTCAGAAAACCCTTAGCACCGAGTCTTGTACAAATAGTATAATTATCAAGAAAGCCACTTAAGAAGAACTAAAATAAAAGTATAACTTTGACAGCATGTATCTCAAAAATTGCGAATTTTTGGACTAAAGTAAGTTGGATTAAATTGTTATATTTTCATCCCAGAACTCCAGAGTAACTCTATTTACACTGAATACTGGGACACCCTGTATACTAGAGCTTACAGAATTGTGAGAACTTTTAAAAAATTAAAAGTATTGGGTATAAATTTAAATCATTGAACTTATTTTACTTAAAACAATATACTTCTCTTCTGTGCTTTAACTTAGTGTTAAGTATTTACGACCATACATTTTGGTGTTAAAGTCATAAACGTAAACCTAGAACTCTGTACGTGTGGCTCCAATTTAATGTTCAGTAAGAATTTATTAACTTGTAAGGACCATAATTTTTAAAGAATTTCTTTTTAAGATCCGTAAGTTATATTAAACAGTAAGGTAATAAAATCTAAAATTTTCACATATAACTGTAAAATGAAAGTTCACGACTATCTAAGGGAAAAACAGAAATTACAAAACTACGAGATAAAAACAATATAATAGTAAATAATAGGAATGATATACTGGAGCTGTTTAAGTCTTTTACACAAGATTATACTCGTCCCAGTCAAGTAGACGACAATAAAACATAAACTGAAGAACTCCCAGATATCATAGAGGCGAACATACAAGCTGCACTGAAGCAAATAAAAAAACAATAGATGCCCTGGAGAAGATCAAATCAATGTACAAATGCTGGAATTGGGCGGTAATTTCTGAAAGATACATTAAAAGTCTTATTAAATAAATGACTCTATGAGGGAAAAATTCCAGGAAAGTGGTGTAATTCGAAGGTTAATATTTCTCTTTAAGAAAAGCGATACTACTGATATCGAAATTATCAGTTCATAAGGGATTTGATACTCCCAAGTACAGGGTGTAGAAGCACATTCAATACTTTTTTTCAAATTTGAAAATTTTTGAAAAATTAAAAAAAAGACAAAACGGCATTTTACCAAATCATTTACAAAATTAACCCGCCCATGAAAGACCAACACTGAAAATAAATAATTCCTTGGAGTGCCCGAGAACAAATTGATCATTGTCCCTCAACATCTGATTTTTCAAGTAAAGTAGAGTAGCCAAATCGATCCTCAGTTTGAAAAAATCGGCTAAAAAAATATTTAACGTTGATGAACGTGAATTTTCCACCGTTCAGAAAAAAACGCAAAAGGTTTTAGGATTAGAAAGGAATAAACAAATCGGCCCAATCACGTGTGTTGTACCAGTGTGGCTGGATAGTTTGTGCCACCAAAGCTTATATTCAAACAAATGAGACCAAAATCCTAAGTTGGTGAATGGCGCACCTTCTGGGAGTGTTGTCACCATTCCACATACTAGCTATATTAACTTAAACTTATTTGTAAAATGGATATAACATTTTATCAGCATTGTACAGCCAGCGCCCGAAAATAAAGTGTTACTTCTGCTTGATGAAAATACAACGCATTCGAAAAACCTCGAAGCATTGAATCCATGTCGACAAGTAATGCAATATCAAGTTGTAAGTTTATTTGCAGAAGCTTACCCCAGGGGTTGCTATCACTGACACCATTATGAACGGATTTAAAGAGGCTACAGTTTGGCCCAGCTAAAAATATAAATGCTCTCTCTATCTCTCTCTCAAACAAACTCAAGTAATAAAAGCTCATCGATCTTGCAAGACACCTCTATTATTATCAATAATGAAAACAAGCCAATTTCTTAGCAATCTGACGTCTTCGAATATATTACCACATTTAAATAGTAAACCGGGGAAAACTTTGGGATTTAACGCTAAAGCTTTAAAAAAAGTTAAATCTTTATGGCCAATACTACAAAAAATACTGCACACAAAACTATGAAAATTAGATCCTTACCAAATCGAGGAAAAATACAACTAAAAAAGGTAAAGACATCAATAAACAAAAGAAGGAGTCAAAAAAAAAGAAAACGCCATTACAAAAATAATGCGATTGACCAAACTTTTTTACCAACTTAGACTAAAAAGCTATAGACAGTCAGTAGATGACCAAAAGACCCTTTGAGGCCGGCATTGGCCGCCGTAACAAAGGAATAATTTCTTTTCGGCATTTGACACAAGATCCTTTGTAGTCTTTAGAAGAAAGCCGAACAAGGTGAATGAGTTTAAAGACCTACCTCAATAATTTATTTATTATGCTCTCCTCCTTAAAATGAAGGTAATAAAATTTTCGCTGATTACACATGTTAAAAGTTTAAAGAAATATTGGAATAGAAAACTTGTGTAATTAATATTTAGTACCAGGAAGTAATTATTTTAAAAGGTAACAATTTTTATATTTTTTTTGTTAAATTTGTTGAGGAAAAACTTATCCATCATGAAGTTGTATGGTACACCAGTGGCGGCGTGATAAAAATATTCATGTCATCATTTCTTTAAGGTCGATTTTTTCCTTTATTATTGAGATCCGTTATTCAAGGTGAATTTTCTGCAATCGGTTTCGCTACCAAGACCCGCCAGCTCTAATATATGTAGTAAATTCCATGACACCTATATAAAAATAATAAAAAACGTTTATACAGATACGTATTAAAATTGATATAATAATCCCTGATAATATCAGGGAAACAACTGTCACTTACAACATACCATTAAAAAGAGAAGTGTGACAAGGAGGTACTATCTCACCTAAATTATTTACGATGACCCTTGAAGACGTTTTTAAGGAGTTAAATTGTTATGAGTAGGGCATCAACATCGACGGCACCAGACTTAGTCACCTTACGACATAGTCGTGATAGATAATAACACCAGTGAGCTATAGGAAATATTAAACCAGCTGAATGTGGTCTTTGCAAGAATAGGTCTTAAAATGAATTAAAAAAAAAACTAAACTAATGAGCCCTGAAGATACCAACATACAGATAGCAAATAACTCCATAGAACGCGTTGACGAGTTAGGTCATGCTATTAAGATTGGAAAGAAGAACCAGCATGCAGAAATCAGCATGTTGACATGGGCAGCTTTTGAGAAACTAGGACCTATCTTAAAAAGTACGACAATACCTATAAACCTAAAAACTAAATTCTACAATACCTGTGTCCTACCTGTCAGCACATATGGACTAGAAACGATGTGCCTCACTACAGCATTTGTTTAAAAGCTCGTAACTTCACAAAGAGCTACTAAAAGAAGCATGCTTGGTATCACCCTTAGAGATAAAATTCATAGCGAGCAGATAAGGAGACAAACCAAAGTCAGTGACATAACCCTGAAGGCGGCAAGGATGAAGTGGCGATGGGCGGCTCATGAGGCTAGATGATCCGAAGACAGATGGGTATACAGGATCACAGAATTGAGATCCACAGAAATTACCATATTGTGCTACGCTGACGACGCGGCACTATTCGTGGAAAATGAAAATGATCTACGAGTCCTACATCAATTTAATCGCATAGCCAAATCCTTCAATATGGTTATATCCACCGGTAAAACGAAATGTTTAATAACGTCAAAGACACCTTTAAAATGTAAACTTGAGATGGACGGACAAGTTATCCAACAGGAAATGAAATTTAAGTACTTGGGTATAGAGATATCGACTTGTGACGATGTTGAAGCAGAGGTGAGGGAACAAACGAGAGCTACAAAAATAGCAGGATGCCTAAACGACGCAATGTGGCCTAACAAAAATATAGGAATTGAGACCAAACCGAGAATTTACAAAACCGATGTAAGACCTATTATTACATACACCGCAGAAACCAGGCCGGAAACATCCAAGACAAAAAGACTGTTGGAAACAACAGAGATGAGAGTACTTCGCAGAATAGCTGGGAAAACACTGTTGGATGGAAAAAGAAGTAGGGGTATAAGAAATACGTGTGGAGTCGACGATATCAACGATTGGGTATTAAGGAGGAAAAAAGAGTGCAATGAGAACATTGGTAGAATGGGGGACGGAAAGAATGGTAAAAGTCGCCCGAGATAAGTCACCAGTTTGGGCATAGGAGCGTGGGCTGCCCGCGAAAAGGGGGAGCGATGACCAGAATGCAGAGGAGTAGTGGACAGGTGAATGAAGATTCAACAGGCGTACGCCTAAAGAAAAAGTAGGAAGAAGAAGAAGAAGAGACAGGAAGAGGCATGGGACGTCCACAGAAACTATAGGTCGATGATATAAGAAGAGTAGCGGGCAAGCAGTGGTTAAAGTTGACAAAAGATAGGGAAGCATGGAGAAAATTAGAAGAAACCTAGGTTCAGGAGTGGACAAACTTGGGTTGAGAAGAAGAAGACATTCTATAAATGACGTATTTGCATAATGGCATAGTAGTTAAACCAATCTGAAAAAGTGTTTTTATTACTTCATTACTTAACTTACTCTGAAACTGTTCTAAATCGGCAAATTGCAAACCCTATAAAATTGAAGACCTATAAATAACCGATCCTAAAACTTTTTCCAAGTTTTATATATTTAACTTAACTTTTACCAATCAAACAGAACTATTTAACTCCAGCCAACTTTTCTAAAAAAAAAAACAGAATCCTTAATTATCATCCACCTGTGTCTGGGATTTGAAATCCCTTTCAACCCCCGTAAACCCATCGCACGGACGCGTCTCTCGCGAGGGTTGAACGTTCGTCGCGACGCCGGGCGCTCTTTCGACGCCCGTTGAATCAGTCTCGCATCGCAGTCGGCCTGGAAAACGTTACACGTCACGAATCCGCACAACGAAAACGAATCTGAATACGCGCGCGCGCCAAAAATTATTTGAAAGTTTTTCCACACTTTTCGAGTCAGTTAGATTCTAAGCGTCGTCGGTTTTAGTTTTTTTATATTTGATGTTTTAATGTAAGCAATCACTTTTTTGAATTTTCTCTTAGTTCTGTAAGTTAACGGTGGATCGCAAAAAGTTTGAGTTACAAGTTTGCGTTTTGTTTCGGCAATTAAAATGCAAAATAGATTGCGGTCAAAAGAAAATAAATTTTGAAAATATTTCACTTATAATGTAAAATAAATAGCAATTCTATATTTTGAGAATGATTACGTTTTTATTTTTGTTTGTTTTTTTTTATCTTTATCTCGTTATATATCTATATAGTTTAAAAAAACAGTAAAAATCTTTAGGCATTATTTTTACCATCGGAGATACTTATTAGCTCGAAATTTATCTAATAACGATTTAAAAAAATGGAAAGTATGCAAGTTTATGGCTTGTAGTATATAATAAAATAAAAACAATAGAGTTACAAACAAAACTATTTAATTTTAAAATATATTGCTTGTAGTAATAGCAAAAAACCTATTCAAAGGCAGACTGTTTACCATAAAATACGTTTTCTTGAAAAATTTTAAAAAACAAAATTTTTGAAAACCAAGTTTTTTTTAAACGAACATTTTCGAACTGGCATGCAACATTCTTGATTCAGCAACATAGACACAGGTTGGTTCAAGTTAGTTAAATAAACACAAATTAACGTAATAAATGACTTTGTGAATGGAACTTCATCTGTGACTAGTTTGGTTAGGTGCATCTTGGCTAGTCCCGGAGCGAGATTAGTTTCTTTGTTCTGGTAATCCTAAACTAAACCTACTTGAGCTAACTTCATCCACCGCAGGTTAAGATCCAAGTTTATTTTAGTAAAGTTTAACACAAATTAAACTAAAATTAAATTAATTATTTATATATTTTAATCATTCAGATTAGTTTAGAGTTACCTAACAGTCGAAAATAAGTGTAAACTAAAATAATTAATTTATAAAATCAAGTATACTTTAATATAAACTTACTTAAACTAACGTAAACTATCTTCTCTTTCAGAATTAATTTAATTTAGTTAGTCATGGCTAATCGCAGACAGAAATTAGTTCGATTTCGGTCAAGTAATCCTTAAAAAAAAAAAAAACTTCAATTTTACTAATTTACTTTCATCTGGACTAACCTAAATAATATCTTGCCTCCACTAATCGAAATTTATCTAACTATATTACAAAATAAGCATAAAATTATCCTTATCAAAAAATTATCCTTCCGTAACTACAATAATTTAACTATTTGCATTTCGAAAATCCTTCTATTTAAAAATTTAACCTTCAAAATTTGTGTTTCCGAAAATTTTGCGAAAGACCTTTCTCTACTAATCTGAAAATGTAAGGGCATAGATGTCGTAACCATACTACTGTGGATACCACGAGTTATCTTTAAAATTTACTAAAATTCCGAATTTTGTGCAAAATCACATCCTAAAATAAACTTGTGTGATAAAGAAAGGCTGAAATAATTAAGTTTATGACCATTGCAGACCAGCGGCAACTCGACCGTACCTAAAACTTTTTTGGTGGCTGCCATCTGCGATGGTAACCTTCATGTATGGTATGATGATATTTTTGATTCAAACTTTTGATAACGTTGTTTCCTATCAAGAACACCAAAACATAACGTATGAGCTAAAAGACTTACATGTTTACAAAGACGTGATATTTGCATGTGCAATTTCAAGCAGCATGACAGTTACAATTTTGGGAGTCATAACAAAAATAAACAATTACCAAAGTTTTTTAAACCGAAGATAGTTTTCCCCGCACTAATTAGAAAGGTCAGTCAAAAATTCTTTCGTTATTATTAAGAGATATTTTTTGTTGATCTACAGCTATAATTGTTACAACAAAGACCGAAAAGGCTAAAAAAGAAGCGAAACCAAATGTTGTGGCATTAAACAGTGTCCTGCAAAGAGTTTGCGTCAGTGGGGGAAATTTTTTTTACTACAGATTTTAGGTGAAATTCAACGTCGCATCAAGTTTGAAATTTTAAATAACTAAGAATAATCTCTGATTAGGTGAATAATCACTCTGATTTAGGTAATTAATAAAAATAAGGGGATAAATAAACTTAAAGTTAAATTTTTAACTTAACTTAAAAAATGTAATAATGTGACACTATATTATATTATTAGCATGTGGGGGTGCTATTTTTTCATTTTTTTAATTTTATATAAATTAGAAAATTACACTGAATCCATTTATTTATATACATATATATATATATATATATATATATATATATATATATATATATATATATATATATATATATATATATATATATGTATATATATATATATATATATATATATATATATATATATATATATATATATATATATATTATAAATTATTGACAGATCGTATTTATTGAAAAATAGAGATAAGTTATTTTTGAACTAAGTCATTATAAGCAATATGAAGGTTATAGTGATAAAGTTTATTAGAAACTTTCCAAACATTACATAAGTACTAAAAATTTAAATTTTGAATTGACCGCTTAAAATGTTATATCCATATATGAACTTGCTAAAGGGGTAAATTTTCTGCTTGAAACTTTTCCAAAATTTTAAAAAATAAACCCATTTTCGGCTATTTTTTTTCTTGAAAAAGTGTCATTTTTAACAGGTATTGAAATTCACGTGATTACCTTTGAGTAAGTTATTTTACATTATTGTTAAACCAAAAACTTAGGTTATTCTAATTACAACCAGTATTAAAATTTTTCCCTTATGTAGGAGCTTTTTGTATTGTATGTCAAAAAATACAAACAAAAATCTGCCAATTAGAAATTATTCAAGGGTAAATACATTTTTTACATTGTTAATATTTGGTTTTACTTATTGCTGCAAGCGTAAATCTGTCTCATTTTCCATCCTCTTAATCCTTATTATTAAAAATACAAAACAATAAGGTCTCATGTGGTAAAAAATCATAATTAACAGACTCTCGCCATCTCCTGGATCAACATAATATTATTCATTTTTGTTATCTAACATCTTACATAATCTGAATACTTTTAAAGTACTTTCAAAAAGTTAACATGAAAGACAAGTTGTTAAATGTTTCTTTTTTAAACTTTAGTTCACTCTCATATTTATAGAAGGTTTTTAAATTATAAATTTTTTTCGATCCCTTTATAAGATATCTACTTGGTGTGCTTAAAAGTTTATCTTGTAGTTTTCTCTTTGTCTCTAATTTTAACAAGAGTTTTGAAAGAAAATGATATTTTATTATTGTTTTTAGTGGAGTATTGCTAAGTGTAAAATTATATCGAAATAGCGAACGTGAGTTTGCAAAAAAAACGTATTAAACGTATTATAAAAGTATAGCAGTTATCTGGAGGATTTGCTTGGGATTCTATTCTACCTCAGTTTGTAAAATGTTGAAAAAAATGTCTTTTTATTTCGGCGTATTAAAGTATATAAAACGAGATCAATCAAAAAATTACACAACAATTGAAACAATTAAGTCTAAACTGTCTTTGATACACGAAAATTTCTGTTTAAAATTATTACAAGATATAATGTTAATGTAATTTCATAAAAAAACTTATTAAAATTTAAGGATTGAAAATGCAGGTCATTATTATGCAGTTTTTGATCACCGTTCACTGGGAGTTTCATAGCATTCTTGGTCTAATTTTTATATTAAGATACTCTATGTCAGTTGGCGTAATTTCATACACATGATCTTTGATGTAACCCCAATTTTGAAAAATCAATATATTCCTGTCGTTGCAAATCCATAAATTGGTTTTAATTAGTTTAAAAATACGCCGACGACCAAGGTATGCTGGGGTCTCATTCTGTTAAAAAATATCTGAAATTTCTAATAGAAAATCCGTCATCATAAAGTCATCAACCTCGACACAATTATTTCTCCAAAATCACCATACCAGTTAATTGTTAAAGGAACACTACAATTTTATAATATCTGTTACCCACATATGAAAAAACAAACCTACATTAAAATTGAATAATCATTTCTCAAATTTTCGTACGCGGCTTCATCGTCCTGTTCTTTACAGTTACTTATAAAAACTTGTACTTTAGATTTATTCGCTACTTTACCAAAAAAAATTAATCTCGGTTTATACCGACTAGAAAGTAGCCTATTATATTTACTCCGCATCTACTACAGTTCAGATCAAGAACGGTGGTAAATATTTGTATTTACAACCACCTATGAAATTACTGTTATTTTAGGGCAAATATTTATAACCCACTAATGTAGTATAAAATCAACTGTTAATCGGTTTTACCAAAAATGTGTAGAATTTAAATCTGACGGTCTAACTGCCATTGAAGATTTTTGTTTTTAACATTGATGCTATAAATTTCACGAACACAAAAAACGTTTTTACATTGCACGTATATATATATATATATATATATATATATATATATATATATATATAT